>CM048752.1:93829431-94429431 GCA_026315105.1 Locusta migratoria | reverse complement strand
GACGGTAAGAAACGATATTACGTTTTGCCTGCATAGATATTATCATAATAGGAATCATATATGCGGACAGGAAGAGAATAGAGGCTTCTGAAATGTGGTGCTACAGAAGAATGCTGAAGATTAGGTGGGTAGCTCGCATATTTAATGAAGAGGTACTGAACAGAATTAGTGAGAAAAGAAATTTTTTGCATACTTTGACTAAAAGAAGGGATCGCTTGGTAGTACACATTCTTAGACATCAAGGAATCGTAAATTTAGCAATGGAGGGAAGTGTCTGGGGTAAAAATCGAAGAGGAAGACCAATAAACGCGTATAGTAAGCAGATTCAAGTGGATGTGGGTTGCCGTTCTTATGAGGAGATGAAAAGGCTTGCTCAGGATAGAGTAGGGTGGAGGAGAGCTGCTGCATCAATCAAATCAGTCTCCGGACTGATGACCATAACCATAACAATTTTTTATTATCTACATTTTTATTAATTTTGTCCGAAATGTTTGCAAAAGTATCAAAAACTTCAAGATAATCACAAGTGGGTCGTAAAGCTCGTCAGTTTTTATAGAGAAGACAGAAAAATAACCACAAAGGAAGTCGCCTCTCCCCGGACTGCAGCGCTGAGCCGTGCAGGACGAGGCTATCAGCGTATGCAGGAGGTGGCGGAGACGCCCAGCAGCTCTCCCTGCCCTCTGTCGGTAGCGCCCCCAACTACGTGACGCCGGCTGCTGGCAGCTGCTGCCACCTGGCGCCACTCACCCCAACTACGTCGAGTCGGGCGCTTGCCGCCTCCTCTGCTCTGCTGACGTCCTGTTTCCACTCAGCTCAAAGACGCTGCAACAGCAAGCAACCTGGCTGTTCCCCCGTCTGCGTTTGAGTTCCTCGCCTACCACACAAGTTTTCTTTATTGCCCCCCCCCCCCACAATGGTGTAAACTTTGCCACGATGCAGCAGTTTGAACGGATACTGGCACTTATGAATGTAACTGTATTCTACAACATTCAGTGTTACATTTCCGTTGTTTGATTATGGACCGAAGGATGAAATAAAAATTTTCACTTGGCCTCATTTTTTTGTGTTTATTTCCCAGTATGTATCCATTTATGCATATATGCTCAGGCAGGAAAGTAAGGTTAAAAAACTGCTAGTGAAACACATAGAAGTGAAATTCATGTTCTTCCTTATAATAGAAAATAAAGTTAAAAATTTCAAATATCAATCCAAAACAACCAAATAAGGTACAGGAAAAATTAATCAAGAAAGAAATCTATCACCAAAAAATAGCAACAATTAATAAACCAATTATACCAAAAGAAATAAAATAACTTCCATCACTAAAAGAATAAACAGAATAATAATTGTGACTTTTCAAACTTTCACGGCGGATCTGTTGTAAATACACTTCGCCGGTTTGCCGCCGGATGACATTGTGAATCTCCCACAATATTTCGCCGACACAACTGTTGGACATCTTCAGGTGGTGGTAGCTGTCAGTACTTCAAGGCGCGCCTGATGGTAATTGCGCGGCAGCGGCGGTATTTATCAGGGCGTGTGCAGAGGTTACGCATGCGCGAGAGACCGTCCAGTGCTGGTCGGCGGCGGCGCTTCTGGTGCCCCCTGCTGGGAGCCGAGGAGGCGTCTTCCGCGCGTGCGCTGTGGGCAATGATGTGCTGCCGGACGCTCCTGTGGTGGAAATTGGAACTAAGTATCTGCGTTGCGCTGCGTTCCTCCGTGTTTCCGATTTTCTCCTTTTTCCTGTTTTGCTTTGATTGCAGCCAATAGTGGATTCCAGGCAGCGCTCATCTGGAAACCTGCATCCCTGTTGATAAGATTATCCGCCGTACGGATGTGTATGGCCTCCTTAAAAATACTGTCCCAGAATGATGATACTGACGATAGAACTTCCGTTTTCTCGTAACACATCCGATGACCTGTGTTCAGGCAGTGCTCTGCTACCGCTGACTTACTGGGTTGTCCTAGGCGTGTGTGGCGTTGGTGTTCAGTACAGCGTTCTTGCACAGTTCGACATGTCTGCCCTATATAAGATTTTCCGCACTGACATGGTATTTTATATACGCCGCGTTTGCGAAGGCCGAGTTCGTCTTTGACCGAGCACAATATATTCCTCAGTTTTGATGGCGGACGAAACACACATTTGATGTCGTGTCTCTTCGGGATACGTTCTATCCTAGATGACATGCCACCAAAATAAGGCAAGAACGCCGTTACAGTGGGTGCCTCCGAATCTTCATCAACATCCTTTCGTTGAAATTTCTTCAATCGAAATGCATTGCGTATTTGTCGCTCAGAATAACCGTTTTGCTGGAATACAGTTCTTAGATGTTGTAGTTCACCTGGCAAGCTGTCAGTATCTGAGACCACACGTGCCCTTTGTACCAAAGAGCGTAAGACGCTACCGCGTTGTGCAGGATGATGACAACTTGTGGCCTGCAAATATAGCTCTGTGTGTGTCGCTTTGCGGTAGATACTATGGCCCAGCGTAGCATCAGGTTTTCTTTTTACCATAACATCTAGGAAAGGTAAACTTCCGTCTCTTTCCAACTCCATGGTGAACTGGATACTTGGATGGAGTGGATTCAGATGCTGAAGAAACGTGGGTAACGTCTCTATTCCGTGAGGCCACACCACAAATGTGTCATCCACATAGCGCCAGAAACAAGAAGATTGCAGACGTGCTGACAGTAGTGCTCTTTCCTCAAAGTCTTCCATAAAATAGTTGGCCACCATGGGAGATAGAGGACTCCCCATGGCGACTCCGTCAACTTGTTCAAAATATTGGTTATTGAATAAGAAGTACGTTGAGGTAAGCACATGCTCGAACAATGCCACAATGTTTTTCTCAAACTTACTGCTGATGAGCTGCAGTGAGTCCTGTAAAGGTACTTTGGTAAATAAAGAAACGACGTCAAAGCTGACCAAGATATCTGTTGATTGTAGTTGATGAGTTCTTAGGCGTTGTATGAAGTCCTCCGAATTTTTGATGTGGTGTTCACATTTGCCTACAAGTGGTGCCAACTGAGAAGCAAGATATTTAGCCAAGAAGTATGTAGGCGCACCAATGTTGCTCACAATTGGACGTAAAGGAGTCCCTTCCTTATGGATCTTCGGTAGGCCGTACAGTCTCGGAGGAACTGCAGCCTGTTGCCGCAGGCCTTTCCTAAGGTTTTTTAATGAGGTCTAATGTTTTCCTCTGAATCTTGCAAGTCGGATCTTCTCTCACCTTGCGATATGCAGGGTCGTCAAGCAGTGCCTAGATCTTGCAGTTATACTCAGTTCTTGAGAGAAGGACAGTGGCGTTCCCCTTGTCAGCAGGTAAAATTGCGAGGTCTTTGTCTGCCCTCAAGTCACTCAGAGCCTTCCTTTCTGCTGAAGAGATATTAAACTTCTTCGGCTGAGCTTTGGTCAGGATTCTGCAGGTGTCTCTCCTAATCTCTTCTGCAACGTCACTGGGAAATTTCAAAATTGCTTGCTCTATCCCAGATATAACTTCTCGAACCGGAGCTGTCCCTGGTGTTGGTGCAAAATTCAAACCCTTCTCGAGCACCGAAACGGCTGCGTCGTCCAAATTTCTATCCGTGAGATTAAACACGGTGCGTCGACGAATTCTAGTTTACCTTTCCTGGATGTTATGGTAAAAAGAAAACCTGATGGTACGCTGGGCCATAGTGTCTACCGCAAAGCGACTCACACAGAGCTATATTTGCAGGCCACAAGTTGTCATCATCCTGCACAACGCGGTAGCGTCTTACGCTCTTTGGTACACAGGGCACATGTGGTCTCAGATACTGACAGCTTGCCAGGTGAACTACAACATCTAAGAACTGTATTCCAGCAAAACGGTTATTCTGAGCGACAAATACGCAATGCATTTCGATTGAAGCAATTTCAACGAAAGGATGTTGATGAAGATTCGGAGGCACCCACTGTAACGGCGTTCTTGCCTTATTTTGGTGGCATGTCATCTAGGACAGAACGTATCCTGAAGAGACACGACATCAAATGTGTGTTTCGTCCGCCATCAAAACTGAGGAATATATTGTGCTCGGTCAAAGACGAACTCGGCCTTCGCAAACGCGGCGTATATAAAATACCATGTCAGTGCGGAAAATCTTATATAGGGCAGACATGTCGAACTGTGCAAGAACGCTGTACCAACGCCACACACGCCTAGGACAACCCAGTAAGTCAGCGGTAGCAGAGCACTGCCTGAACACAGGTCATCGGATGTGTTACTAGAAAACGGAAGTTCTATCGTCAGTATCATCATTCTGGGACAGTATTTTTAAGGAGGCCATACACATCCGTACGGCGGATAATCTTATCAACAGGGATGCAGGTTTCCAGATGAGCGCAGCCTGGAATCCACTATTGGCTGCAATCAAAGCAAAACAAGAGAAAAGAGAAAATCGGAAACACGAAGGAACGCAGACACTTAGTTCCAGTTTGCAACACAGGAGCGTCCGGCAGCACATCATTGCCCACGGCGCCTCCTCGGCTCCCAGCAGGACCAGGGGGCACCAGAAGCGCCGCCGCCGACCAGCACTGGACGGTCTCACGCGCATGCGTAGTCTCTGCACACGCCCTAATAAATACCGCGCAATTACCATCAGTCGCGCCTGACAGCTACCACCACCTGAAGATGTCCAACAGTTGGGTCGGCGAAATATTGTGGGAGATTCACAATGTCATCCGGCGGCAAACCCGCGAAGTGTATTTACAGAATAATAATTATTATCACCAGATATCGAATAATAAAATTATGGAAAAGAATAAGAAGCTGTTAAACCAATAGAAAAAAATAATAAAAAAATTAATTAAACTTATACAAACAATCTCAAGTGGTTTAGTAAAAAAATCAGCATTGTCGCTTAATGCAGCAATTTTTAGAGTATCTCATTATTCAGGACGTCACATCTCGTGAACTATGTGTCCTACAAAAGCCGGCCGCGGTGGCCGAGCGTACTGCGGCGCGCCAGTCACAGTCTGCAAGGCCATTACGGTCGAGGGTTCGAATCCCCCCTCGAGTTTGGATGTTTGTGTCGTCTTTAGTATAAGGTAGTTCATAAGTAGTTTGTAAGTTTAAGGGACTGATGACCCCGCAGTTAAGTCCTTTAAGCTTAAAAAACATTTCGTTTTCATGTCCTACAAAAACATTATTTACCAGGTTCGTAGAGTGGAATATTAGGAAACTGCATGCGAAATGTGTTGTACATGGAGTTGGTAGGAAAGACGTAGTAAATTACAACCTCATGCTTAGTAGGCCGAATTTTCATGCATGTCATTGTCTTTGACGTCATAGCACCTGAACTATATGTGGTAATACGATATTATTTCGAAGGTACCCCTCAGGGGCTCAGCATTAATTTGCTGAGTACGGGCTTGGCGAACCCGGGGTCCTGAGCTGGGGACTGGTAAGCGCCGCCAGTCCTCTAGACACCATACCCTCTGGGCACACTTCAGCGACCACCGTGTGGCACGGCGGTGGAACGTTGTGTGTACTGGGGAATGGGGATCTTGGCTTGACCGCCCGGGTCGCGAGGATAGTACAAACCTCTATAAAAAAACCTTCAATCCTAAGGTGTGCTACGTGCTGATGGGATGCATGGCTGTTGAAGAGGAACAGTCGCTAGCGAGCAACCTCTGGGGATACTGCCGCACCTCAGTTGTATAAGGCTTACCTAGGTACGCGGGGCTCTGTCTAGGTGGGCACGTACTTCCCTAGCTGATCGTGGGACCGAGATGAGCAATTCCAATTTGACCCTCGAATCTTCCAGTGGGTTCGGTGTAGCAACCCCAATCCAAAAAGAGGATTCCGTATGGAATCGAACCTGAAAGACACCCGCCGCGATGGATACTCAGTAGAGCGGATTGGATACTTTACAGCCAACTTGCTCAACTAGAACATCGTGACAGTGTCACAGAATGGGTGCATCATATTACTGCCGTGATGCACTTCGCCGCTGATGCCGCTGATTCCACAGTCTTCGGGACGTCGAACACGGCAGCCAGCCGCGTGGTGGAATGACGAATGCCGATCTACCCTCAGGACCAGGCGGGCGGCTCTGCGTCGGTTCAAGTGTCGCCCGACTTCAGAGAACCTCGCTGCTTTCCGGGTTGCAAGGGACAAGTGTCGTCAGGTTATTAGAGAGAGCAAACGGAGGTCATGGCAGCAGTTCCTGAGTTCCATTAACCGTTCTACAACCAGCACGAAAGTATGGGAGACCATCAGGAGGATTTCTGGAAGAGGAGGAAGGTGCCCCATAGCTGCTATGATGGGTAACGGAACTTTACAAACGCGACCAGCAGACATTGCCCAGACCATGGCTACTTACTGCCACTGCTAGTCAGGATCCAGAATTCCGGCGCTACAGAGTGGCTGCTGAGAGGGCCCCCTGGACTTTAGGTCTGGGATTACTGAAGAGTACAACCGCCCCTTCTCCCTGTGGGAATTAGATTCTGCATTGTGTGTAGCCCGAGACACTTCACCTGGTCACGATGGGATCCACTATGCTATGTTACGGCACCTTACAGATCGAAACAAAGTTATCCTCCTGAACCTTTTTAATGCCGTTTGGATGTCAGGACACTTTCCCGACTTGTGGAGAGAGGCCATTTTAATCCTCCTTTTAAAAGCCGGTAAAGATTCCACATGCCCCAGCAGTTACCGTAGTGTTGCCCTCACTAGTTGCATTGGAAAGACCCTGGAGCGAATGGTCAACCGCCGTCTTGTCTGGATGTTGGAATCCAGGCAGCTCCTTAGTCGCTTCCAGTGTGGGTTCAGGAGATATCGTTCCACCTTCCATAACCTGGCCTCTCTGGAGGCGGCAATACAACAGGCTTTCCTGCGCCGTCATCACCTTCTGGGTGTATTTTTTGATATCGAGAAGGCCTACGGCACTGCTTGGATGGACTGTTGACCCCGTAGTTAAGTCCCATAAGCTTAACAAACGTTTGAACATTTGAACTACTTGGAGGCATCTTATACTCAGGCAGCTTCACGAATGGGGATTTCGCGGTTGCCTTCCAATTTTTATTTGGTCATTCCTTTCTCCACGTTTTTTTAGATACCGAGTCGGTGGCGTGCTCTCTGACCGCTTCGAGCAGGAAAACGGTGTTCCTCAGGGTAGTGTTTTAAGTGTGACGTTGTTTGCTATAGCCATTAACAGTATCGCTTGTGTTGTGAAAAGTCCTGTCCGGTGTTCACTATTTTTTGATGACTTCTCTGTCTTCTGTTCTTCTTCCAGCCTTGCAACGACAACTCGTCAGTTGCAGCTCACTCTCTGGCACAGAAGACTGGTTTTAAATTTTCAACAGAGAAGTCTGTTTGTGTTTGTTTTAACCGTTCTCGTTCCATTTTTAACTTACCTGAACTGCGGATGAGGGACACCGTTCGGAATTTTAAAGACACTGTGCGTTTTCTGGGTGTGACATTTGACTCTAAACTTACCTGGTTGCCACATCTTAAAGATTTGAAGAGACGGTGCCTCAAGGCACTAAGTATTTTAAAGTGTCTTAGCCACACTTCGTGGGGAGCCGACAGGACTTTTCTGCTACGATTTTATAGAGCATTTACGCGTTCTCGCCTTGACTATGGGTGCACCGTGTATGGGTCAGCAAGACCCTCTTATTTAAAGATGCTGGACGTGGTGCATCACGAGGGGCTTCGGCTCGCGACTGGGGCATTCCGCACGAGTCCCATACCAAGTATCTGCGCCGAGGCTGGTGAGACACCACTTCACATGCGGCGATAGTTCCTCGTGGCACACCAGGCATATACGACTTTGTCCTCGCCAAATACACCGGCCCATCCTGACGTTGCCCACCCTCCTGCGGAAGGGCTTTCTCGTACCAGGCTACGGGCAACGAGGCCTTTTGGGATACGTTCTCAAGATTGTCTTTTGGATATGGATGTGTCTGGTTTTAATGTTTTGCAGCGAGGTTGGAGTAAATGTCCACCCTGGTTCCTCCAGCGGCCGAGACTACTTTTAGAGTTGACATATTTTAAGAAGAATTCTACTTCCGATTTTATATTTCAATCTCTGTTCTCTCAGCATCTGTTCTCTGTTCAATCAGCATCGTGATTTCACCGTGGTGTACACGGATGGGTCCAAACAGGGGGACTCGATAGGCTGCTCCATAGTGTTCCCCAACACCACCATCAGGATTCGCCATTCCCCTGCATACTCGGTTTTCTCAGCAGAACTCCATGCGATCCTGCAGGCGCTGGAGCAAATGCAGCGGGTTCGTGGCACAAAGTTTCTCCTGTGCTCAGATTCTCTCAGTGCGCTGCAATCCATACGCAATTTGTACCCAGCTGAGAAAATAGTGTAGCTTATTCATGACAGAATGTACACTCTCCAGCAGCGGGGGAAGCAAGTGACATTCTGTAGGGTACCAGGACATGTCGGCATTAGTGGTAACGAAATGGCTGATCGGTCTGCCAAGGAGGCTTGCGAAGGTTCTGGTATTACACACTGTGCCGTTCCCCTGCCTGACATCCTCTTTGTGGTGCGGCGGAAATCCCTTCGTTTGTGGGAGGAGGCGTGGCAGGCAGTGAAGAACAATAAACTGCGGCTGGTTAAGCCAACTGTCCGACCGTGGCGAACATCCTGTCAGTCACTGAGGCAGCATGAAGTGGCCTTGACACGTCTCCGGATCGGGCCTTGTCGTTTGACACATGGCTATTTACTTCGTCGAGAGGACCCTCCGATTTGCGATGCTTGTGGTGTGCAAATCACTGTACGCCACATTTTACTGGAATGCATTTCCTACTGTACTGCTAGGGCAGCGGTGGCTCTTTGTGGTCCCCTGCCCTCTGTTTTAGCTGATGACGAGGCGAGTGTGACGAAAGTTTTCAATTTCTGGGAACTTTCCGGACTCTAGCCTAAGCTTTTAGGCTGGAGGTTTTAGGACGTTAACGAATGGCTCGCGCACCACTCCTCTGGCACGACATTTTGAGTACGTCGGTAAACCTTAGACGCTCACCATCTGTTACTACCTTGCCATGTTTGGTTGAGTCTTTGCTTCGCTCCCCTTATCGTTTGGCTAGTTTGGTTACTTTCCCTTCTGTCCCCTGTCTAAATACATATAGCAATTCATAGAAATTAGGAGTTGCGCTTGACTTGTATAACGATTATTTCTGCTATTTCCGCGTGTTTGCAAATACACTTGTCATGTTTCGATGTGCTCTTTTTGAATGTTTTGTTTTGTCTTTGTACATAAGTGAAATCACTTCATTGGTTTCTAATCGATGGAAACATTTGGAGTGGATAGTTAGGAGCATCGGTTTCATATGCATATAGCAGAAAGTCAACTTTTGTGTAAACAGCTAGTTTACGTGATTATGGGATTTCAATTTTGTGGTATATGTTCTAGGATGGCAAAAGATATGATCTCTTTTTTAAGCAGTTTTCGGAACATTATTTGTATTTTGTACTTTTTGCCAAAGTGATATTTCCACATCACGTGGTACAAAAAGCAATGTACCGGAATATGTGCAAAGAAAATGAAAAGTTTGAGAGTAACAGTAAAAGACTGAAATTGCTGAGAAAAGTGAAAGTGATCATGTGATACGTGCAGTGTGCTTACTTGCATTGTTTATTTTAGAGTACCATTTACCAATTAAATGCGATGAACATGTGGGTCACTTGTTTCATAAAATGTTCCCTGGTAGCAGTATAGCACAAAAATACAGCTGTGAACTTTTTTGTTTTAGTAAAAAAATATTAATCACTTTACCTGGACTGGCTACAAATAAAAATTATTCAACATTTGGGTTAATGCAAGTGTCTTTTTGTAGTCATTATGTAGTGTTGTGAGATGACAGGAAAAGGCTACAATCAGTTATCGTAAGGTTTATAGTAAAGTGCGCTGCGGTTTTTGACAAAACGTATCTCCTGATTTTTTGAAGAATCTCCCGATTTTTTAAACTGGGTCTCCTGATTTTTAAGTTTTCGAGGTTTGCAGGTGTGTAAATACCACAACCTAGCATATGGTTCTGTGAAAATTTGATACAGATGTGAACAAGTCATTTACTGGGTGATAATTTTGAAACCAAATTACGTTGTAGACAATTCTTTTAGTCCAGACAACATTTTTACATGTTCATATCTCTACCCAAAATCTAATAATGGAAACTCTAGGTAGGATTTCAACAATATAACAAGGATATTTCACAACTCGCCACAAAAACTTAATGATGAGCTGCTACAGGCACATGAAGAAAGACACACACATACAACACTTGAGCTATTGGCCATGGCCTCTTTCAACATATAGATCGCACTTCACACAACCGTGACCTGCGACCACCGCACTCTGAGGTCACGGTTATGTGAAGTGCGATCTATATGTTGAAAGAGGCCATGGCCAATAGCTCAAGTGTTGTATGTGTGTGTCTTTCTTCATGTGCCTGTAGCAGCTCATCACTAAGCTTTTGTGGTGTGTTGTAAAATATCCTTGTTGTATTGTTGATATAGTGATACTCTTTTAGGGCTTTAATCTAGAGATTCTTACACTCACATCTGAGTACATCTATGAAATTTGTGGTGGCCAACATTAAGTTCTTTTATATATAGCATCAGTTTACTTGAACATGAGGGACTTACATTAACAAAAATGAATCTGCAAGTTTGATAAACTAAGTAAATATTACTTGGAAACTCCCAAGTTGGAATTCAACAATATAAGATGTAATGACGAGTTGTCTCACACACACACACACACACACACACACACACACACACACACACACACACACAGTCTCGGCCATGGCCTCCTTCAGAGTAAAGAACATTCAGACAGGCACGCTTCAGTCATGAAACTGTCATCTCTGGCTTCACACTCAGATTCTTGTTTGTGACAAACAAATACTGTAGAATATTACACCTGTGTGTGTATGTGTGTGTGTGCTCTCTCTCTATCTCTCTCTCTGTGTTCTACCAAGCACCAGCTGAACATTCAATGAATGGAATTCAGACACTTTAAAGAAGAATTTTATTGAAATGCAGATGGCAGCATGTGTGCACACAAAAGAAATGCGGAATGGCCAAGTGCATTGGAGTGACCTGCTGCGGTGCCCGTGGTCATTCCCCGCCGGGGGTTCGAGTCCCCCCCTCGGGCATGGGTGTATTTGTGTCGTCTTTAGTATGTAAGTTAGTTTAAGTAGTTTGTAAGTTTAGGGACTGATGAGCACGCTTAACAGACATTTGAACTTACTACCTGTGGGAGTTACTCCTTTGAGAGTGTACAAGGAGGGGGAGGGGGGGGAGTTGTTACTGGTTCTGGAGATTGCCTAAATTGCTTGTGACTGTATCTCCACATCAACACACTCCTTAGTGCCCCATAACTTGATAGGTTGTGCCAAATTATTACGAATAATTGCTTTTAGCTTCTTGCTAGAGGTCCTGATATTCACTGCCTCTGCTCTAGAAGTTATAGCTTCGTTGGATTAGGCAATAAACTTCTGCAGGATTCAGATATTTCTTTCCATGTATCTTGAAGCTGTGGGTGGTAAAACTACTGAATAATACATCTTTGATTCAGTTATAAACAACATTTCGTGTTTGTTGTCCCAAATCTACAATATACTTGACATAAACAACATCACACTTATTCTCTTACTACTGTCTTAGTATGTTCATTGTTCAATGCTCAAAGTAGTAATGACATGGCGGTACTACCAAATGCGTATATCCATGGAATAATTACTTCATAATACACTAGTTTCCTGTGGAATAGTTACTTCACTTGGAACTCTTTATCCCATCCTTTGACAGCAGGAACCTGTGCAAAAATGAGGTTCCTGCACCAGTTACTGTCCTTACAGAATAAACTTTACATAAGAAATTATTTGATGCTCTTGAATCGATCTGGAGAACATGTAGTGTAACATATTACATTACAGGGTGGAGCATGTATAATGCCAGACTTATTCAGCAAGTGGACTGTGGGTGGAATTTGTGTTGTGTTGGGTCGGAGATGAGCACTTAGCCGTAGTGACATGTATTGGGAGGTGACAGAGAGAAAGGGAAAACTATTCGGTGGAGGGTGGAGCCCGGGTGAATACCAAAGTGAAGGGTGTGTTGCAAGGGTCAGTTTTCTGATGCACTACTCAGGAAAGCTGATGTAAGGCTCCAGATGGCTCAGGTTGTGAAGCAAACATTGATATCAAGCTTTTTAAGCTCAGTGGAATGGTACTGAGTGATAGATTTTATTCTTGCCCAGGGTTTGGCAGTAGGCAGCTGGATGGTTGTCATACTGATAAGCTGTGGTTGCCTTTGTATATGGTCCTTAAACATTTGTTTTATTGTCTAGCTTGAGAAGTGGTTCAGTAGATTTAACATAGAAAATGTTAGGATGCATGACAAAATTGCTTTTCAATATGAGCTACTACTGTTGCATTTGGTAGTTTTGCCACACTTGAATCGTATGTAACTCAAATTATTTTAAAAGTAAGAAAGATATTTCAAGCAGTTCTCTACATAAGAGTGGGGTTACCAATATAAAATATTCAACACTCATTTCACAATCAATGACAGAAAATTCTTTAATCATTCCTCCAGTATCTACTTACTGCCTGTGGTGTCGCACAAGTACAAAGTGCGCGCCACCTACTTTCGCCGCGCGCCGCCATGCACACACGGCGCGGCGTTCTTACGACGACAGCCACGAGCGCCCTCTGCTGCAACTCCGCTCGTGGCCACGACTGAACGACATCGTCCACTTGGGACTGAGATAGCAACCAGTTAGGACCTTCGTAATCAGATAGGCACCAGTGAAGACTTGGCTATCATATAGGCACTAGGAAGCAGTACTAGGCAGGCCTCTAGCTCAACTATGTATCTGCAGTACTCTGTAAAAGTTAAGTATTGTATAAATTCTGTTCAATATATATCTCGTTCTAATTTACCCTAGTGTTTCTAGTTTCTGGCTGCTCACCTCCGTAACTGCACCATCGTGCTATCTATATTCCTGTGTCGGTCTCATTCCACTCGGCCACCGACACCTACGACGGAACTGGACACAAAAGCGGCGACGAGGCTGGGACACAAAACTGCCAACAGTGTTTTCCAAATTGTTGTATGGCCCACCCTAGTGAAATTTGCAACACACAAAACATTCCACTTTTGACAGTATGAAAGTTGACCTGCTAAAACAGATCTCCCATTTGTCAGATAAATTGCAGTATATTATGTTTTATACTGCTGCTGGCACAACTTGCCCAGTCATAAGTCCAATGCATAATATTGCAGCCTTTGGTCACGGAGATAAAATTAATTTCATCTTTGTGACCGAGGGCTGCAATATTATCCATTAAATTTGTAACGGTTGCTGACAAATTGCAGCTGTCAGCTTGATTCCTAATAAGGGAAATCAGGGAATAGTGTCTTCCATCAATTTTCAAACAAACCCTCTACTCCATTGCATGAAAATAATTTATGGTAGTTGTGGTCCATAAGTTTACAAACCCTTTCACTTGTTAGTCATGAATTACAGTTGGGTAGAGAACGGAGTCTAAGTAAGGGAAAATGGATAGCTCTCATCTTTTGGACATGGTCCAAATTATAGTTACTTAAAAACAGGCAAAAGCTTTCAGTCTCAAAACCAAGCAGTAATGCAGTCGCCACAGTTTCAACATTGTTTGGCTACCTGTAACAACTATTTATTTATTTATTAGCCCTTGGACAGCTTACTAGCTGCATAAGGCATCCCCCACATTACATACTTTCTATATTCATTACATCACATCATTGTACAAATCAGGCTACAATCTTTTCATACTAACACAGAGCATATTCAGTAGGCCTACTTGCATATTTACACATTACTGAAACATAAAGTTTGTCTATGTTCAGAGGTTACAATTTGTTATACTCATTCAATACAATACATAGGGCTCTCCAGTACAATTAAACTTACATAGTATTTCTTAAGTTCACAAGTCATCCTTATTGCACCATATTCTTATATATATATATATATATATATATATATATATATATATATATATATATATATATATATATTCTTTGTTTAGTTTAATAATATATATTTTATAATTTACTGTTAAGAAAGTACATCCTATGATTAACGATTGATTACATGACAGTTCTACACGCTATTTAATTTTACTGTCCTACCATCTGGTACTCTACCTGACAATTTTCTATGTATTCCTTAATACTATATGGACTGGCCAGAGTTAGATATGACTTTAATTTTTTTCTAAAGTCCTGTATTTTGTTGATATTTTTGATGTGGTGTGGCAACTTGTTGTATAGAATTTTATCAGCGTTTATTGGATCTTTGTCACTTAATTGTAACTGTTTACTTTCTATGTGGTACTCATCTCTTTCATTGTATTATATTAATGGATGTTCCTTTAATGTTGCACTGCAGTTTAACTTTACGAACATTATGGTTTCATAAATGTATAAGGGTGGCACTGTCATTATATTCAGTTCCGTAAATTTGTTTCTGCAGATTGCCCTGATGGGATTCCAGTGATACATCTAATGGCCTTCTCTTGCAATATCAAAGTCTTCTGATATGCACATATACAGCACCTCCCCATACCACAATGCAGTATGATATATACGGGAAGATCAACCCAAAGTACATTTTCAGCAACGTATCTTTGTTCACTGTGGTGGACATTTTTCTCGTTAAAAATACATTTGAACTTATTTTTGGGCATATTTTCTGTATGTGATGTTCCCAAGTCATATATTTATCTATTTCCACACCTAAAAATTTGTAACTAGCAACCTCCTCCAGCAGTGAGTCACCCAACTTGAGACTTAAGTTTTGAGTTGTAGCTGTTTTTATAGCCTGGATCTGCATGTACATAGTTTTACTGTCATTTATAAACAGGTTGTTTCTTCTGAAATATTTATCTGCATTTTCCAAGCTCTGTGTCATTTGTGCACACATTTCATCTGTTGTACTACTGCTTGATATGATGGATGTATCATCCGCATCTGTCCCTCCAATATGAGTGGTTACTGTTTAATTTTTACCAGATTTGTTCGTGTACCCTGTCACTGCTGCTGTTTATAACATTTTTGAGAAGGATAAGTTGGTACTCAACACAGATACAGGAATGGAGGGGAGAGATGCACCGTGGGGTGCTGCCTGACAGGACGGAAGGGAAGAGGATGTAGTGTGTGGTGGGCAGGAACTAGTTAATGCTTAGGCCTGGGGGATGCAGGAGTGTAGGATGTATTATAGGGAGAGTTCCCAGCTGTGCAATTCATAAGTGCTGTTTGTGGGGAGGATCCATATGGCACAGTCTGTGTAACTAACATTGAAGTGAGCCCCATCATTCTGGGATGCTTGCTCTGCAACAGGATGGTCTAGCTGTTTCCTGTCAGTTTGACGATTACCATTCATCGGGACAGACAGCTTGTAGCTCGTCATGCCCATGTAGAAAGCTACACAGCTCAGTTTGTAAATAATATGACTGCTTTTATAGGACTGGAAATGCATGTGCTGGGACAGGAGGAGGTTGCTGTGGGATGGTGGATAGGACAGGCTTTGCATCTGGGTCTATTTCAGGGATATGAGCTATGGGGCAAGGGGTTGGCAGTATGGATGGACAAGGATATCATGTAGTATTAGATTAGATTAATACTTGTTCCATAGATCATATATACGATATTTCGTAATGATGTGGAACGTGTCAGTTTAGTAAATGTTATCTATACTTGACAATCAATATTTTAAGGATTTTTTGTCTTTGTTTTTTTATTTTATTTTATTTTATTTTATTTTAAGTTTTGTATAAAAATCTACATTGTAGATTAATTTCTTTTTAAATACTAGGTGGATATCTGTCAGACTTTTGATGCTACTTGGTAAGTGACCAAAGACTTTTGTGGCAGCATAATTCACCCCTTTCTGAGCCAAAGTTAGATTTAACCTTGAATAGTGAATATCATCCTTTCTCCTAGTGTTGTAGCTATGCACACTGCTTTTATTTTTGAATTGGGTCGGATTGTTAATAACAAATTTCATGAGTGAATATATATATTGTGAAGCTACAGTGAGTATCCCTAGATCCCTAAACAAATGTCTGCAGAATGCTCTTGGGTGGACTCCAGCAATTATTCTGATTTCACGCTTTTGTGCAATGAATACTTTTCTACTCAATGTTGAATTGCCCCAGAATATGATCCCATATGAAAGCATTGAATGAAAATAGGCGTAGTAAGCTAATTTACAGAGATGTATATCACCTAATTTTGCAATGACTCTGATAGCATAAGTAGCAGAATATCACTGTAGAGGTGGTGGGGAGGATATTGGGTAGGGTATTTCTAATTTCAGGGCAGGATGAAAGGTAGTCAAAACCTTGGCAAAGAACATGGTTAAAAAATTAAATAAAAAAGAAATTATATGTAACATCTATCTTTCTCATCTCTTAAGTGTGTGATGACAGATTTCAGATATTAATAAGAATTATTTATCCTATTTTTGTCCATTAGTAAAATTCATTTCTCAACTAACTGGTGATGACATTATTGTGTCAGTTTTATTTCATAATTGACATTTCTGTCCCCCCCTTAACAAACATAATTTATCATAGGAACAAAAGTGAATTTTTCATGAGATATTTCAAACAGTCAAGATGACTTATTTGCTGTTACATAAGTACATTAAATTGAAGACACAGGTGCCATGAAGCTAGTTTGTAATAAACTACATCAAAATGAATCAACTTTAATAAAGATAGTACCATTAATCCAAAACCAGTCACACACTGTAGTAACAAGGGACCAAAAAGTCTTCTAGTAAAAACACATGGCATCCCAAGAATAATCACCCTTTATTTTGTACAAAATTCTATAAATTAGAGGCTAAGGAAAGATTTAAACACATACACCTGCCTGTGAATATAAGGCACTTTTAGTGCTCGCAATGAACTGTTATATTTGTGGCACTATAACTTTGTTAAACTTTAATATAAGAAGAAAGCTGTCTCAATAATTTTTAGAGACTAACTTATAATTCTTTACAATGAAAATTTAATACCAAAAAACATAAAATAAAAGTTACAAGATATAAATGTACACATTATTGCAAATAATGAATTTAAACTAATTTCACTTAAATAAGAGCAATTTTACTGTTAAACATAATTATTAAAATAGTATAAACAGGATACACTACAGTCTTGCATTTCACATTATATATATATCACCATCTATTATTTTTTTTAAAGTATAATACAACATTTCACGTGTGCTGATAGTGCCAGGGACCTGAAAGTTTTCAAGAACTTGAGCTATTTTTAATCACACTAATGTACATTTCTCCAGTTAATGTGTTTCCAGATATATTAAACGTCCCCCCCGCCCCCCATTATATCCCTTCTAGGATTTAAATGTCATCACTGCCATTTCCCCTTCTTCAAAAATCATCCTGACTTGAGCATCGTACCTAAATGTAGTTTTCATTCTTAGTCCATCCATAAAGTTTGCAAGTACAAAATTACCCACTTCAGTATGTGTGTCTTTAACCTAGACTGTTACATAAAAATCCTAAGAATGTTCCATAGGCCTGAAAGTAAAGTTGACTGTCCCCTGAACTAAATCTTTTTTTATAGCAAACAGTAACAACAACTTTAACAATATGGAGGATTGCAATCCTATAACAAATATACCCTACAGTTGTCAAGATCGCAAAGACATTGTGAAGATTGTACAGTGCTGCTGTATTTTATTTGCAACACTATCATATTTACCCCAAATGTGTATCAAATTTGCGCCACAACATGTAGACTTAATAACTCATGATCTTGAAACAAGTTTTTAAAAACTCAGTAATCACAACATAGCTTGTAGTGTTCTTATTGTGTTAACTTAAATTCACAGTTTTCTTACCAATAGTACATAAGGTACAGAGAAAGTTAGCACATGATGCACGAATTTTTTTTCGTGTTTCAGTAAAACTTTTTTTCTACATTAACACTTGCAAATATTTACTTTGCACATATGGTTCATGAATTGCAAATGTTCGGGGTATCTTTCAGTATTATTTTTTACTTACTGTTGAAAATAAAATATTGAATTTGGGGGGTGCACCACAATTACCCCATTTGTTTGCCTGTATCACATTTACGCCATTTCACCTTATATATGGGGACTTGATATTCTAAAATTATTTCAGAAAAACACAGCTAAAGGTAACATTAGGAACCTGAGGATGAAAACGATGCTTTTGTTCTCTTTTGAAGAGTCGATATTTATAGTTCATGCAATGCAGATGACAAATCAGATAAATTCTTGACCACGCACAAACATTTGTAACAAATTGTGCATGCACTACAATTGATAACAGCAGGAATAAAAAGATGTTATACAATTAGTCAAATGACTCTGTATATACTGTTTTACCAACTAGTTTAAACAAATTGATAAACTGTACATGTCGGAGGAAGCAGAAACTCATGTGTTTTAACAATCTTATTTCATTTCCACATCTTTGATGATCAAGCTGTCATCTTCAGATGACCTGGTAGGGTGAGGCAGTAACTGGTTTATGAACATTACTCAACACCTGGGCACATTTGTCGTCCTTCAAAACTTGCACTTTGTGTAACATACTAGCTTATGCTGCACCTTTGTCTTCTCATTGTTGTTGAGTGGTCTTGACTCTATAAAATTAAAATTAATCCCCCATGATCTAAAGATGACAGCTTGCAACATGTGGGAAAATATGTAATCTTGGCTGCAAAATAGTTTTTTATATTTTAAACAAGAGAAATAATTATTTGGACAAGTGAAATTAAATTGAAAATTACAAACAAATAGAACATTTTAGAAACAAGGCTAAAGCAACCTACAAAAACTATAAAAAAACAGGTGCAATGTCATTAGTCCACAAAAACCTTTATAAAGATCAATAAATTATCATTGGATGCTAATGACAAACAAGTGTAGTATTTAATATAAACGTAGGCCTATTAACACACACCTACAAAGCCCCATGATCCGTTTCACAAAAACAAATAATTTGAAACTTCAACATTTTCACGCGAAATTGCACAGTAAAGACCATTTAATATAAGTAATCTAACCAAGGCCAAAGGGTGGTATCCCATTCTTCAGTAATGTCCTAAACATTAACTTACTTATCAGTCAAGGGTACATACAAGAATTTGCCAACCACAGCATTAATTCTTCACAGTCAACATAAAGGATTATATCCCTGACTCTTACGTGATTGAGTTTTTAAAGAGCATTGAACAGCCATTGCTAACTAGACTGGTGACACAATAACTAAAATGTTACCCTGTGGTTACAAGCACCAGACCTGGTCACATACACTGTTATCTATGAGCTATTGAATTCAAACACAACAGCCATAATTGCACTGTGGATCCATGCTATAAATGATTGGGCCAAGCCTATTCAGCAGCAACTGTGATTTATAGCTGGTCAACCATAGCTTTAATTGTCAATCAGGCCTATACTGTATTACTCAGCACAATAGTACTTATGTGAATATATTTAGAGAAAAGTAATTTAGAAAATGTATTTACCCTTCTCCCAATAAGACACATTACTGCTACAGAGCCTTGTTAATACAGGAAGACTCCTTTGGCATGTTTACAAGTGTAAAGAAGCACCAGTCCATTTCATGGAATTATCACAGTACCTCTATCACATCACTTATTCTGACTTGTCCAATACCGCGACTGCATTTCAGTACAAAGTATGAAGTAGAGAACCAAAAAGTAAATTAATAAAATAACACCAGTAGCCTAAGTTTTTTGTATATTATCTCCAAGTAGGCCTAAAGTATTTCACTTGAACTATTCACAGTGTCAAATTTCAAATGCAAGATCTGTGTTGACACTTCATTCACTTTCTTACTATAGTCCTTAAAAGTAAACCAATGGCTTTAAAATCCAACTTAGACCTCAGGCTATGCTACAAGTAAATCTGTCACCACACTCAAGATTTCAGGGGAAGTGACCAATATCACCCTAATAACATAGCAGAAAATTTATGGGTATTGGATTAGGAACAATGGGGTCAAGTCCAATCTCCGATACCACCAATCGGCGTTGACCAAGGCCGTTACTTATTATGTCATTATTTCCATCAACGTTGCTATTTATATTGTCACTGATAAATCTGATTCACAGAGAAAACTTACATGAGAATGTACATATATGTCCGTATTTCGTGAGTTTTTAATAATAAGAGGCCCCTTTTTAATATACAATTTCTTCCAGGTTTAAAATGTGTAATATAATGATTATTAAATGCATGGAATGTATTAAATATATATTTGTCATTTGAGTGTATATTGTTTTATGGATATGTTATGTGTATTTTATTTATTTTTTATATGTGGTGTTACTGATTTTTAATTTTCTTAATTGCTACAATATCGATTTATACCTTTTTCGTTTAGTCCTTGTATAATAATTTCATTTCCGTTAGTAAAATTGATCTATAATTAATTTAATTCCGATCACGATATGTGTCCGTTTGTATATTGTGAGTTTGATTTTTTGTGAACAATACAAGAAGAGTCCTCAAACAGATGTGCAGAACTATAGGCCTATATCTCTAACGTCGGTCAGTTGTAGAATTTTGGAACATGTATTATGTTCGAATATAAAGACATTACTCGAGACAAGGAATCTGCTCGGTAGGATTCAGCATGGTTTTCGTAAAAGGCGATCGTGTGAAACCCAGCTCGCGCTATTCGTCCACGAGACTCGGAGGCCCATAGACATGGGTTCTCAGGTAGATGCTGTGTTTCTCGACTTCCGCAAGGCGTTTGATACTGTTCCCAACAGACGTTTAATGAACAAAGTAAGAGCATATGGTCTATCAGACCAATTGTGTGATTGGATTGAGCAGTTCCTAGATAACAGAATGCAGCATGTCATTCTCAATGGAGAGAAGTCTTCCGAAGTAGGATTATGTCAGGTGCCACAGGGGAGTGTCGCGGGTCCGTTGCTGTTCACGATATATATAAAAATGACGTTGTGGATAACATTGGAAGTTCACTGAGGCTTTTTGCGGATGATGCTGTAGTATATAGAGAGTTTGTAAAATGGAAAATTGTATTGAGATGCAGGAGGATCTGCATAGAATTGACGCATGGTGCAGGGAATGGCAATTAAATCTCAATGTAGACAAGTGTAATGTGCTGCGAATACACAGAAAGAAAGATCCTGTATCATTTAGCTACACTATAGCAGGTCAGCGAATGGAAGCAGCTAATTCCATAAATTATCTGGGAGTAGTCATTAGAAGGGATTTAAAATGGAATGACCATATAAAATCAATCGTCGGTAAAGCAGATGCCAGACTTAGAATCATTGGGAGAATTCTAAGGAAATGCAGTCCGAAAACAAAGGAAGTAGGTTACAGTACACTTGTTCGCCCACAGCTTGAATACCGCTCACTAGTGTGGAATCCGTACCAGGTGGGGTTGCTAGAGGAAGTGGAGAAGATCCAACGGAGAGCAGCGCGCTTCGTTACAGGATCATTTAGTAATTGTGAAAGCGTTACGGAAGTGATCGCTAAACTCCAGTGTGGAAGACTCTGCAGGAGAGACGTTCTGTCGCTCGCTACGGGCTTTTATCGAAGTTTCGAGAACATACCTTTACTGAGGAGTCTAGCAGTATATTGCTCCCTCCTACGTATATCTGTCGAAGAGATCTTGAGGATAAGATCAGAGAGGTTAGAGCCCAGAGAGAGGCATACCGACAATCATTCTTTCCGCGAATAAAGGGGGGTTGACACGGCCATGTATCGTTGGCGCACGTTGACTTGCGCACGTCGAAATGTACGTGTGAACACTCAAATTCGCAACTTGCGCAAGTGAAAATGAAACTTGAGGTCGAGTCAACTTACTTGCACAAGTTGGCTTTCCCCCACTACTTTTTCATCGTTTCCGCAAGATGGCCACTGGTGTCGAATACAATCTGTAATATCTGTTTTTACGTTCGCGTGTTGGTTTTGATCTCCATATTTTTTTTTTTTTTAAATTGTGAAACGCAATGTCAGTTACAAGAAAGTGTCCGTTGCACTTTACAATCCAGTTTCTGAAGCTCTACGAAGAACGTCCGTGTTTATGGAACATTCATCTTCCAATTTATAAAGATGGAAACATGAAAGACGACGCAATAAAATCAATCATAAACGGAATGAGAGAAAACGTACCACAGATAGATGAGAATGCGGCGAAGCCAAAACTAAGGAGTTTAAGGAACACTTACCTCATAGAGAAGAACAAAGTTAGAAATTCTATGAAAGTGGCTCATCAAAAAGGCAAGAGAAACAATTTTTCCTCTGAATAGTTGGGCCCACCAGACTCAATAAATGCCGAAACTTGATCAAGTTCATTCTAAAATTATTTTCGAATGATGCTTCGTCCTCATTTTCTAACTCCCTAATCAGAACTGTGGAAGCTCCCAACTCATTTCTCCTCGCGATCCACTTTCGCACCCAATATCTGCGTCTTCTCTTCTTCCAATATAAGCATTCGGTGATTTTTTTGTATTGCAATTAAGGAAACAACGCAGATGCTCGTACGTATCAAATCATTTGGCGCCATTTTGAAAAGCTACACTGGACTTGCTTGGACTGAAAACTTACGCGGGCGTGTGAACGACCACTTGCGCAAGTTGAAGTCCATTGGCACACGTAAACATGATCGTGTCAACTCTCCTTAATACGTGACTGGAATAGGAGGGAAAATCAATAGTGGTACTCCGCCACACACCATATGGTTGTAGATGTAGATGCTTAGACATCATTGTTATTATCGTAAAATGTAAATCTGTTCTCGTAAAATGACGATTTCATAGGAAAACATTTCATTTGTGCACGATTGGCTAATGCAGAAGTCACATGATTCCCAACATTAACAACTTTCATTGCCACGGCTGTAAGTAAAATTCAACTGATGTGGGTATCATTGTAAGCGGCATATATAAGTGAAACAAAAATGCGATGTTTTGGTATTGGTAACTAGACATAATTTTATAGGTCATTTGGAGATATCGACACATACTAAATACGTACATATGGATACTTCAGTTCCCGATACCAGCTATCCAAATTCATTCAGATATAACCAATACAGGTCAAGTCTAGATACCGATATTTACGGCCTATATTTGAAATAAAAATAGCAACAGCTGGTATCGAAAAGTAGACTTTACTTATATAGGTGAAGCTTAGATAGCGTTATCTAATAAATACTGGTGAACTAGAAAATATGAAATGGCTGCTATTGGTACCTGAACTTTACCTGTTGTTGTTGTTGTTGTTGTGGTCTTCAGTCCGGAGACTGGTTTGATGCAGCTCTCCACAATACCCTATCTTGAGCAAGCCTCTTCATCTCCACATAAGAATCTGAATCTGCTTACTGTATCCATCTCTTGGTCTTCCTCTGCAATTTTTACCCCACACACTTCCCTCCAATGCTAAATTCACAATTCCTTGATGTCTAAGAATGTGTCCTACCAATCTATCCCTTCTTTTAGTCAAGGTATGCCAGAAATTTCTTTTCTCTCCAATTCTGTTCAATACCTCCTCATTAGTTATGTGATCCACCCACCTAATCTTCAGCATTCTTCTGTAGCACCATATTTCAAAAGCCTCAATCCTCTTCCTGTTCGCACTGTTTATCGTCCATGTCTTACTCCCATACAAGGCAACACTCCACACAAATGCCTTCAGAAAAGACTTCCTTAGGCTTAAATCAATATTCGATGTTAACAAATTTCTCTTTTTCAAGAACGCTTTTCTACCCATTGCCATTCTGCATTTTGTATCCTCTGTACTGCGACAATCATTTGTTATTTTACTGCCCAAATAACAAAACTCATCTACCTCCTTTATTGCTTCGTTTCCCAATCTAATTCGTCCAGCATCACCTGATTTTCTTACACTGCACTCCATTACCCTAGTTTTGCTCTTGTTAATGTTCATCTTATATACACTTTTCAGCAAACTGTCCATCCCCTTCAACTTCTCTTCCAGATCTTTTGCTGTCTCTGAGATTATTACAATGTCGTCGGCAAAACGCAATGTTTTTAATTCTTCACCCTGAACTTTAATTCCTTCTCCAAATTTCTCCTTGCTTTCCTTTATAGCTTGCTCAATGTACAAATTGAATAACAATGGAGAAAGACTACAACCCTGTATTACTCCCTTTCCAACCACTGCATCCCTTTCATGCCCTTCAACTCTGATAACCGCTGTCTGGTTTTTGTACAAGTTATAAATAACCTTACGCTCCCTATATTTTACTCCTGCTTGCTTCAGAACTTGAAAGAGTTTATTACAATCAACATTGTCAAAAGCCTTCTCCAAATCTACAAAAGCTAGAAATGTAGGTTTGCCTTTTCTTAATCTATCTTCTAGGATAAGCCGTAGAGTGAGTATTGCCTCCCGTGTTCCTACATTTCTCCTGAACCCAAACTGATCTTCCCCGAGGTCGGCTTCTACCACCTTTTCCATCCTTCTGTATATAATTCGTGTTAATATTTTGCAACCATGACTTATTAGACTGATGGTTCTGTAGTTTTCACACCTGTCTGCACCTGCTTTCTTAGGGATGGGGATTATAACATTTTTCTTAAAGTCTGAGGGTACTTCGCCTGTCTCATACATCTTACACACCAGGTGAAACAGGTTTGTCATGGCTGGTTCTCCCAGAGACTTCAGTAGCTCTGAGGGAATATCATCTACTCCAGGGGCCTTGTTTCGACTTAGGTCTTTCAGGGCTCTGTCAAATTCTTCTCTCAGTAAAGTATCTCCTACTTCATCTTCATCTACATCCTCTTCCCTTCCTACAATATTGTCTCGAAGTTCATTTCCTTTGTAGAGCCCCTCAATATACTGTTTCCACCTTTCAGCTTTCCCTTTTTTGCTGAGAACTGGTTTTCCATCAGTGTCCTTGATATTCATAGAGCTGTTTTTCTTATCGCCAAATATTTCTTTTATTTTCCTGTAGGCTGTATCAATTTTCCCCCTATTTATACATTCTTCTACTTCCTTGCATTTGCCTTCTAGCCACTCCTGCTTAGCCATTTTGCACTTCCTGTCAATCTCATTTCTTAGTCGTCTGTACTCCATTTTGCCTGTTTCATTTACTGCATTTTTATATTTTCTCCTTTCATCGATTAAATTTAGTATCTCCTGTGATATCCATGGATTTTTTGTAGGTCTTGCCTTCCTACCTATTTTGTCCTCTGCTACCTTCACTATTTTATCTCTCAATTTTACCCATTCCTCCTCTACTGTTTTATTTTCCCCTGTGTCTGTCAATTGTTGCCTAAAGCTCCCTCTGAAATTCTTAAGAGCCTCACGTTCCTTCAATTTATCCAGGTCCCATCTCCTTATTTTCCTACCTTTTTGTAGTTTCTTTAGTTTCATCCTACAGTTCATAACCAACAAGTTATGGTCAGAGTCTATATCTGCCCCTGGGTATGTTTTACAGTTTAAAACCTGGTTCCGGAATCTATGTCTTACCATTATAAAATCTATCTGATACCTTCCGGTGTCTCCTGGTCTCTTCCACGTATACAACCTCCTTTTGTGATTCTTAAACCAGGTGTTTGTTATAACTAAATTATGTTCTGTGCAAAATTCTACCAGGCGGCTTCCTCTTTCAATCCTTTTGCCCAGACCATATTCACCTACTATCTTCCCTTCCCTTCCTTGTCCTACTACCAAATTCCAGTCTCCCATAACAATTAGAGTTTCCTCTCCCTTAATTGTCTGAATAATTTCCTTTAGCTCCTCATATATTTCTTCGATTTCCTCATCATCGGCAGAGCTAGTTGGCATATAAACCTGTACTACTGTTGTCGGTGTTGGCTTCGTATCTATCTTGACAATGATAATGCGATCATTGTGCTGGTCATAGTAGTTTACCCGCATTCCTATTTTCTTATTCATTATCAATCCTACTCCTGTGATACCCCCAATTGATTTTGTATTTATAATCCTGTACTCGCCTGACCATAAATCCTGTTCATCCTGCCACCGAACTTCACTAATCCCCACTATATCTAACTTCAACCTATCCATTTCCCTTTTTAAATTTTCTAATTTTCCTACTCGATTAAGGGATCTAACATTCCACGCTCCGACCCGTAGAATGCCAGTATTGTCTTTCGTGATGATCACATCCTCCTGAGTAGTCCCCGCCCGGAGATCTGATTGGGGGACTATTTTACCTCCGGAATATTTTACCCGAGAGGATGCCATCATCATATGTTCATACAGTAGAGCTGCATGTCCTCGGGAAAGGTAACGGCTGTAGTTTCCCCTTGCTTTCAGCCGTTCGCAGTAGCTGTGTGGCAAAGCCACATTAGCTGATGTTACAAGGCCAGCTCAGTCAATCATCCAGACTGTTGCCCCTGTAACTACTGAAATGGCTGCTGCCCCTCTTCAGGAACCACACGTTTGTCTGGCCTCTCCACAGATACCCCTCCGCTGTGGTTGCACCTATGGTACGGCTATCTGTATCATTGAGGCACGCAAGCCACCCCACCTCGGCAATGTCTGTGGTTCATGGAACTTTACCTATATAGCTCAATTACAGATACCAATACCTAATAAGTATTGGTATATGAAGACTTGGTATCGCTATCTAGACTTATGGTGAACCAGAAAATGTGAAGAGCTGGTATCGGTAACTGAACTTGACCTATATAGGTCAAGTCTAGACACCGATACCAAGTACTTATATGTGAAATATGTTTTAGCGTTTCATTTTGTTCCAATTTAATATGTTCTCGCCAAAAAAAAAAAAAAAAAAAAAAAAAAAAAAAAAAAAAAAAAAAAAAAAAAAAACAATTTCCCGCGGTAGTCCCGTTAAGGTTTATGAATATTAATATTAATTACAATGTGTCGTAATTATGGGACTTCATTTTTTGAACATTTTGTAGGTTTCAGTTTAGTATTTTCCAGTCAAAATCTCGAATTTTCTCGCGGTTGTCTCATTATGTTACTTAGATACTTTTTACACCGCTCAGATAGTTATTTTGTCATCACATTTCTATAATTTCGCTGCATATTCTGTTTGTTATCAAATATTCGTTGTTGTTCTTTAAAGTTTGTAATGTTTCGTAATTTCATTTAGTTTGAGTCATATACACATTTGTATACTCCATCGAAAAAAGGAAATTAATACATTCAATTGTTCATTGTAATGCGATCCTTGTATTAAAAGTATCATGACCATAATATCTCTGGACAAAGTATGACGTGATTGGTCAAAGCCGACGACTGGTATCGGACACCCGACTTTATCCGGGACAATGTGTATTTCACATTTATTTATCATCCATTTCATATCACATAATGATTTCAATGAAATAGTGTTCAGTCACACACAGTTTCTACACACATTCTGCACACTTATGTTATCAGTTATGTCACATTTAAGCCGCGAGTTCGTCAAGAGTTATCTTGAATCTTCAAGCTTCTCACAGTATCAAGTATTCATAGTGGGAACTGTGTCTGGAAAATCATGAGCATTATTAACCATTTCTATAAATATTAATTAGTATAGAATGTATCTCGACAACAATTTCACGTTTGTTTCAATTGATACAACATTTAATCAAAAGTAACAAAAATTGTAAACTATACTTACTATTGACTGATTTGTTGAGATCTACTCTTCTCTGTTCAGAACATAACTTTCATAACAACGAAGAGACGATAAATTAGGTACTGGCGGACGAAACATTACAACAGTACTGTCTAACTCAATTTTTGTCGGTTCCATGGTAAATTTCACAAGTCGCCGGAATTTCAGAAGTAGCAGGAAAGCCAGGAATCGCTGCGTTTCAATTACGGAATAGCGGAAAGAGCAGTAATCACGAAATAGCAATCTCACAACATGAACTTATTTTATTGGCTGAATTAATATCAACGGAAAACAGAACATTTTTAATACATACAAAAATATTACAAGATTACTCATCGTACAAAAATCAATTCAAAATTTCGCTTTTCGAGCTTTTTTGCTGCAAAACTGTTTTTGATATCATCATAGCTTAGAGAAGCAGCTCGTTTGTGCTCTATGGATATTATACTCAGATTTGTTACGCAGTCGTGCTCCTCAAGTGTATTTAATTAGTTTCAGCTTGCTGAAACTTCTTTCTCCAGACGAAACAGAAATTAGAATGGTAAGATATATTTTAACGCTGTAGTAAAGTTGGGATACCCCTCTACCAATTTATTTTTATAAATTAAACATAATGTTGATGATGCAGTGGAATCTTGCAAGGCTCTGTCTACTGCCAGCGCATGTTGTCTGAAACTTTCAAGTTCTTCCTCGCAAAGATCTTCTGCCAGTTCCGATGATTTGGCCTTCAAGCCCTCCACTTCCATTTCTCGAATTTGCACACCAGACAGAAAACTAATTTCTGCACCAATTTTCTCAAGTGCGGTAAACCTGGTACTAAGCTCTATCAATTATTCCTTATTTTTTTCTGTGAATGTTGGATACTTCATCCTCAAAAAGCTCATCGGCCATTTTCTTCTTTCTTCGAATGTTTTTTTCGGATGATACCGTTGATACCTCATTATCTTCTGCTAGCACTTTGGGCTCAGAAATAGCTTCAGTGGTACAAGAATCCCGGGAAGTTTTGAGAAAGCCCAAAAGTCCTTGAATGTTTCGAACAGCTTTATCAATTGTAAAGTATTGTCGTGATACAGGGGAGACAATGCTACGGAAATGATACAGGATCTGGGATGGGAATCATTAGAACATAGGCGTTTATCGCTGCGACGTGGGCTACTTACGAAACTACAATCGCCAACTTTCTCCTCCGAATGAGAAAATATATTGTTGCCTCCCACTTACATAAGTATAAAAGATCATCTGAATAAATACGCGAAATCAGAGATGAACAGAGAGTTTCAGATGTTCTTTTTTCCCGCGCGCTATTCGAGAATGGAATGAGAGATAAATAGTCTAAAAGTGGTCCGATGAACCCTCTGTCAGGCACTTAAATGTGATTTACAGAGTATCCTGTGTAGAAGTCTACCAATTCCACCGCTACCGAGAGAGGACTCTAGATCCTTAACGCTTTTGACTTTCAATAAGAAGTGTGCGCACCTGAAATACTTTTATTTTTATTTTATTTTTTTTTTTTTTTATAAGGACTGGAACGTTATTCAAATTCACCAGTTCTACAAATATTAGCTTGATATGAAATATGAATATTCATTTATCTGAAAAAGGAAATCTACGCAAATTAATAAACATTGTTCATTTACTTATGCAATAACGCAAACATCTCCCTCATTCTGGCTAATATGTAGTTGATTTTTAAAGTTTGATTAGTTGAAGTACCTGTGACAGGGCAACACTGAAGTCAGCCAGGAATTTTAGTTTTATTAAATGATTTCGGTATATTTTGCAGTCATTTTACTTTTAATAATTCTGTGTCACTTGATTTCATTAAATTATACGAGAAAGATACATTCTGTAAAAAAAAGTCGGTCAAAATTTGCCGCCCTCTAAATTCTGCCGCCTGGGGCAACTGCCCCCTTTGCCCGCTCTAGATGCGGCCCTGGCTTAAGCAGGGAACTATTAGGCCTACTCAGATCATTTGCTTTTACGCTCCGATTTACCTTTTTATATTTTTTATTTTTTTATTTTTTAATAATAATTTGTTATAGATGCAGCCAGTGGATTATTCTTAGTCGAAGAGCTGACTTGGATGAAAGTTTGAAAAAGAACAGTATCAAGCATTAGTATGAAAGCTACACAGTATGCTCAGGCCATTTTGTGGAAAAAGATTTTAGAAATAAGAATTTGTTAAGCCGAGAGTAAGTGTTGTAATTTGTTATTTGCGTGTGTTTAAAAACAAGTGTTAATTGTAATATTACAACTGTGAAGCAGACACAGCAGCATTCCTAGCAAAATTAAATGACTTGAAAAAACTACCATTCAATGCACCCGTGAGTGAAATGTCTGCTGAAGACAGTGTTAATGTCTTTCTGTATGCTGATATCAGTATCAGTGAAGTTAAGCATATCGAAACAAATGCGAGGAATTATATTATGGGTTTGGGCATGTAGTGGGTTGAAACACGAAAAATGTAAAATGGCTCTGGCACCATGTAATGACAATGAATATGAATTGGCCAACTTCCATATACAGATAACAAAATGCTTTTTCTCAGTAGTTGAGCTCACAGTATGTCCAATAAAATGTCAGAAATTTTTAGTCAAAATTTTTATAAGGGCGTAGTTGAAAGTACTTATGGTGTGAGAAGCAAGTTGGTTTCCTTTCTCATAAATGAATCTGCCAAATTAGGAGGTGTGTGTAACAGTTTTTGTTTGTTGTTGGCAAAACACTATTTTGCAGTTCTAATTAAAGCATTTGTCAATAAGAAAAATGATTCGTCAGCATCACAAATTAGAAAGAGTAGCCTCATGTTACGGAAAGTAACTTACAAATAGGCCTAAATGCTCACTTTTTTCCCCTCCTTTATTGTATTTTTAAGCCAACTGTAAACAGTTGGCAGGCTGGCAGCAGCTGCGGTGCCTGCTCTTCAGCCATGCGACATACAGGTGAAGACCGAGAGTAAAACAATATACAAAATAGAGGGATAAAATTGCGGAAAAAGACAATCGACACACTGAGTTTTCGACGGACTAAAACGTACATGGACAAACGGGACAAATATATATCAGGAAACGAGAAACAGACGAGTAGTAATAAAAAACACATAGTTCGTAAAAACAGTTTGCCACAGTGACAATTTAAAAGTACATCGCAGAAACACTAAGGATAAAAACGAAGACAGTGGATGGCGCACAGAATAAAACTTGAGGACGGCGAACACGGAGGCACTGATTAAAAGCACACGACACTGGATACACTGGCACTGTACACGTTGGTAAAAAGTCGAGACGCCCCCGTAGGGGGTGGGGAGAGGGTTGGAGGTGGGGGAGGTGCGGGAGGGGGGTAAGGGGAGGGAAGAGTTAGAAAGGAGGGGAGAGAAGGATTGACGAGACTCTGGGCATGGGAGAGGGGTAGCCAAGCAGGCGGGAAGGAAAAGGGACGGGAGAGAGGGGAGGGGTGCTGATGCTACGGGGAAGGGATCAGAGTTGGTAGGAGGGGTAGATATCGGGACGAAGTTCGGTATCCGGTAGAGGAAGGGTGCGGAAGTTGCCCTGGGAGAGGATACGGAGTGTATGTAGGTGAAGGCCGGGAGGAACGGTTTGGCAGAGGCGTGGCAGAGGCCCAGGATTGGTGAGAATAGGGTATACCAGAGAGTTTTGGGACTCGATTTTGCGGGTTGTGTAAAGGAGACGGAGATGTTCGAGGTGTTGTAGAAGAGGAGGGAAGGGGATTAGGTCATAGAGGATCCGCGTGTGGGAAGGAGGTCTGATACGGTATGCGAGGTGGAGGGCATGGCGTTCTAGGATCTGGAGGGATTTGTAGAAAGTAGGAGGGGCTGATATCCAGGTGGGGTGGAAGGAACAAAGGACAGGGCACATGATTGATTTGTAGGTGTGAAGGACAGTGGAAGGGTGGAGGCCCCACGTCCGGCCGGTAAGGAGTTTAAGGAGGTTGAGGCGGGACAGAGCTTTCTCACGGAGGGATATGAGGTATGGACTCCAGGACAGTTGGCGGTCAAGGGTAAGGCCGAGGTATTTTAGGGTGGGGGTGTGACGGATTGGGCGGTTGTGGAGGGTAAGATAGAAGTCGTGGAGGCGGAAGGAGCGGGTAGTACGACCTATGACTAAATCCTGGGATTTTTCTGGATTGATGGAGAGGAGCCACCGGTTACACCAGGAGGCGAACTCGGTGAGGTGGGACTGGAGCAAAAACTGGGAACGGGCAAGGGAGGGGGCGAGGGCCAGGAAGGCGGTGGCGTCAGCATATTGGAGGAGGCAGACGGGAGGCTTGGGTTGAGGCATGTTGGCAGAGTAGAGGAGATAGATGAGGGGAAAGAGGACTGAGCCTTGGGGCACCCCGGCAGAGGGGTAGAACATACGGAAGTTGGAATTGCAGACAGTGACATAGGAGGGGCGGCGGGTAAGGAAGGAAGCGATGAGGCGGACGTGATTATTGGGAAGGGCGTAGAACTGGATTTTGAAGAGGAGACCGGAATGGCATACCCGGTCGTAGGCTTTTTGGATGTCGAGGGATACAAAAATTGCGGAGTGATGGGAGTTGAATTGGACAGAGAGGAGATGAGTCAGGCGAAGGAGCTGGTCGTCGGCAGAGAAGGAGGGTCGAAAGCCACATTGGGAGAGGGGGAGAAACTGGTGGCGGTGGAGGTGCTGGCGGATCCGACGGGAAAGAATGGTTTCCAGGACCTTGCTGAACACGGAGGTAAGACTGATGGGACGGTAGGATGAGGTCTGGGACGGGGCTTTGTCGGGTTTGAGGAACATGAGAATGTTCCACAGGTCGGGGTAGAAGCCGGAGAAAAGGATGACGTTGTAGAGGTTGGCAAGGACTTCCTGAAGAAGAGAGGCACGCGCGGAGGTGGCGGTAGGTCAGCCGGCCATGACCGAGGGTGGTGTTTCGTTTTGTGCGGAGAGTGTCAATTATGTCACGGGCAGTAATAGGAGTGTTCAATTCTGTGGTCCAAGTACTGGAAGCCAGGGGGGAAAGGAGGAGAGGAGGTGTCGGTGCACTCATGGACGTCTGGGAAGAGAGAGTAGTCAAAGAGAGGATCATCAGGAATGGAAAAGACGTCGGAAAGGTTGGAGGCAAAATGTTCTGCCTTACTGGCGTTGTCAGGAAAAGGACGATCATCATGGAGGAGTGGGTAGTGGGGGGAGGAGTGACTGCCAGTAAGGCGGTAGAAGGCATGCCAGTGCTTGGCGGAGTAGACCGGGAGGAGCGAGTTAAGGCGAGTGCATGACTGACGCCAGTCCCGGTGTTTCTTCGCGGACAAAAGTTTTCTGATGTGTCTTTGGAGTTGCCGGTGGCGTTGGAGAGTATCCCGGTCACGGGTCCGGAGAAAGGAGCGGTACAGACGGCGGGATTCACGGAGGAGAAGGATGGCCTGTGGAGGAAGGGTAGGGCGGTGAGGATAGATCGCCTGGGTAGGGATGTGGGCATGGACCGCGTCAGCAACAGTCTGCTGGAGAAAGGAGGAGGCATGGTCAATATCGGCGGTATGGAGGGGGAGTGGGTGGCTTGCGACAGAGGTGTCTATGGAGCGACGGTAGGCATCCCAGTCGGCACGGGAATAATCGTGGACGAGTTTCGGAGAGGGAATGGGATAAGGAGCGAGGGCAGGGCGGGGGCGGTGGTCAAAGGTAAGTAGGACAGGGGTGTCGTCACTGCCTATTAGGTCGAGGACTTCCGCCATGATGCGCCCTAGGAGGTTGGGAGATGCCCGAACGGCATCGGGTGTGGTGTTGCTTTCGGGGCGGGTTGGGCGGGGAAAGGGAAGGACGTCGCCACGGAGCGAGGTGGTGACGAACTGATGCCACCGGTGGAGTTCAGCAGGGTGACGGGAATGAAGGTTGAGGACAACGGCAATGACATAGGTCGGGAAGGTGCGGTCGACATGGGAGAGGAAATCATACGGGGCAGGAGAAATGCGGCGAACGTAAATGGCGGTGAGGGTGACAGTGTGGGAGGGAAGAAAGAGGCTGAGGATTAGGTGTTCAGTGGGGTCATTGAGGAGAGGGTGGAGCCGGACGGGGTGGTGACGGAGATGGTCGATCGCTACTCCGCCTCGGGCCAGGGGTGGGGGTCCATCGGTGCGGTGGAGAAGGTAAGGATTAGTGTTGACAGGGCGGCGGGGTTGCAGGAAAGTCTCGTTGAGGAGGAAGGCATCCACACAGTGTTGGGAAAGAGTGTGGAAGAAGAGGATTTTATTGGCTGGGAGTGAGCGGATGTTGTGGTAGAGGAGGGTATAGGATGGGCCTGCCATAATGGGGTAGAAGAGGGAGGGTCATGGAGGGGAGAGGAGCGGTGGGGAGGGAGTGGGACTGGAGGGGTCTTATACTTGGGTCTATAGGCGGGAAAAGGCGAAGTAGGAGTGGGCATGGGAGAAGGTGGCAAATGTGTCCAGATTGAACACAGACCTGGCGGCCAGTGAAATCTGGTGGAGGGTGTGGGGACGTTGGAAGAGGTGGATGTTGGCGAGGACAGTGGTGACGAACCCGATAACGACTTCGGCGGTGGGGGGAGGGACCAAGGATTGATTGTGGTGCATGGGAGGATCTATGGGGCGGATGGGGACGGTGAGTTCGGGTTTGGAGGGAGCAGTGGGAGGGACGGATTTGCACTTGTAGGAGTAGGTAGGGTGGGGGCCACCACAGGTGTTGTAGGTGGGAGGGGAGGTGAGGTTGGGACAGTGTTTATGGAGGTGGGAGTCTTTGCAGTGAGGACAGGTGGGAGGGTTTTTACAGTGCTGCTTCAGGTGATCATTATAAACGAGGCACCTGGCGCAGCGGTAGGCTTGCGGAGGGGATCAGGAGGGTTCTACCATGTGGCGGCAATCATAGATCAGCACACCCTCAAGGAAGAGGTGGTCAAGGGAAGATGCGGATTCAGTAAATATCTGCATCAAATGGGTGGGTCCGGAGTCGTTGTTGATCCGCTTGGCGCAATGGATGGAGATGTCGGGGTGGGAGTTGAGTTGTTCCAACACCTCTTCCTCCATGATCAAAGGACTAAGCCTTGTGATCACAGCGGTGGGGGTCGGAGGGCGGCGGGTAGGAGGTGGTTGGCGGCCAGAGGAGGCTGTATAGTAGGGGGTGAGGGTGGCATGAGGGCCGAAAAGGACCTTGGGGATGCGAGCGAGGATGTCTGTGTGGAGGGTGGGGCTGGGGGATTTTGGGAGGACAGAGTCTCAGCGGGGAATAATTTGGGAGATGGGGCGGAGGGAAAATACTTTCGGATTTGCAGGGAGAGGTTTTTGTGTTCGAGGAATCGGGTATCAGGATGGGACAGTACATACGTGAACTGGTAGGATAGGTGACGTGGGGGGATAGGGGCGGTGTCCATAGGGATGGCAAGAGGGGGAGGAGGAGGAGGAGGTGGGGAGAGGGGGAGCTTTCTTGGTGGAGGTGGGGGAAGGGTCCGCACTTCCCTGTTTCTGGGTGCGCTTGGGGATGGCGCCAGTAGATGCAGGTACAGAGGCGGTGACGGAGAAATAGGTAGGAGGGGCCGGGAGGGAAATGGGATCCAGTGGGATTTCGATTGGAGGCGGATGGTGGGGTAGAAGGTGAGATGGAGGCGGGGGCGACAGCGGCGTATCTGCCACCATGGCTCGGCGGCGCGTGACACGGGCGGGGTTGACTGGTGCGTTGTAAGGGGTTATGAGGGGGAGGTAGACTGGAGGGGGAGGGGAGACCTCATGGGATGGTGAAGCGGAGAGGATGACATGGAGTGGGAGGGTAGTTTGGGGAAGGCTTGAGGGGCTCCAGGTGATGGTTGTTGAGGCGAGGGAGGGGGTGGTAGTGAGAATGATGGGTTCTGTGTGGACAGGGGACAGGGTTATTGTGGGAACTGTGGAGAGAGAGGAAGAAGTCGATGGGGTGGACGGTGAGGACGCCATGGGCAGCTCGTGCGGCAGGGGCGCAGTCCAGGGCGACGAGCCGAGACCGGCAGGGCGGCGGCACTGCAGGCGTTGGGTGGCATCAGCACGTGGCAGCACGCCGCGGCGGCGGTCCAGGATCTGTAATTGTACATTTAAGTGTTTACGTACAAATGACGACGTCAATTCTATTTTTAATTCTTAAAGACGGATAATAAACAAATAAATAAGCATCAAAAAGGGGGAACCGAGGACTTGCCAAGGCTGGCGGTAGCGTGACTGCAGAGACATCTGTTGGGTCATTCAGAAAGTACATCGTCCTGCCATCTGTCGGACATTCTTAGTAACATCGGGGCATTGTGCCTCACAATTCCTAATTTTGCAGTAGAATGTTAGAGACCAGTACCACTTGCTGTCGCAAATCAATTATTTATATTTGTAAAGTCATGAACATTCCTAAAAGTCCCCGTGTCTTTCACCTGTGCAAACAGAGATTACTTTATTCTCTACAACTTCCTTACTAAAGTGTTCTATATTATACGTTTGACAAAATACATCGTTTCCCTTGACCACCTCTTCCTCCAGGGTGCGCTGATATACGATCGCCGCCACACGGTAGAACCCTCCCGATCCCCCTGCAAGCCTACCGCTGCGCCAGGTGCCTCGTTTATAATGATCACCTGACGCAGAACTGCAAAAACCCTCCCACCTGTCCCCACTGCAAAGACTCCCACCTCCATAAGCACTGTCCCAAACTCACCTCACCTCCCACCTGCAACACCTGTGGCGGCCCCCACCCTACCTACTCCTACAAGTGCAAATCTGTCCCTCCCACTGCTCCCTCCAAACCCGAACTCACCGTCCCCATCCGCCCCATAGATCCTCCCATGCACCACAATCAATCCTTGGTCCCTCCCCCCACCGCCGAAGACGTTATTGGGTTCGTCACCACCCTCCAGTCCCACTCCCTCCCCACCGCTCCTCTCCCCTCCATGACCCTCCCTCTTCTACCCCATTATGGCAGGCCCATCCTATACCCTCCTCTACCACAACATCCCCTCCCTCCCTCTTCCTCCACACTCTCTCCCAACACCGCGTGGATGCCTTCCTACTCAACGAGACCTTCCTGCAACCCCGCCGTCCCGTCAACACCAATCCTTACCTTCTCCACCGCACCGACGGACCCCCACCCCTGGCCCCAGGCGGAGTGGCGATCGGCCATCTCCGTCACCACCCCGTAAGGCTACACCCTCTTCTCAATGACCCCACTGAACACCTGATCCTCAGCCTCTTTCTTCCCTCCCTCACTGTCACTCTTGCCACCATTTACATTCGCTCCACCTCTCCTCTCCCGTACGATTTCCTCTCCCATGTCGACCGCACCTTCCCGACCTATGTCATTGCCGCTGACCTCAACCTTCAGTCCCGTCACCCCGCTGAACTCCGGCGGTGGCGTCAGTTCGTCACCACCTCGCTCCGGGGCGACATCCTTCCCCTTCCCCACCCAACCCGCCCCGAAAGCAACACCACGCCCGATGCAGTATTGGTGTCTCCCAACCTCCTGGAGCGCATCACGGCAGACGTCCTAGACCTCATAGGCAGTGACCACGCCCCTGTCCTACTCACCTTTAACCTCCGCCCCCGCCCTGCCCGCGCTCCTCGTCACATGCCCCCTGCCAAACTCGTCCACGATTATTCCCGTGCCGACTGGGATGCCTACCGTCACTCCATCGACACCTCAGTCGAAAGCCATCCACTACCCCTCCATACTCCCGCCGATATTGACCATGCCTCCTCCTTTCTCCAGCAGACTGTTGCTGACGCGGTCCATGCCCACATCCCTACCCGGGCGATCTATCCTCACCGCCCTACCCTTCCTCCACAGGCCGTCCTTCTCCTCCGCGAATCCCGCCGTCTGTACCGCTCCTTTCTCCGGACCCGTGACCGGGATACTCTCCAACGCCACCGGCAACTCCAAAGACACATCAGAAAACTTTTGTCCGCGAAGAAACACCGGGACTAGCGTCAGTCATGCACTTGCCTTAACTCGCTCCTCCCGGTCTACTCCGCCAAGCACTGGCATGCCTTCTGCCGGCTTACTGGCAGTCACTTCTCCCCCCACTACCCACTCCTCCATGATGATCGTCCTTTTCCTGACAACGCCAGTAAGGCAGAACATTATCCCTCCTACCTTGCTGATGTATTTTCCATTCCTGATGATCCCCTTTTTGACTACTCTCTCTTCCCGGACGTCCACGAGTGCACCGACACCTCCTCTCCTCCGCTCGCCCCTGGCTTCCAGTACTTGGACCACATTCCTCCCTCAGAATTGAACACTCCCATTACTGCCCATGACATAATAGACACTCTTCGCACAAAACAAAACACCGCTCCCGGTCATGACCGGCTAACCTACTGCCACCTTTGCGCATGCCCCCTCTCATTTCATGAAGTCCTTGCCAAACTCTACAACGTCATCCTTTATACTGGCTTCTACCCCGACCTGTGGAAAACCTCCTGTATTCTCATGTTCCTCAAACCCGACAAAGCCCCGTCCCAGACCTCATCCTACCGTCCCATCAGTCTTACCTCCATGTTCAGCAAGGTCCTGGAAACCATCCTTTCTCGTCGAATCCACCAGCACCTCCATCGCCACCAGTTTCTCCTCCTCCCAATGTGGCTTCCGACCCTCCTTCTCCACCGACGACCAGCTCCTTCGCCTGACTCATCTCCTCTCAGTCCAACTCAACTCCCGTCGCTCCGAAATTTTTGTATCCCTCGACATCCAAAAAGCCTACGACCGAGTATGGCATTCCGGTCTCCTCTTCTAGATCGAGCTCTACGCCCTTCCCATTAATTACGTCCGCCTCATCGCTTCCTTCCTTACCCACCGCCCCTCCTATGTCACTGTCTGCAACTCCGACTCCCGTATTTTCTAACCCTCCGCCGAGGTGCCCCAAGGCTCAGTCCTCTCTCCCCTCCTCTATCTCCTCTACTCTGCCGACATGCCTCAACCCAAACCTCCCGTCTATCTCCTCCAATATGCTGACGACACCGCCTTCCTGGCCCTCACCCCCTCCCTTGCCCATTCCCAGGTTTTGCTCCAGTCCCACCTCACCGAGTTCGCCTCCTGGTGTAACTGGTGGCTCCTCTCCGTCAATCCCGACAAATCCCAGGCAATAGTCATAGGTCGTACTACCCGCTCCTTCCGCCTCCACGATCTCTATCTTACCCTTCACAACCGACCCATCCGTCACACCCCCACCCTCAAGTACCTTGTCATTACCCTTGACCGCCAACTGTCCTGGACTCCATACCTCAAATCCCTCCGTGAGAAAGCTCTGTGCCGCCTAAACCTCCTAAAACTCCTTACTGGCCGGACGTGGGGCCTCCACCCTTCCACTGTCCTTCACACCTACAAATCAATCATGCGCCCCGTCCTTTGTTCCTTCCACCCCGCCTGGATATCAGCCCCTCCTACTTTCTACAAGTCCCTCCAGATCCTAGAACGCCACGCCCTCCGCCTCGCATACCGTATCAGACTCCCTTCCCCCACTAGGATCTTCTATGATCTCATCCCCTTCCCTCCTCTCCTACAACACCTTGAACATCTCCGGCTCCTTTACACATCCCGAAAAACAGAGTCCCAAAACCCTCTGGTCTACCCTATTCTTACAAATCCCGGGCCTCTGCCACGCCTCCGCCAAACCGTTCCTCCCGGCCTTCACCTCCATACGCTCCGTATCCTCTCCCAGGGCAATTTCCGCACCCTTCCTCTACCGGATACCGAACTTCGTCCCGATATCTACCCCTCCTACCAACTCTGATCCCTTCCCCGTAGCATCAGCGCCCCTCCCCTCTCTCCCGTCCCTTTCCCTTCCCACCCGCTTGGCTACCCCTCTCCCATGCCCAGAGTCTCGTCACTCCTTCCCTCCTTACGCTCTCTTCCCTCCCCTTCTCCCCCTCCCCCGCACTTCCCCCGTCCCTGCCCCACCTCCCCCCCCCCATATCCCCCTCCTCACCCCCGTGGGAGTGTCTCGACTTTGTATCTACGTGTTCAGTGCAAGTGCCTCCAGTGTCGTGTGGTTTACTCAGTGCCTCCATAATCGCCGTCCCCATGTTTTATATTGAACGCCGTCCGCTGTCTTCATGTGTGAACTTCGTGTCTCCGCAATGTACTTTTAAACTTGTCACCGTGGCCGATCGTTTTTACTGACTGTGTGTGTGTCTTATCACTACCCGTCTGTTTTTTTTTGTTCTCTGCCGTATGTTTTGTCCTGTTTGTACATGTCCGTTTTAGTCTGTCGAAAACTCTGTATGTCTATGTTTTTAATTTCCGCAATTTTGTTCATCTTTTTATATTTTATCTCCTGTTTGTCAACATTTTTGTGTGTCACATGGCTGAAGAGCAGCCACCGCAGCTGCTGCCAGCCTGCCAGCTGTTTCAACAACCTTTAAAAAACAATAAAGGAAAAAAAATACATCGTTTCCTCTTCCTCCACAAGTTCATTGACCATTTTTGAAGACTCGGATTTACGAGTCCACGCAAACAATGCGATAACAGAAATATTCAAGCGTCGTTGGTTAATTTTGGAGCTGTGAGAGTAACGGGACCACCCAAAAGTGCGGCTGCTACACTGTCTTTGAAAACGTGAATAAAAATTAATATTACTTTACCATTTGAAGTAGCCACATAGACACTGAATGCCTGCTTTTTGAGGCAATTGTACTACAGAGGAAAGGATCAGTACAATCACCCATGATTGAAATACAATTTCACAAAAACCGATGAAAATTAGTGAAACCCACACGTGACCTCCATTTTGAATACTGTCCCCACACTCTACTTAGAGGCTTTGAGTGTCGGAATCAATCAGAATATTTCGTGACGAATGCCAGTGTGTCCGGTCGCGGTAGTAGCACTACATTTGCGAGCAGCAAGACTGTTGTACTGTATTACGTGACATTAACATTTAAGGTAATACCGTCATGAATGAAAATGTGTAGATGATAACTTTTGAGAACTTTTTACTAAACTTTTTTATAGTAGATATTCGTCGCCCAGAACTCTCTATGGCATGCGCCATCTTGCTTTTTGCATTTTATGATTGTCTTATTACAACTTGGCGGGTATGGAACCAACAACCATGTGACTCACAATTACAATCTAACACACTGTCCACTACACTACAGCGAACAATTACCAAAGTGTTCCTTCATTAATCAGTTGTTAACTTTTTTTTGTTAATTCCGCAGTGCGCCATTGCTTCGAAATGACAAAGATTGAGTTATAATAAGAAAATCATCATATACTGAAACTAAGATGGGTTCGAGCGAGGGATGACACGTGACTGCTTTCCGAACGCCAAATGTACGCTACATTCCTCCACGCTCTAGTCATTCGTAACCGGTAGAGGCGAACAAAATAAACTTTGAACAGACTGCCAAGGCAAGGGAGAGGTGCTGGTATTTTAAGTGAAAAATATAATGAAAATGTGGGAGATATATTAAAATAATAAATAGTATAAAGACGTAAAAGTTCAATTAGAGTATGTTTGTCAAACCTAAAGTGAAAAAAAAAATTTTTTTTGCTGTTTGTTAAAATTCGGTCAGAAAGAATATTTCGTCTTCCCTGCATATATATATATATATATATATATATATATATATATATATATATATATATATATATATATATATCACCATAATAGTAATCGTATCTATCGCCCATATTTTTTATATTTACATTTTTATTATTTTTGTCCGAAATGTTTGAAAAAAATCGCAAAATTTCAAGCTAATCTCAAGTGGGTCGTAGAGCTCGTTTGTATAGAAAATACAGAAAGAAGGAAAGGACCACAAAAAAATAAAGAAAGAAATCATCATCACAACCGTCCAGTCGCCTCTCCCCGGACTGCAGCGCTGAGCCGTGCAGGAGGAGGCGGTCAGCGCATGCAGGAGGTGGCGGAGACGCCCCGCAGCTCTCCCTGCCCTCTGTCGGTGGCGCTCCCAACTACGAGACGCCGGCTGCCGGCAGCTGCTGCCACCTGGCCTCACTCACCCCAACTACGTCGAGTCGGGCGTCTGCCGCCTCCTCTGCTCTGCTGACGTCCTGTTTCCACTCAGCTTAAAGACGCTGCAACACCAACCTGGCTGTTCCCCCTGTCTGCGTTTGTGTCCCTCGCCTAGCGCAAGTCTTCTTTATTGACTCCGGGAATCAACCTGGCCCCTCACAATGGTGTAAACTGTAAACTTTGCCACGATGCAGCAGTTTGAAAGTATTCTGGCGCTTTCTTATGAATGTAACTGTATTCTGCAACACTATGCCCATGCCCGAGTGCACCAACCTCGGTGAAATAGCAAGATAATCACGTTTAGCTGATCATGGTTAAAAGTTAATCGCGTTTAAAACGTCTTTGTGGTGCACCAATGTTAATCGCGCATCAGCTAACCATCGTCAGCCAACCGTGCATTTGACCACAGTTATTTCCGTGAATTGCAATGAAAAGCATCCTGGCGAGGCAAAGATGTTAAAAGGTACGAAATTTCTCGTACAACCCGTGGTGAATGACATCTTTGTATACGATCTCGGTGCTGTCAACAAGCAGAAGTGTGTTTATAGTTCATGCGTAATTTCCAGCTTATGCACTTGTTTACGATAATGGAGCCGTGCGCCGAATATATCGCTTTGATACTTCTAGAATTGTACAATTTCATATGTTCTAGATAATAAACGGACTGACGGCTACACCATAAATGAAAAGGATGCAGTATGATCGTATGTGGAGGCAAAGTTTACATCTACTTCTGGAAAGTTGATTCGTAAATTAATGAAAGTTTTTGGATTTATTTAAGTGTGTCATATGGTGTACGATGCATTGAGATTGCCTCATTGCAATCAGCCCTTTTAAATTGCAAAGTGGAGTGCTACAAAATTTTAATTTTTGTTGATAAAATTTTACTTACCGTGGCGGTGCAGTGTGCTGGTGTTGGCAATAATTGTTGAATACGTACTTCGTTGCCAAGATTTAAACACTACATTACCATTGCTGTAAATAAAATTTAACAAAATTTTTTAAGTTCTACCATACTACATATTGTTGTTAACTAAACATGTATGACTTATCGTGCCAAGAGTTGTTAATAATTGTTCGACAATAGCTCTAGATCGATATCTGAGATCTGTGCCACTATCTTTCATCGAATGAAATTAAACTATTACTGTTTGTAATGTATATGCCTACAATCTCTTGGCACAGTACGAATGTAATTAATTGGCCTATAAGATTAATTTATGGGACTTAACTAAAATACAATATTTACTTAATTTCAGGTTTGTCCATCAGATCAGATAATCTGAAATATTGCTATGTAAACAAGAAGATGAAGCTTTTCTTCAGCCAACTCCTTTCAAAGGATTACGTTTACAAAACAGGTGGAGGGAATGCAACTACAAAAATGAAGATCATGGAAAATAGTAAGCTAATGGAAATAGTTGACTGCACATTTAAGCCATTAGCAAACAGTTAAAATCTGGATGCCCCATTTAATATGATTGTTGATAGTGCAGATGACAAATGGTGGTATCCCAGTCTTCAGTTATGCCCAATTTAGTGCAATGTATGAAGTTCTCCTCTCCAGTTTCTTCTGTGCAAATGACTGAAGCACATTCCAGCACTTCACTATCATATGTCATACAGTCTCCACAGAATTTTGTGAGAGATGCACATATTTCAAAGAACATTTATTGTACCACGAGAATCAGTTGACATCTCAGTAAGATGCTTACAAAACCAAACCCATTTGGTTCTGGTACTGTGACAGTGTGTGTAAAATTAGGATAGAAATACTGGAGGCCCAATATGTCATGAATAAAGTGACTATCAGCAAGATTTGTAAGTGAAAGAATTAAAAATACTTATGGTGAGGCAAAAATTGAAATACTAGAAAGAAGAATGTGAATAGTGTGTGTTATGCATGTTTATGTAGATCAGTTTAAGTGGTTCCCTGCACATTGTACTAGTATGGTGAAATAAAGCTGTCTTAAAATTACTATTGTATTATTTTCTTATTTTTTGTGTGTGTTCATCCTATAAGTTATGTAATTCTAATTACTATCTGTATCATACATACTGACAACTTATTCAGCAGTGGTCTGTATTTCATATGAAGATTATTTATTAAATAATACTTAGGTTATCAACTTTGCTGCTTACATACCATACTTCAACAGTTCCATACTTGTAACAATAATAAATGTTGTCCATTTCTACCAACATTTCTTAAGAATGAAGTAGTGTTCACTGTTAATGGAACAAAATGTGTAGGTAGTTAAAAGTCAAGCTTTATACTCTTAACCTTGAACTGAAACTGATAAATGCAGTAGGCCTAAAAGTGAACTACAGGATGTACAATGTATTGAACTTGTGTGTGTCCTGTTTTTAATGTAAATATTTTCATACAAGTATAGCAGAGTTTTATGCAGAAAATTGCTCCAAAGCCATAATAATCTCTGCAAAGGTGAGCATGTGTAGCTTTTCTTGCAATACTCAACACTTGCAAATGTCGTCAATGGCAACCCATAACTTTATCACATCATACTTGTAATGAGGATTATATCAGAGGCATTGTCATGTAAAAGTAACTGATGTTTTCTAGTAATACTCTACACCTGCAAGTAATGGCAACTCTATTTATCACAATATATTTGAAGTGAGTTACATTCCAGTTGTATTGCCTTTCGATGGTCCACTTTTAAGTAAAAGTGAGCCTAATACTCCGCCTTTTCTAGCAATACCACACACCTGGAAATGTTTATAACAACCTTTAATATACTACAACATAGCCTATTTTTCTGACCGATATCTCAGTAGCACTCTTTCTCTTAAAAGTGAGTTTAATATTGTGTTAATTTCCTGTCAGTACTCAGCATGTACAAATGTTTACAAGAACAACCCATGGTAACATCTCCAAAATTACCCAACCCGTAACTTTGCACTTTCTATGAAAATAAGTTTGAAGCTTTTTAGTAATACTCTACACCTGCAAGTGTTTATAATGGCAATTCATACTATTTATCATAATATATACATTAAAGTGGCACTATGTGAACCAGGATGGGCCTCTCTCTAGCAGAAGTGAGTATAATAGTTTGTGACATTTCTATCAATACTTTACATCTGCAAATGTTTATAATAAACATAACTCCAATTTACAACAATGTATATTACTGAGGGTTTTTATAGTTAAAAGTGGGCTTCATATTTTGTGTTGTTCTCCTGTCAATATTTAACATGTGAAAATGTCAACCCATAGCTTTTATCATAACATAGTAGTAGTTAAGGATTTTTTTTTCTGTGATCCTTAGCTAAAATGATGAAATTTTTCTGCAAAAGTGACCAGTAAGTATGTGGAATAAAATACATCAAAAACAGTGACTGGGGGAAGGTTTTTTCAGTTGTTACAGTAGCCTGTTAGCAATATAGTTTCCCATAAGTACAACTAGCACACCCCTTGCTCAATTACAGCTCTTGCAATGATGGCCTAAGTCTTATATGCTGCTTGTAAAACTCCTGTGTCTGCTGTAGAAATCTCACATTATGAGCATTTTTAAGACCTTTAATATTCCAGCACCACACACAATAATGTATTGTGAAAAGTTCTAGTACTGGCAAGGGTCAATGATTTAATTAAATCTTTGCACAATGTTGCCATTAAATCAGAACTTATGCACACACAAAAATTATAGCAGCAATCATATTGCAAACAGAGAAGTGATTAATAAACACTAACAATTTCTGTAATTACATTATTTTTTTTCTAGTACAAATCAACACGTTTAACCAATCCAAATATTAACACTGAATTAACGATGGGCTGACATCAAATGTAGGCATTTTCAAAGATACAGGAAACAGCTGTTAGAATATTGAAAAGAGTAGTCCTGGAAGTCTGGAAATTCTAACAGTACCAGACAAATAAATCTACTAAAACATAATGTACCTAATAAAAAATCTTGATCTGTATACCACAACCACGACAATTCATGACTGTGAAACTACATCCAGTGATGTCTCTCAATAAATTTTTGTCACCAGCTGTTAGACAATTAAACAAAAAATATGATTTTCAATTGCAGAAAAATTACGCATTATGACATCTATGGGAGTGAATTCTTATGAGTACAATCCACGGTACTAATGACACCAGGAAATCCGTCCAGTTGTTTAAAACCACACATAGTAGAGCACGTTTCTCTTGAAGGAAAACTTAAATAACGAGGAGACATCGAAGCTTTGATATCCGATAACTCAACTATTATTGCCGCTGTTGTACGATGTAAATTACTATTATCCCCAATGACAATAGTAAATGCAGCAGTTGTATACCGCGTGCCATTAATGTAATCAATGCGCTTTTCATCGGTGAAATAGGTTTAGTCAGATTAGTAGAAAAGCTGTCATTAATTTGGTTTGTCAACTACCACACTGTTTCTTTCGACAGACGAAATCTTTGTTCAAATATCTTGTCACCACAATCGTCAAACGGGTTTCCACAATCGCTAGTTTCCAATTTCGGCCCCAACTTAAATGTTCGTCAGTTCCATCCAAAACATCGAAACGCGCCGCCATCTCCATACTGCACGCTTCTAACCCTGATTATCTCGAGAAAACCGGGCGTGAGCGGCGGTCAAACTTAACCGCCCTCAACTCTCTCGTTTAACTTTGACCGGAGTCGGTGCACCAGAATTTCGGGTTAACCACGGTTATATGCCGACTTAACCGCGTTTAACTTTTAATCGAGGTTGGTGCACTCGGCCATCAGTGTTATTTACATTTCCGTTTGATTACGGACCGAAGGATGAAACAAAAATTTTCACTTGTACCAAATTTTTTTCAGAGACAGCAAAGGACCTGGAAGAGCAGTTGAACGAAATGGACAGTGTGCTGAAAGGTTCATATAAGATGAACTTTAACAAGAGCAATACTAGGGTAATGGAGTGCAGTAAAAGAAAATCACTTGTTGCTGAAGGAATTAGATTAGGTAACGAAGCAATAAAGGAGGTAGATGAGTATTGCTATGTGGGCAGTAAAATAACAAATGATGGTCGCATTACAGAGGATAGAATGGCAATGGGTAGAACAGCGTTCTTGAAAAAGAGCAATTTGTTAACACCGAATATTGATTTAAGCCTAAGGAAGTCCTTTCTGAAGGCATTTGTATGGATTGTTGCATTGTATGGGAGTGAAACATGGACGATAAACAGTGCAGACAGGAAGAGGATTGAGGCTTTTGAAATGTGGCGCTACAGAAGAATGCTGAAGATTAGGGGGGTCGATCGTGTAATTAATGAGAAGGTACTGAACAGAATTGGGGAGAAAAGAAATTTCTGGCATACTTTTACTAAAAGAAGGGATCGATTAGTAGGACACATTCTTAGACATCAAGGAATTGTGAATTTAGCGTTGGAGGGAAGTGTGTGGGGTAAAAACCGCAGAGGAAGACCAAGAGATGGATATAGTAAGCAGATTCAGACAGATGTAGGTTGCTGTTCTTATGTGGAGATGAAGAGGCCTGCTCAGGATAGGGTATTGTGGAGAGATGCATCAAATCAGTCTCCAGACTGAAGACCACAAGGACAACAACAACCTTATAATAGAAAATAAAGTTAAAATTTTCAAAATTCAAGCCAAAACAACCAAATAAGGTACAGGAAAAATTAATCAAGAAAGGAATCTACCACTAAAAACAGCAACAATTAATAAACCAATTATACCAAGAGAAAAAAATAACTTTCATCACTAAAAGAATAAACAGAATAATAATTATTATCACCAGATATCGAATAATAAAATAATGGAAAACAATAAGAAGATGTTAAACCAGTAGGGAAAAAATAATAATAAAAAAGTTACAGTCAATCGGGGTAACTTTGTACCAGTCAGGGTAACTTTGTACCACTCGCTATTTTTGTTTCAGTTGCCTGGTGTTCCGTCTAGTGATATTATTTTGTACTAAAAGTAACAGTTTTATTATCTCTGTTATTTATATTTCGTATTTCAACTACCTTTCCACATTCCTACAAGCTCTTTTGGTTGTGGTTAGTCTTTTATTGTGTTGACTGTGAAGAGAGCATCTGACTTTAGTGATTTCAATTTGTGATTGTAAGTACAAGTAATGACATCCTTAATAGTATTTCATTTTTAAACAATTAAATAATGCTTTGAGTTTGCAGTGATATAACTTGATTTGAAATTCTGATTTACTATATTGTCATAACAACTGTTATATAGCTAGTGGCAGATTCATGCTTATTTCAGGGTAACTTTGTACCAGTACAAAATTACCAGGACTATGGTACAATGTTTACCAAATTGAAATTAGAATAATAAATTAAGATCCTGTAGCATTAAAATTAATAAAATGACTTGGTATGGCATGAATTACGTGATTTTGATGGTTGTGCCTACCAATTTAGCGTATTTGTGAGTACAAATTTGAAAATTCACATTCCAATAAATATATAAACATTTGTCAGATGATTCTAAAACTGCTGTCACTCATTTCTAAATTATTCAAAAATTACGATAGAGGTTCAATAATAAGCAGTGTGGGAATTGAATTATTCAAGAACTATTTGGAGATAGTAAGACAGTTAGATCTCGATGTGAAGACTGTCAAAAAGTCTAAGTTGCTCATAGAACCTGGGAAGAGTTTGTCTGCAGAAGATTTTAGGGCATTTTATGAGAATAAGTAAGTAAGTGGTAACAACGGAAAGAAGAGACGAACCCGAAATGAGGCAGAAGAAGAAAATCAACCAAGGGAAGTGCTAGAATTTGTGCAACCTGGTACATCAGGACCGAAGACAAGAGGTGGAGTAAGCACCCATGCTAGAACACTCAGAACTTTGAATGTGTCAGCAGATGCTCCTGACAGCTGTAGTATCATTACTGAATTAGATGTGAACATAACTATGACCGATGAAATGGAAATTGTAAACAGCCCTATTGTAATAGCTGAGGGGAACGTGGTTGTAGAAGAAGGAATGATAACTGATGTATTCAGCAAATCACCTACATGTGAAGATGGCTTTCATGTAAATGATTGTGTCATTGAAGTGTATAAGGGTAAATGTTATCCTGGAAAAACCACTGCAGTGGAGGAGCGAGGCAATCGTATGACATTCAGAATAAGTCGCATCGTTAAGAAAGGAAAAAAATACGTGTGGCCTGAGAGAGAGGATTCAACTTGGTACAACAAGGACAGTATATTAAAAATAATTGATGAATCCTGCATGAAGCCTGTTATTAAAAGGGGCATGGTTCATATCAGTAATGAGTTCCTGTGTTCATCAGATGAGGATATTTGAAGGAGTCTATTTCCTATTTAGTATTATTGAATATGTTGTCTTGTGTTATGAAGAAAATGTGTGTACTATTATTTACAATGTGTATTATAAACACTTGACTGCAGTAAATGTTTCGTTCTATATTTGTGTTTACTTAATATGAGAAGTGTCGGTGCCAGATCGACACAAATATTCTGATATTTCAGAGTAAAACGTCAGTACTGAATTAACACTTTGTTTTTACTTCATATTAACACCTGATTTCCTTTTGGCATGGTATACAGTTACCCAGAGCATCAGATATAGGAAACATTCTGTGTTTTTTTAAGACTGGTCTAAAATTACCCTGAATGACAGTGTGACTTTGTACCAGTATTAAAATCGAAATTTTACCCTAACAGGGCGTAATTAGTATACATTTTTACTTTCCCAAGCACTCAGTAACTGTAGATGTAAAATGTTACAATGTCTGTTGGAATGCTTAATTTATTTTAAATACAGTATTTTCAAAAAAATGGAGAAAAGTGGTACAAAGTTACCCCGATTGACTGTAATTCAACTTATACAAACAACCTCAAGTGGTTCCGGAAAAAATCAGCATTGTCTCTTAATGCAGCAATTTTTAGATCATCTCATTGTTCATGACGTCATATCTCATGAACTATGTGTTTACAAAAGCCGGCCGCAGTGGCCGAGCGGACTGCGGCGCGCCAGTCACAGTCTGCACGGCCGCTACGATCGGGGGTTATTTTTATTTTATTTTATTTTAAACTTTATTCAGAAATATACCAACACATAAAAACTCACACACACACTCAGTTTATATACTAATGAAATTATTTTGTGTTGCTATGACTATGAACAACAGAGATATTTATATTTGATATAGTGTCCTAGGTGAAACGTTATTCTTTTATATTTTTTAATATCTTTTTAAAACACAAAGGGCAAACATTGTGTTTTACACATTAAATACTTTCAACAGTTACGGCATCATTATTCTATGATGACTGGTTGTATCGCCATCTTCAGTCATGTAAACTGAAGCCTTTGATACTATTACATTGATGCCTGACCTTTAAGATGGGGAACAGACCCTTTCATCACCACCTGCAAGACTTTATTCACATTCACTGGCTTTCCTAAGACACAATTTTCACCTTTCAGCAGGGTTGTGACGTATGAGTCAGTCACTACAACTTTCATTCCAAGACTTAAGTTCTGGTTGAAATAACGTTTTGGATAGGTCGTACGTCACTGCAATAGTGTTTGCTGAACCTGAGGGAGGCGTCAAAGAAAATGATATTCACACAACATAGATATTCTGCCACTGCGACACACCCATACACAACTTGTGCACTTCATCTTAAGTTGTGTGAATGTGATTGTCTTGTAATTTGAAGCCAAATACAGCACCACAAAAAAGTGTACAAAAAGTTAATCAACAGACAAATTTAACATGTGTTATCTCAGTTATTTTCAGGACCCGTGTTTATGTTGTACATTTATTTTATGTATGTCACTCTGCTACACACCGTCTGGGTGGCTTGCAGAGTAAAGTTTGAATAGACTTAAATTGATGATCAAAGTCGTAATGGTAATTCACTCAACCATTACTTCAGTTTTTAAATAACTAGAAAAACTCACTCTTTCAGATCACGTTTTATTTTGCAACAAAAGTTTCATGTCGAATTCTGCAACTGTGATCCAATAAATAAGAATCCGCTCCAGTTGCTTAAACACATTAAACGCATTAAACACATTTTGCTTGCAAAATTCTCCAGACAACAATGTGAAATATTTTTCTTAAGGACGTGAGTGTGATAATGAATGAAATTAACATGTTATTTACATACTTCTTATATTTAGTGATAAACTGGTTTTGTTAACTATTAATTGCAGCTGGGAATGACTATCACAGGAATATAATCGTTGCACAGTTCATACTAGCGAATTTTGTACTTTCTAAAGACAGAGGGCACTCAAGAGCACTGTCAACAGTTAAATAAATGCAGAGCTAAAATATAGTTATTACACCACATTCGTTAATGAAACATTGCAGTCTCATTTGTTTAGTTATAGCATTCGGCTCATCATAGTAGTTTCACAACACTGTTTCATTTTCAAATTATCACTTTCTGAATGAGGCACTGTCTGCTGTTACGTATAGCCAAAACTTGTAGAAAATCGACGAAACTGTATCTGTGAACGAGTTTTGGTTAACGTCTTAAAAAGGTGCCTACTTCTCCATCGACTTTTAATCTCAGCTGGTTTGCTAGTATCATGGTATGGTATGGTCTCTTCAGTAAACTGCAGAGTTTTGCTGGGGCTTCAGCTAGAGTGTCTTTCCCATCACTTTGCCTTTAGTTCTTCATAACATATCAGCACCTCGATATAATTAGTATCTCAAACAACTGTTTGATATTGCTGTCACAACTCAAATTTTCACAATTAACAAGTATTTGTTTGTATTTCAAATATCCGATATAACCTCAATATTGACGAATATTTGAAATTAGTAACCGATTGTTAAAAATATACAGTTACTTGCACTAGCTCTTAGGTCTTACATACCCCTAGGATAATTCCTACTTTTTAGTTCTCACGTCATTCTTCGAAATTAACAATAACAAACTGGTGGCTTCAGATCTTGAAAATGGGGACTTTACGAAAAGTAAACACAGGCAGGGGTGGTCACGTGATCGATTTCGCACGCGGTGCAAAATGTTTCGGACTGTCCACAGTCACTCGTGATCCGGACTCTAACCTAACATGGAAAAGTTATACAGAATATATGTGTGCTACGTTCGCACGAGTCACATATTTATTACATAAACTAAGGTCCTGTGTTAGTCACAAGCTATTGCTCAATCATTACTGTGCCTTTTTTCACACTCACTTGAGTTACGGACTTATACTATGAGGAAAATCCCATGGAGTTGAACAAGTTTTCATCTGGCAGAAGAAGGCTATTAGAAGCATCTGTGGAGTCATACATCATGCGTCTTGTAGGAACTAAATTAAAAATACCAGCAGTTACGTCCCTCTTTATGTCAAGGTGTCTGACAGCCTACACACAGAAGTAAATCTACACAGTCACAAACTGCGACACTCTGTCCATCACCATGACACACGCAAGTAGCTGCACCTTGACATCACAGTTGCTAGACATAAAAAGATACAAGACAGTTAAGAATACATGGGTGTAAGACTGTTTAACATGTTGCTGGAAGAAGCACACAATGTGTATTTGAGTATGTTTAAAAACACCATGTAGTAATGGCTAGAAGAAAAAGTATTGCCGCAGTGGAACGCATTGAAGCACTATGCTACGATGTGCGAGGCTGTTCCCCATCAGGGGTTTGAATCCCCCCTCGGGCATGGATGTTTGTGTTGCTACTAGTGGTAAGGTAGTTCATGAGTAGTTTGTAAGTTTAGGGACTGATGACCCCGCAGTTAAGTCCATTAACCTTGACAAACATTCAAGAAGTACTTTTTATACTGGAAGATTTCTTACCATCTTCTAAAGATGACCTAAACTTCTAAAGTGATTCGAGTAGGCTGTAGGTCGTTAATAATATGATGTAACACTTTTATCATGACAACGAAAATTAGTTATGCTCATTCAAAATTTGAGTGCCATTTATGTAACTACATATTTAAGCATATGATACTTATGTAATTGTACATTTAAGTTGTACGTACAAATGACGACTTCAATTCTATTTTCAGTCCTTAAAGACGGATAATAAAAAAATAAATAAACATCATAAAGGGGGAATCGAGGACTTGCCAAGGCTGGCGGTAGCGTGACTGCAGAGACATCTGTTGGGTCGTTCAGAAAGTACATCGTCCTGCCATCTGTCGGGCATTCTTAGTAACATTGGAGCATAGACAGGGAGTGTATTGTGCCTCACAATTCTTAATTTTGCAGTAGAGTGTTAGAAACCATTACCACTTGCTGTCGCAAATCAATTATTTATATTTGTAAAGTTATGAAAATTCCTGTAAGTCCCCATGTCTATCACCTCTGCAAACTGAAATTAATTTATTCCTTACAACTTCCATACTAAAGTGCTCTATATTATACGTTTGACAAAATTCATCGTTCCCCGTGGCTTCCTGGGACATCATCTCCCCCGTCCCTTCCCTACCGCCTCTGTGGCTCCTCCCCACCCTCTCCATCTCCTTTCACCCCTTTTCCCCCCACACCACATCATCTACGGAACCTCCTTTGTGCTTCGAAAAGTGTGGTGTGTTTTAGTTAAATTGTTTTATTTTACAACAGTGGACGGCCAACCCGCAGCGGACACCATCAGCTTTTATTTGTGTATCTCTCGAAGTGTGTGTTGTGTTTTTTTATTTTAACTCCAAATAGCGGACGGTCTCACCATGGCCGCTGCCCTATGCTCATTTTAATTGTGTGTGTGCGCCACTGACATTCGAGCAACTGTTTTTATTCACCACTTTCGCCGTTCCAAGTGTTTTATGTCACCACTGTTTCCTCCATTTTATGTACTTTGTTTTATCTCCATTTTAAATCTCCGTTTTATGTCTGTATTATCTCCAAAATTTTATCTCCGTTGTGTTTTTATGTTCTCCGCTGACAAATTTTATTTCTGTAGGCCGAAGAGCGCCAGTGAGTGCTGCCGGCCCGCCCCTCTTTTAGGGGAATTGAAACGACAATAAAGAAAAAAAAAATTCATCGTTTCCCCGTTTGACAAAATACGTCGTTTATTCTGCCTCCAGGAGTTCGTCGATTACAATTTTTGAAGACTCGTATTTACGAGTCCGCGCAATCAATGCAATACCAGAGACATTCAAGCGTCGTTGCTTAATTTTGGAGCTGTGAGAGTAACGAAGAAATGCGTAGAAATGCGTATCCGTATATATCTCTCACTAATAGAAACAGTACTTATTACTGTTGTTACCAGTACCACCCAAAAGTGCGGCTGCTACACTGTCTTTGAAAACGTGAAAAAAATTAATATTACTTTACCATTTGAATTTACCACATAGATACTGAATGCCTGCTTTTTGAGGCAATTGTAGTAGTGAGGAAAGGATCAGTACAATCCCCCATCATTGAACTACAATTGTCACACAAATCTATCAAAATTCGCGAAACCCATCCGTGACCTCCATTTTGACTACTGTTCCAGCACTTTTCTTAGAGGCTTTGAGTGTCGGAATCAAACAGAATATTTCGTGACGAATGCCAGTGTGTCCAGGTACAGTAGTAGCACTACATTTGCGAGCAGCAAGACTGTTCTACTGTATTATGTGACATTAACAGTTAAGGTAATACCGTCATGAATGAAAATGTGTAGATGATAACTCTGAGTACTTGTTACAAAACTTTTTTATAGTAGATATTCGTCGCCCAGAACTCTGTCTGGCATGCGCCATCTTGCTTTTTGTATTTTATGATTGTCTTATTACAACTTGGCAAGTATGGAACCAACAACCACGTGACTCACAATTACAATCTAACACGCTGTCCACTACACTACAGCGAACAATTACCAAAGTGTTCCTTCATTAATCAGTTGTTAACTAATGCCAGTAAAGCGTTTTTACACACTAGATTATCATTTATTGTACCAAGAACGACTTTTTTTGTTAATTCCTCAGTGCACCACTGCTTTGAAATGACAAAGATTGAGTTATAATAAGAAAATCATCATACACAGAAACTAAGATGGGGTTCGAGCGAGGGATATCACATGACTGCTTTCCGAACGCCAAATGTACGCTACAACTTTGACTGGAGAGAACACACAGAAAATATTGTGGGGAAGGCGAACCAAAGGTTACGTTTCATTGGCAGAAAGCTTAGACGATGCACCAGCTCCACCAAAGAGACTGCCTACATCACACTTGTGCGTCCTCTCCTGGAGTACTGTTGCCCCTTGTGGGACCCTTACCAGGTGGGACTGACGGAAGATATTGAGAAGGTTCAGAGAAGGGCAGCTCGTTTTGCTTTATCACGTTACGGGGGGGAAAGCGTCACGGAAATGTTGCACGAATTGGGGTGGAAATCATTAAAAGAAAGACGTTATTCATTGCGGCGTGATCTGTTTGCGAAGTTTCAATCACCGACTTTTAGTTCTGAATGTGAAAATATTTTGCTAGCACCCACCTACTTAGGGAGACATGACCATCCCAATAAAATAAGAGAAATCAGATCGAAAACGGAACGATTTAGGTGTTCTTTCTCCCCGCGCGCTATTAGAGACTGGAACGGTAGAGAAAAGTTATGAAGGTGGTTAATGAACCCTCTGCCAGGCACTTAAATGTGATTTGCAGAGTATCTATGTAGATGTAGATGTAGATTCCGCCAGGCTCTAGTCATTCATAACCAGTAGAGGCAAAGAAATAAACTTTGAACAGACTGCCAAGGCAAGAAAGAGAGAGGTGGTGATATTTTAAGTGAAAAATATAATGGAAATGTGGGAGATATATTACAATGATAGTATAAAGAGGTAAGAGTTCGATTAGGGTATGTTTGTGAAAGTTGAACTAATTTTTTTTCTGTTATTTAAATAAAATTCGGTCAGAAAGAATATTACGTTTTGCCTGCATACATATTATCATAATAGTAATCGTATCGCCCATAACTTTTTATTATCTACATTTTCATTATTTTTGTCCGAAATGTTAGCAAAAAAATCATAAAATTTCAAGCTATTCTCAAGTGGGTTTTATAGTCAAGTTAGTTTTTATAGAAAAAAAGACAGAGAAAGAAAGAAGAAAATCGCCTCTCCCCGGACTGCAGCGCCGAGCCGTGCAGGGCTAGGCGGTCAGCGCATGCAGGAGGTGGCGGAGACGCCCCGCAGCTCGCTCTGTCCTCTGTCGGTGGCGGCCCCAACTTCGTGATGCCGGCTGCCGGCAGCTGCTGCCACCTGGCGCCACTTATCCGAACTACGTCGAGTCGGGCGCTTGCCGCCTCCTCCGCTCTGCTGACGTCCTGTTTCCACTCAGCTTAAAGACGCTGCAACCGCAAACCTGGGTGACTGCTCTGCCTAACAGTTAGTTAGTTCTTTCTTTCTTTCTTCTTCTGTTTGTGTTCCTCGCCTAGCGTCTTCTTCGTTGACGCCGGGAATCGACCCGGCACCCCACAATGGTGTAAACTTTGTCACGATGCAGCAGTTTGAAAGTATTCTGGCGCTTTCTTATGGATGCAATGTAACTGTAGTATTCTGCAACATTCAGTGTTTTTTACATTTCCGTTTGAGAAAAACGCTACATTTTTACAAATTTTAGAATTCCGACGCTACGCCTTCGTGGTGGAAAAATTCCGCTGCACTTTAACGTAAATCCGATACTGTTCACGTGAACGTGTCTGCTGATCTTCGTCGTCATTGTTAATTACACAAACGATACAATCCCTGCTATATTCTGTAGCAGTTGTCAATTGGGACAGAAGGATGAAATAAAAATTTTCACTTGTCCCAAATATTTTTCTGTTTATTTCCCAGTACGTATCCATTTATGCGTATATGGTCAGGGAGGAAAGTAAGCTGAAATAACTGCTAGTGAAACGTATAAAAGTGAAATTCATGTTCTTCCTTATAATAGTAAATAGAGTTAAAAAATTTCAAATATCAAGCCAAAACAACGAAATAAGGTACAGGAAAAATTAATCAAGGAAGAAAACTACCATCGAAAACAGCAATTATTAATTTTTGCTGTTTTCGATGGTAGTTTTCTTCCTTGATTAAGAAATAAATTAACTTCTATCACTAAAAGAATAAACAGAATAATAATTATTATTATCACCAGACATCGAGTAATAAATTAATCGAAAAGAATAAAAAAAATCTGTTAATTTAGTAGAAAATAAAGTAAAACAAAATAAAAAAATTAATTGATCTTAAACAAACAACCTCTTGTGGTTTATGAAAAAATCAGCATTGTCGCTTAATGCAGCAATTTTAGAGCATGTCATTGTTCATGACGTCATATCTCGTGAGCTATGTGTCTTACAAATGCCGGCCGCGGTGGCCGAGCGGTCTGTGGCGCGCCAGTCACAGTGTGTACGGCCGCTACGGTCGGGGGTTCAAGTCCCCTCCTCGGGCATGGATGTTTGTATCGTCTTTTGTATAAGGTACTTCATAAGTAGTTTGTAAGTTTAGGGACTGATGACCCCGTAGTTAAGTCCCTTAAGCTTAACAAACATTTCATATCCTACAAAAACATTACTTACCAGGGTCGTAGAGAGGAATATTAGGAAAGTGCACGGCGAAATGTGTTGTAAATGGAGTTGGTAGGAAAGATGTAGTAAATTACAACCTCATGCGTATTAGAGCGAATTTTCATGCATTTCATTGTCTTTGACGTCATAGAACCTGATGTGTGGTAATACGATATTATTTCAAAGGTACATCTAGTGGTGTATATGTAAAATGTCTGCTAAATACATCGTGAATAGAGACAGCAAGAAAAACGTGATAAATCAAAACGTCTTGCGTGATAAGGCGGTTTTTCATGAAGCTAATTTTTTTGATTTCATACCTCATGAACGGCGTGTCGTACGCTGATAAAATTTCTAACGTACATTCAGCGGTATGTGTGTATACCGTCTGTAACCTTTCTCGCGAATACAATTAATAGTGTACGAGTAATAAACTGTAATGTTAACGAAAGCTTCCGCGGCCGTTGTCATTGTTGATAAAACTCTTCTGGGTATTAGAGCGCATCGTCAATATATCAAGTATTTCACCTTCTGGGTGTTACATTTACTGCTGGATGAGGGAAGGCTGGTGTCTTAAATATTAAATGTTGCCAGTTATCATTGGTGGTTCCAGAGCTCTTATCATTGGTATTTGCTTTATTTCTTCCTATTGGTGGAAAAGGAAGTCCAGGATTGGTGTTTATATTAATGTTTGCCATTGGTTAGAACTGGCGAATGAGGAGCGCTGGTAGCAATGACGTAGCTCTGATGCCTAGCGCCGGCTAGAGCGTGCTGTTTGTTACGTCATTACTACCAGCGCTCCTCATTCGCCAGTTCTAACCAATGGCAAACATTAATGTAAACACCAATCCTGGACTTCCTTTTCCACCAATAGGAAGAAATAAAGCAAATACCAATGATAAGAGCTCTGGAACCACCAATGATAACTGGCAACATTTAATATTTAAGACACCAGCTTTCCCTCATCCAGCAGTAAACGTAACACCCAGAAGATGGCCGCTTGCAACAGTGGCCGAAACGTCGGTGAAATATTTGATATATTGACGATGCGCTCTAATACCCAGAAGAGTTTTATCAACAATAAATTGTAATGTCATGACGAATGCCATAATTTTTCTGTATGATCGCCGAAAAAGTAGTAAGCGATAAAACTTATTTTCCTTTCATTTTGCTGGGGTCACAGCAAGAAAGAGTTTTCTAAAGGTTTGAAATTATGTTTAAAGTTTGTTGCAAGTCGCTAAGTGCTCTCCTTCTCAAATAGTGGACTGATACAGTCACACTATCACGGGGAAGTTCATGACGTCATATCTTCTGAACTATCGGCCCTATCGCAAAATCGTTTCTTAGCTGACACCTTCTGCCTATAAACTACATTAATGCCAAATTTCAGCTTCATAGGTGGAGTAGTTTTCGTGTCTAGCACCTGTGGCGTCAAGGTGCAGCTACTTGCATGTGTTATGGTGATGGACAGAGTGTCGCAGTTTGTGACTGTGTAGGTTTACTTCTGTGTGTAGGCTGTCAGACACCTTGACATAAAGAGGGACGTAACTGCTGGTATTTTTAGTTTAGTTCCTATAAGACGCATGATGTATGACTCCACAGATGCTTCTAATAGCCTTCTTCTGCCAGATGAAAACTTGTTCAACTCCATGGGATTTTCCTCATAGTAAAAGTCCGTAACTCAAGTGAGTGTGAAAAAAGGCACAGTAATCATTGAGCAATAGCTTATGACTAACACAGGACCTTAGTTTATGTAATAAATATGTGACTCGTGCGAACTTAGCACATATATTCTGTATAACTTTTCCATGTTAGGTTAGAGTCCGGATCACGAGTGACTGTGGACAGTCCGAAACATTTTGCACCGCGTGCGAAATCGATCACGTGACCACCCCTGCCTGTGTTTATTTTTCGTAAAGTTTGCCCTTTTCAAGATCTGAAGCCACCAGTTTGTTATTGTTGATTTCGATGAATAACGTGAGAACTAAAAAGTAGCATTTATCCAAGCAGTATGTAAGACCTAAGAGCTAGTGCAAGTATCTGTAATTTTTTTAACAATCAATTACTATTTTGAAATATCCGTCAGATTATGCTTCGAGGTTATATCGGAAATTTGAAATATAAACAAATACTTGTAAATTGTAAAAATTTGAGTTGTGACAGCAATATCAAACAGTTGTTTGAGATACTAAAAATATCGAGGTGCTGTTATGTTATGAAGAACTAAAGGCAAAGTGATGGGAAAGACACTCTAGCTGAAGCCCCAGCAAAACTCTGCAGTTTACTGAAGAGACCATACCATACCATGGTACTGGCAAACCAGCTGAGATTAAAAGTCGATGGAGACGTAGGCACCTTTTTAAGACGTTTACCAAAACTGGTTCACAGATACAGTTTCGTAGATTTTCTACAAATTTTGGCTGTACATAACAGCAGACAGTGCCTCATTCAGAAAGTGATAATTTGAAAATGAAACAGTGTTGTGAAACTACTATGATGAGCCGAATGCTATAACTAAACAAATGAGACTGCAATGTTTTATTAACGAATGTGGTGTAATACCTAAATGTTTGCTCTGCATTTATTTAACTGTTGACAGTGCTCTTGAGTGCCCTCTGTCTTTAGAAAGTACAAAATTCGCTAGTTTAAACTGTGCAACGATTATATTCCTGTGATAGACATTCCCAGCTGCAATTAATAGTTAACAAAAGCAGTTTATCACTAAATATAAAAAGTCATAGGTACAGTAAATGTAGTACTGTTAATTTTCAGTGAATAAATGTGTGTAAATAACATGTTAATTTCATTCATTATCACACACATGTCCTTAAGAAAAATATTTCACATTGTTGTCTGGAGAATTTTGCAAGCAAAAGACTGTATTTCAGTTCCATTATGTGTGTACAAATGGTATTAGGTTTTAGGCATGTTAACCCTTTCAATATTTTTAAGCAACTGGAGCGGATTCTTATTTATGGGATCACATGATCTGAAAGAGTGAGTTTTTCCAGTTATTTAAAAACTGAAGTAATTGATGAATGAATTACCATTACAACTTTGATCATCAATTTAAGTCTATTCAAACTTTACTCTGCAAGCCGCCCAGACGGTGTGTAGCAGAGTGACATACATAAAATAAATGTACAACACAAACACGGGTACTGAAAATAACTGAGATAACACATGTTAAATTCGTCTGTTGATTAACTTTTTGTACACTTTTGTGTGTTGTTGTATTTGGCTTCAAATTACAAGACAATCACATTTACACAACCTAAGATGAAGTGCACAAGTTGTGTCTGTGAGTGTCGCTTCCATGTAAGGCTGTGGCAGAATATCTATGTTGTATGAATGTCATTTTCTTTGACGCCTCCCTCAAGTTCAGCAGTACTGGTGGATAGGAAGTTCAAAAAATTTTTATTGTATGATTGTGTAAAATAACTATTGGGGTCACGAAATTAGTTGTCTCACTGCAGTTCGAATTTTTGTTTATGAAATTAATATTGGCAAATTGTTAGGCAGAATTTAAAGGTAATCTGCTTTACATATAGGTATAACAACTAAAAGGGGTTTGCAGACCTGTGTAAGGTTCCATACATGAACGGCACAAAGCCACAGTGGATGCGCATTGTCAAGTTCAACCCTGTGACGATAGTTGCCGACTTTTGAGCAGTTCACTCTGCTATAAGGTATTTGGCTTACAGCATCAAAAATGCTAATTTTCTTGCTAGATACCCTAATGCTAATGTTAGATGCCTTAGTTAAGAAAAGGTTATAGCATACTTCGTGTTCTTAAAAGAATTTGGTAGTGGTTGAATGCTGTATTCACAAAGTAAGAAGCTATTTTTCAGTTACGTATCTGACGGCATATTTCACATTCATAATCGATTTTTAACATTAGCTGTTTCAGTCAGCCCTGTTTGATTTTATGATGCTGTGAAATATCTAAATATTCGAGAATACAGCATTAAAGCAAAGAAGTAAAGCGTGAAACTCTTCCGAAATTAATGTTTGTACAAGAGTTTCACAATCGTAGAATGTACTGAGAAAGTGGCAAAAAACCTGTCTGACCGTTGAAACATTTATATGGTATTTACGTAATTACAGTTTCAGTCTACCACTATCAAACAGACTACTCATCTTTTCAACGTTTCGATGTATGGGGGTTCTGCTCGTTGCAACATTATTCTCCTGGGGCGTCGTGGTGACTCAAACTTCTCCACCAAAACAATACAAATTCAATACATCAGAACGTAGCTGGTAGTACTTCCATTCTCAAAACACAAACTGACATAGCTTCCAGAGCACTTGACAAACGACTCAAACTCGAACTCCCCCCACGCAAGGCGGTGAGGCAAATATATAACCTTGACAATAATGGCATTACATTACGCTTTGTTTATAACAATAGAATATACTGATACAAACATAAGAGAAAAACATTTCATGTACACAATATAAAACGAAAACTACGCAAACAATAATTTTAGATGGCGCATGTATTTTTAAGACGAAATTTCCGATCTGTTGACAGCAAAGTGCGATGTTATATGTCAATTAATTTGTTAATGAATACATCATACATGTTCCTAACATATATTGAACTATCAATTATATTGTGAGTTCTGAAACTAGGTTTAAAATGTCACGTCAGTCAATATATACAAAGAAACACAATATACAAATTTCGACTTTACAGTAATTAAAACAATTAGCTGATCTACACAACTTGTTTATGAGCCTAACATACATACAATGCTATTAATTTTCATTTCTTTTTGTTTTTTTTTACAAAAGATTTTACAATTCTTCTGTTTAAGTCTTGAAATAACATACAATGATGCAACTATTGTTTATAGAACTGTCTGGAAAGAAAATATATGAATCTCTTAATTAATGAAATCTATCACTCGTTTTAATCACAGTATCCCCCGAGACACTGACCTACACTGATTCCTAGGATGGCTATTACGTTTGTAACTTCACACGCAACATATATCACAATTGAACCACACGATTCCGGATCCAACGCAGACGGTATCGTAGGATGACATTGAGATGAGAGGACCAGGCAGACGGTATCGTACGATAACATTGAAATGAGGGGGTCAGCAGTATCGTTACACCGTTCATATGCTGCACTTAGAATGCAAAAAAAAAAAAAAAAAAAAAAAAAAAAAAACAACTACATGTTATAGTTCAGTTTCGTTAGGAAGAGGAAACGCTGTTGGCCAATTTCTACACTTTTTTATGTATAATGAATTTACACACAACCGATAGTTGCTGTATATTCAAGGAGTCTGAAGTTGTTTAGTAGTTATATATGTAAATGAGACATAGTTTTCGCGACTTTACTCAAACGAATACTCTCTCTAACCAAAAGAATCTTACGCATATGTAAAGTTTGCGCGGAAGTTTGCCACCACAATGGCCGCCGAGGCGCTCTTCAGTTTGTCCGCTGTTCGCAGTCGGCCGCTTACGCCATTGTGGGGGCTTGAGCTGTTCTGACGTTTATCTACCGAAAATTTACGTCACGTGACTGTCCCATATGTAAACACAAGGCTGCAGTCAACATGGTTAGAATATTTGGCTGCAGTCCTGTTCCTAACGGAATTTGGTGTTGAAACTATTGAAGAATCCAAACTTCCTGGCAGATTAAAAATTGTGTGCCGGAAGCGGGACTCGAACCTAGGACCTTGGCTTTTGCGGGCAAGCAATTCAGTTTAACGTGAGCTGTGATCTTTTGTTAGTTTATATTACATTTCCTGAGGATGCCAAAAATACTCAACGGAAACGTGTTTGTTTTATTTTTCCCTGTGATTGTCTGGAACTTTTAATTTTTATAATGAAATGTAACATTTCAAAATAAATGTGGTGAAAACGTCGACACTGTCCTACACTGCAGACCAGCTTACCACCACGACTTATTTCGCACAAATGAAATAAATCGCAATTTGTGATGTTATGGCTTCACTGTATTAGATTTAGATGAAATACCAAACTGCGGAGAATGAAAATTTGTGCCCACCTGGGATTCGAACATGGGATCTCCTGCTTACTAGTCAGACTCGTCGACCACTCCGCCAGCGAGGACACAGTGACCAGCCCGACTGCAGAGGACTCTTCCCTGCACGTCTCCCGCCACACACAAATCTCTATACGCCACACTGTCTCTTTCCTATACCACAGCGTGGCGAATGGAGATTTGTGTGTGGCGGGAGATGTGCAGGGAAGAGTCCTCTGCAGTCGGGCTGGTCACTGTGTCCTCGCTGGCGGAGTGGTCAACGCGTCTGGCTAATAAGCAGGAGATCCTGGGTTCGAATCCTGGCCGGGCACAAATTTTCATTCACCACAGTTTGGTATTTCATCTAAACCTAAACAGCGAAGCCATAACATTGCAAATTGCGACTTATTTCATTCATTTGAAAGCTGTAACTCATCAAAAATATGTATAATTATATCTCATGCACATTTGTTGGCTTCACCAATTCAGAAAATCTGTCACTATTCAACATAACCTACACTATGGATGAAACTTCCTGGCAGATTAAAATTGTGTGCCAGAACCGGGACTCGAACCTGGGACCTTTTCCTTTCGCGGGCAAGCGCACTACCGACTGTGCTATCCCGACACGACTCACGATGCCGCGTCACAACTTTACTTCCACCAGTACCTCGCCTCCTACTTTCCAAACTTCACAGAAGCTCTCCTGCGAAACACGCAAGACTACCACTCCTGGAAGAAAGGATATGGTGGAGACATGGCTTAGCCACAGCCTAAGGGATGTTACCAGAAAGAAAGTAGGAGGCGCGGTACTGGCGGAAGTAAAGTTGTGAGGCGGCATCGTGAGTCGTGTCGGGATAGCACAGTCGGTTGTGCGCTTGCCCGCGAAAGGCAAAGGTCCCATGTTCGAGTCCCGGTTCCGGCACACAATTTTAATTTGCCAGGAAGTTTCATATCAGCGCACAATCCACTGCAGAGTGAAGTTTCATTCTGGATACACTATGGATGACTGGCAATACTTTCAAGATTTCAATGCACTGTCACATTTCGTCAAAACATGCAATATCCTTACATGATTAAGAAATACTCGATTAACTTTCTTCAGATATGCCTAAAATGGGTAAATTATTTAACTCAATGAAGTACAGCAACTTATCTTCTGAATACACAATTGGGCATAACTGAAGACTGGGATACCATCTGTCAGCTTAGACCCATGTCATCATCACCATGTCGGAAAACTGGTATACACAATATCTTAATTCTTATGTATTGTAGGCTTGATAATAAATAAATAATCTGTAGTTATCCTTGTAAATTACAGACGTTAGTAAATAATTTTGCTGTGTGTACATGTGTACGCGCGCGCGCGTCAACTGTTTGACATAACAAACGTGATAGTTAAACACTGAAAATATCAGACTACTTCGTTGTTACACAGAAATTCCGTTGCATGACATAATCATCCAATTTTTCGTATTTGGTTCTCAATGCACTGCAGTTAAAACATTCAAATACTATACCACAGCTGTCTACAATAATGGCAGTATTTCGTTGTCCAGTACAGTTTCATGTCAAGTAAATAGATGTCACATAACTACAGGGTAGGACGTTACTCGAATGGAGCATAGTGGGTTAACATTTTATTTGATCTTGATAATGCAACTCCACATTATGGACACTTCCTCTTCCATTTTTTGATACACAAATGTTCTCAGGTAAATTAACTTTATAGTGAGTGTAAAGGTTCTAACGCATATTGAAGTCAGAACTGCAGTCATCGCAATTTTGGAACGGTTTGTGCTAATCACCAAAAGACAGCAACAACAAAATAATAGAAAACACCAACAACGGAAATAAATAAGCAGTAACGAAGTTAAAACGGAACGCTCAGCATGGCGGAAAACAGCAGTACGAAATAGAAAGACATCTTGAAACAAATTGACTGGTCACGTGACATAAACTTCCGGCAGCTAAACGTCCGAACAACCAAGAGCGTTCTGTCGCGAGACAGACCCCACCGATGTGCAGGCGGTGACAGCCGTGCATAACGACACGAGCGGATATACACAGTACAAGAAATCGGCTTCGGGTGAACTCGGTTGTTTGTCACGTGACCACCCCCACTACTGCCGCCCGCCGCTGCTGTTTATGTTCCGCCACATTTGAATCGTATCGTGCCTCGTGTGTTCGACTGTGCGGAATTCGTAAAAATGGCTCTTTGTGAAGTATGCGGGGAAACTTTTAGGTTGAGTAAAAATTTGAACCATCACCTGAGGGCATTCCACAACATAGACGGAAATTTGAAGGAGCCCAGACAAAAGTATTTTGTGTATTTTACATGTGACGAAATGTTTACCAGTGTAGCTGCTCTAAATCGTAACAAAAAGACGTACACAGGCTCCTAAAACGGCAATGAAAATCTCATAAACAGTACTGTTCATTTTCTTATTTGTATTATGAACAATGCTCTCAGATCCGATTCCAGTTAATATCTCTCTCTCTCGATCATTTTAAATGATATTCTTTGTGTTAATGGAATACGTATTACAAGATGCTGTATTATGTACAAGATAATAAAAGAAACTATACCTATTATCGATAAGATACATTATTCATTAAAACACGAAAATAATAATTAATACATGATAGAGTTTTTGTGTGGTAATTTCATAACCTATACTACTTTACTTTGTGGTACAGAAAAGCATTTGTTTAACATACATGGTAGCCTATATACAGTAATTACATGAGACAATCACATCACATAAAATGCTATTAACCAGGCTACAGATAAAATTTAAATGCTAATATCCTCCTCTGGCAACTTTATGGCATTGTTCACAATAAAAATAAGAAAATGAACAGTACTGTTCTTGAGATTTTACTCACCGTTTTAGGAGCCTTTGTATGTGTCTTTTTGTGACGAATTAGAGCAGCTACACTGGTAAACATTTCGTCACATGTAAAACACAGAAAACACTTGTCTGTGCTCCTTCAAATTTCCGTCTATGTTGTGGAATGCTCTCAGGTGCTGGTACAAATTTTTACTCAACGTAAAAGTTTTCCCGCCAACTTCACACAGAGCCATTTTTACGAATTCCGCACAGTCAAATAGAGTTGGCTACGGTTTCATCGTTTCGAAACCAGGTTTCGATACACACAACAGTTTCAGTGTTTCAAAACCGGCATCTGTCACGGTTTCGAAACCATGCGGTTTCATTCCGTTCTGTTTCAGATCACATTCGCGGTCGATACACTGAAACCGTTTCTTCCTGTCGGTTTCACGGTATCGTGTCGGTCTCACGGTTTCGTGTCGGTTTTACGATTTCATGTCGGTTTCACAACACCGGTGTTTCAAACCACTAATACAGAAACGCGGAACAGACTAATGGTATCGAAATGTGGTGTTTCATTTTACTGAAGCTCCACACAGATACATATATAACTTACTGGTATATAAACTATTTAGACAGTGTCAACTTGTAGTTGACACTCTTGAGTCTGCAGCTTATGATTACTGATTCGTTTGCAAGAGACTGCTGTATTCCGAAATGACGTAATGTCTGCTTTATAAATGTAAAAGAACAATAAAACAACGTTCACTATTGGCATTGAAAAACCAGTTAAATTCTAGGTTTTACTACCATATTAAAGACACACGAGTGAAACTACAATCTTTAAAATAAGCTACAACATGAAGCCTGAAATGACATTTTTTATACTAACAAGGGTAGATTGCATATTTAATCTCGTGTTAAAGAGTTGGTTTCTTATGAGCGAAAACGAAGTTACCTACTGTCGTTATAATTTTTCGACAGTCATGTTAAAAGAATTGCGGCTGTGGTGTAACGATCAAGACGTACTAGTGGTGAACTTGTCTCTTACTTTATTATTTTTGTAATTCCATAGCATTACTAGTGATTATTTAATGTGCCCTTTATTCCCTATAATTTATTTAGTATGTATAGAAAGTAGAATTTATGATCCATCACTGTAATATGCGTACCGTATTGCAGTTTGTGAGTGCCTAACGGGGTAAACTTTTACCTATCATACCGGCGGCCTCGTGTCACTATGTTGGCAACATCAACAACACGGGAGAAAATCTTTATCAACATGTTCCGTACAGATCAAGAAGGAAATATATACTCTATGGTTGACAGGTTCTTGTATGTACCCTTGTCCACAGAGTGAAAAATATTGCACTCCTAGAACGAGATTTCATGTCAAAACATAGATTGCTTCACGGTTTCATGGATTCGAAACAGTGTTTCGAAACCACAGATGATACGGTTTCATTCGTTTCGAAACCGTCTGATGTTTCACTTTTCCCATCTCTTGAGTCAAACACACGATACACGATACGATCCAAATATGGCGGAACTTAAACAGCAGCGGCGGGCGACAGTAGTGGGGGTGGTTACGTGACATACAACCGATTTCCCCCGAAGCCGATTTCTTGTACTGTGTATATCCGCTCGTCATAACGACACGTACCTGGACGCCGTAGCGGACCTGGCAGATCGGTTACACGATGCGGCAGCCACGGCGCTTCACCAAGTAGTGTAGAACGTGGCCGCCCAGGTGGCAGCACTCAGCGCGCAGTCGAGCGCTTAGCTCACTCGCCGTCAGATGGCAGCAGGCGACGTAGCTACAGCAGATCAATGGACTCTAATAGAGAGTTGTGCGCCAATGTTACTTAAAGCCGTCGACAGATGGCAGGACAACGCACTGCCTCTCTCAAGGTCTATACAGACCTTGCAGAAAAACAAGTGTATGTGCTGCCATCTGCCGAGTGAGAGCACAGATTAGACGTGAACTGAACTGCTACCATATATCACATCCGTATGTAATTATAAAACAAGACCATAACAACAATAGAGTGTTTTACAGTTAAGAATAAATATTTTTTTATCTTAAATTGTACCTGTAGTAGCAAAAGGGTCGTTTTATGTAGTAAACTGGTAAAGAAACGGATATTCTCATTGGCAGTAGTTACAATTTGCCTACTTATCTGCTCTGAAATGGAAAACAAAGGTGAAGCGTCAATATACATATTGCGATCGAGGCGATAGGCGTAACCTGAGCGTGTTGTTTAGGCCACCTAATCGCAAAACTTATTTTTGTAGGGAAGCGATCATACGCTTCCTAAATGTACACAATAAACATAGGCGTCCGCTGATTCATGCGCCTGTTTATGAGCATAACGGCACAGAATAGGGAGTATACAGAAGGGAAAGCTCAAAGCTGGGGGCGGCGCCTTTGAGCTGTGTGTTAACAAGCGCTGCGGTGGACGCCATATTGATAAGCAGTAAACGCGGAGCTATAGTTACTCAGTACATTGGCTGGAAATGGACTTTTTACGAAGTGCAGCTCATTTCACCGACTTTTACGAAAGGAGACGGCTTTCATTATGCTCTCATCTGTTTTGCGCCCTCTTCTTGCACCTAAATGTAATCCAACGAAAAAAAATAGGTCTAAATTTTAATACAACTACGAAAATGTACGGTGGAATCGATGTTCGTTTTATTTGGTGCTTATCTCTAGAAAAATCCCAAATAACGCGGAGTTATGTTTGGGAAATTAGTTATAAACAAGAAAGTGACTTTACAACTGCCAGGTTTTATTTGACACGAATAATTTCGCACAAAATATTGAGTCAGACTTAGCAGCAAAACGTGATTACACAGAACTAATGACGTCTGGGCATATATAAAAGATGTATTTGCTTTAGGAGTATCGTTAATTTGCTGATCGGAGAAGGGCATATAGAGGAATCTGTCAACCACAGAGCAGGAACAGCATAAAATAATTATTCCCCTTAATCTATTTGTTTGAGTATCTGAAGAGCATTCGTTGCCAACATTAGCACACTACGCGTCCAATGCTGTACTAAAATTTTACCTGCCTACTTACGCACTATTCTTTGTCATTCATTTTTTATTATTCCCTGCATTGTTAAACTTATAACATATATAAATTTACTTCTACATTTCGATACTGATGAACTGCAACAGCAACAGCGAGAGTTATCATCAAGAGAAGAAGCAAGACTACTTTTAATAATTATGCACACATTGCTGTCATTCGAAACTGATAACATTTAACTTTCACTGCACATATAGCGACGTTCACTTACTGCTCAGCATCTTTTGGGAAGGTGAAGAAGCTTATATCCTTATTTGTATGAGAATTATTGCGGCAATTAGGTGCCGAACACCATCGGCCGCCTTTTCTTTTATTGCTGCTCATAATAAAAACGGAACAGCTCCAACTACTGACACACAGTTCTTTCTTTTCAGTGTACCAAATACTTGTTTACTTTTACGCGATTTAGGCAGCTAAAATACACAATTAGCAAACAAAGACGGCGCATTACCACGCCACAGAGTAGGCAGGCAAGGTTAATAAATATAAGGTTGGGCAGTAAGCGCTCTGCTCTGCCATTGGCTAGCGCTGTGACGTCACTGTGGGACTGCGCGCTCTCAAACGGCCTGCACTGATTTAGTCCGCTATGGCTCGGAATGTGCATTTATATCAAGTTTCTGACGAAAGATATTGTTTTTACCTGATATACAAAGTGCTATTCTGCTGTAAAATATTTGAGTTTAAGACTGTTGGGTCATATTCTATCGTAGATTTACGTGTTACATATGATTAACATTATCACGTCACAAACATATTGACAATGTCTATAATACGAACTGCTGACTTTAAAAGAACAGGAATCTTTGAAACACTTTTTCCCAGAATATCAAGCAATTCCGATTGTAGATCCCTTACGTAATCAGTGTCTTTGAAATGCTGTGAGTATATTCGAGAATGTGCAGCGTTTACAGTGTCCTTCCTGTAGCACTTGGAGAGCCACACTTTCTTTAACGTTTCGTCTCGATGAAAAATATGAAACCATTTCAGTTCCCTTTGTGTTCCGCCTGTGGGAATCACAACCCGTCATAGCACAGCCTGGCACTGTATAAATAATAACAGAAGTATTTCTAAGAATTACAACAGAAAAGATAGCGCCCGTGACAAGCACTCGGGAAATCAATAGACTTCCCACTATAAACTTTTTACTTACAAACTATGAAGTGAAACAAACTATTTAACCCTTTAATTCCCAGTGTTGTTACTCGACAACAACGTATTAAAAGCTGATTTATACCGTATTTTGTGTATCAGTCCTTAAAGTCGCAGTATTGTTGATGAACAACATGCTTCTAGCACGCATTTTGCCGCTTGGTACGGCGTGTAGCCACTTCTGAGGCATTAATCTATACATCTTGGAGGTTGTGTTGCGTTGCCGCCTGTACGTGGCTGAGAGTGTGAGCGTGAGAGGGTTTCCTTTCATTTTATTCCAGCAGTAAATTGTCTTGTCTTTGGTGTTGTGGCAAAGATTATTGATCTGACAGTGTCAACAATCAAGAAAATAACGTCCCAAGTAATAAAATACCTCGATACAAACGTCTGTGTCACGCATGAAATACATGACATAAGAAAACAATAGTTCGATCAAAAATTTTCAACACGTATTTTGAAGTTTAGTGCACTGTATTAATACAGAAAACACTGAATTTTAATTTTTCCAGCACTTGTGGGAATGAAAGGTTTAAGCAAATACAGCAGAAATGGTAACACACACGTTCACGAGTTAGAAACCAACACTGCGTATTGATGTTAGACTGTGGTTTTGCTCCCGGGTGTACCACAGTGACGTCATCCGCAGAACTTTGAAAACGCGATTCCTACTGCGCATCGCTTACTGCGCCCCCCTGACAGGCTTGGTCCGCTGTGGCATGGAATGTGCATTTATATCAGGTTTTTGACCAAAGATATTGTTTCTACCTTAAAAACAAAGTGTTATTACGCTGTAAAATATTTTAGTTGAGACTGCTGGGTCATATTCTATCGTAGATTTACGCGTTACATATGATTAACATATCAGATCACAAACATATTGACAATGTCTATAATACGAACTGCTGACTTTAGAAGAACAAGAATCTTCCAAACACTTTTCTTCAGCGGAAAATTAAGCTATTCCGACTGTAAATCCCTTACATAATCGGTTTCTCTGAAATGCTGGGAGCGTGTTGGAGAATGTGCAACGTTTAGTGTCCTTCCTGTAGCATTTGGAGAGACACACTTTGTAGTAATACATTAATATTTTTTTTTTATAACTTGTGCGATGCTTGTCGCTGACTTCTGCCCTCTCTCTGACAGCGTATCGATAAACATATGACATTTGTCACGTTCAACTTTTTTGCAACAAGCTGAAGGGAGAGAGCGGAACTAACTGTTCGTCACTTACTTTCTTCTGCTTCATGTGCTAGGACGTGTCATGTAAGTGTGAGCTTAGTTTTTATTAATTTCAATAAAACCCCACAGTTAATTTGAAATATCTTACTTACTTACAATCCCTTCCCCATTCTCACTAATTTTAAAGTTATTTATTTTCAGCAGATCCAGTACTTCATAAAGTGATGCTCGGGTATTGTTGCGATTTGTTTCGCGATTGTACTAGAACATTCTCTGTGCTACTTTTATTTATTTCGTGTCTATGAATGGTTTATTACATTTTAATGCCTGCAGAAAAATCTTCGTAATGTTTATGAAGTCCGATAATTTTGCAATTTTTGGCGACTATCATGATTAATTTTCCATAGTAACCGAAACGCACAATCCCAGCATCAATTTATCGAAGTAATATTCCATTCATCACAGCTAGAATCACTACAGAACATGACCGAAATATTTGTACCAGCTCTCAATGAGGTAAAATTTAAATTCCGCCGACTTCTTCTGTAATGTTGCTTTCTGGTGTTGTATTTGCCACCGAAATTACGACCGCTATCATTTAATGGCGGAACCCAATAATTTTGTTTAAATTGTCCTTTCCTTGTCAAAATTGCGTAGTAATCTCATTTAAAAATATTTCACTACCTGGTAAAATTTCATTTGCGGTCCCCAACCTTAACTTTAATACGCAACACCCATTTTCATACGAAAGCAGCATTACAACTTTCTTTAACGTTTCATCTCAAGGAAAACTATGAAACTTCATTTTAGTTCCCTTTGTGTTCCGGCTGTGGGAATTACAACCAGTAAAGGTACAGCCTGGCATTGTATAAATAATAACAGAATTATTTCAAAGAATCACGCGCGACAAGCACTCGGAAAATCAATATACTTTTCACTATAAACTTTTTAGCGAAAGAAACTACTGAACCCTTTCATTCCCAGTGTCGTTCCTCGATAATGTATTCGACGCTGATTTATACCGCATTTTTTGTATCGGTCCTTAAAGTCGCATTGTTGTTGATGAACAACATTCTTGTAGTACGCATTTTGCAGTTTGGTACGGCGTGTAGCCACTTCTGCGGCCTTAAATTGTCCATCTTGGGGGTTGTGTTGCGTTGCCATCTGCACGTGGCTGAGAGTGAATGTGGTTCCTGTTATTTTATTTCAGGAGTGCTGTGGCGAAGATTATGATAGCATTATTGGTCTGGCAGAGTTAACTACTAACAAAATAACGTCTGAAGTAACAAAATACCTCGATACAAACGTCTGTCTTGTGCATGAAATACATGACATAAAAAACAATAGTTCGACCAAAAATTTTAAAACGCGTATTTTGATCAGGCTTGATTCCATATTGGAATGGGTGCTCCACGACTGTATTAGATTTGTGGTAATTATTCAGCAATCAGTCGTCGTAAATATAAATTCTTTATTTGTTGGCAAATCCGGAATATACAGTACTTTTAGCACACAACATCTGTTACGTGTTCTAATGAAAACCGTAACAGACAAGCATGTTTTATAATATAAACGCTCTAAGACAGTTTGGGATAGACATTGGTTAGCACCATCTGACGAATGTACTTACTACTACAGCTACCAATTAGTACACATTTTTACTACCAAGTATATATAAACAGTAAACGAGACTCATTAATAAAGAACAGTTTAAAGTTAAAATGCCTACTAAAATTACAATAAAATGTAACTTTCTCTACCATAAATATACATCATATAAATTTAATGATTGAAAGTCCAGGTTGGAATAAATAATATAGTGAGGACAGTTACAACTCACCGCAAAGACGTGGCGACGAGATGCGACAGGCACATACAAAAGACACACACATACAACACATTCAGCTATCGGCCATGGCCTTCTTCAGAAAATAGAGCACTCACGCAATCACACAGGCACACAACACAGTCATACAACCATCACCTCCGACTGCCACACTTCGAATCAAGTGTGGCAGTCGGAGGTGATGGTTGTATGACTGTGTTGTGTGCCTGTGTGATTGCGTGAGTGCTCTATTTCTGAAGAAGGCCATGGCCGATAGCTGAATGTGTTGTATGTGTGTGTCTTTTGTATGTGCCTGTCGCATCTCGTCGCCACGTCTTTGCGGTGAGTTGTAACTGTCCTCACTATATCATCATATAAATTTGTTATTTATATGAAACTTTAAACAGGGCGCCTTAGTCACAAATGACCCACGCTGACGTCAACTGTGTAAGGATTGTAACAGCTGCGTCAGTACAAACGCAACCTCCTACATGGAGGTCGAGATATTTTAAGTATTTTAATTTATTTTAAGGTATGTATTTTTATCATTGACTATAACTGAAACTTGTACAATTAGCTTATAATCTGACATGCATTTTATTCTAACTGGCTCTTTTGTATTTATTTTAGCATTGATAATGACCACACAGTGGTCGAAATCCGGATTTGCCAACAAATAAAGAATTTATGTGCGCCTCGGTTGCGCAGTCTTGCTCCAGCTGTCGCCGCGATCGGAAGTGTCCGCTGCCGCTCCGCTACGCCAGACTTTACGCCAGCGCTACTTGTTCGTGTCTTTCGTTTACGGTTTTGTGTGATACTCTTGTGCCGTTTATTCGTTTTTTGTGACTGATCGTCTCTGTCGTCGCCGATTTCATCGTCGTCGTACGGATTTTCGGTCTTGACCGAAGTCCTCCCGCAACTGCACGACATGTCTGTATCTCTCAGGAAGAATAATCTGGTATTTTCGTTTGAAAAGGAGACCCGGCGAGTTCAACCGACAGCCCTCGAGGTTCACGACTGGCTCTTTGAGGTAATCGGCATCGAAAATGATTCTGTTCATACCACCCAGCTTGATTCAGATAATTACTGTGTGTTTGTAAAGTTTTTGAACTCGGTATATGTAGATAACATATGTAGCAAGTTTGGCAAAAAAGTAGAATTTGTGCATAGAGACGGTACTAAAAGTCTGGTTTCAATAAGACGAGCCGATGCTGCATATCGGACTGTTCGTGTGTTAAACTTACCTATTGAAATTGACAATGATAAAATCAAGGAAGCTCTGTCAAAATTTGGGGAGGTTAAGGAAATCATTAATGAAAGATGGGGCCCGCAGTATAAGCTGCAATGTTTTAATGGAATAAGGTCTGTCGAGATGGAAGTGAAAACCAACACTCCGTCTTACATTACTGTAGAGGGCTACAAGGCACATGTTATTTATACTGGACAAACGCCTAGTTGCCATGTATGTAATGAATCGGGTCACTTTCGGCAAGACTGACCCCGTCGTGTGTTTGTGCTAAAAAGTAACTTATCACAACGACGAAAACTGACCCTCAATGATCTATTACCAGCAGATAACACTGTGGAACCAGTAGTAGATCAGGCTAACACCGATATTCCTGACATTCATTCCACAGAGAAAAACGATTTTCCACCTCTGAAAGTTCGATCCGGTCCTGAATCTGTTCCTCCCGACTGTGAAGTACAAAATAAGAAGAGACCTCTGGAACAAAGCGATGACCCTTCTGATGAAGAATCATCTCGTAAGGCCCATGTATTCCGCAAACCGAGACCTTCGGGTGATGACGAAGCAGCAGAAGAAAGTAGCATGCAGGTCGATCCTGAAGTGTTAGTCGATAATGAGGAGCCCCGGGACGATACAGAAGAAATAGTGGTGGAGCCAGATGTAATAATACCGCTCGATGCCGCCGCGCTGGAAGCGCAACTTCCGCCTCAGAGCGAGCAGCACGAGCAAGCCGGCCAAGTCAGCGGTAAACAAGAGCCTCCAAGCCAAGAGCCGCAGGAGGCGGGCGGGAAAAAGCGGCCACCGAACAACCAGCAACCTGCCCAAGCCGAGTGCTAACAACAACACCGACTAGCGGCGGTACAACAACTACCTCGGGAGCTCAAGACGTAACACGTCGTAAGGAAAAGCTGCAGCCGAACTCTCCCGCTCCACGCAACACAGGGAAAACAAAACCGGGGAAAAAAGACGTAAAGCCAAATATCAGCTATGAAGTAGTTCATGAAGCTGGTCCAAACAGAGAAATCAGAGTCGCCCGACCCCACATTAGTAATGATACGTGAAAATGTCGGTGTTTAGTGCCACAGTTAAAAGACAGATAGATCACTTGTATTTTACTGCAAATGTATACCAAAGACTTTCTAGTGTCAACAGAATCATACTAGTTAACTACTGGTAATAGTAGACAACGGCGTGCAAGCATACACCGTTGCCTCTATAAATATTAATAAAATTACATCCGAATTAAAATTAGCCTCACTTAAAGAATTTTTATATGAATCCGGAACTGACATCGCGTTACTGCAAGAAGTCTGGACTACCGATCTAAAAGTTCCAGGATTTGTAGAAATTTTAAACGTATGTTCCATAACAAACATAGGAACAGCATTTTTAATACGTGAGGGAATGCCAGTTAAAAACATCGAAAGAATGGAATCAGGAAGTGCAATATCTCTAGAAATTTTCGATGTCACCTTTATTAATGCTTATGCCCCGTCAGGAAACACACACAGATCAGAGAGAGCCACGTTTTTTAAAGAAGAAATTATTTATTTGTTACGGAAGAATCCCAGCAGCCTCGTTTTTGGTGGGGATTTCAATTGTGTCTTAAACCGCAAAGACCAAATCCCTAATTTTAACTACTCAGCTGAACTACAGCATTTAATAAAGGACCTAAAACTCAAAGATGCGTGGGAAGCCCTACATCCAACTGCTGTCGACTTTACATACGTAACAGGCACTTCAAAAAGTAGGATCGATCGGGTCTATGTATCCGTGAATTTCGAACACTCCATATTGAAGGTCGAAAGTATACCTGTATACTTTAGTGACCACAGTTCTGTTCTTACCTGTGTAAATCTTCCCACGCAACCAACACGTCGTTTTAAAAACCAATGGACGTTAAACATCTCCCGGTTAAGTGAACAAGACATGGAAGAAGAAATCCTAGCAGCGTGGGAACTTTGCTTAAGATCGATAGAACGACATTCAACAGTGTTAGATTGGTGGACTACACGAGCAAACCCAAACTGAGGAAGGTCTGCATGCAATTCAGTGCACGTAGACAAAGGGAGTTAAAGCACACCATGGAATATTATTATACAATATTAAGAGAACTTTATGAACGGGCAAGTGAGTCATCTCCTCGCATTTAAGATATAAGAAAAATAAAAGCAAAATTATTATCCCTAAAAAAGAAGAAATGGAGGGTTTAAAAATAAAATCAAAAGATAAATCTGTTTCTGAAAATGAAAGCACATCATTGTACCACCTAACACGACACGCTCGAAACAGGAGGACAAATTTTATCGAGGAAATACAAACAGAGAACGGTTTAAAACTCACAACGCAACAAGAGATCGTCAATGAGGTTTCCAGATACTATGCAGATTTATATTCTGAGAAAGAGATCCATGAAGAGACCCTCGATGAATTTACCAAAATTATTGGGCCGCGTGTGTCAAATGAAGAAAACGACGAGCTTCTCTCACCAGTTAGTAAAGACGATGTGTTTAAAATAATATGCAACTCGCCTTTAAAAAAGTCTCCTGGTCCAGATGGCTTGCCACTAGAATTTTACAAACGATTTTGGAATATTATCGGCGACAAGATGACACTCATCGCTAACGAAATTCTTGACGGCAAGACTGTTCCAGCAGAATTCAAGGAATGCAAAATTGTTCTAATACCAAAAACCACGGGAAAGAAAAACTTGAACAACTTCCGTCCTATTTCCTTACTAAACTCCGATTATAAAATCATCTGTAGAATCATAAATAGCAGACTGCTTCCCTTTGCCACGAAAGTCATAAGTCCACATCAGTCCTGTGTTGCAAACGGAACAATTTTTCAAACAATTTCCGAATACAGGGACATAATAGCCTTGACGGCTGTTACAAATATTAAGTGTGCACTTCTATTCCTTGATTTTTATACAGCCTTTGACTGTGTCAACCATAGATACCTCCTTGAAACTATGAAGAAATTGGGTTTCCTTCCCCGCTACATAAACATGATTAGGAACATTGCATTGGGTATAAATACAAAGATAGCAGTCAATGGACAACTCACCAAGCAACTGAAAATTATGCGAGGAGTCCCTCAAGGAAGTCCGCTTTCAATGAACCTATTCATCGCATCTATAGAACCATTTCTACAGCATGTTCACACCAGTCTTACAGGTATGACATTATCCGAACATAAAATGGTGATAAGAGCATATGCTGACGATGTGGGCGTAATAATAAGAAACAAAGAAGATTTGACTAAGTTGGAAAGGATTGTTAGGAATTACGGTCTGGCATCTGGCACTATTATAAATGCCAACAAAAGTAAGTTTTTAGATCTACGAGGCCTTGCTCACTTAAAGATACAATGGGCGAAACAAGTAACAACACACAAAGCTCTAGGCACGACCTTAACAACCTGCCCGATGTAAATGTGTGCAGAAAACTGGAGGGATGCTTTAATGAAAATCCGAGGATCTATCATTGGGAATTCACTTCGCAGCATGAATCAAATTCAAAGGACAATCTTCATAAACACCTGCATCTTCTCAAAAGCCTATTTCATAGCACAGGTTTTTCCGGCTCCAATAATGATAACCAGGAAGATCATGTCACTTGCCACAAATTTTTTATGGAAAGGAGAAATATTCAGGGTTGACACCAAAACTGTTGTGTTACAACCTAAAAATGGAGGTCTCGGTCTCATTGACATAAGAAATAAGGCTTCAGCTTTGTTTCTAAAAAGAACTTTTGATATTATTAGAAATCACCCAACTAGCATCACAAGTATGATATTCGCATGTGTGAAACCCCAAAGTCTGCAGCCACCTGTTGACATAAAAGAAATAAATCCACGATTGCGACATATTAGAATATTCTATGTAGACGCCAGTTACCTTAGTGATGTATTATTAACTCTCAAAATGTGACTGCAAGAGACATTAGACGCGAAAGAATGGAAAATGAGGGAACGAATAAGATAACAATGAAACATCCCAGTGTCAAACGGGAGGTTGTGTGGAAAAACATCAGTCTTCAGTGCCTGTCAAGTGATGTAAAATACGCCTGGTACAAGGTCGTGAATAACATTATCAGTACCAATGAAAGATTGTATGCCATTGGTATAAGTGCAACTCATCTCTGTTCTAAATGCAAACTAGCAGATAGGCTACAACAGAGATTTGCTTGTGGTGGCCACATCGAAAACTGGAAGTGGATCAAAAGCAGGATAGCACTTCTTTCAAGATCGTCTGCTGAATATATATCAGCCTGACATAATTTACAGGCCTCAAACTCTGTACTACCCAGTAACAAAAAACAATGCAATTCACTGGCTACTTGGCCAATATGTCAGCTACGTGATTAACAACTTAGGCACTGACAACACAATAGAATTTAAGGCATACATGTTATGTGAATACAACACAATAAAAAAATACAGTAATCACAAAAAACAATACGCGAATATGTTGAAAGTTGTATTTGAAAGGACAGGTGTTGGTTAAATAACACAAAGAAAAATCCCTAAATTGCTCCCATCGGAATAAACAACCCTGCTGGGAATCTCAACAAAGGCTGTTTTCAACTCCATTCGAATTTATGCGTGAAGGAATCAGATTGATATCACAGAAGTATTCTAAACTCTGTTAGAAAATTCACTATTATAATGCAGAGCACAGGTTGAAGGAACTCCTTATACTGTACGCCAACAAGCTAACCAGACAAAGGAGTAATTCACGAAAGAACTACCCAGCAACAAGAAAACTAGAATCGACAAAGGGATGAAAAAAAAAAGTTGGTTGGCTCTTGGAGTTCTAATCATAAAGTCCTGGGTTCGATTCCTACTGATCCCATTTTTTTCTAAATTCTTCGAAATGTTTAATTCTGAAGTTTTAAATGTATTTAAACAATTTACTTTATGAACGCACTATTTTAATAAGTGTCAAGGACAAACACTAGAAAAAGTTACTCGAGTTTTCCAATGATAAATTTGAAATAAAGCAATTCATTTCCTAAAAAAAAAAAAAAAAAAAAAAAAAAGTTGCACAGTGGTAGAGTGCTAGACTACAAATCCAAAGGTCGCGGGTTCGATCCCCGCCAGGTCCTAGGATTTTTATCTGTCACTTTCCACTTCTTTCACCTCTGGCAGTATTGCTCATGTGAAAAATACCGAGTAGCACCGTGGTTCGGAACCCACGTTAAACTGTAGGTCCCCCTATAACTGGCTGGGTAAGTCAGTTCGAAGGTCGGAGGAAGGCAACGGCATACCACCTCCAAACAGGACCATGCCTAGTAAAGCACTGTGGTGTTCAAACCAATCTTCGGATTGTTGACTGCTTTACCTTTTTAAAGAATTTATATTTATGACGACTGATTGCTGAATAATTACCACGTATTTTGATGTTTAGTGCACTGTATTAATACAGAAAACACTGAATTTTAATTTTTCCACGGCTGAATTGATAATGTGGGAATGAAAGGGTTAATCGGATACAGCAGAAACGGTGACACACACGTAGACGAGTTAGCAACCAACGCAGCATACGGATCTCAGACTGTGGTTTTACTCCCAAGGTGTGCCACAGTGACGTCATGCGTAGACTGGCGCATATGAGTTTCCTACTGCGCATCGCTTACTGCGGCCCCCTGTAGGCACTAGACAGTGACCACGCGTTTACTGCTTTTCAAGATGGCCGATTCCGCGCATGCGCACAAAGTTTTGGACGACAGACTGCAGCGGGAGTTTCCTTTCTGTGTACTGCTTATTCTGTGCCAGTTCGGTGTTGTGCAGTCCTACTGGTATTTTTTATTTTATTATTATTATTAATTTTTTTTTTACAAACTTTGTGAAATTTTATTTAAACGAATCTACAAATCTGTAGAAAAAGTCAGCAATCAATCTCAATTCTTGTTTTCTTTTCTTTTCAGATCTACCTAGGTTTCGGCCACTGAGTGGCCAGTTTCAAAGCTTTTAATACGTGCTTACATCTAAACCGTCATGTTGACAGTTACGTTCAGCACGACGCTGTAGATGTAAAGATAGCTCAAAGCCTTGAGAATAGCCACTCTGAGCCAGAAATCTATGAAGATATGGAAAAATAAAAAACCGTTGAAACGGCCAAAGATTGAGGCGGAAGACAATGGAGAGAGGAAGAATAAGGAGATGGAGTAACATAATAATGCAATAAATACATACTCCAGAATCGACGGGTACTAATGGTAGTCAAAATATATTCAAAATGTTCAAATGTTTTTATAGCTTATGGGACTTAACTGCGGGGTCATCAGTCCCTAAACTTACAAACTACTTATGAACTAGCTAACACTAAGGACGGCACAAATATCCATGCCCGCGGGGGGATCCGAACCCCCGACCCTAGTGGCCGTGCATACCGTGACTGACACTCCTCATTCCCCTCGGCCACCGCGGCCTGCCGGAATGTATTGACTCACTGCACTGCAGTTACTCATTTCAAAGAACTGCCACTCGCCAACTGTCGTAATTTGCATGTGTCAGTTCTGTCGTGTGTGATTATGGAATAAGGGGTAACAAATTAGTCATCGCCGTATCACGTCATTTTTCTGCGCTTTATTTTAATTCTGGCTATTGGGGTGACGTGTGCTTATTTACAGAGTTGCCAATTTTTTAAGTAACAGATCATAAGAAAAATAAATTTTCCTATTCTGCATTCTTGAAGGACAAAAATTCTAACTTATGAGTAACGTGCATGCGCAATAGTAATTGTAGGCTATATGAAAAGCACTTACCTATTACATCCCAAGTTGCGAGGAATTCGGAAGCACCAATCCTTGTGTTCTTGTGAAACGCAACGAAACTGCTTCTGACCAATCTTGACTCTCTCGGCCAACTATCGAAAAGATTTCTGTGGTTTTCGTTGTAGAGAACGCAACAATACGTATTGTCTGGAAAGGCGAAGTGGTGACGCGGCAGTGCCAGGAACTGCTGTAGGTCACGTGACGAGGTACAGCCAGGCTACGGTTAAACTAGCAGTCCAAGATGATGAAGCAAGGAGCTCACAATAAGTATGTGACCGATGATATGGATAAATGTATTATCAGGCAATAATGTTTATAGCATTACGAAAAATAGAAAAAGAAATACGAACTTTGCGAAAACTACACGACTTTTGTAAAACAGAAATGAGCTTCAAAGCTAGTAAGGAAACCATTAGAAGCAATGTTCTGTCTATGAATTTTCGTTTTACAAGGTGTCAAAATTAACATTTTGTTTCGCGCGGACGAATGGCATTGTTGCTAAAAGACCATACTTTCTCAGGTTTTCATCAGAATCAAAGCGAGCAGTAGTTTACTTAGACGAAACATGGATTCACACGCATTATACAGTAGATAAATGTTGGCAAGGTGATAGTGTGTGAGTAGTATTGTCACGCAAAAGTGCTGGTCAGAGTTTAATTGTGTTCATGCAGGCGGTGACAGGTGTTTCAGGGCTCAAAAACCAAAACGTCCGACTTTCATTCAGAAACGGATAGCAAACATTTTCAAAAATACGTCGAAAGCCAACTTATGCCAGGCTTACTACCATTGTCTTTATCCCTTGTAATTACAGTGTATTTATCCATTCGGAATACTTCTAGCCATTGTAGGTGTTGAACATATTCGACTGTAGTTATGTTCATATGTTCAACAACTTTTTTTTTCATAACGCGGGAAGAATAAAACACTCAACCGCCATTGAAGGGCTTAGAAAAATTTCTTCAGGCTTAACATGTAACCGCTGTATCGAACACTGCATTCGAATTTCCGATTGTCCTGCAAAATTAGTTGTTAGTAAACGCACGACGCGTAACAAACTGGCAGCTCTCCACTCATAAGAATACTGGCGTGTAGAGTTGTCTACGGTGTCATGGTTTCGAAACCAGGTTTCGATACACACAATAGTTTCAGTGTTTCAAAACCGGCGTCTTTCACGGTTTCGAAACCATGCGGTTTCATTCCGTTCTGTTTCGGATCACATTCCTGGTCGATTGTCGATACACTGAAACCGTTTCTTCCTGTCGGTTTCACGGTTTCGTGATGGTTTCACAACACCGGTGTTTCAAACCACTAATGCAGAAACGCGGAACAGACTAATGGTATCAAAATGTAGTGTTTCATTTTACTGAAGCTCCACGCAGATACACATATAACTTACTAGTATATAAACCATTCAGAGGGTGTCAAATAGTAGTTGACACTCTTGAGTCTGCAGCTTATGATTACTGATATGAAATGGTTTGCAAGAGACTACTGTATTTCGAAATGACAATGTCTGCTTTATAAATGTAAAACAACAATAAAACAACGTTCACTATTTGCATTGATATAACCACCTAAATTCTAAGTTTATCTACCATAGTAAAAACACAAGTGAAACTACATTTAAAAAAAATAAGATACAACATGAAGCATGAAATGACATTTTTTATACGAACAAGGGTACATCGCATATTTAATCTAGTGTTAAAGAGTTAGTTTCTTACGAGCGAAAACGAAGTTACCTACTGTCGTTCTAATTTTTCGACACTCGTGTTAAAGGAATTGCGGCGGTGGTGTAACGGTCAAGACACAGAAGTGGTGAACTTCTCTTATTTTATTATTTTTGTAATTCCATAGCATTGTTTGTGATTATTTGGTGTGCCCTTTATTCCCTATAATTTATTTAGTATGTATAGAAAGTAACATTTATGATCCATCATTGTAATATGCGTACCGTATTGCAGATTGTGAGTTCCTAACGGGGTAGACTTTTACCTACCATATCGGCGGCCCCGTGTGACTATGTTGGCAACATCAACAACACGGGAGAAAATCTTTATCAACATGTTTCGTACAGACCAAGAAGTAAATATATACTCTATGGTCGACAGGTACTTGTATGTACCCTTGTCCACATAGTGAAAAATATTGCCCTCCTAGAGCGAAGATTTCCGGATAAAACATACATTGCTTCACGGTTTCATGGTTTCGAAACTTTTGTGTCCCAGCCTCGTCGCCGCTTTTGTGTCTCGTTTCCGTCGTAGGTGTCGGTGGCCGAGTGGAATGAGACCGACACAGGAATAAAGATAGCACGCTGATGCAGGTACGGAGGGGAGCAGCCAGAAACTAGAAACACTAGAGTAAATTAGAACGAGATATATATTGCACAGAATTTATACAATACTTAACTTTTACATAGATCAGTTCTGCAGATACATAGTTGAGCTAGAGGCCTGCCTAGTGCCTATCCGATAGCCAAGTCTTCACTGGTGCCTATCTGATTGCGAAGTGTTAACTGGTTGCTATCTCAGTCCCAAGTGAACGATGTCGTTCAGTGGTGGCCACGAGCGGAGTTGCAGCAGAGGGCGCTCGTGGCTGACGTCGTAAGAACGCCGCGCCGTGCCTGCATGGCGGCGCGCGGCGAAAGTAGGTGGCGCGCACTTCAGACTTGTGCGACACCACAGAAACAGTCTTTCGAAACCACAGACGGTGCGGTTTCATTGGTTTCGAAACCGTCAGATGTTTCAGTTTTCCCATCTCTACCAGACTGATTCCCTTCCGGCGTAAACACGACGGCGCTGCCACAGTGGCGAGGGAGAAATCAGTCCTCCTGCCTCCCTTTGTTCAACAGGGGCGGCCGGCAGGTAGTCGAGGAGCCATGCCACAGTTCCCGAAGACGCTCCCTACGAGGTTTGGTTTCGAATCCCCTCTTGGGAATGAATGTTGAGTTTGAACTACAGAAAAAAAGGGGGGAGGTCGTCAGATTTGTCCCCCCCCCCCTCGGAAAGTGCCGCCACGTGCGGCCGCACGTTTCGCACGTGCCTTGCGCCGGCACAGGGTCTCGCTGTGTCGTACCGATCTCTCCCTATCGGTAACTAGCAGTTTGTCATGAGTAAGCAAGGCTGCATGTCTGCTCTGACGGAAGCTGTTGCAACTACTGAAGTTTTCAATTAAGCGTGAGCTGTGAAATTCCCATCTCACTTTGCAGTCAGTCGTTCATCTACAATATACAAAATGGGGTAAAAGTTACGTAGTAGGGCGTCATTGCCATTTACTTCGTTTATATACTGGGTCATCAGTCAGTATAAATTAGAAAACAAGGAATAATGTAGATAAAGAGGTAAAAATTGACTCACATGCTTGGAATGACATGGAGTTCTATTAGAGCAAATAAATAAATAAATAAATAAAAATAAAAATAAATAAAAAATAAAATAAATAAATGAAAAGTTAAAAAAATGTCCAACATATGGCGCTTCATCTGATCAGAAAGGCAATAATTTGCATAACAAATTACACGAAAGCAAAGATGATGTTCTTTACAGGAAATGCTCAATATGTTCAGCATCATTCCTCAACAATAGCTGTAGTCGAGGAATAATGTTGTGAACAGCACTGTAAAGCATGTCCGGAGTTATGGTGAGGCATTGGCGTCGGATGTTGTCTTTCAGCATCCCTAGAGATGTCGGTCGATCACGATACACTTGCGACTTCAGGTAACCCCAAAGCCAATAATCGCACGGACTGAGGTCTGGGGACCTGGGAGGCCAAGCATGGCGAAAGTGGCGGCTGAGCACACGATCATCACCAAACGACGCGCGCAACAGATCTTTCACGCGTCTAGCAATTTTTTTTTTTTTTTTATTTTATTTATTTTTTTTTTTTATTTTTTTTTGTTCTAGTAATAAACCCGCGGCTCAGCTCTCATGTTGGTTGATTATCATAGATAAGCTATCTTTCAGTAGCGTGCTATGAGACTGAATAGCAAGTAGTGTAAATCAAATCACACGTAAAAATGCACTCGTTTCGACGAATCCAATCACGAAATTCAACAATGGTGATTGTAATAATATCACAGGTCGATCACTTCATGTAATACGTGAAACGTCAAATCGATTTTTTAAATATATGTATTAAAGTAAAATTTCTTTTTTATTGCTTTATTTATTTATTCTTATATTTCCTTATTCATATGCTTATCCTTACAGAGAAAGAGCTGAAGACATTGTAGCACGCATAGATCAAAGATAAGGTCTGTGGCATCACATTTTGCTGTATGTAACCTCCTTGCTATAGAGTCGCAAACGTCATCGCTGGCCTTCAGTCAGATTTTTTAAAATAATTTGACGACTTTCATCTTCCACCCCCTTATAGCTATCGGCATGGAACTGCTATGGTGTACAACAGGAGACTTCGGACAACAATTACACACAGACCATTCGTTTGCGTTCTATAGTTTTCGCTGCAGAGCTAAATATAACACACACACACACACTCACACACGTAGAATTTTATATACACCGATAACATTCGATCCCAATATACTCCACTCTGTTATCATTATCAACCCCCAAGCAACAATGCAACCAAAACCACTTTCAAAGAGTAAATATAATTTTCAAAGAGTAATTATTGTTCCGCGTTATAGTCTTCAAATTAGTAAATATCCATCAGATTGCTATAAAACCGTGCCTAAAACCTTCCTCAAGTATAAATTAGTAACTGTACAAATATTTAAGTCTTTATTCACATTTATAGATATAGATTTATAGATATAGATAAATAACTATCCGATCGCCATAAAACCGTGCCTAAAGCCTTCCCCGGGTAGACATTAGTAACTGTACAAATTTTTAGCTCTTTATGTCTTGTGGTTCAGACGTTATAAACGTACACCGAAGAGACATTCACATTTATAGATATAGATTTGTTTTAAACATGTCAAAATAAATATAGTGAGAACGTTGACGCTACGCTACACTGCACATCAGTTCGCCTAATTAAAACAGCCGTCACTGTTCAACATAACCTGCTCTATGGATGACTGTATTATATCCAAGATTTCAGATGTAAGCTGTTCGCTGTCACATCTGGCGAAAACAGCCAACATCCTCAAATGCGTAACATATAGCAAGTAATCGATTGACTGTTGTCAGTGGTGCCAAAGGATTTCTGTTTCATAGAAAACGAGTAAGTTACTAATTTCGATCCGCACGTCTAGTGATTGAACGTAATTAAGTACAGCAATTTATCTATTCAATACACAATCACGGATCTGGTTAAAAAAAAATATTCTCTATGTCTAAAGAACTTGACACATTGACACATAATCACAGAAAATATCAGAACATTTCATCAAGTTGTCTTTTACACGGATATTCCGTAGCATGACAAAATCATCGAATTTTTTGCCGTATTTGGTTCTCGTGCAACTGCAGTAAAAACATGACAGAAATCCCATTTCTTTGTTTATCATATTTTATTCATTCAAATACTACACCATACTTACGTAGGCAAATTACAATATTTCATCGTGCAAAATGGTTTTTAAGAAATTAGACATCACAGAACTATAGGTTAGGAAGTTACTCGAATGAAGCATAGTGGGTTAACACTTTATTCGATAGCGTTTTAATGGAATGCACCTTCATAATACTTTTCCGCATTTCGGACACTTTCTTTTCCATTTTTCGACACACGAATGTTCTCAATTAAATGAACTTTAACTGCCGCGTGTGGGTCTAGAGGCTCTTCCGCATTTGGAACTGCATTTCGCACAATTTGGGAACGTTTTGTGCCGATGAATCATGTTCACCGAAAGACACCAACAGAAAAAAATGCAGTAACGAACTAAAAAGAACAGTAATCGCCAGTTTGTTTCCTCACGAATGCTAAACACAGCACACAGCTTATGCGAACTGTGTCGTTTTGTTCAAGTTTTGCGATATATCTTAGTGGTGTCCTGCTTGGAGCATCAATGGTTTGATCTCGCATGCCGCTCCTAATTACATCGATACGTGGATTAGACACTTATTGGTGCAATTCTTTTAGATCCGAATAAAGAATAAAGGTGCAAGAAATGTATGCGGTACATATGTACTGGGTGATCAAAAAGTCAGTATAAATTTGAAAACTCAATAAATCACGGAATAATGTAAATAGAGAGGTAAAAATTAACAAACATGCTTGGAATGACATGAGGCTTTATTAGAACCACATCTACCGTTATAGGGCCATTTTTCTTCGGGGATAGGGACTGATGATGCCTTAGTTAAGTACCATAAGCTCTAAAAACATTTGAACATCTTCGAGGAACTGCGTGATTCTGGTTTTGTAACTGCTACCGTGACGGGTGAGAGGTACGCCGATATGTTACAGAATCGCATCACCCCCAGCCTGGCTGATAAACACCTGCTGGAACGTACGGTTTTTATGCAGGATGGCGCTCCACCCCATATTGCTAGACGCGTGAAAGATCTGTTGCGCGCGTCGTTTGGTGATGATCGTGTGCTCAGCCGCCACTTTCGCCATGCTTGGCCTCCCAGGTCACCAGACCTCAGTCCGTGCGATTATTGGCTTTGGGGTTACCTGAAGTCGCAAGTGTATCGTAGTCGACCGACATCTCTATGGATGCTGAAAGACAACATCCGACGCCAATGCCTCACCATAACTCCGGACATGCTTTACAGTGCTGTTCACAACATTATTCCTCGACTACAGCTATTGTTGAGGAATGATGGTGAACATACTGAGCATTTCCTGTAAAGAACATCATCTTTGCTTTGTCTTAATTTGTTATGTTAAGTATTGCTTTTCTGATTAGATGAAGCACCATCTGTCGGACATTTTTGAACCCTTTTTTTCTAGTAAAACCCCATGTTATTCCCAGCATGTGTGTCAATTTTTACCTCTCTATTTACATTATTCCGTGATTTATTAAGTTTTGGAATTTATACTGACTTTTTTTTTTCACTCGTTATATTTCTGTGATCAAATCGCCTGCTATGTTTACGTTTTATTTTCTTTGTGGATTTCCAAATGCACATTTGACAATGACGTCTGTAAATCATGCATGACGATCCTATAAGTACGAGTCGACGCGGTTGTATCTGTGGTACGAAAATCACCAAACAAGGCACTTCTAATCGAATGAAGGCTTGCTTCCTTAAATTTCCATGACAGACTAAAACATTCCACACTATTTTTTCTACAAGGTAAAACACAAGTTATGTGTAAAATGTCTAAAGTTTACAAAAGACCGACTATGTGTACCGTTGATTTGAACCTTCAACATTCTTCCAGTTAAATATGAAGTAAACCATTTGTCTTGCAGTAACTGCCTGCTGTCTGCCGTGACAAATACAACGATCCGATTATTATACTCACATCGCTGAATATATTTTTGGCCGGCCGCGGTGGCCGAGGGGACTAAGGCGCTCCAGTCACGGTCTGCACGGCCACTACGGTCGGGGGTTCGAATCCTTTCTCTGGCATGGATATTTGTGCCGTCCTAGTTCGTAAGTAGTTTGTAAGTTTAGGGACTGATGACCACGTAGTTAAGTCCCACAGACTATACAAACATTTGAACATTTGAATATATTTTTATTGCATTATTGAAAATGTTTCTGAATGTATTACAAACACAAAAACGGAAAACAATAGTAGCGCACTGGATAGAAAGTTTAATTGCGGTTGTGGAGGGGTACGATGCAGATGTCGGCTGTTTGAAAACCCGATCACATAGAATGAGGGAAATAATCCTTTGTGTTGGCCACGAAATAAATAATGCTGTTCCGTCTGTAAGGTTGAAAGGTATTTGTATGTACCAGTATCCTTGTCGTGTCAGTAAATTTATCATCTATGTAAAGCAAACATTTCATTGCCAACTTTAGCACATAACGCCGCCGCAGCCGTAAGTAAACTTTGCCCAATACTCTGTGTCAGTTATGGTAAGGTCTGTTATACGAGTCAAAATCAACATTTACTTATAATAAATTAAACTGAAGCTGTGTTTTGTGATAAAACAACCGGTACTGTTCTTCTAAACTGCATGCTACAAGTTATGGCGCCAAAACTTAGAAATATGAAAAACAGCGTTCAACTATAGTTGCCAACATCAGCACGGTACGCTACCACAGCCGAAACTAAAATTTTGCCTACTATATTTGTTTTCGTCTCCGTTTTAGTGCTTGTAACACTTTGTCAATACCTTAATAGAATTATCTTGGGCATTTAGCGGAATGTCATTACAAAACTTGTTGACGCAGTTTATTTCTCAGTCTACTATAAGACACACATTAAGTCTGTTCTCTAACGTTTTGCTGTGCTGTGACATTTTGAGGCTGCTGTCTCCCTACTCCTTACATGCCGTGTGTCTGTTAAGAGGCAGTACTTTCGAAACAGCTTAACAAACACTTACTTAGTAACGAGTCTCACGATTGTTACTATTAAATATTGCTTCAGCTGACAATGAATGTTATTTACTTTTGTACATAGCTGAGCGCTCGGTCCGGGTTCCCAGTTTTCGCGGTGACAGTTGGGGTAGGGTTACCATGTGTTCATCACCAAAAAAAGAGGACAGTGCATATAAGAAGAGGACACTTTAACATAATTTAATTAACAACTTCATTAATGAAGCACGTAAAACTACTACAGACTAAAACAGTAACCCTGTGTGGTTGTTGGGAAACGAAATATTATGAACCTTGACAGTTTCTTCCTCATCAAAAATGTTTGTATAGTCTATGGGACTTAACTACGGGGTCATCAGTCCATAAACTTCCAAACTACTTATGAACTACTTACGAACTAGGACGGCACAAATATCCATGCCCGAGGGGGGATTCGAGCCCCCGACCGCAGTGGCCGTGCAGACCGTGACTGGAGCGCCTCAGTCCCCTCGGCCACCGCGGCCGGCTTCTTCCTCATCACTACTCTCAATTGTTTCATTCTTGTGTAATTCACTTTTGAACCAACTATATTTGGTGGACGACGAAATCTCTCTCAAGAGCTTTTTGTTTTTTTAACAAGGCATTTCAAATGTTTGAAATTATACTGCACACATACAGTATAATTACAGTATATTTTGAATCTATTCCTGTCTTTTGTACACTGTGTGTTCACAAGAGAAATTATGACTAGTTATAGAAAAAGAGAAGTCTACAATTTTCAGCAGTTCAGAATAACCAACAACACTAGATGACTCATTTAAAAATGCTCACCACACTTGAACAGTTTATGGAACCACGTGCACCCATCATTGCGTGGTAAAGCACCGTGACGCCAACGAGCTAGAATTTCATAGAGTGGCGATAGGCCCGCCATGTTTGAGGCAAATTGAACTGGCGTCCGCCGTGTTATTTGGGGTATCGGCTAAGAGAGGGGATGCCACACCCACTCGAGAATGTTACCTATTTACAATTACACGTTTTAAATAAAGATCGACTATTGAATATGGATGTGCATCAAGTTCCGTCAGACTTATCGAAGTTGCGAATTGACGAGATTGGTAGTATATTTCCAAAAAAATGCGGTAATGAAATATCACGAACGTGTCGGTAATACAGTTCCAGTTCGAAGTATAACAGTTAGCTGAGGTTTGCAATAACAACGAAAGTGCCGCCGTGAAAATATTTGTGTTCGTTTTAATGCAAGTACATGGTCTAAACGAGCTGCGAAACATATAGTGAACAGTAATTGTTACGGACAACAATCATGACTACGGATTTTCATCTGTTGTTAATGTGTGCCGCAACCAGTGTTGCTAGACGTAGGGAATTTTCCCTGCACGTAGGTACTTTTAAGCATTAAAATCATGTAGGGAATATTCATCCAAAAGTCCCCAATGTGTAGGTCCTTTGGTAAATTTTTACAATCGCCAACACAGGCCTAGCGGGTAATATTGGCAACAGCGGGAATGAAGCTGACCAATTGTGGCACAGTTTGAAGTAGCTAATGATATTTTAGACGCCATAGCTGTTTTCTGTTCATAGTAAACAATATTAGTTTGAAAACTTAGTTTCACACACTTTAAAATTGATGCTAAATTTGATGATTTCTTTTTATATCAGTGGAATGGAGAGTCGGTTTGGAAATAGTGTTAGAAAATTTCAGCACGAGAAAAATTCATTGTTTCCGTAAACGAAAGACTGTTATTTATTTACGTCAGGACGATATACTAGTTATTACTTGTAAATGAGAAGATGCTGATAAGAAAACACTAAAACATTTGCTACAGCCAACGTTATAATGAACAAAGCGCTAGATGTTCGTTGTCAACATAGCATTACTCTTTGAAAATATGAATCAGGCAGACTGACGGACTTCCTTTTTTTGTACTGACTGTGAACTAAATAATTCCTGCTGTTCCTACTCTATGGTTGATAGTGTCTCGATGTATCCTTGTGCAGTCAATAAATCAGTTATCCACATGTAACAGTGCACTCGGAATTAGCGGCATATTTGGGGTCTATGGTCGACAGGTTCTTGATGTACGCTTGTCCGATCGATGAATCAGTAATCCTGTTGTAACAGAGCACTTGGAATTCGCGGCATAATCTACACTTGACTCCATCAATCAGTAACGGTCACTCGAAAAACATATCTAGCAAGTGAAGCACGACGCGAAATATTTGTTTTAAAGTTTTTCAAAACTTTTGTAACATTCACATTAATCAACTGGTTAACCTCTGCTGGCTGGACTCCTGTATTCAGCCCCTCCCAGACCCAAATCCTGGCTACGACCCTGACGTAGGGACGTTAATGAGGTGGTAGGGAGAGAGTAGGGAAAACGTAGCTACATTTCTGTGAGACTGTAGGTATTTTCTCTGTCTGCCATTTGGCAAAACTGGTCGCAACTGCTTTCATAAAGTCTAGTATACATGTATCTTGTGTTTACTAAACGAATTAAGTCTACAAACTTGTAAAATTGCTGTCCAAGTGTTTTGTTGTGAACTTTGGTGGACAAAATTTGAGTACAAAAACGAAAGGGGCTACAAAATACTGCAGTTAAAAATGCGCCTTCGTCATTTGCAACAAAAGCATTCCACATCAAAATATGGTGTCGTTAACGTCTTTCGTTGTTGCTGTGCTGAAAGAAGTAACGTTTGGTACGTGAAATTTGAGTACAAAGACGAAAGTGACGACAGAATACTGCGATAAAAATGCGCCTGAGTCAGCTTCCACAAAGGCATTCCGCACCGAAATATCGTATCATTAATAACTTTGGTTGTTACCACGCTCAAATAAGTACATATTTGTTGTAAAGAACACAGAAATATACAAGTGAAAACATTCTGGCTGTTACTATTGTTTCCACACTTTGCACTGGCTACATGTCAACCATGATCGATCAGTTGTCAACAACAAATAAAATCATTATATATGAAACTAGCTTAAACCCGCGGCTCCGGTCGCATGTTTCAGTACTGGGCTATGAGACTGGTTTAGAAGGATGAAATGAAATACAATACCTTCTTTAGAAACAAACATTTTTAATCGACATTCAAATAAAAAAATAAAATTTATATTAAAAGAAATTTCTTTTTTACTGCTTTATTTAGTTACTCTTATATTTCCGTATTCGTAAGCTTATCCGTACAGAGAAAGAGCTGAAGACATTGTAGCACACATAGACCAAAGATATGGTCTGTGGCATCACATTTCGCTGTATGTAACCTCCTTGCTATAGAGTCACAAACGTCATCGCTGGCCTTCAGTCCGAATTTTTTTATAATTAGACGACTTTCAACCACCATATCTTCCACCCCCTTATAGCTATCGCTGCAGAGCGAAATATTAACACAAACACACACACACATAGAATTTTATATACACAGCTAACTTTCCATCCCAATATACTCCACCCTTTTATCATTATCAACCCTCAAGCAACAATGCAACTAATAAAACTACTTTGAAAGAGTAATTATTGTTCCACATTTCGCGTTATATTCTTCAAATTACTAAATATCTATCAGATCGCTATAAAACCGTGCCTGAAACCTTCCTCAGGTATAAATTAGTAACTGAACAAATATTCAAGTCTCTGTGCCTTGTCGTTCGGACGTGATAAGCGTACACCGAACAGACATTCACATCAATATATGTGGATAAATAGCTATCCGATCGCCAAAAACCGTGCCTAAAGCCATCCCCGGGTAGACATTAGTAACTGTACAAATTTTTAGGTCTTTATGTCTTGTAGTTCAGACGTGATAAACGTACACCGAACAGACATTCACATAGATATAGATAAGTGAATATCGAAACATGGAATGCTCCCAACTCAATTTCTTGTGCCGTTCAAATGCAGTGATTAAGAGTGGTTAAAGGATATGGATGTTTTCATATGAATGCCGATATAAAGGATGATGCGCCAGGAGAGGCATCTAGCGGTGCACGGGTGGAACTACGAAGTCGAGAATGCCGATATAAATGATGATGCGCTGGGAGAGGCATGTAGCAGTGCACGGGTGGAACTGCGAAGTCGACATGTTGTCAGCTGTGGAATTTTGAATATCGCAGTATCGAAATAACATTATTTCTTGGCGTTGTATAAATATACGAACATGAAAAGTGTAGTTCCATTTCAAATATTAGGCTAATGAAAGTTATATAATTCGAAAATGGCACAAGAAGTATATACTTCCATTTTTATTTGTTTTTATTGTGTCAAGCATTTTCCTTAACACGTAAAAGATACCGTTTCATACCTTCCAGTGACGGTTAAATTTTACCAAATATCCCAGCAGCCTCCTATGATAATGTTGGCAACAGATGATGAATAGTGAGAATCCTGTGAGTCTTCATTTTAGCCAATCGCTTGACAACGCTGATGTTTTCTCATGGAATCTTCGCTTTACGAGGGCAATTATTTTTACTGAGCGGATGAGGGTACATACAAGAACCTGTCAACCATAAAGCAGGAACAGCATTATTTGTTTACTTCATGGTCTCTACGACACACTAATCGAGTCATTCTATGTGGTTCGAAAAAATGGGCAAAGATTTTCTATCGTGTTGTTGATGTTGCCAACATAACCACGCGAGGCCGCCGACATGATACGTAAAATTTTACCCCCAGTGACCATTGTAAACACAACTGGTCGATTTTCGACCACAGGCAATACTAGTATTTTTAAAGAATGTGTACACACTCAAAAGTGTGTTTTCATCAACCACAGGAGCAACAGGAGAAGAAATACCTGAAAAACACAACACTAGGTAGAGTTGCTTTTGTGTGTGTGTGTGTGTGTGTGTGTACATGAAGGGAATTGCAGAATATGGTATATCGCCCCAAAATTGCGATTAGATAGGGGATTTACTGTCAGAGAGGATACAGTTCATAGTAATCGATGGTAAGACATCGACTAAAAGAGAGGTAATATCGGGAGTTCCACAGGGTAGTGTTATTGGTCCTCTGCTGTTCCTTATTTACATAAACGATTTAGGGGAAAATCTAAGTAGCTCTGTTAGGTTGTTTCCAGATGACTCCGTCATTTACAATGTAGTAAAATAATCTGAAGATAAAAACCAACTGCAGAACGATGTGAATAAGATATCAGTATGGTGTAAAAATGGTAATTGACTCTAAATAATGAGAAGTGTGAATTCGTCCACATGAGTACGAAAAGAAATTAGTTAAACTTTGTTTACAAGATAAATCAATTAAAAGTGAAGGCCGTAAACTCCACTAAATACTTAGGAATTACTATTACTTCAAACTTAAATTGGAAAGAACACATAGATAATGTCGTGGGAAAGGTGAACCAGAGACTGCGTTTTATTGGCAGAACCCTCAAAAGATGCAACAGAACTACTAAAGAGGCTGCATACACTACGCTTGTCCATCTTTTTTGCAGTATTGCTGCCCAGTGTGGGATCCTTACCAGTTGAGTTTGACGGAGGACATCGAAAGAGTCCAAAGAAGGGCAGCTCGTTTTGTATTGTCACGATACAGGGGAGACAGCGTTACGGAAATGATACAGGATGTGGGATGGGAATCATTACAACAACGGCGCTTATCGCTGCGGCGTGGGCTACTTGCGAAACTCCAATCGCCAGCATTCTCCTCGGAATGCGAAAATATATTGTTGACTCCCACTTACATAGCTAGAAATGATCACCAGAATAAAATACGAGAAATTAGACCTCGAAGGGAGAGATACGAGTATTCTTTCTTCCCGCGCACTATTCGAGAATGGAATGGGAGAAGAATAGTATAACGGTGGTTCGATGAACCCTCTGCCAGGCACTTAAATGTGATTTGCAGAGTATCCCATGTAGATGTAGACGTAGATGTACTCCTCTCAAGTGTAGTGAGCACCGCCAATATGGCGGCAGAGTTTACACAGGTTGCCGCAAAGAGCTCTGTAGCTCGTTCAGTACCTCCTCATTAGTTAAGCGATCCACCCACCTAATCTTCAGCATTCTTCTGTAGCACCACATTACAAAAGCCTCAATCCTCTTCTTGTCCGCACTGTTTATCGTCCATGTTTCACTCCCTTACAAGGCAACACTCCACACAAATGCCTTCAGAAAAGACTTCCTTACACTTAAATTAATATTCGACGTTAGCAAATTTTTCTTTTTCAAAAATGCTTTTCTTCCCATTGCCATTATGCATTTCATATCCTCTGTACTGCGACAATCGCATGTTATTTTACTACCCAAGTAACAAAACTCATCTACCACCTTCATTGTTTCGTTACCTAATCTAAATTCCTTCAGCGTCACCTGATTTTCTAAGACCGCATTCTATTATTTTTGTTTTGCTCTTGTTAAGGTTCATTTTATACGCTCTCTTCAACACACTGTCCATTCCATTCAACTCAAGTGAATCCTGTAAAATGCATTTACTTTCTTGTCTTTGCCATCAGCTGTCTGAGTACATTGCGTTATCCTTATTGCAAATGTTCAAATGTTTGTATAGCTTATGGGACTTAACTACGGGGTCATCAGTCCCCATAAACTTACAAACTACTTAGAAACTACCAAACACTAAGGATGGCACAAATATCCATGACCAAAGGGCGATTCGAGCCCCCGACCGTAGTGGCCGTGCAGACCGTGATTGGAGCGACTCAGTCCCCTCGGCCACTGCGGCCAGCCCTTATTGCAGTATTGCCGTCTTTGATTATCTGCAGATGCAGGATGGAAAGATTTACTTTCGCAGTCTTGTGAAATTTTATTTATATGTGATTATTTATAATAATTGCAGCAGTTATTAGTTCTGTTAGGCTTCTAAATAACAGGGATATACTGAAATTAGAGGTGATGGACACCGATTTTACAATAACATTTTTTCTACATGCTCGGTGGTTGTAGGGAAGACATTACGAATTATGGTCACATGGAGTACCAACTAAGAGCAAAATGTGGCTGTCTTTCGGCATAAAATTTACATATTTTATTTGCAATTTTTTTTTAATCGTAACCATAAAAATGTACGGTGTAGTACTTTAAGGTGAGACAAATAAAAAAAAGGCCCTTAAACAAAGGAGGATTTTTATTATGATTCTTTAATAAAAGAAAAATGTACAGGTGTTTTTGCCCATGCTTGGTGCTTGTGGGGTTAAAGAAATTTTATGGGGAGTGGCGGTTGCCTCGAAGGGAAGGACAACCTAGCGGTGTTTCCCCCACCGACCAAAAAAAAAAGTCTTTAAATTGTAGCATTTCAAGCTTTGAAACGTATGAAAGACGTGGAAAAGACTTGCTTTATTTTGTGGTTACAGACGTCTAAAATTTCTCCAAACGTCTGGACACCAAAGTGTTTACATAGGTATTTATTTACATGTACATAATTGTTGACAGGAAAGCAGCAAGTTACATACGCGTTTTGTAAACACAAATAGTTTATATACATGTGGCGTCTGTTCCGACAGAACAGACGTCACTTCTGATCCTGCAGTTGTTATTAATCAACATTCATAGAATATATGACATCAACTGCGATTGGGCAAAGCTATATTCTATGAATGTTGATTAATAACAACTGCAGGATCAGAAGTGACGTCTGTTCTGTCGGAACAGACGCCACATGTATATATATAATATGCCGGTGACGGGCAATCACCCTATCGTTAGTGGAGAGGGGTGGGCAAAGTTTGAAGCCCTTACTCTTACGGGAATTAGTTTCATAACTACGTGGAGGCGTGCTTAGGTAGTCCTTGCAGGTGCGGTGATCACTGTGTCCCCAGTGGTGAAACAAAAAAAAAAAAAAAAAAAAAAAAAAAAGTGGTTTAGGGGTCAGCGCAACTGCCTAGAAAGCAGGAGACCTGGGTTCGAATCCCGGCTGGGTACACATTTTCAGCTTAGCCCAATCGCAGTTGATGTCATATATTCTATGAATGTTGACAAATAGTTTATGTCAAAACAATATCAGTAAAGTCGTAAATAAATCCATAGTTATTTTTAAGTTTTGAAAGCGTACCGCCTCATACTTCTTGGGGGTTTCTATGGTGGGCGACACACTTTCAATAACAAAAACTGCCTCACATTCAAATAAAGAAGATCACTCCCAGGCTCTTAGTGGCACAACAGGAATTTTTGCATATCAAGTCATGCCAAGCTTCCAAAAGAAACACACGGTTTATTGCCCATTTATTCTTGACAACTTAAATGCATAGATACTACCAGAAAATAGACATATAAATATATCACAATTACAATGGAAAAATATAAGAGTTCAAAAGCATAAGCCAAAATCAACTTTCTACTTCCTCTTCTAGAACAGATCTCTTGGTTATATAGCAGACGGGGTTTCAAGTCTTTGCTCAAAGATATGAAACAGCTACCTCATCAAAGAGGTTAATGTGTATTCCACAAATATAATTTATCTTTGGCATGTCAGTTAGTTCCTCTTTGACATGTCAATAGCAAAACAGTGTAAACAAAACGAAATATCTGAATATACAAATGTTAAGAATGTTGGAGATTTACAGGTCAAAACAATGTTGTACAGTGCATTAAACATCTTTGAAGTGATTCTAATACAAAATATTAGAAAGAATTTACAAATAACCTACAAATATGTGTACATAATTACTAAAATGTTTTACATATTACTACAAAGAAAAACAGTAGGAAGAACCGAAATAAATACAATAATCTCGTAAGTAAATATTACATAATAATTATTATAGTGCTTCCACTTTAAGGAATTGCATATAATATAAGTATAGATCAAAGTCGAAGTTTATTCATACAGTGATAGGTATAGTCACAAATCGGGTGGGTTATGTACCATAACGGTTTTCAATTTGTAACACAGGACCTGCGGTTAACTGTCTGTTTGAGCTTCTTTAACTCGTGAAATTCTGCACGTATCGTGATGCGGTTTCTTTTAAATTCTTCGTTACATTTCTGCGACCAGTTTAGGCTATATTCGATTCAGTAGAATTTCTGAAAATATAAATAACGACACTAACGTAGAAGGGTTTTCCGTCAGCGCACTTTCTTAAGGTAGGCTGGCTAAATTATAAGAATTACGCCAAAGTACATATTACGTAAAGATCTAAAAAAAAGTAGTCCATGAGAGCATATGTCTAACTTTTACTTTTTCAACAGAGTCAATTGTGGTTTTTAGGAGAGCTGTAAAACATAAATATATGTTCTCGCAGACATTTTTTAAGCTAGATCTTGCTGAGATCTTTAATTCTGTAATGCGTAATTTTATGTAGTACCTAATGTTCAAGCAGCGTACCGCAAAAAGAGTACACTGGCATCAAATTTTTGACCGGCTTGATTGACAGTAATCAACATTGCTTCTTCTGCTTTTTACCTAAATTATTATTATTATTATCATTATTTTGACTAGTAAATCCGGCAACGCTTCGCAGTCGCTAATGTGTACGGGATATATACCCTAATCTCTTCTCTTCTTCACCCGATGTCTGTCCCTTCCTCCCTCCTCTACTTCTCCATCTCCTCTTCCCCGTATCTCCACACCACTCCTCTTACCCACACCATATACATCTACTCCCCCTCCTATCATCTTGCCTTTTTTAATCCATTTCATTCCGCCATTCTCTATCTCCTACTCTCCCTCTCTCTCATCATATTTATTATTATGATTGCAATCGGGACCCGGATTGGGAATAGAAGTGAAAAAGGATGGGCAAAACAATTAGAAACGGGTTATTAGAGAGAACTTTCGAGCTGCTCTATCTGAGAGATTAGTAGCTTTAATGTCCGTACTCTTAATGGTTTTATTGCACGAACATACAACATATCAACGGCGAACTGATGAAACACTCTGTGGCATTTCAGTATGTGATTGTCCTCGTTTCGGTGAATCATCAAACGGTAGGCATAAAAATTCATACAGTTGACCTTCTTGTTAGTTACTTTACCTGTAAGTGAATAATGAACTCTTATTAGGAATCTAATTGAAACACAATTAACAACATTGCTCCATACCGGTAAAATTTTACAATCCGCGATACAGGCAACAGCTGTTGGATCGTGGGAATGAAGCCGACCAATCGTGGCAAAGCTTGAGACAGCCAATAAAATTTTAGTTGGCGACAGTTGTTTTCTCTTCATATTAAACGATATTATTTTGAGAATCCGCATAATAATTTAGTTTCAGACACATTAAACTTACTGAGGAAGATGATGATTTTCATGTATAAGAGTGAAATGGACTTCCCTTATGGAAACAGTCTTAAAAATACTATTCATAACCACGAAAACAATCAATAGTGTTTCCCTGAACGGAAAACGTAGTACTGGTAAGAAATCGGTGAACCACATTGGATATTCCCGAATGAAACTTTTCACTCTGCAGCGGAGTGTGCGCTGATATGAAACTTCCTGGCAGATTAAAATTGTATGCCGGAAGCGGGACTCAAACCTGGAACCTATGCCTTTCGCAGACAAGCACTCTACCAACTGAGCTATCCCGACACGACTCACGATGCCACCTAACAACTTTACTTCCGCCAGTGCCTCGCCTCCTGGTTCGAGTCCCGGTTCCAGCACAGAATTTTAATCTGCCTGGAAGTTTCACATTGGATATTGTATACTATCGCCCGATTGGCTAACAGCGACGTAACGCAATTTCCCGGAATCAACAGCTGTTGCCAACATTGCCCGCTAAGTCTGTGTAGCGGATTTAAAATTAAACCCTACAAACCAGTTAATCCCTGGCTTCGAGCAATGCCCTCCCTTTCTTCTAACCTCCTTGGTGTATTTGTTTGCTCCGTTACAGCGTATTTGGTCGCTAGGCGAGTAGCGAATGAATAAGCTGATTGTTGGAGAATCCGAGCTGGAAGTGTATATTCATTTATTCTCAAATTCTAATATTATCCGGTAGATTTTCCAAAAATTTTCTTTCATACAAACCTTGTCCTGAGAATTACGAACAGAACAAAGAAAAGATCAGCCAAATTGGTGAATCCATTCTCAAGTAATGCGCTTTCATACATGCGACAATTCATTTGTATTAATATACGAGGCGCGTCCAGAAAGTAAGTTCCGTTTCAATTTATCTCCGCTGCAGCGCTGCGATTGCAGTTCCGCACATGCGCTGTAGACGATGTGTATCAAGGAGAAGAACGTGCGCCATTTGGAGATCGCTGTCAGTTACGTACACTTTGTTGTGCTCGTTTGAAATGTCGGCGTCGATTGAAAATCCCGCCGCCTGTGAAATCAGGTCGGTGATTCGGTTTCTCAATGCGAGGAAAGTGAAACCGAGAGAAATTTATCGGCAAATTTGCGATGTTTACGGACCAAATGCGATGAGTGATTCAATGTTGAGAAGATGGGTCCGACAGTTCAATGGCGGGCGTAGTGATGTGCACGATGAAGAACGAAGTGGGCGTCCACCTTTGGTTACAGAAGAACTGGTTCACGCGATTGATGACAAGAACCAGGAAAACCGTAGGTTTACAATTAGTGCTCTCGCTATGGACTTCCCCCACATTACACGATCACTGATGCATGAAATTCCGTAAACTTTGCTCACGTTGGGTACCAAAGATTCTCACTGAGCAACACAGAACACAACGGATGGGTAGTGGACTTGAGTTTTTGACTCGATATGCTGAAAGCACACCTGTGTTTGTATTCTTTATTTTAGCTTTCCTAGAGCAATAAACAAATGGTTGAACTGCATTTAATGCGGCCCGGCTAGCGCTCTCTAGGTTGAATCACGCGTACCGATTCACAGGGAATGAGAAGATTACTGTAGAAGTAGTCCGTGAGAGCATATGTCTAACTTTTACTATTGCAAGCGGCCATCTTCTGGGTGTTACCTTTACTGCTGGATGAGGGAAAGCTGGTGTCTTAAATATTGGTGTTTACTTTATTTCTTCCTATTGGTGGAAAAGGAAGTCCAGGATTGGTGTTTATATTAATGTTTGCCATTGGTTAGAACTGGCGAATGAGGAGCGCTGGTAGCAATGACGTAGCTCTGATGCCTAGCGCCGGCTAGAGCGTGCTGTTTGCCACAGTGGATTCGCATTGTGAAGTTCAACCCTGTGACGATAGTTGCTGACTTTTGAGCAGTTCACTCTGCTATAAGGTATTTGCCTTACAGCATCAAAAATGCTAATTTTCTTGCTAGATACCCTAATGCTAAGGATAGATGCCTTAGTTAAGAAAAGGTTATGGCATACTTCGTGTTCTTAAAAGAATTTGGTAGTGGCTGAATGCTGTATTCACAAAGTAAAAAGCTATTTTTCAGTTATGTATCTGACGGCATATTTCACATTCATAATCGATTTTTAACATTAGCTGTTTCAGTCAGCCCTGTTTGATTTTATGATGCTGTGAAATATCTAAATATTCGAGAATACAGCATTAAAGCAAAGACGTAAAGTGTGAAACTCTTCCGAAATTAATGTTTGTACAAGAGTTTCACAATCGTAGAATATACTGAGAAAGCGGCAAAAAACCTGTCTGACGGTTGAAACATTTATATGGTATTTATGTAATTACAGTTTCATTCTACCACTTTCAAACATAATACTCATCTTTTCAACATTTCGATGTATGGGGGTTCTGCTCGCTGCAACATTATTCTCCTGGGGCGTTGTTGTTAGAAATAAATACTCGGTATGTACAATTTTCACTTCTTCTTTAATGTGACTCAAACTTCTGCACCAAAACAATACAAATTCAATACATCAGAACTTAGCTGGTAGTACTTCCATTCTCAAAACACAAACTGACATAGCTTCCAGAGCACTTGACAAACGACTCAAACTCGAAGTCCCCCCATGCAAGGCGGTGAGGCAAATATATAACATCGGCAATAATGACATTACATTACGCATTGCTTATAACAATAGAATATACTGATTTACAATTACCAAACATAACAGAAAAACATTTCATGTACACAAAAATAAACACAATATAAAACGAAAACTACGCAAACAATAATTTTAGATGGCGCATGTATTTTTAAGACGAAATTTCCGATCTGTTGACAACAAAGTGCGATGTTATATATCAATTAATTTGTTAATGAATACATCATACATCTTCCTAAGATATATTGAACTATCAATTACATTGTCAGTTCTGAAACTAGGTTTAAAATGTCACATCAGTCAATATATACAAAGAAACACAATATACAAATTTCGACTTTACAGTAATTAAAACAATTAGCTGATCTACACAACTTGTTTATCAGCCTAACATACATACAATGCTATTAATTTTCATTTCTTTTTTTGTTTTGTTTTCTTTTTTTTTTTTACAAAAGATTTTAGAATTCTTCTGTTTAAGTCTTGAAATAACATACAATGATGCAACTATTGTTTATAGAACTGTCTGGAAAGAAAATATATGTATCTCTTAATTAATGAAATCTATCACTCGTTTTATCACAGTATCCCCCGAGACACTGACCTACACTGATTCCTAGGATGGCTATTACGTTTGTAACTTCACACGCAACATATATCACAACTGAACCACACGATTCCGGATCCAACGCAGACGGTATCGTAGGATGACATTGAGATGAGAGGACCAGGCAGACGGTTTCGTACGATAACATTGAAATGAGGGGGTCTGCAGTATCGTTACGCCGTTCATATGCTGCACTTAGAACGAAAAAAAAAATACATGTTATAGTTCAGTTTCGTTAGGAAGAGGAAACGCTGTTGGCCAATTTCTACACTTTTTTATGTATAATGAATTTACACACAACCGATAGTTGCTGTATATTGAAGGAGTCTGAAGTTGTTTAGTAGTTATATATGTAAATGAGACATAGCTTTCGCGACTTTACTCAAACGAATACTCTCTCTAACCAAAAGAATCTTACGCATATGTAAAGTTTGCGCGGAAGTTTGCCACCACAATGGCCGCCGAGGCGCTCTTCAGTTTGTCCGCTGTTCGCAGTCGGCCGCTTACGCCATTGTGGGGGCTTGAGCTTTTCTGACATTTATCTACCGGAAATTTACGTCACATGACTGTCCCATATGTAAACACAAGGCTGCAGTCAACGTGGTTAGAATATTTGCCTGCAGTCCTGTTCCTAACTGAATTTGGTGTTGAAACTATTGAAGAATCCAAACTTTCTGGCAGATTAAAAATTGTGTGCCAGAAGCGGGACTCGAACCTAGGACCTTGGCTTTTGCGGGCAAGCAATTCAGTTTAACGTGAGCTCTGAGGTTTTGTTAGTTTATATTACATTTCCTGAGGATGCCAAAAATACTCAACGGAAACGTGTTTGTTTTATTTTTCCCTGTGATTGTCTGGAACTTTTAATTTTTATAATGAAATGTAACATTTCAAAATAAATGTGGTGAAAACGTCGACACTGTCCTACACTGCAGACCAGCTTACCACCACGACTTATTTCGCACGAATGAAATAAATCGCAATTTGCGATGTTATGGCTTCACTGTATTAGATTTAGATGAAATACCAAACTGCGGAGAATGAAAATTTGTGCCCGCCCGGGATTCGAACATGGGATCTCCTGCTTACTAGTCAGACGCGTCGACCACTCCGCCAGCGAGGACACAGTGACCAGCCCGACTGCAGAGGACTCTTCCCTGCACGTCTCCCGCCACACACAAATCTCCATTCGCCACGCTGTGGTATAGGAAAGAGACAGTGTGGCGAATAGAGATTTGTGTGTGGCGGGAGATGTGCAGGGAAGAGTCCTCTGCAGTCGGGCTGGTCACTGTGTCCTCGCTGGCGGAGTGGTCGATGAGTCTGACTAGTAAGCAGGAGATCCCGGGTTGGATGACTGGCAATACTTTCACGATTTCAATGCACTGTCACATTTGGTCAAAACATACAATATCCTTACATGATTAAGAAATACTCGATTAACTTTCTTCAGATATGCCTAAAATGGGTAGATTATTAAACTTAATGAAGTACATCAACTTATCTTCTGAATACACTGTTGGGCATAAATGAAGACCGGGATACCATCTGTCAGCTTGATCTGTCATCATCACCATGACGGAAAACTGGTATACACGATATCTTAATTCTTATGTATTGTAGGCTTGATAATAAATAAATAATCTGTAGTTATCCTTGTAAATTACAGACGTTAGTAAATAAATTTGCTGTGTATACATGTGTACGCATGCGCGCGTCAAGTGTTTGACATAACAAACGTGATAGTTAAACACTGAAAATATCAGACTACTTCGTTGTTACACAGAAATTCCGTTGCATGACATAATCATCCAATTTTTCGTATTTGGTTCTCAATGCGCTGCAGTTAAAACATTCAAATACTATACCACAGCTGTCTACAATAATGGCAGAATTTCGTTGTCCAGTACAGTTTCATGTCAAGTAAATAGATGTCACAGAATTGCAGGGTAGGACGTTACTCGAATGGAGCATAGTGGGTTAACATTTTATTTGATCTTGATAATGCAACTCCACATTATGGACACTTCCTTTTTCCATTTTTTTGATACACAAATGTTCTCAGATAAATTAACTTTATAGTGAGTGTAAAGGTTCTAACGCATATTGAAGTCAGAACTGCAGTCCTCGCAATTTTGGAACGGTTTGTGCTAATCACCAAAAGACAGCAACAACAAAATAATAGAAAACACCAACAACGGAAATAAATTAAACAGCGAAAATAAATAAGCAGTAACGAAGTTAAAACGGAACGCTCAGTGTGGCGGAAAAGAGCAGTATGAAATAGAAAGACATCTTGAAACAAATTGACTGGTCGCGTGACGTAAACTTCCGGCAGCTAAGGCCGCGGCCTGCGTCCGCTACACGTTCTAGCGACAGCGCGCGACAGCTTCCCGCGACAAGAGACGGCCACGTGTATCGCTACGGGAGCGCCCTGCGTGAGCGCCGACTGTGGCGCTGCCTGTCGCTGCGTGTCGCGCGCTACAACCAGACACGTCTGAGATTCCAGCCTGTTTGAATCTTGTCGCTGTCGCTGTCGCACGCGCTACAAAGCGTCGAGTTTCATTGAGAGTCGACTGCTTTTAGAGGTTATGAAGGTTGTCGCGAGATTTCTGCGAGCCAATAATTCCTGGAGTTTATGAAACGGGAACTGTTTGTGAAATAACAGAAAATGAAAGTCACCTTGCACATATAACGAAGTATTTTGCTTTGGATAACTATCTCGTAAATTTTTTTTTGGCTTTTATAAACAACTAAAGTTAAATTTTAAAATTGTTTCTAATATATCAGTCTTCTGTATTTTTATTCTGAGTGATAGTTTCATTTACACCACGATGAACGTGATTTAAAGAACTACTCGCATTTGTGTGCTTTCTGCATTTGCAGTACCGGTAACAACAAAGTTACAGTACTCTTGAGAGAGATAACTATGGGATGGCAAAGGAGATGCGTGTAAATTATGTTTCTGAATAAAATGTCAGGATATAATGTTTCGGTAGCAATTTAATGTGTTTGGTAGGTGTACAGTTGGGTACGTGTGTTTGCAATAATGATGAACTATGGATAAAAAAATTTTAAAAAATAATTTGTGGTGCTTTCTAAAGATAATACATAAAACCTTGCACAAATAAAAGGTGAAAGGGTTGTAATTGCAGTAATTAAAATATAAGATGGAACGGGAAGCGAACCAGCGACTGCAAAAATTACTTGAAGTACGAGCAGCAGCGCAGGTCACTACCCTTCCGCTACGCCGACTGCTGTTTGAAATCAACGGGCTAAGTGACTTACTATCGCCTTCAAATAAGTCATTTTTCGAACTTATTCAGTTGTTGATGGTTTGTAATCACAAAACTCATTGAGAACGTAGTCGAAAGTAGCTGTCCTCGTCGTTGTACTTCCGAAGAATTTGGCCGGTGATATTCATAGTCTGTTTTCGCATTTGAAGTTCCGAATGAAATAGTACACGAACATTCCTCGCTTTGTAAATGTAATGCACAGCACTCCTTTTACGCCTTATTTCCTAAAGTTAATAAAACTTTATTGCCTTACTCTACAGCAGATCAATGGACTCTATTAGAGGGTTGTGCGCCAATGTTACTTAAAGCCGTCGACAGATGGCAGGACAACGCAGTGCCTCTCTCAAGGTCTATACAGACCTTGCAGAAAAACAAGTGTATGTGCTGCCATCTGCTGCCATCTGCCGAGTGAGAGCACAGATTAGACGTGAACTGAACTGCTACCAATTATTGCATCCGTATGTAATTATAAAACAAGACCACAACAACAATAGAGTGTTTTACAGTTAAGAATAAATATCTTAAATTGTACCTGTAGTAGCAAAAGGGTCGTTTTATGTAGTAAACTGGTAAAGAAACGGATATTCTCATTGGCAGTAGTTACAATTTGCCTACTTATCTGCTGTGAAATGGAAAACAAAGCTCTCCGTCAACCCTGACAAATCCCAGGCGATCATTATAGGTCGTACCACCCGCACCTTCCGCATCCCCGATCTCTACATCACCCTCCACGACCGTCCCATCCGCCACACTAACACCATTAAGTATCTGGGCCTCACCCTCGACCGACACCTTACCTGGACCCCCCATCTGAAATCCATCCGTGAAAAAGCCATGTCCCGCCTCAACCTCCTTAAACTGCTCACCGGCCGGACGTGGGGATTACGCCCTTCCACCGTCCTCCACACATACAAATCCATCATGCGCCCCATCCTCTGTTCCTTCCACCCTGCCTGGGTATCTGCTCCTCCCACCTTTTATCACACCCTCCAAGTCCTTGAACGCCACGCCCTCCGCCTCGCCTACCGTATCCGCCTTCCTTCCCCCACGCGGATCCTCTACGATCTCATCCCCTTCCCTCACCTCCTTCAACACCTTGAACGCCTCCGCCTCCTGTATGTCACCCGAAAACTCGATTCCCGCAACCCGCTAGTTTACCCTATCCTCACCGCCCCTGGGCCTCTGCCACGCCTCCACCACTGCATTCCTCCCTCTCTCCACCTGCACACCCTACATATCCTCTCCCAAGGCAACTTCCGCTCCCTTCCCCTACCGGATGACGCCCTTCGTCCCGAAATATACCCCTCCTATCAGCTTTGATCCCTTCCCCGTAGACTTACCGGCCCCCTCTCCCCATCCCCTCCTTCTCCCCCTCCCCGCTTGGATTTCCCCCCTCCTTTCCCCACCTGGAGTCTCAATCGCGCCTGTCTTCCTTCTCCTTCCCTTCTCCCCCCCCTCTCTCTCTTTTCGACCCTCCCCCGCGCTTCCTCCCTCTCCTTGCCCCGCGGGGACTGCAGCGTCGCCTTTTAACAGTGTATTCTCGTGTCAAGTGTATCGACATCTCCGTGTGTTCATCTCCAGTGCGTCGTAACTCGTGTCGTCACCACCTATATCATCGTGTGACTTCGTGTGTCCAGTGTTGTCTCTCCATGTGGATTTTATCGCCACCGTGGCACTGACTGTTTTTAATCTGCTTATGTGTGTCAGTCTCTCTTGTTCATGTGTCTTAAGTCTGCAGTATTGTCTCCGATGTCCATTTTGTAAGTCTTCCATTTTTCCTCCGTACCATGTTTTTATACTCATTGTTTTTAACTTCATGTCTTTGTTCTTTTTATCTCGCTTGTCATGTGTCTGTTCTCTCGGCTGAAGAGCAGCGCTGATGCTGCTGCCAGCCCGCCGACGAAAGTCGGAGTGAAATTACCAATAAAGAAAAAAAAAAAAAAAAAAAAAAAAAAGAAAACAAAGGTGAAGCGTCAATATACATATTGCGATCGAGGCGATAGGCGTAACCTGAGCGTGTTGTTTAGGCCACCTAATCGCAAAATTTATTTTTGTAGGGAAGCGATCATACGCTTCCTAAAATGTACGCAATAAATATAGGCGTCCGCTGATTCATGCGAGCATAACGGCACAGAATAGGGAGTATACAGAAGGGAAAGCTCAAAGCTGGAGGCGGCGCCTTTGAGCTGTGTGTTACCAAGCGCTGCGGTGGACGCCATATTGAAAAGCAGTAAACGCGGAGCTATAGTTACTCAGTACATTGGCTGGAAATGGACTTTTTACGAAGTGCAGCTAATGTCACCGACTTTTACGAAAGGAGACGGCTTTTCATTATGCTCTCATCTGTTTTGCGCCCTCTTCTTGCACCTAAATGTAATCCAACGAAAAAAATAGGCCTAAATTTTAATACAACTACGAAAATGTACGGTGGAATCGATGTTCGTTTTATTTGGTGCTTATCTCTAGAAAAATCCCAAATAATGCGGAGTTATTTTTGGGAAATTAGTTATAAACAAGAAAGTGACTTTACAACTGCCAGGTTTTATTTGACACGAATAAATTCGCACAAAATATGGAGTCAGACTTAGCAGCAAAACGTGATTACACAGAACTAATGACGTCTGGGCATATATAAAAGATTATTTGCTTTAGGAGTATCGTTAATTTGCTGATCGGAGAAGGGCATATAGAGGAATCTGTCAACCACAGAGCAAGAACAGCATAAAATAATTATTCCCCTTAATCTATTTGTTTGAGTATCTGAAGAGCATTCGTTGCCAACATTAGCACACTACGCCTCCAATGCCGTACTAAAATTTTACCTGCCTACTTACGCACTATTCTTTGTCATTCATTTTTTATTATTCCCTGCATCGATAAACTTATTAAATATATAAATTTACTTCTACATTTCGATGCTGATGAACTGCAACAGCAACAGCGAGAGTTATCATCAAGAGAAGAAGCAAGACTACTTTTAATAATTATGCACACATTACTCTCATAACATTTAACTTTCACTACACATATAGCGACGTTCACTTACTGCTCAGCATCTTTTGGGAAGGTGAAGAAGCTTATATTCTTATTTGTATGAGAATTATTGCGGCAATTAGGTGCTGAACACCATCGGCCGCCTTTTCTTCTATTGCTGCTCATAATAAAAACGGATCAGCTCCAACTACTGACACATAGTTCTTTCTTTTCACTGTTCCAAATACTTGTTTACTTTTACGCGATTCAGGCAGCTAAATTACAGAATTAACAAACAAAGACGGCGCTTTACCACGCCACAGAGTAGGCAGGCAAGGTTAATAAATATAAGGTTTGGCAGTAAGCGCTCTGCTCTGCCGTTGGCTAGCGCTGTGACGTCACTGTGGGACTGCGCGCTCTCAAACGGCCTGCACTGATTTAGTCCGCTATGGCTCGGAATGTGCATTTATATCAAGTTTCTGACGAAAGATATTGTTTCTACCTGATATACAAAGTGCTATTCTGCTGTAAAATATTGCAGTTTAAGACTGTTGGGTCATATTCTATCGTAGATTTACGCGTTACATATGATTAACATTATCACGTCACAAACATATTGACAATGTCTATAATACGAACTGCTGACTTTAAAAGAACAGGAATCTTTGAAACACTTTTTCCCGGAAAATCAAGCAATTCCGATTGTAGATCCCTTACGTAATCAGTGCCTTGAAAGGCTGTGAGTATAATCGAGAATGTGCAGCGTTTACAGTGTCCTTCCTGTAGCACTTGGAGAGCCACACTTTCTTTAACGTTTCGTCTCGACGAAAAATATGAAACTATTTCAGTTCCTTTTGTGTTCCGCCTGTGGGAATCACAACCCGTCATAGCACAGCCTGGCACTGTATAAATAATAACAGAAGCATTTCTAAAAATTACAGCAGAAAATATAGCACCCGTGACAAGCACTCGGGAAATCAATAGACTTCCCACTATAAACTTTTTACTTACAAACTATGAAGTGAAACAAACTATTTAACCCTTTAATTCCCAGTGTTGTTGCTCGACAACAACGTATTAAAAGCTGATTTATACCGTATTTTGTGTATCAGTCCTTAAAGTCGCAGTATTGTTGATGAACAACATGCTTCTAGCACGCATTTTGCCGCTTGGTACGGCGTGTAGCCACTTCTGAGGCATTAATCTATACATCTTGAAGGTTGTGTTGCGTTGCCGCCTGTACGTGGCTGAGAGTGTGAGCGTGAGTGTGGTTCCTTTCATTTTATTCCAGCAGTAAATTGTCTTGTCTTTGGTGCTGTGGCAAAGATTATTGATCTGACAGTGTCAACAATCAAGGAAATAACGTCCCAAGTAATAAAATACCTCGATACAAACCTCTGTGTTACGCATGAAATACATGACATAAGAAAACAGTAGTTCGATCAAAACTTTTCAAACACGTATTTTGAAGTTTAGTGCACTGTATTAATACAGAAAACACTGAATATTAATTTTTCCAGCGCTTGTGGGAATGGAAGGTTTAAGCAAATACAGCAGAAATGGTAACACACACGTTCACGAGTTTGAAACCAACACTGCGTATTGATGTTAGACTGTGGTTTTGCTCCCGGGTGTCCCACAGTGACGTCATGCGCAGAACATTGAAAACGCGATTCCTACTGCGCATCGCTTACTGCGCCCCCCTGACAGGCTTGGTCCGCTGTGGCATGGAACGTGCATTTATATCAGGTTTTTGACCAAAGATATTGTTTCTACCTTAAAAACAAAGTGTTATTACGCTGTAAAATATTGCAGTTGAGACTACTGGGTCATATTCTATCGTAGATTTACGCGTTACATATGATTAACATATCAGATCACAAACATATTGACAATGTCTATAATACGAACTGCTGACTTTAGGAGAACAAGAATCTTCCAAACACTTTTCTTCAGCGGAAAATTAAGCTATTCCGACTGGAAATCCCTTACATAATCGGTTTCTCTGAAATGCTGGGAGCGTGTTGGAGAATGTGCAACGTTTAGTGTCCTTCCTGTAGCATTTGGAGAGACACACTTTGTAGTAATACATTAATAATTTTTTTTATAACTTGTGCGATGCTTGTCGCTGACTTCTGCCCTCTCTCTGACAGCGTATCGATAAACATATGACATTTGTCACGTTCAACTTTTTTGCAACAAGCTGAAGGGAGAGAGCGGAACTGTTCGTCACTTACTTTCTTCTGCTTCATGTGCTAGGACGTGTCATGTAAGTGTGAGCTTAGTTTTTTATTAATTTCAATAAAACCCCACAGTTAATTTGAAATATCTTACTTACTTACAATCCCTTCCCCATTCTCACTAATTTTAAAGTTATTTATTTTCAGCAGATCCAGTACTTCATAAAGTGATGCTCGGGTATTGTTGCGATTTGTTTCGCGATTGTACTAGAACATTCTCTGTGCAACTTATTTATTTCGTGTCTATGAATGCCTGCAGAAAAATCATCGTAATGTTTATGCGAGTCCGATAATTTTGCAATTTTTGGCGACTATCATGATTAATTTTCCATAGTAACCGAAACGCACAATCCCAGCATCAATTTATCGAAGTAATATTCCATTCATCACAGCTAGAATCACTACAGAACATGACCGAAATATTTGTACCAGCTCTCAATGAGGTAAAATTTAGATTCCGCCGACTTCTTCTGTAATGTTGCTTTCTGGTGTTGTATTTGCCACCGAAATTACGACCGCTACCATTTAATGGCGGAATCCAATAATTTTGTATAAATTGTCCCTTCCTTGTCAAAATTGCGTAGTAATCTCATTTAAAAATATTTCACTACCTGGTAAAATTTCATTTGCGGTCCCCAACCTTAACTTTAATACGCAACACCCATTTTCATACGAAAGCAGCTTTACAACTTTCTTTAACGTTTCATCTCAAGGAAAACTATGAAACTTCATTTCAGTTCCCTTTGTGTTCCGGCTGTGGGAATTACAACCAGTAAAGGTACAGCCTGGCATTGTATAAATAATAACAGAATTATTTCAAAGAATCACGCGCGACAAGCACTTGGGAAATCAATATACTTTTCACTATAAACTTTTTAGCGAAAGAAACTTTTTCATTCCCAGTGTCGTTCCTCGATAATGTATTCGACGCTGATTTATACCGCATTTTTTGTATCGGTTCTTAAAGTCGCATTGTTGTTGATGAACAACATTCTTGTAGTACGCATTTTGCAGTTCGGTACGGCGTGTAGCCACTTCTGCGGCCTTAAATTGTCCATCTTGGCGGAATGAGAGGTAACAAGCTGAATATTTGCATGAGCCTTTGTTTTGGCATTCTGAATGCTGTGTCAAAAGTCTCATAAAATCTCGTGTCCGCGTCGTAAGATATTGAAGGTCAAAGGTCACGAAAATCAGTTTTTCGCAAATATCTCGCTTCCTATGCGTTAAATGGTATTTGCATCTGGGATAAAAATTGTAGAGCATGAAATTCTCTACAATTTTTGTTTTAAACATTTTTTGTGCAATTCATCGTTTTTTAGATAGAGCGCGCAGGTCACAGCGCTCAGACATATAGGACGTAATGCGAGTCAACCGCAAATCCCAGTCAATGGTAGGGTGTTTAAAGTTGATAAATCATTGCAACAATTACAATAACAAACCTTCATTGTTTATGAATTGTGTTTAATATTTCATAATATTATTCATAAATCAAAAAGGTTTGTTTATTAATATTTACTTATTTCTTGAAATTATTAAGTTATGAAGCCAAATACTTCAAGTATATTTTAACTATATTCTAATATACCTTAATTATGTTTCATGTAAAAAAGAATACAATTAAGATATATTAGAATTTAATTAAAATATACTTGAAGTACTTGCCTTCATAATTTAATAATTTCAAGAAATAAGTAAATATTATTAAACAAATCTTTTTGATTTATGAATTATATTATTAAATATTAAACACAATTCATAAACAATGAAGGTTTGTTATTGTAATTGTTGCAATGATTTATCAACTTTAAACACCCTACCATTGACTAGGATTTGCGGTTGACTCGTGCTATATGTCTGAGCGCTGTGACCTGCGCGCTCTATCTAAAAAACGATGAATTGCACAAAAAATGTTTAAAACAAAAATTGTAGAGAATTTGATGCTCTACAACTTTTATCCGAGATGCAAATACCATTTAACGCATAGGAAGCGAGATATTTGTGACCTTTGATCTTTAATATCTTAAGACGCGGACATGACATTTTATGAGACTTTTGACACATCATTTAGAATGCCAAAAAAAAAAGGCTGATGCAAATATTCAGCTTGTTACCTCTCATTCCGAGGTTGACGCCTTTTTTCGGCTTATTTGACTGGACTATTATTTTATTTCAGGAGTGCTGTGGCGAAGATTATGATAGCATTATTGATCTGGCAGAGTCAACTACTAACAAAATAACGTCTGAAATAACAAAATACCTCGATACAAACGTCTGTCTTGTGCATGAAATACATGACATAAAAAAACAATAGTTCGACCAAAAATTTTAAAACACGTATTTTGATGTTTAGTGCACTGTATTAATACAGAAAACACTGAATTTTAATTTTTCCACGGCTGAATTGATAATGTGGGAATGAAAGGGTTAATCAGATACAGCAGAAACGGTAACACACACGTAGACGAGTTAGCAACCAACACAGCATACGGATCTTAGACTGTGGTTTTACTTCCAAGGTGTCCCACAGTGACGTCATGCGTAGACCGGCGAATATGAGTTCCTACTGCGCATCGCTTCTGCGGCCCCCTGCAAGGCTAATAAATACCAAGGTTGGGCAGTAAGCGCTCTGCTCTGCCATTGGCTGGCGCTGTGACGTCACTGTGGGACTGCGCGCTCCCAAACGGCCTGCACAGGCTTCGTCCGGTATGGCACGGAATGTGCATTTATATTCAGTTTTTGACGAAAATTGTTTCTGCCTTAAGTACAAAGTGCTATTCTACTGTAAAGTATTGCAGTTAAGAGTGCTGGGTCATATTCTATCGTAGATTTATGCTGTAGGTACCAGTAACATATCAAATTGCAAACATATAGACAATTTCTTTAATATAAACTGCTGACTTTAAAAGAACAGGAATGTTTCAAACACTTTTTTCCGTGGCAAATTAAGAATCTCCGACTGTAAATCCCTTACATAATAGGTTTCATTGAAATGCCGGGAGCGTATTCGAGAACGTGCAACATTTACAGTGTCCATTCTGTAGCATTTGGAGAGCCACACTTTCTTTAATGTTCCATCTCGAGGAAAAAAATGAAACTTTATTTCAGTTCCCTTTGTGTTCCCTCTGTGAGAATTACAACCCATAATAGCACAGCCTGGCATTGTATAAATAATAACAGAAGTATTTCACAGAATTACAGCACAAAATTAGAGCACACGCGACAAGCACTCGGGCAATCAATGTACTTTCCACTATGAACTTTTTACTTCCAAACTGTGAAGTGGGAAAAAAATCTATTTGACCCGAATTCCCAATGTTGTTCCTCGATAACAACGTATTAAAAGCTGATTTATACCGTATTTTGTGTATTAATCGTTAAAGTGTCATTGTTATTGATGAATAACATGCTTGTAGTACGACATTTTGCCGGTTGGTACGGCGTGTAGCCACAATTGAGGCATTAATCTGTCCGTCTTGTAGTTTGTGTTACGTAGCCGTCTCTACGTGGCTGTGATTAGGAGCGCGAGTGTGGTTCATGTTATTTTATTTGAGCAGTGAATTGTCTTTGGTGCTGTGGCGAAGACTATACTAGCATTATTGAAGTGACAGTGTTAACCATCAACAAAATAACGTCCCAAGTAATAAAAGACGTAGATACAAATGTCTGTGTTGTGCATGACATAAAAAATCAATAGTGCTACCAAAACTTTTAAAACACGTATTTGATCTTTAGTGCACTGTATTAATACAGGTAACACTGAATTTTAATTTTTCCAAAGCTGAATTCATAACGTGGGAATGAGAGGGTTAAGAAAATACAGCAGAAATGGTAACACACACACGCACACGAGTTAGCAACCAACTCTGCATATAGTTTGGCTCCCAAGTGTACCACAGTGACGTCATGCGCAGAACAGAGAAAACGCGTTTCCTACTGCGCATCGCTTACTGCGGTCCCCTGTAGGCACTGATCACGCGTTTACTGCTTTTCAAGATGGCCGATTCCGCGCATGCGCACAAAGTTGTTTTGGACGACAGACTGCAGCGGGAGTTTCCTTTCTGTGTACTGCTTATTCTGTGCCAGTTCGGTGTTGTGCAGTCCTACTGGTATTTTTTATTTTATTATTATTATTATTATTTTTTTACAAAAGTTTGTGATATTTTATTTAAACGAATCTACAAATCTGTAGAAAAAGTCAGCAATCAATCTCAATTCTTGTTTTTTTTTTTCTTTTCAGTTCTACCTAGGTTTCGGCCACTGAGTGGCCAGTTTCAAAGCTTTTAATATGTGCTTACATCTAAACCGTCATGTTGACAGTTACATTCAGCACGACGGTGTAGATGTAAAGATAACTCAAAGCCTTGAGAATAGCCACTCTGAGCCAGAAATCTATGAAGATATGGAAAAATAAAAAACCGTGGAAACGGCCAAAGATTGGGGCGGAAGACAATGGAGAGAGGAAGAATAAGGAGATGGAGTAACATAATGATGCAATAAACACATACTCCGGAATCGACGGGTACTAATGGTAGTCGAAATATATTCAAAATGTTCAAATGTTTTTATAGCTTATGGGACTTAACTGCGGGGTCATCAGTCCCTAAACTTACAAACTACTTATGAACTAGCTAACACTAAGGACGGCACAAATATCCATGCCCGTGGGGGGATCCGAACCCCCGACCCTAGTGGCCGTGCATACCGTGACTGACACTCCTCATTCCCCTCGGCCACCGCGGCCGGCCGGAATGTATTGACTCACTGCACTGCAGTTACTCATTTCAAAGAACTGCCACTCGCCATCTGTCGTAATTTGCAGGTGTCAGTTCTGTCGTGTGTGATTATGGAATAAGGGGCAACAAATTAGTCATCGCCGTATCACGTCTTTTTTCTGCGCTTTATTTTAATTCTGGCTATTGGGGTGACGTGTGCTTATTTACAGAGTTGCCAATTTTTTAAGTAACAGATCATAAGAAAAATAAATTTTCCTATTCTGCATTCTTGAAGGACAAAAATTCTAACTTATGAGTAACGTGCATGCGCAATAGTAATTGTAGGCTATATGAAAAGTACTTACCTATTACATCCCAAGTTGCGAGGAAGTCGGAAGCACCAATTCTTGTGTTCTTGTGAAACGCAACGAAACTGCTTCTGACCAATCTTGACTCTCTCGGCCAACTATCGAAATGATTTCTGTGGTTTTCGTTGTAGAGAACGCAACAATACGTATTGTCTGTAAAGGCGAAGTGGTGACGCGGCAGTGCCAGGAACTGCTGTAGGTCACGTGACGAGGTACAGCCAGGCTACGGTTAAACTAGCGGTCCAAGATGATGAAGCAAGGAGCTCACAATAAGTATGTGACCAATGATATGGATAAATGTATTATCAGGCAATAATGTTTATAGCATTACGAAAAATAGAAAAAGAAATACGAACTTTGCGAAAACTACACGACTTTTGTAAAACAGAAATGAGATTCAAGGCTAGCCAGGAAACCCTTAGAAGCAATGTTCTGTCTATGGATTTTCGTTTTACAAGGTGTCAAAATTAACGTTTTGTTTCGCTCGGACGAATGGCATTGTTGCTAAAAGACCATACTTTCTCAGGTTTTCATCAGAATCGAAGCGACCAGTAGTTTACTTAGACGAAACATGGATTCACACGCATTATACAGTAAATAAATGTTGGCAAGGTGATAGTGTGTGAGTAGTATTGTCACACAAAAGTGCTGGTCAGAGTTTGATTATTATTCATGCAGACGAAGACAGGTGTTTCAGGGCTCAAAAACCAAAAAAACAAAAAAAAATAAACATTTTTCACTTGTCCCAAATATTTTTCTATTTATTTCCCAGTACGTATCCATTTATGCGTATATGGTCAGGCAGGAAAGTAAGCTGAAATAACTGCTAGTGAAACGTATAGAAGTGAAATTCATGTTCTTCCTTATAATAGTAAATAGAGTTAAAAAATTTCAAATATCAAGCCAAAACAACCAAATAAGGTACAGGAAAAATTAATCAAGGAAGAAAACTACCATCGAAAACAGCAACAATTAATAAAACAATTATACTAAAAGAAATAAAATAACTTCTATCACTAAAAGAATAAACAGAATAATAATTATTATTATCACCAGACATCGAGTAATAAATTAATCGAAAAGAATAAAAAAGCTGATAATTCAGTAGTAAATAAAATAAAACAAAATAAAAAAATTAATTGATCTTAAACAAACAACCTCTTGTGTTTTAGGAAAAAAATCAGCATTGTTGCTTAATGCAGCAATTTTAGAGCATCTCAATGTTCATGACGTCATATGTCGTGAACTATGTGTCCTACAAAAGCCAGCTGCAGTTGCCGAGCGGTCTGCGGCGCGATAGTCACAGTTTGCACGGCCGCTACGGTCGGGGGTTCGAATCCCCCCCTCGGGCATGGATTTTGTATCGTCTTTAGTATAAGGTACTTCATAAGTAGTTTGTGAGTTTAGGGACTGATGACTCCGTAGTTAAGTCCCTTAAGCTTAACAAACATTTCATATCCTACAAAAACATTATTTACCAGGATCGTAGAGAGGAATATTAGGAAAGTTCACGCGAAATGTGTTGTAAATGGAGTTGGTACTAAAGACGTAGTAAATTACAACCTCATGCTTTGTAGGGCGAATTTTCATGCAGTTCATTGTCTTTGACGTCATAGCACCTAAACTATATATGGTAATACGATATTATTTCGAAGGTACATCTAGTGGTGTATATGTAAAATGTCTGCTAAATACATCGTGAATAGAGACAGCAAGAAAAACGTAATAAACCAAAACGTCTTGCGTGATATGGCGGTTTTTCATGAAGCTAATTTTTTTGATTTCATACCTCATGAACGGCGTGTCGTACGCTGATAAAATTTCTAACGTACATTAAGCGGTACGTGTCTATACCGTCTGTAACCTTTCTCGCGAATACAATTAATAGTGTACGAGTAATAAACTGTAATGTTAACGAAAGCTTCCGCGGCCGTTGTCATTGTTGATAAAACTCTTCTGGGTATTAGAGCGCATCGTCAATATATCAAATATTTCACCGACGTTTCGGCCACTATTGCAAGCGGCCATATTCTGGGTCCTTTCCGTTTACTGCTGGATGAGGGAAAGCTGGTGTCTTAAATATTAAATGTTGCCAGTTATCATTGGTGGTTCCAGAGCTCTTATCATTGGTATTTGCTTTATTTCTTCCTATTGGTGGAAAAGGAAGTCCAGGATTGGTGTTTATATTAATGTTTGCCATTGGTTAGAACTGGCGAATGAGGAGCGCTGGTAGCAATGACGTAACAAACAGCACGCTCTAGCCGGCGCTAGGCATCAGAGCTACGTCATTGCTACCAGCGCTCCTCATTCGCCACTTCTAACCAATGGCAAACATTTATATAAACACCAATCCAGGACTTCCTTTTCCACCAATAGGAAGAAATAAAGCAAATACCAATGATAAGAGCTCTGGAACCACCAATGATAACTGGCAACATTTAATATTTAAGACACCAGCTTTCCCTCAACCAGCAGTAAATGTAACACCCAGAAGGTGAAATACTTGATATATTGACGATGCGCTCTAATACCCAGAAGAGTTTTATCAACAATGACAACGGCCGCGGAAGCTTTCGTTAACATTACAATTTATTACTCGTACACTATTAATTGTATTCGCGAGAAAGGTTACAGACGGTATACACACATACCGCTGAATGTACGTTACAAATTTTATCAGCGTACGACACGCCGTTCATGAGTTATGAAATCAAAAAAATTAGCTTCATGAAAAACCGCCTTATCACGCAAGACGTTTTGATTTATTACGTTTTTCTTGCTGTCTCTATTCACGATGTATTTAGCAGACATTTTACATATACACCACTAGATGTACCTTTGAAATAATATCGTATTACCACACATCAGGTGCTATGACGTCAAAGACAATGAAATGCATGAAAATTCGCTCTAATACGCATGAGGTTGTAATGTACTACATCTTTCCTACCAACTCCATTTACAACACATTTCGCGTGCACTTTCCTAATATTCCTCTCTACGATCCTGGTAAATAATGTTTTTGTAGGATATGAAATGTTTGTTAAGCTTAAGGGACTTAACTACGGAGTCATCAGTCCCTAAACTCACAAACTACTTATGAAGTACCTTATACTAAAGACGATACAAAATCCATGCCCGAGGGGGGGATTCGAACCCCCGACCGTAGCGGCCGTTGTTGTTGTTGTTGTTGTGGTCTTCAGTCCGGAGACTGGTTTGATGCAGCTCTCCACAATACCCTATCCTGAGCAAGCCTCTTCATCTCCACATAAGAACGGCAACCCACATCTGTCTGAATCTGCTTACTATATCCATCTCTTGGTCTTCCTCTGCGATTTTTACCCCACACACTTCCCTCCAATGCTAAATTCACAATTCCTTGATGCCTAAGAATGTGTCCTACCAATCTATCCCTTCTTTTAGTCAAGGTATGCCAGAAATTTCTTTTCTCCCTAATTCTGTTCAGTACCTCCTCATTAGTTACGAGATCCACCCACCTAATCTTCAGCATTCTTCTGTAGCACCATATTTCAAAAGCCTCAATCCTCTTCCTGTCCGCACAGCTTATCGTTCATGTTTCACTCCCATACAAGGCAACACTCCATACAAATGCCTTCAGAAAGGACTTTCTTAGGCTTAAATCAATATTCGATGTTAACAGATTTCTCTTTTTCAAAAACGCTTTTCTACCCATTGCCATTCTGCATTTTATATCCTCTGTACTGCGACCATCATTTGTTATTTTACTGCCCAAGTAACAAAACTCATCTACCTCCTTTATTGCTTCGTTTCCCAATCTAATTCCTTCAGCATCACCTGATTTTCTTACACTGCACTCCATTACCCTAGTTTTGCTCTTGTTAATGTTCATCTTATATGCTCCTTTCAGCACACTGTCCATTCCGTTCAATTGCTCTTCCAGGTCCTTTGCTGTCTCTGACAGAATTATTATGTCGTCGGCAAAACGCAATGTTTTTAATTCTTCACCCTGAACTTTAATTCCTTCTCCAAATTTCTCCTTGCTTTCCTTTATGGCTTGCTGAAAGTACAAATTGAATAACAATGGAGAAAGACTACAACCCTGTCTTACTCCCTTTCCAACCACTTCATCCCTATCATACCCTTCAACTCTGACAACTGCTGTCTGGTTTTAGTACAAATTGTAAATAACCTTAGGCTCCCTATATTTTACTCCTGCTTGCTTCAGAACTTGAAAGAGTTTATTCCAATCAACATTGTCAAAAGCCTTCTCCAAATCTACAAACGCTAGAAATGTAGGTTTGCCTTTTCTTAATCTATCTTCTAGGATAAGCCGTAAAGTGAGTATTGCCTCCCGAGTTTCTACATTTCTCCTGAACCCAAACTGATCTTCCTCGAGGTCGGCTTCCACCAGCTTTTCCATCCTCCTGTATATAATTCGTGTTAATATTTTGCAACCATGACTGCTGGTTCTGTAGTTTACACACCTGTCTGCACCTGCTTTCTTTGGAATGGAGATTATAACATTTTTCTTAAAGTCTGAGGGTACTTCGCCTGTCTCATACATCTTACACACCAGGTGAAACAATTTTGTCATGGCTCGTTCTCCCAGAGACTTCAGTAGCTCTGAGGGAATATCATCTACTCCAGGAGCCTTGTTTCGACTTAGGTCTTTCAGGGCTCTGTCAAATTCTTCTCCCAGTAAAGTATCACCTATTTCATCTTCCTCTACATCCTCTTCCCTTCCTACAATATTGTCTCAAAGTTCATTTCCTTTGTAGAGCCCCTGTATATACTCTTTCCACCTTTCAGCTTTCCCTTCTTTGCTGAGAACTGGTTTTCCATCAGTGTCCTTGATATTCATAGAGCTGTTTTTCTTATCTCCAAATGTTTCTTTTATTTTCCTGTAGGCTGTATCTATTTTCCCCCTATTTATACATTCTTCTACAGATTTGCATTTGGCTTCTAGCCACTCCTGCTTAGCCATTTTGCATTTCCTGTCAATCTCATTTCTTAGTCGTCTGTACTCCACTTTGCCTGTTTCATTCACTGCATTTTTATATTTTCTCCTTTCATCAATTAAATTTAGTATCTCCTGTGATATCCAAGGATTTTTTGTAGGTCTTGCCTTCCTACCTATTTTGTCCTCTGCTACTTTCACTATTTCATCTCTCAATTTTACCCAGTCCTCCTCTACTGTTTTATTTCTCCCTGTTTCTGTCAATTGTTGGCTAAAGCTCCCTCTGAAATTCTTAAGAACCTCAGGTTTCTTCAATTTATCCAGGTCCCATCTCCTTATTTTCCTACCTTTTTGTAGTTTCTTCAGTTTCAGTCTACAGTTCTTAACCAACAAGTTATGGTCAGAGTTTATATCTGCCCCTGGGTATGTCTTACATTGTAAAACCTGGTTACGAAATCTATGTTTTACCATTATAAAATCTATCTAGTATCTTCCGGTGTCTCCTGGTCTCTTCCACATATACAACCTTCTTTTGTGATTCTTGAACCAGGTGTTTGTTATAACTAAATTATGTTCTGTGCAAAATTCTACCAGGCGGCTTCCTCTTTCATTCCTTTTGCCCAGACCATATTCACCCACTATCTTCCCTTCCCTTCCTTGTCCTACTACCGAATTCCAGTCTCCCATAACAATTAAGTTTTCCTCTCCCTTAATTGTTTGAATAATTTCCTTTAGCTCCTCATAAATTTCTTCGATTTCCTCATCATCGGCAGAGCTAGTTGGCATATAAACCTGTACTACTGTTGTCGGTGTTGGCTCCGTATCTATCTTGACAATGATAATGCGATCACTGTGCTGGTCATAGTAGTTTACCCGCATTCCTATTTTCTTATTCATTATCAATCCTACTCCTGTGATACCCCCAATTGATTTTGTATTTATAATCCTATACTCACCTGACCAGAAATCCTGTTCATCCTGCCACCGAACTTCACTAATCCCCACTATATCTAACTTCAAGCTATCCATTTCCCTTTTTAAATTTTCTAATTTTCCTACTCGATTAAGGGATCTAACATTCCACGCTCCGACCCGTAGAATGCCAGAATTGTCTTTCCTGATGATCACATCCTCCTGAGTAGTCCCCGCCCGGAGATCCGAATGGGGGACTATTTTACCTCCGGAATATTTTACCCGAGAAGATGCCATCATGATATGTTCATACAGTAGAACTGCATGTCCTCGGGAAAGGTAACGGCTGTAGTTTCCCCTTGCTTTCAGCCGTTCGCAGTAGCTGTGTGGCAGAGCCACATTAGCTGATGTTACAAGGCCAGCTCAGTCAATCATCCAGACTGTTGCCCCTGTAACTACTGAAAAGACTGCTGCCCCTCTTCAGGAACCACATGTTTGTCTGGCCTCTCCACAGATACCCCTCCGCTGTGGTTGCACCTACGGTACGGCTATCTGTATCGTTGAGGCACGCAAGCCACCCCACCTCGGCAATGTCTGTGGTTCATGGGAGTGGTCTAAACACCAATCCTGGACTTCATTTTCCACCAATAGGAAGAAATAAAGCAAATACCAATCAGAGCTCTTATCATTGGTATTTGCTTTATTTCTTCCTATTGGTGGAAAAGGAAGTCCAGGATTGGTGTTTATATTAATGTTTGCCATTGGTTAGAACTGGCGAATGAGGAGCGCTGGTAGCAATGACGTAGCTCTGATGCCTAGCGCCGGCTAGAGCGTGCTGTTTGTTACGTCATTACTACCAGCGCTCCTCATTCGCCAGTTCTAACCAATGGCAAACATTAATGTAAACACCAATCCTGGACTTCCTTTTCCACCAATAGGAAGAAATAAAGCAAATACCAATGATAAGAGCTCTGGAACCACCAATGATAACTGGCAACATTTAATATTTAAGACACCAGCTTTCCCTCATCCAGCAGTAAACGGAAAGGACCCAGAATATGGCCGCTTGCAATAGTGGCCGAAACGTCGGTGAAATATTTGATATATTGACGATGCGCTCTAATACCCAGAAGAGTTTTATCAACAATAAATTGTAATGTCATGACGAATGCCATAATTTTTCTGTATGATCGCCGAAAAAGTAGTAAGCGATAAAACTTATTTTCCTTTCATTTTGCTAGGGTCGTCAGCGAGAAAAAGTTTTCTAAAGGTTTGAAATTATGTTTAAAGTTTGTTGCAAGTCGCTAAGTGCTCTCCTTCTCAAATAGTGAACTGATACAGTCACACTATCACGGGGAAGTTCATGACGTCATATGATGACAGGCAAAAGTTAGTAGAGATTCGTGCGTCTATAAAAAGATCGATGCGTGAAGCATACAATAATTATCACAGCCATACCTTAGCAAAAGATCTTACCGAGAACCCGAAAAAATTCTGGTCCTATGTAAAATCGATAAGTGGGTCAAAGCCCACTGTCCAGTCCCTAATTGATCATTCCGGGGCAGTAATAGAAGAAAGCAAACGGAAAGCAGAAGTTCTAAATTTAACCTTTAAGAAATCTTTCACGCAGGAGGACCGCACAAATATACCATCATTTGATCAACGTACTAATTCCGAAATGGGGGACATAGCAATAGGTATTTCCGGTGTAGAGAAGCAGCTGAGAGAGCTAAATACGAAAAAGTCTGCTGGTCCGGATGGAATACCAGTTCGGTTTTACAAAGACTATTCTGCGGCATTGGCCCCCTACTTAGCTTGCATTTATCACGAATCTTTAATTCAGCGCAAAGTTCCTAGTGATTGGAAAACAGCGCAGGTGACTCCAGTGTATAAGAAAGGAAAGAGAACTGACCCATACAATTACAGGCCAATATCGTTGACATCGGTTTCATGTAGAATTTTGGAGCATATTCTCAGTTCGAATATAGTAAATTTCCTTGAAACGCAAAAGCTTCTTTCCATGAATCAGCACGGGTTTAGGAAACATCGTTCATGCGAAACTCAGCTTGCCCTTTTCTCACATGACATCTTGCGAGCCATGGACGAAGGGCAACAGGCGGATTGTGTTTTTCTCGACTTCAAAAAGGCGTTCGACACGGTGCCACACTGCAGACTGCTAACGAAGATACGAGCTTATGGAATAGGTTCACAGATTTGTGACTGGCTGGAAGACTTCCTAAGTGATAGAACGCAGTACGTTGTTCTCGACGGCGAGTGTTCATCAGAGACGAGTGTATCGTCAGGCGTGCCCCAGGGGAGTGTGATAGGACCGCTATTATTTTCTATCTATATAAATGATCTGATGGACAGAGTAAGTTGTAATTTGCGGCTGTTTGCTGATGATGCTGTGGTGTATGGGAGGGTGTCGTCTGTAACTGACTGTAATAGCATACAGGTTGACTTAGACAAAATTTCTAGTTGGTGCGAAGAATGGCAGCTAGCTCTCAATGTAGTAAAATGTAAGGTGATGCGCATGAGTAGAAAAAACAATCCTATAATGTTCGAATACAGCATCAGTAGTGAGCTTCTTGATGCGGTCGCGTCGTTCAAATGTCTAGGCGTAACATTGCAGAGCGATATGAAATGGAACGAGCATGTAAGGACAGTTGTGAGTAAGGCAGACAGCCGACTTCGGTTTATTGGGAGAATTTTGGGAAGATGTACTTCACCTGTAAAGGAGACCGCGTATAAAACGCTTGTACGAGCACGTCTTGAGTATTGCTCAAGTATTTGGGACCCGCAGCAGATCGGTTTGAAGGAAGACATAGAGGTGGTTCAGAGGTGAGCAGCTAGATTTGTTACCGGTAGGTTCGACCAATGCGCGAGTGTCTCGGAAATGCTCCGGCAACTCAATTGGGGATCGCTGGAAGAAATACGACGTTCTTTTCGTGAATTTCTGTTAAGTAAATTTAGAGGGCCGGAATTTGAAGCTGAGTGTAGTACGATCTTGCTGCCGCCTACTTACATTTCGCGTAAAGATCACAAAGACAAGATAAGAGAAATTAGGGCTCGTACGGAGGCATATAGGCATTCTTTTTTTCCTCGTTCAATTTGGGAGTGGAATGGGAAAGGAAATGCCTAGTAGTGGTACGGTGTACCCTCCGCCACGCACCTTACGGTGAATTGCGGAGTATGTATGTAGATGTAGATCTTCTGAACTATCGGCCCTATCGCAAAATCGTTTCTTAGCTGACACCTTCTGCCTATAAACTACATTAATGCCAAATTTCAGCTTCATAGGTGGAGTAGTTTTCGTGTCTAGCAACTGTGGCGTCAAGGTGCAGCTACTTGCGTGTGTTATGGTGATGGACAGAGTGTCGCAGTTTGTGACTGTGTAGGTTTACTTCTGTGTGTAGGCTGTCAGACACCTTGACATAAAGATGGACGTAACTGCTGGTATTTTTAGTTTAGTTCCTACAAGACGCATGATGTATGACTCCACAGATGCTTCTAATAGCCTTCTTCTGCCAGATGAAAACTTGTTCAACTCCATGGGATTTTCCTCATAGTAAAAGTCTGTAACTCAAGTGAGTGTGAAAAAAGGCACAGTAATCATTGAGCAATAGCTTATGACTAACACAGGACCTTAGTTTATGTAATAAATATGTGACTCGTGCGAACTTAGCACATATATTCTGTATAACTTTTCCATGTTAGGTTAGAGTCCGGATCACGAGTGACTGTGGACAGTCCGAAACATTTTGCACCGCGTGTGAAGTAGGTCACGTGGCCACCCCTGCCTGTGTTTACTTTTCGTAAAGACCGCCATTTTCAAGATCTGAAACCACCAGTTTGTTATTGTTGATTTCGATGAATAACGTGAGAACTAAAAAGTAGCATTTATCCAAGCAGTATGTAAGACCTAAGAGCTAGTGCAAGAATCTGTAATTTTTTTAACAATCGATTACTATTTTGAAATATCCGTCAGATTATGCTTCGAGGTTATATCGGAAATTTGAAATATAAACAAATACTTGTAAATAGTAACAATTTGAGTTGTGACAGCAATATCAAACAGTTGTTTGAGATACTTAAAATATCGAGGTGCTGATATGTTATGAAGAACTAAAGGCAAAGTGATGGGAAAGACACTCTAGCTGAAGCCCAGCAAAACTCTGCAGTTTACTGGAGAGACCATACCACACCATGGTACTAGCAAACCAGCTGAGATAAAAAGTCGATGGAGAAGTAGGCACCTTTTTAAGACGTTTACCAAAACTGGTTCACAGATACAGTTTCGTCGATTTTCTACAAGTTTTGGCTATACATAACAGCAGACAGTGCCTCATTCAGAAAGTGATAATTTGAAAATGAAACAGTGTTGTGAAACTACTATGATGAGCCGAATGCTATAACTAAACAAATGAAACTGCAGAGTTTCATTAACGAATGTGGTGTAATACCTAAATGTTTGCTCTGCATTTATTTAACTGTTGACAGTGCTCTTGAGTGCCCTCTGTCTTTAGAAAGTACAAAATTCGCTAGTATAAACTGTGCAACGATTATATTCCTGTGATAGACATTCCCAGCTGCAATTAATAGTTAACAAAATCAGTTTATCACTAAATATAAAAGTCATAGGTACAGTAAATGTAGTACTGTTAATTTTAAGTGAATAAATGTGTGTAAATAACATGTTAATTTCATTCATTATCACACACATGTCCTTAAGAAAAATATTTCACATTGTTGTCTGGAGAATTTTGCAAGCAAAAGACTGTATTTCAGTTCCATTATGTGTGTACAAATGGTATTAGGTTTTAGGCATGTTAACCCTTTCAATATTTTTAAGCAACTGGAGCGGATTCTTATTTATGGGATCACATGATCTGAAAGAGTGAGTTTTTCCAGTTATTTAAAAACTGAAGTAATTGATGAATGAATTACCATTACAACTTTGATCATCAATTTAAGTCTATTCAAACTTTACTCTGCAAGCCGCCCAGACGGTGTGTAGCAGAGTGACATACATAAAATAAATGTACAACACAAACACGGGTACTGAAAATAACTGAGATAACACATGTTAAATTCGTCTGTTGATTAACTTTTTGTACACTTTTGTGTGTTGTTGTATTTGGCTTCAAATTACAAGACAATCACATTTACACAACCTAAGATGAAGTGCACAAGTTGTGTCTGTGAGTGTCGCTTCCATGTAAGGCTGTGGCAGAATATCTATGTTGTATGAATGTCATTTTCTTTGACGCCTCCCTCAAGTTCAGCAGTACTGGTGGATAGGAAGTTCAAAAAATTTTTATTGTATGATTGTGTAAAATAACTATTGGGGTCACGAAATTAGTTGTCTCACTGCAGTTCGAATTTTTGTTTATGAAATTAATATTGGCAACTTGTAACGCAGAATTTAAAGGTAATCTGCTTTACATATAGGTATAACAACTAAAAGGGGTTTGCAGACCTGTGTATGGCTCCATACATGAACGGCACATAGCCACAGTGGATGCACATTGTCAAGTTCAACCCTGTGACGAAAGTTGCCGACTTTTGAGCAGTTCACTCTGCTATAAGGTATTTGGCTTACAGCATCAAAAATGCTAATTTTCTTGCTAGATACCCTAATGCTAATGTTAGATGCCTTAGTTAAGAAAAGGTTATAGCATACTTCGTGTTCTTAAAAGAATTTGGTAGTGGTTGAATGCTGTATTCACAAAGTAAGAAGCTATTTTTCAGTTACGTATCTGACGGCATATTTCACATTCATAATCGATTTTTAACATTAGCTGTTTCAGTCAGCCCTGTTTGATTTTATGATGCTGTGAAATATCTAAATATTCGAGAATACAGCATTAAAGCAAAGAAGTAAAGCGTGAAACTCTTCCGAAATTAATGTTTGTACAAGAGTTTCACAATCGTAGAATGTACTGAGAAAGTGGCAAAAAACCTGTCTGACCGTTGAAACATTTATATGGTATTTACGTAATTACAGTTTCAGTCTACCACTATCAAACAGACTACTCATCTTTTCAACGTTTCGATGTATGGGGGTTCTGCTCGTTGCAACATTATTCTCCTGGGGCGTCGTGGTGACTCAAACTTCTCCACCAAAACAATACAAATTCAATACATCAGAACGTAGCTGGTAGTACTTCCATTCTCAAAACACAAACTGACATAGCTTCCAGAGCACTTGACAAACGACTCAAACTCGAACTCCCCCCACGCAAGGCGGTGAGGCAAATATATAACCTTGACAATAATGGCATTACATTACGCTTTGTTTATAACAATAGAATATACTGATACAAACATAAGAGAAAAACATTTCATGTACACAATATAAAACGAAAACTACGCAAACAATAATTTTAGATGGCGCATGTATTTTTAAGACGAAATTTCCGATCTGTTGACAGCAAAGTGCGATGTTATATGTCAATTAATTTGTTAATGAATACATCATACATGTTCCTAACATATATTGAACTATCAATTATATTGTGAGTTCTGAAACTAGGTTTAAAATGTCACGTCAGTCAATATATACAAAGAAACACAATATACAAATTTCGACTTTATAGTAATTAAAACAATTAGCTGATCTACACAACTTGTTTATGAGCCTAACATACATACAATGCTATTAATTTTCATTTCTTTTTGTTTTTTTTTTACAAAAGATTTTACAATTCTTCTGTTTAAGTCTTGAAATAACATACAATGATGCAACTATTGTTTATAGAACTGTCTGGAAAGAAAATATATGAATCTCTTAATTAATGAAATCTATCACTCGTTTTAATCACAGTATCCCCCGAGACACTGACCTACACTGATTCCTAGGATGGCTATTACGTTTGTAACTTCACACGCAACATATATCACAATTGAACCACACGATTCCGGATCCAACGCAGACGGTATCGTAGGATGACATTGAGATGAGAGGACCAGGCAGACGGTATCGTACGATAACATTGAAATGAGGGGGTCAGCAGTATCGTTACACCGTTCATATGCTGCACTTAGAATGCAAAAAAAAAAAAAAAAAAAAAAAAAAAAAACAACTACATGTTATAGTTCAGTTTCGTTAGGAAGAGGAAACGCTGTTGGCCAATTTCTACACTTTTTTATGTATAATGAATTTACACACAACCGATAGTTGCTGTATATTCAAGGAGTCTGAAGTTGTTTAGTAGTTATATATGTAAATGAGACATAGTTTTCGCGACTTTACTCAAACGAATACTCTCTCTAACCAAAAGAATCTTACGCATATGTAAAGTTTGCGCGGAAGTTTGCCACCACAATGGCCGCCGAGGCGCTCTTCAGTTTGTCCGCTGTTCGCAGTCGGCCGCTTACGCCATTGTGGGGGCTTGAGCTGTTCTGACGTTTATCTACCGAAAATTTACGTCACGTGACTGTCCCATATGTAAACACAAGGCTGCAGTCAACATGGTTAGAATATTTGGCTGCAGTCCTGTTCCTAACGGAATTTGGTGTTGAAACTATTGAAGAATCCAAACTTCCTGGCAGATTAAAAATTGTGTGCCGGAAGCGGGACTCGAACCTAGGACCTTGGCTTTTGCGGGCAAGCAATTCAGTTTAACGTGAGCTGTGATCTTTTGTTAGTTTATATTACATTTCCTGAGGATGCCAAAAATACTCAACGGAAACGTGTTTGTTTTATTTTTCCCTGTGATTGTCTGGAACTTTTAATTTTTATAATGAAATGTAACATTTCAAAATAAATGTGGTGAAAACGTCGACACTGTCCTACACTGCAGACCAGCTTACCACCACGACTTATTTCGCACAAATGAAATAAATCGCAATTTGTGATGTTATGGCTTCACTGTATTAGATTTAGATGAAATACCAAACTGCGGAGAATGAAAATTTGTGCCCACCTGGGATTCGAACATGGGATCTCCTGCTTACTAGTCAGACTCGTCGACCACTCCGCCAGCGAGGACACAGTGACCAGCCCGACTGCAGAGGACTCTTCCCTGCACGTCTCCCGCCACACACAAATCTCTATACGCCACACTGTCTCTTTCCTATACCACAGCGTGGCGAATGGAGATTTGTGTGTGGCGGGAGATGTGCAGGGAAGAGTCCTCTGCAGTCGGGCTGGTCACTGTGTCCTCGCTGGCGGAGTGGTCAACGCGTCTGGCTAATAAGCAGGAGATCCTGGGTTCGAATCCTGGCCGGGCACAAATTTTCATTCACCACAGTTTGGTATTTCATCTAAACCTAAACAGCGAAGCCATAACATTGCAAATTGCGACTTATTTCATTCATTTGAAAGCTGTAACTCATCAAAAATATGTATAATTATATCTCATGCACATTTGTTGGCTTCACCAATTCAGAAAATCTGTCACTATTCAACATAACCTACACTATGGATGAAACTTCCTGGCAGATTAAAATTGTGTGCCAGAACCGGGACTCGAACCTGGGACCTTTTCCTTTCGCGGGCAAGCGCACTACCGACTGTGCTATCCCGACACGACTCACGATGCCGCCTCACAACTTTACTTCCACCAGTACCTCGCCTCCTACTTTCCAAACTTCACAGAAGCTCTCCTGCGAAACACGCAAGACTACCACTCCTGGAAGAAAGGATATGGTGGAGACATGGCTTAGCCACAGCCTAAGGGATGTTACCAGAAAGGAAGTAGGAGGCGCGGTACTGGCGGAAGTAAAGTTGTGAGGCGGCATCGTGAGTCGTGTCGGGATAGCACAGTCGGTTGTGCGCTTGCCCGCGAAAGGCAAAGGTCCCATGTTCGAGTCCCGGTTCCGGCACACAATTTTAATTTGCCAGGAAGTTTCATATCAGCGCACAATCCACTGCAGAGTGAAGTTTCATTCTGGATACACTATGGATGACTGGCAATACTTTCAAGATTTCAATGCACTGTCACATTTCGTCAAAACATGCAATATCCTTACATGATTAAGAAATACTCGATTAACTTTCTTCAGATATGCCTAAAATGGGTAAATTATTTAACTCAATGAAGTACAGCAACTTATCTTCTGAATACACAATTGGGCATAACTGAAGACTGGGATACCATCTGTCAGCTTAGACCCATGTCATCATCACCATGTCGGAAAACTGGTATACACAATATCTTAATTCTTATGTATTGTAGGCTTGATAATAAATAAATAATCTGTAGTTATCCTTGTAAATTACAGACGTTAGTAAATAATTTTGCTGTGTGTACATGTGTACGCGCGCGCGCGTCAACTGTTTGACATAACAAACGTGATAGTTAAACACTGAAAATATCAGACTACTTCGTTGTTACACAGAAATTCCGTTGCATGACATAATCATCCAATTTTTCGTATTTGGTTCTCAATGCACTGCAGTTAAAACATTCAAATACTATACCACAGCTGTCTACAATAATGGCAGTATTTCGTTGTCCAGTACAGTTTCATGTCAAGTAAATAGATGTCACATAACTACAGGGTAGGACGTTACTCGAATGGAGCATAGTGGGTTAACATTTTATTTGATCTTGATAATGCAACTCCACATTATGGACACTTCCTCTTCCATTTTTTGATACACAAATGTTCTCAGGTAAATTAACTTTATAGTGAGTGTAAAGGTTCTAACGCATATTGAAGTCAGAACTGCAGTCATCGCAATTTTGGAACGGTTTGTGCTAATCACCAAAAGACAGCAACAACAAAATAATAGAAAACACCAACAACGGAAATAAATAAGCAGTAACGAAGTTAAAACGGAACGCTCAGCATGGCGGAAAACAGCAGTACGAAATAGAAAGACATCTTGAAACAAATTGACTGGTCACGTGACATAAACTTCCGGCAGCTAAACGTCCGAACAACCAAGAGCGTTCTGTCGCGAGACAGACCCCACCGATGTGCAGGCGGTGACAGCCGTGCATAACGACACGAGCGGATATACACAGTACAAGAAATCGGCTTCGGGTGAACTCGGTTGTTTGTCACGTGACCACCCCCACTACTGCCGCCCGCCGCTGCTGTTTATGTTCCGCCACATTTGAATCGTATCGTGCCTCGTGTGTTCGACTGTGCGGAATTCGTAAAAATGGCTCTTTGTGAAGTATGCGGGGAAACTTTTAGGTTGAGTAAAAATTTGAACCATCACCTGAGGGCATTCCACAACATAGACGGAAATTTGAAGGAGCCCAGACAAAAGTATTTTGTGTATTTTACATGTGACGAAATGTTTACCAGTGTAGCTGCTCTAAATCGTAACAAAAAGACGTACACAGGCTCCTAAAACGGCAATGAAAATCTCATAAACAGTACTGTTCATTTTCTTATTTGTATTATGAACAATGCTCTCAGATCCGATTCCAGTTAATATCTCTCTCTCTCGATCATTTTAAATGATATTCTTTGTGTTAATGGAATACGTATTACAAGATGCTGTATTATGTACAAGATAATAAAAGAAACTATACCTATTATCGATAAGATACATTATTCATTAAAACACGAAAATAATAATTAATACATGATAGAGTTTTTGTGTGGTAATTTCATAACCTATACTACTTTACTTTGTGGTACAGAAAAGCATTTGTTTAACATACATGGTAGCCTATATACAGTAATTACATGAGACAATCACATCACATAAAATGCTATTAACCAGGCTACAGATAAAATTTAAATGCTAATATCCTCCTCTGGCAACTTTATGGCATTGTTCACAATAAAAATAAGAAAATGAACAGTACTGTTCTTGAGATTTTACTCACCGTTTTAGGAGCCTTTGTATGTGTCTTTTTGTGACGAATTAGAGCAGCTACACTGGTAAACATTTCGTCACATGTAAAACACAGAAAACACTTGTCTGTGCTCCTTCAAATTTCCGTCTATGTTGTGGAATGCTCTCAGGTGCTGGTACAAATTTTTACTCAACGTAAAAGTTTTCCCGCCAACTTCACACAGAGCCATTTTTACGAATTCCGCACAGTCAAATAGAGTTGGCTACGGTTTCATCGTTTCGAAACCAGGTTTCGATACACACAACAGTTTCAGTGTTTCAAAACCGGCATCTGTCACGGTTTCGAAACCATGCGGTTTCATTCCGTTCTGTTTCAGATCACATTCGCGGTCGATACACTGAAACCGTTTCTTCCTGTCGGTTTCACGGTATCGTGTCGGTCTCACGGTTTCGTGTCGGTTTTACGATTTCATGTCGGTTTCACAACACCGGTGTTTCAAACCACTAATGCAGAAACGCGGAACAGACTAATGGTATCGAAATGTGGTGTTTCATTTTACTGAAGCTCCACACAGATACATATATAACTTACTGGTATATAAACTATTTAGACAGTGTCAACTTGTAGTTGACACTCTTGAGTCTGCAGCTTATGATTACTGATTCGTTTGCAAGAGACTGCTGTATTCCGAAATGACGTAATGTCTGCTTTATAAATGTAAAAGAACAATAAAACAACGTTCACTATTGGCATTGAAAAACCAGTTAAATTCTAGGTTTTACTACCATATTAAAGACACACGAGTGAAACTACAATCTTTAAAATAAGCTACAACATGAAGCCTGAAATGACATTTTTTATACTAACAAGGGTAGATTGCATATTTAATCTCGTGTTAAAGAGTTGGTTTCTTATGAGCGAAAACGAAGTTACCTACTGTCGTTATAATTTTTCGACAGTCATGTTAAAATAATTGCGGCTGTGGTGTAACGATCAAGACGTACTAGTGGTGAACTTGTCTCTTACTTTATTATTTTTGTAATTCCATAGCATTACTAGTGATTATTTAATGTGCCCTTTATTCCCTATAATTTATTTAGTATGTATAGAAAGTAGAATTTATGATCCATCACTGTAATATGCGTACCGTATTGCAGTTTGTGAGTGCCTAACGGGGTAAACTTTTACCTATCATACCGGCGGCCTCGTGTCACTATGTTGGCAACATCAACAACACGGGAGAAAATCTTTATCAACATGTTCCGTACAGATCAAGAAGGAAATATATACTCTATGGTTGACAGGTTCTTGTATGTACCCTTGTCCACAGAGTGAAAAATATTGCACTCCTAGAACGAGATTTCATGTCAAAACATAGATTGCTTCACGGTTTCATGGATTCGAAACAGTGTTTCGAAACCACAGATGATACGGTTTCATTCGTTTCGAAACCGTCTGATGTTTCACTTTTCCCATCTCTTGAGTCAAACACACGATACACGATACGATCCAAATATGGCGGAACTTAAACAGCAGCGGCGGGCGACAGTAGTGGGGGTGGTTACGTGACATACAACCGATTTCCCCCGAAGCCGATTTCTTGTACTGTGTATATCCGCTCGTCATAACGACACGTACCTGGACGCCGTAGCGGACCTGGCAGATCGGTTACACGATGCGGCAGCCACGGCGCTTCACCAAGTAGTGTAGAACGTGGCCGCCCAGGTGGCAGCACTCAGCGCGCAGTCGAGCGCTTAGCTCACTCGCCGTCAGATGGCAGCAGGCGACGTAGCTACAGCAGATCAATGGACTCTAATAGAGAGTTGTGCGCCAATGTTACTTAAAGCCGTCGACAGATGGCAGGACAACGCACTGCCTCTCTCAAGGTCTATACAGACCTTGCAGAAAAACAAGTGTATGTGCTGCCATCTGCCGAGTGAGAGCACAGATTAGACGTGAACTGAACTGCTACCATATATCACATCCGTATGTAATTATAAAACAAGACCATAACAACAATAGAGTGTTTTACAGTTAAGAATAAATATTTTTTTATCTTAAATTGTACCTGTAGTAGCAAAAGGGTCGTTTTATGTAGTAAACTGGTAAAGAAACGGATATTCTCATTGGCAGTAGTTACAATTTGCCTACTTATCTGCTCTGAAATGGAAAACAAAGGTGAAGCGTCAATATACATATTGCGATCGAGGCGATAGGCGTAACCTGAGCGTGTTGTTTAGGCCACCTAATCGCAAAACTTATTTTTGTAGGGAAGCGATCATACGCTTCCTAAATGTACACAATAAACATAGGCGTCCGCTGATTCATGCGCCTGTTTATGAGCATAACGGCACAGAATAGGGAGTATACAGAAGGGAAAGCTCAAAGCTGGGGGCGGCGCCTTTGAGCTGTGTGTTAACAAGCGCTGCGATGGACGCCATATTGATAAGCAGTAAACGCGGAGCTATAGTTACTCAGTACATTGGCTGGAAATGGACTTTTTACGAAGTGCAGCTCATTTCACCGACTTTTACGAAAGGAGACGGCTTTCATTATGCTCTCATCTGTTTTGCGCCCTCTTCTTGCACCTAAATGTAATCCAACGAAAAAAAATAGGTCTAAATTTTAATACAACTACGAAAATGTACGGTGGAATCGATGTTCGTTTTATTTGGTGCTTATCTCTAGAAAAATCCCAAATAACGCGGAGTTATGTTTGGGAAATTAGTTATAAACAAGAAAGTGACTTTACAACTGCCAGGTTTTATTTGACACGAATAATTTCGCACAAAATATTGAGTCAGACTTAGCAGCAAAACGTGATTACACAGAACTAATGACGTCTGGGCATATATAAAAGATGTATTTGCTTTAGGAGTATCGTTAATTTGCTGATCGGAGAAGGGCATATAGAGGAATCTGTCAACCACAGAGCAGGAACAGCATAAAATAATTATTCCCCTTAATCTATTTGTTTGAGTATCTGAAGAGCATTCGTTGCCAACATTAGCACACTACGCGTCCAATGCTGTACTAAAATTTTACCTGCCTACTTACGCACTATTCTTTGTCATTCATTTTTTATTATTCCCTGCATTGTTAAACTTATAACATATATAAATTTACTTCTACATTTCGATACTGATGAACTGCAACAGCAACAGCGAGAGTTATCATCAAGAGAAGAAGCAAGACTACTTTTAATAATTATGCACACATTGCTGTCATTCGAAACTGATAACATTTAACTTTCACTGCACATATAGCGACGTTCACTTACTGCTCAGCATCTTTTGGGAAGGTGAAGAAGCTTATATCCTTATTTGTATGAGAATTATTGCGGCAATTAGGTGCCGAACACCATCGGCCGCCTTTTCTTTTATTGCTGCTCATAATAAAAACGGAACAGCTCCAACTACTGACACACAGTTCTTTCTTTTCAGTGTACCAAATACTTGTTTACTTTTACGCGATTTAGGCAGCTAAAATACACAATTAGCAAACAAAGACGGCGCATTACCACGCCACAGAGTAGGCAGGCAAGGTTAATAAATATAAGGTTGGGCAGTAAGCGCTCTGCTCTGCCATTGGCTAGCGCTGTGACGTCACTGTGGGACTGCGCGCTCTCAAACGGCCTGCACTGATTTAGTCCGCTATGGCTCGGAATGTGCATTTATATCAAGTTTCTGACGAAAGATATTGTTTTTACCTGATATACAAAGTGCTATTCTGCTGTAAAATATTTGAGTTTAAGACTGTTGGGTCATATTCTATCGTAGATTTACGTGTTACATATGATTAACATTATCACGTCACAAACATATTGACAATGTCTATAATACGAACTGCTGACTTTAAAAGAACAGGAATCTTTGAAACACTTTTTCCCAGAATATCAAGCAATTCCGATTGTAGATCCCTTACGTAATCAGTGTCTTTGAAATGCTGTGAGTATATTCGAGAATGTGCAGCGTTTACAGTGTCCTTCCTGTAGCACTTGGAGAGCCACACTTTCTTTAACGTTTCGTCTCGATGAAAAATATGAAACCATTTCAGTTCCCTTTGTGTTCCGCCTGTGGGAATCACAACCCGTCATAGCACAGCCTGGCACTGTATAAATAATAACAGAAGTATTTCTAAGAATTACAACAGAAAAGATAGCGCCCGTGACAAGCACTCGGGAAATCAATAGACTTCCCACTATAAACTTTTTACTTACAAACTATGAAGTGAAACAAACTATTTAACCCTTTAATTCCCAGTGTTGTTACTCGACAACAACGTATTAAAAGCTGATTTATACCGTATTTTGTGTATCAGTCCTTAAAGTCGCAGTATTGTTGATGAACAACATGCTTCTAGCACGCATTTTGCCGCTTGGTACGGCGTGTAGCCACTTCTGAGGCATTAATCTATACATCTTGGAGGTTGTGTTGCGTTGCCGCCTGTACGTGGCTGAGAGTGTGAGCGTGAGAGGGTTTCCTTTCATTTTATTCCAGCAGTAAATTGTCTTGTCTTTGGTGTTGTGGCAAAGATTATTGATCTGACAGTGTCAACAATCAAGAAAATAACGTCCCAAGTAATAAAATACCTCGATACAAACGTCTGTGTCACGCATGAAATACATGACATAAGAAAACAATAGTTCGATCAAAAATTTTCAACACGTATTTTGAAGTTTAGTGCACTGTATTAATACAGAAAACACTGAATTTTAATTTTTCCAGCACTTGTGGGAATGAAAGGTTTAAGCAAATACAGCAGAAATGGTAACACACACGTTCACGAGTTAGAAACCAACACTGCGTATTGATGTTAGACTGTGGTTTTGCTCCCGGGTGTACCACAGTGACGTCATCCGCAGAACTTTGAAAACGCGATTCCTACTGCGCATCGCTTACTGCGCCCCCCTGACAGGCTTGGTCCGCTGTGGCATGGAATGTGCATTTATATCAGGTTTTTGACCAAAGATATTGTTTCTACCTTAAAAACAAAGTGTTATTACGCTGTAAAATATTTTAGTTGAGACTGCTGGGTCATATTCTATCGTAGATTTACGCGTTACATATGATTAACATATCAGATCACAAACATATTGACAATGTCTATAATACGAACTGCTGACTTTAGAAGAACAAGAATCTTCCAAACACTTTTCTTCAGCGGAAAATTAAGCTATTCCGACTGTAAATCCCTTACATAATCGGTTTCTCTGAAATGCTGGGAGCGTGTTGGAGAATGTGCAACGTTTAGTGTCCTTCCTGTAGCATTTGGAGAGACACACTTTGTAGTAATACATTAATATTTTTTTTATAACTTGTGCGATGCTTATCGCTGACTTCTGCCCTCTCTCTGACAGCGTATCGATAAACATATGACATTTGTCACGTTCAACGTTTTTGCAACAAGCTGAAGGAGAGAGCGGAACTGTTCGTCACTTACTTTCTTCTGCTTCATGTGCTTGGACGTGTCATGTAAGTGTGAGCTTAGTTTTTTTATTAATTTCAATAAACCCCCACAGTTAATTTCAAATATCTTACTTACTTACTTACAATCCCTTCCCCATTCTCACTAATTTTAAAGTTATTTATTTTCAGCAGATCCAGTACTTCATAAAGTGATGCTCGGGTATTGTTGCGATTTGTTTCGCGATTGTACTAGAACATTCTCTGTGCTACTTTTATTTATTTCGTGTCTATGAATGGTTTATTACATTTTAATGCCTGCAGAAAAATCTTCGTAATGTTTATGAAGTCCGATAATTTTGCAATTTTTGGCGACTATCATGATTAATTTTCCATAGTAACCGAAACGCACAATCCCAGCATCAATTTATCGAAGTAATATTCCATTCATCACAGCTAGAATCACTACAGAACATGACCGAAATATTTGTACCAGCTCTCAATGAGGTAAAATTTAAATTCCGCCGACTTCTTCTGTAATGTTGCTTTCTGGTGTTGTATTTGCCACCGAAATTACGACCGCTATCATTTAATGGCGGAACCCAATAATTTTGTTTAAATTGTCCTTTCCTTGTCAAAATTGCGTAGTAATCTCATTTAAAAATATTTCACTACCTGGTAAAATTTCATTTGCGGTCCCCAACCTTAACTTTAATACGCAACACCCATTTTCATACGAAAGCAGCATTACAACTTTCTTTAACGTTTCATCTCAAGGAAAACTATGAAACTTCATTTTAGTTCCCTTTGTGTTCCGGCTGTGGGAATTACAACCAGTAAAGGTACAGCCTGGCATTGTATAAATAATAACAGAATTATTTCAAAGAATCACGCGCGACAAGCACTCGGAAAATCAATATACTTTTCACTATAAACTTTTTAGCGAAAGAAACTACTGAACCCTTTCATTCCCAGTGTCGTTCCTCGATAATGTATTCGACGCTGATTTATACCGCATTTTTTGTATCGGTCCTTAAAGTCGCATTGTTGTTCTTCTAGTACGCATTTTGCAGTTCGGTACGGCGTGTAGCCACTTCTGCGGCCTTAAATTGTCCATCTTGGGGGTTGTGTTGCGTTGCCATCTGCACGTGGCTGAGAGTGAATGTGGTTCCTGTTATTTTATTTCAGGAGTGCTGTGGCGAAGATTATGATAGCATTATTGGTCTGGCAGAGTTAACTACTAACAAAATAACGTCTGAAGTAACAAAATACCTCGATACAAACGTCTGTCTTGTGCATGAAATACGTGACATAAAAAACAATAGTTCGACCAAAAATTTTAAAACGCGTATTTTGATCAGGCTTGATTCCATATTGGAATGGGTGCTCCACGACTGTATTAGATTTGTGGTAATTATTCAGCAATCAGTCGTCGTAAATATAAATTCTTTATTTGTTGGCAAATCCGGAATATACAGTACTTTTAGCACACAACATCTGTTACGTGTTCTAATGAAAACCGTAACAGACAAGCATGTTTTATAATATAAACGCTCTAAGACAGTTTGGGATAGACATTGGTTAGCACCATCTGACGACTGTACTTACTACTACAGCTACTTTTTAAAATTGACATCATTTGATTTTTTAAAATTGACATCATTTGATTTTATGATTTTGACTGTGAACAAATTATTAACAGATCATCAGTTTTATATAAAATATTTTAAAAGAGTTGCTGTATATAGCAACCAATTAGTACACATTTTTACTACCAAGTATATATAAACAGTAAACGAGACTCATTAATAAAGAACAGTTTAAAGTTAAAATGCCTACTAAAATTACAATAAAATGTAACTTTCTCTACCATAAATATACATCATATAAATTTGCTATTTATATGAAACTTTAAAGAGGGCGCCTTAGTCACAAATGACCCACGCTGACGTCAACTGTGTAAGGATTGTAACAGCTGCGTCAGTACAAACGCAACCTCCTACATGGAGGTCGAGATATTTTAAGTATTTTAATTTATTTTAAGGTATGTATTTTTATCATTGACTATAACTGAAACTTGTACAATTAGCTTATAATCTGACATGCATTTTATTCTAACTGGCCCTTTTGTATTTATTTTAGCATTGATAATGACCACACAGTGGTCGAAATCCGGATTTGCCAACAAATAAAGAATTTATGTGCGCCTCGGTTGCGCAGTCTTGCTCCAGCTGTCGCCGCGATCGGAAGTGTCCGCTGCCGCTCCGCTACGCCAGTGTTTACGCCAGCGCTACTTGTTGGTGTCTTTCTTTTTCTGTTTTTTGTGATACTCTTGTGCCGTTTATTCGTTTTTCTGACTGATCGTCTCTGTCGTCGCCGATTTCATCGTCGTCGTACGGATTTTCGGTCTTGACCGAAGTCCTCCCGCAACTGCACGACATGTCTGCATCTCTCAGGAAGAATAATCTGGTATTTTCGTTTGAAAAGGAGACCCGGCGAGTTCAACCGACAGCCCTCGAGGTTCACGACTGGCTCTTTGAGGTAATCGTCATCGAAAATGATTCTGTTCATACCACCCAGCTTGATTCAGATAATTACTGTGTGTTTGTAAAGTTTTTGCACTCGGTATATGTAGATAACATATGTAGCAAGTTTGGCAAAAAAGTAGAATTTGTGCATAGAGACGGTACTAAAAGTCTGGTTTCAATAAGACGAGCCGATGCTGCATATCGGACTGTTCGTGTGTTAAACTTACCTATTGAAATTGACAATGATAAAATCAAGGAAGCTCTGTCAAAATTTGGGGAGGTTAAGGAAATCATTAATGAAAGTTGGGGCCCGCAGTATAAGCTGCAATGTTTTAATGGAATAAGGTCTGTCGAGATGGAAGTGAAAACCAACATTCCGTCTCACATTACTGTAGAGGGATACAAGGCACATGTTATTTATACTGGACAAACGCCTAGTTGCCATGTATGTAATGAATCGGGTCACTTTCGGCAAGACTGACCCCGTCGTGTGTTTGTGCTAAAAAGTAACTTATCACAACGACGAAAACTGACCCTCAATGATCTATTACCAGCAGATAACACTGTGGAACCAGTAGTAGATCAGGCTAACACCGATATTCCTGACATTCATTCCACAGAGAAAAACGATTTTCCACCTCTGAAAGTTCGATCCGGTCCTGAATCTGTTCCTCCCGACTGTGAAGTACAAAATAAGAAGAGACCTCTGGAACAAAGCGATGACCCTTCTGATGAAGAATCATCTCGTAAGGCCCATGTATTCCGCAAACCGAGACCTTCGGGTGATGACGAAGCAGCAGAAGAAAGTAGCATGCAAGTCGATCCTGAAGTGTTAGTCGATAATGAGGAGCCCCGGGACGATACAGAAGAAATAGTGGTGGAGCCAGATATAATAATACCGCTCGATGCCGCCGCGCTGGAAGCGCAACTTCCGCCTCAGAGCGAGCAGCACGAGCAAGCCGGCCAAGTCAGCGGTAAACAAGAGCCTCCTAGCCAAGAGCCACAGCCGGCTGCGGCAGGAGGCGGGCAGGACAAAGCGGCCACCGAACAACAACACCGACTAGCGGCGGTACAACAACTACCTCGGGAGCTCAAGACGTAACACGTCGTAAGGAAAAGCTGCAGCCGAACTCTCCCTCTCCACTCAACACAGGGAAAACAAAACCGGGGAAAAAAGACGTAAAGCCAAATATCAGCTATGAAGTAGTTCATGAAGCTGATCAAAACAGAGAAATCAGAGTCGCCCGGCCCCACATTAGTAACGATACGTGAAAATGTCGGTGTTTAGTACCACAGTTAAAAGACAGATAGATCACTTGTATTTTACTGCAAATGTATACCAAAGACTTTCTAGTGTCAACAGAATCATACTAGTTAACTACTGGTAATAGTAGACAACGGGATGCAAGCATACACCGTTGCCTCTATAAATATTAATAAAATTACATCCGAATTAAAATTAGCCTCACTTAAAGAATTTTTATATGAATCCGGAACTGACATCGCGTTACTGCAAGAAGTCTGGACTACCGATCTAAAAGTTCCAGGATTTGTAAAAATTTTAAACGTATGTTCCATAACAAACATAGGAACAGCATTTTTAATACGTGAGGGAATACCAGTTAAAAACATCGAAAGACTGCAATCAGGAAGGGCAATATCTCTAGAAATTTTCGATGTCACCTTTATTAATGCTTATGCCCCGTCAGGAAACACACACAGATCAGAGAGAGCCACGTTTTTTTAAAGAAGAAATTATTTATTTGTTACGGAAGAATCCCAGCAGCCTCGTTTTTGGTGGGGATTTCAATTGTGTCTTAAACCGCAAAGACCAAATCCCTAATTTTAACTACTCAGCTGAACTACAGCATTTAATAAAGGACCTAAAACTCAAAGATGCGTGGGAAGCCCTACATCCAACTGCTGTCGACTTTACATACGTAACAGGCACTTCAAAAAGTAGGATCGATCGGGTCTATGTATCCGTGAATTTCGAACACTCCATATTAAAGGTCGAAAGTATACCTGTATACTTTAGTGACCACAGTTCTGTTCTTGCCTGTGTAAATCTTCCCACGCAACCAACACGTCGTTTTAAAAACCAATGGACGTTAAACATCTCCCGGTTAAGTGAACAAGACATGGAAGAAGAAATCCTAGCAGCGTGGGAACTTTGTTTAAGATCGATAGAACGACATTCAACAGTGTTAGATTGGTGGACTACACGAGCAAAACCCAAACTGAGGAAGGTCTGCATGCAATTCAGTGCACGTAGACATAGGAAGTTAAAGCACACCATGGAATATTATTATACAATATTAAGAGAACTTTATGAACGGGCAAGTGAGTCATCTCCTCGCATTGAAGATATAAGAAAAATAAAAGCAAAATTACTATCCCTAAAAAAGAAGCAAATGGAGGGTTTAAAAATAAAATCAAAAGATAAATCTGTTTCTGAAAATGAAAGCACATCATTGTACCACCTAACACGACACGCTCGAAACAGGAGGACAAATTTTATCGAGGAAATACAAACAGAGAACGGTTTAAAACTCACAACGCAACAAGAGATCGTCAATGAGGTTTTCAGATACTATGCAGATTTATATTCTGAGAAAGAGATCCATGAAGAGACCCTCGATGAATTTACCAAAATTATTGGGCAGCGTGTGTCAAATGAAGAAAACGACGAGCTTCTCTCACCAGTTAGTAAAGACGATGTGTTTAAAATAATATGCAACTCGCCTTTAAAAAAGTCTCCTGGTCCAGATGGCCTGCCACTAGAATTTTACAAACGATTTTGGAATATTATCGGCGACAAGATGACACTCATCGCTAACGAAATTCTTGACGGCAAGACTGTTCCAGCAGAATTCAAGGAATGCAAAATTGTTCTAATACCAAAAACCACGGGAAAGAAAAACTTGAACAACTTCCGTCCTATTTCCTTACTAAACTCCGATTATAAAATCATCTGTAGAATCATAAATAGCAGACTGCTTCCCTTTGCCACGAAAGTCATAAGTCCACATCAGTCCTGTGTTGCAAACCGAACAATTTTTCAAACAATTTCCGAATACAGGGACATAATAGCCTTGACGGCTGTTGCAAATATTAAGTGTGCACTTCTATTCCTTGATTTTTATAAAGCCTTTGACTGTGTCAACCATAGATACCTCCTTGAAACTATGAAGAAATTGGGTTTCCTTCCCCGCTACATAAACATGATTAGGAACATTGCATTGGGTATAAATACAAAGATAGCAGTCAATGGACAACTCACCAAGCAACTGAAAATTATGCGAGGAGTCCCTCAAGGAAGTCCGCTTTCAATGAACCTATTCATCGCATCTATAGAACCATTTCTACAGCATGTTCACACCAGTCTTACAGGTATGACATTATCCGGACATAAAATGGTGGTAAGAGCATATGCTGACGATGTGGGCGTAATAATAAGAAACAAAGAAGATTTGACTAAGTTGGAAAGGATTGTTAGGAATTACGGTCTGGCATCTGGCACTATTATAAATGCCAACAAAAGTAAGTTTTTAGATCTACGAGGCCTTGCTCACTTAAAGATACAATGGGCGAAACAAGTAACAACACACAAAGCTCTAGGCACGACCTTAACAACATGCCCGATGAAAATGTGTGCAGAAAACTGGAGGGATGCTTTAATGAAAATCCGAGGATCTATCATTGGGAATTCACTTCGCAGCATGAATCAAATTCAAAGGACAATCTTCATAAACACCTGCATCTTCTCAAAAGCCTATTTCATAGCACAGGTTTTTCCGGCTCCAATAATGATAACCAGGAAGATCATGTCACTTGCCACAAATTTTTTATGGAAAGGAGAAATATTCAGGGTTGACACCAAAACTGTTGTGTTACAACCTAAAAATGGAGGTCTCGGTCTCGTTGACATAATAAATAAGGCTTCAGCGTTGTTTCTAAAAAGAACTTTTGATATTATTAGAAATCACCCAACTAGCATCACAAGTATGATATTCGCATGTGTGAAACCCCAAAGTCTGTAGCCACCTGTTGATATAAAAGAAATAAATCCACGATTGCGACATATTGGAATATTCTATGTAGACGCCAGTTACCTTAGTGATGTATTATTAACTCTCAAAATGTGACTGCAAGAGACATTAGACGCGAAAGAATGGAAAATGAGGGAACGAATAAGATAACAATGAAACATCCCAGTGTCAAACGGGAGGTTGTGTGGAAAAACATCAGTCTTCAGTGCCTGTCAAGTGATGTAAAATACGCCTGGTACAAGGTCGTGAATAACATTATCAGTACCAATGAAAGATTGTATGCCATTGGTATAAGTGCAACTCATCTCTGTTCTAAATGCAAACTAGCAGATACGCTACAACATAGATTTGCTTGTGGTGACCACATCGAAAACTGGAAGTGGATCAAAAGCAGGATAGCACTTCTTTCAAGATCGTCTGCTGAATATATATCTCCTGACATAATTTACAGGCCCCAAACTCTGTACTACCCAGTAACAAAAAACAATGCAATTCACTGGCTACTTGGCAAATATGTCAGCTACGTGATTAACAACTTAGGCACTGACAACACAATAGAATTTAAGGCATACATGTTACGTGAATACAACACAATAAAAAAATACAGTAATCACAAAAAGCAATACGCGAATATGTTGAAAGTTGTATTTGAAAGGACAGGTGTTGGTTAAATAACACAAAGAAAAATCCCTAAATTGCTCCCATCGGCGTAAAGAACACTGCTGGGAATCTCAACAAAGGCTGTTTTAAACTCCATTCGAATTTATACGTGAAGGAATTAGATTGATATCACAGAAGTATTTTAAAATCTGTTAGAAAATTCACTATTATAATGCAGAGCACAGGTTGAAGGAACTCCTTATACTGTACGCCAACAAGCTAACCAGACAAACGAGTAATTCACGAAAGAACTACCCAGCAACAAGAAAACTAGAATTGACAAAAGGATGCAAATGTTTTAACGTATACACTGATGAAGAAAGTATAAAGTGAACGATAATTTTAAAAACAAAAAGAAGAGACACGCTTTTTTTTTGCATTACAGTTGTGAAAAAAAGTAGTGTAGGGGTCAGCGCAACTGCCCAGACAGCGGGAGACGCGGGTTCAAATCCCGGCTGGGAACAAAAAAAAAAAAAAAAAAAAAAAAAAAAAAAAAAAAAAAAAAAAAAAGTGTTGTAGGGGTCACCGCAACTGACTAGTAAGCAGGAGACCCGGGTTCGAATCCCGGCTGAATACACGTTTTCAGCTTTGCCCAATCGCAGTTGATGTCATATATTCTATGAATATTAAATAATAACAACTGCAGGATCAGAAGTGACGTCTGTTCTCTCGGAACAGACGCCACATATATATATATATATATATATATATATATATATATATATATATATATATATATATAATATGCCGGTGACGGGCAATGATGCTATCGTTAGTGGGGAGGGGTGGGCAAGTTTGAAGCCCTTACTCTTACGGGAATTAGTTTCATAACTACTAGTTTGAGTACTGTGGGCAGGGCGAAGCTGGGAATTTGTATCTGACGGGAGGCGTGCTTAGGTAGTCCTTGCAGGTGCGGTGATCACTGTGTCCCCAGTGGTGTAGGGGTCAGCGCAACTGCCTACAAAGCAGGAGACCCGGGTTCGAATCCCGGCTGGGTACACATTTTCAGCTTTGCCCAATCGCGGTTGATGTCATATATTCTATGAATATTAAATAATAACAACTGCAGGATCAGAAGTGACGTCTGTTCTCTCGGAACAGACGCCACATGTATATATCTAATATGCCGGTGACGGGCAATGATCCTATCGTTAGTGGGGAGGGGTGGGCAAGTTTGAAGCCCTTACTCTTACGGGAATTAGTTTCATAACTACGAGTTTGAGTACTGTGGGCAGGGCGAAGCTGGGTATTTGTATCTGACGGGAGGCGTGCTTAGGTAGTCCTTGCAGGTGCGGTGATCACTGTGTCCCCAGTGGTGTAGGGGTCAGCGCAACTGCCTAGACAGCAGGAGACCCGGGTTCGAATCCCGGCTGAATACACATTTTCAGCTTTGCCCAATCGCAGTTGATGTCATATATTCTATGAATATTAAATAATAACAACTGCAGGATCAGAAGTGACGTCTGTTCTCTCGGAACAGACGCCACATGTATATATATAATATGCCGGTGACGGGCAATGATCCTATCGTTAGTGGGAAGGGGTGGGCAAGTTTGAAGCCCTTACTCTTACGGGAATTAGTTTCATAACTACGAGTTTGAGTACTGTGGGCAGGGCGAAGCTGGGAATTTGTATCTGACGGGAGGCGTGCTTAGGTAGTCCTTGCAGGTGCGGTGATCACTGTGTCCCCAGTGGTGTAGGGGTCAGCGCAACTGCCTACAAAGCAGGAGACCCGGGTTCGAATCCCGGCTGGGTACACATTTTCAGCTTTGCCCAATCGCGGTTGATGTCATATATTCTATGAATATTAAATAATAACAACTGCAGGATCAGAAGTGACGTCTGTTCTCTCGGAACAGACGCCACATGTATATATCTAATATGCCGGTGACGGGCAATGATCCTATCGTTAGTGGGGAGGGGTGGGCAAGTTTGAAGCCCTTACTCTTACGGGAATTAGTTTCATAACTACGAGTTTGAGTACTGTGGGCAGGGCGAAGCTGGGTATTTGTATCTGACGGGAGGCGTGCTTAGGTAGTCCTTGCAGGTGCGGTGATCACTGTGTCCCCAGTGGTGTAGGGGTCAGCGCAACTGCCTAGAAAGCAGGAGACCCGGGTTCGAATCCCGGCTGAATACACATTTTCAGTTTTGCCCAATCGCAGTTGATGTCATATATTCTGTGAATATTAAATAATAACAACTGCAGGATCAGAAGTGACGTCTGTTCTCTCGGAACAGACGCTACATGTATAAACAGAAAGCAGTTAGAAACACGAAATGAAGAAAACAATGTCATATTTCTCAACAATGCCAAAAAGTTTTTTACTGAGAACCAGATTAAAGCTATTACGAACAGAAAAAAGGAAATGTAATGGAATTCTGACGACATTTCGAGAGCCATAATTTTGAGAACTTTAAATTAAAAAAAACCTATGAATTTTTTGCGGAAAAAAATGTGTTTTCCGCTTCCTTCTCCATCGACTGTAAAAAGGTGGTGCATGATGTTCCAACGAAACCCTGGCATATCTACGTCTTCGCAGACATGCCTCACTATTTTAAACTGTTGAGGAACCAGTTTTTAAACAGTGGCCTAATTTTTGCATATGTACCGAACTGAACGTTAGTATTTTAATAAACGTTATACAGAAAGATTCAGGAGAAATCTGGCTGTGTCACAAATTGAAGCCAGTGTTTCTCCATCTGATAGGAAATGCAAGGCAAAAAGTTCGGCCTGCAAATGCAATTATTTCTAGCACAGTTTCAAAAGCAATATCAGTGTTATCTGGAATGAAGCAGCACATTGTTTTGATCTTATGAACAAGTTTTTTTCGCTTTAATGCATTACGTAGGGTAAGGGGGTACAAATTCGATATAGGTGCAATTCCGATCAACGTAAGTTTTCGCGCCATTTGTCAGTCTCGTAGTGTCTCGTTGTGTGGCGTTGTTGTGTAGCAGCTTTGTTTCTACAGCTCCTCCTGTCTTTTACAAGAATACACCCCTTTGCGGTAAGGAGATATAATTTTTTTCCCTTTAAAGAGGTAAGTGATATAAATCATTTAGTTAAGGGTGACTGGATTCGCTGCCAAAACTGCAATGTTTGGTACCACGAAGTATGAGATGGTGCGTGACAGAAAAAGTGCTTTTTATGTGGAAGATGCCCGTAATCAAAATTGTACGAGGAAGTGATCACAATTGTACCTAGTGTGGTACATTTTCGATCGATTTTTCTCAATTCCGTAACCTTTTTTTGTGTTTATACCAACATTTGTAAACTGTATAATATTTGTGTTACATATTCATTAAATAACCAAGAACAAGTGCCATAGTTAAAATTATTCCTTTTCACAATTTATTTCCAGTTATAACAACATTTGTCTGAAATTTGATCGTAATTGTACCACCTTACCCTATATAACGTGTAAAGGTTTTGTACAAGTTTGTTGAAATATGACGATAATTGTTACTTTCACAAGCCCCAGCTTCACACGGGTAATCTTTAAACTTATTTAACGCGGGAACTAATGAATGTATCGTGATGCGGTTTCTTTTAAATTGTAGAGCTCTTACAGATCTACAAAAAAAAAAAAAAAAAAAAAGTCCATGAGAGTACATGTCTAACTTGTATAGATCTCCCACAATCACTATTTATGTAGTCTAAAGCCGTCTGGCGCCAGCGCCTTTGGAGAGAAAAACGGTAAAGTAAAAGTTAGGCATATGCTCTCGCGGACTTTTGTTTAGATCTTCTGAGTTCTGCAATTTAAAACAAACCGCATCACGATGCGTTCAGTAGTTCTCCAGTAAAATAAGTTTAAAGTAATAAAAAAATGAGCAAATGGTTAAGTCGGGGAATAAGTAGCATCAAGATTATTATGCAATATATGTACCGCATATGTAATCATAAATTCATTTCCCCCATAACAGTTGCTACTTCATTTGACTTGCCTTCAACTAAAGATCACGTGTAAGACGTACTGAAAACAATCGCCGTTAAAACAGTAGTTATAGCTTAGCGCCACTTTAAAAGTAGTGTGTGTGTTTATGAATGAAACGATGCTGAAGGTGGTAAGTGTCTGGGGCGAGCGTGTCACTGTTTGTGTTAAGGGACCGTTCCCGTTAAAATTCCCAAATAAATGTTGTGTTGTGATTTTGGTTACAAATAATTTGACTAAGGCCGGTATTACACTATCAAATTTTCTTTGACAAAGAATCTTTGTCCAATATTCTTTGACAAAGAATCTTTGACGTAGTGAAATGGTGACATTACACTATCAAATTTTCTTTGACAAAGAATCTGTCACAGTGCATTGAAAATGGCGGATGAATATTTGTTATTAACCTTAGTTGTTGATTACATAGATTATAAATATCTACTTATACACTTAGATTGCATGTACGCGTACAACAATTGCAACGACTAGACATGTGGAAGCGTGCCTTTATTCACAGAACCCGTTTTTATTTGTACCGCGGCTCTCGCCTCAGGTGTGTCGCATAATAAGGCCTAACATCTGATGTTTGTAGAAAAGAGCGAAGTACTTTTGACCAGCTAGACTGTAGATGTCATCGCTCCTTGTTCACTCACAACAATTTAAGCTGTACTCTTAAGACATATTTGAAAAAAAAAAAAAAATGTGAAGTTCTTTTCTTAATCATAATAGACATCTACAGTGTAGCTTGTCAAAGTACTTCGTCGTTTCCTACAAATATGTAATATTAGGCTGCATTACCCGATACACCTGAGGCGAGAGCCGCTGTACCACTCGAAAACGGTTCTTCTCGTCGTTTGGAAGACTGACAATGGTGACGCTTGACTTCTTCTGCAGTGGTGTTCTGCTCTAAATATTGCGGTAAACAAAAACTTTTGAAACATTTATATTTTGCGTATTATGTATCGTGTAAATAGCATTTGTCTGGCTAAATATATGTAGGGAATTAAACAGTGTCATTATGTACTTTTGCTTTCTCCGCTACGAAACTGGTGCAGAGACAATTAATTTTCATTTTTACGTCGTCTGCCGTGCAAACAGTACTCACTTGATCGCTAATGAATACCGCAATTATCTAGCTTTCGGCTCGATGCAGCCGGTTTTTATAATCAACCTTATACAACTGCATAAATTTAGTTGTTGAGACGACTGGCAATACGAATTACGCGGTTATGTTTTCAAACAGTACGCCAAAAACTGCTACAGCGATGCTAGCGCTTAAAGCGGTCATATTTCTCACCACAGTTAACATAAGACGAACGCTTTCTTTGATCAAATCTACGGTGAGCTGCTAGATTTGATCAAAGAATTTTTGACGAAAGGCAACTTTGACCAAAGTTTCATATTACACTATCCAATTTTCTTTGACAAAAGATCTTTGTCAAAGAAAATTTGATAGTGTAATACCGGCCTAAGCAATGAGACTTAGTACCTTTCTTTGCCCTGTTAGAATAAATTGCAACTGACATGGAATGCAATGATCTTACGTGTATGTGGTTTTCTTTGATGCGCAACAGATAACACTTTAAATTGTACAGTGATTAATAAATTAACAGTAATTAAACTCGTAATTGGTGTACACATTAATCTCGTGTGTGAGAGACAATGTGAGCAAGTGAAATGTTCAGCTCTGTTAGCGTGCACCGTATACCAGTAACCAGACCATACATGCACAATCCGACTGCGAGAGCCAACAAATGGAGCCTGCTAGTACAGTGATAATTTTGTCACGTGGATAAACAGTATGTCAAAGGTATTTGAGATTAATCGGATACCAAAAATCACTGCACTTGATAATGTGCCCATCTGAACAACAATTACCATACTGATTCAACGTAATAAAAAATGCCGTACAAATCTGGTAAAGATTTCAAGTGTCACTCACAGCAAATATTTCTTATCTCTTTATATGATCTATTTCCGTTCTGATCAGACAAATCAACTGTTACTAACATTAACTGATGTAATAATCTGAACTTGCATTAAGACTCAGAAACTCTCTAACTATGAACTTTACTGCATTTATGAAGAAACTACTTCCTGCTCTCATTAATAGACCAATTGATCCTGACAAAATCCCTACACTGAACTGTTCTAATTAGCACATAAATTTAGAAACACAATAATTATGCAACACTATCATAAGAAACAATGATTCGAACGGGTAGCAATTCAAATTGGTGAAAGGAACGATGAACTGGTAAAATGACTCAGGGTTAAATGATAAATGCGAGCTGCAGCAAACAGTATTCATTACCAAAAAGACAAACACCAACTACAATATAGGCTACATACAGGCTAACATTACATACATAACAATAGAAAAGTACAAGTTTGCACACAAACGCCTACCGAGTTCAGTTCAGGAACCCTGTTGCGTTTGATGTGAGCGTAGTTGTGCCGCGTCATTAGGCAGTTGTAGAACTCAAAAAGCAGTCCGCGAGAGCATGCGTCTAGCTTTTACTGTTGAACCACAGTTACCAATTTCCCTGTTCAAGCACCTGTCAATTGTGGTTTTAGGAGAGCTGTAAAACATAAATATATGTTCTCGCAGACATTTTTTTAAGCTAGATCTTGCTGAGATCTTTAATTCTGTAATTTTATGTAGCAACTAAGGTTCACGCAGCATACCGCAAAAAGAGTACAATGGTATCATATTTTTGACCGGCTTGATTGACTATAATCGACATTGCTTCTTCCGCTTTTTACCAAAATTATTATTATTATTATCATTATTTTTACTAGCAAACCCGGCAACGCTTGGCAGTCGCTAATGTGTATGGGATATATACCCTAATCTCTTCTCTTCTTCACCCGATGTCTATCCCTCCCTCCCTCCTCTACTTCTCCCACCTTCCTTTGTCCATCTCCTCCTCCCCGTATCTTCACACCTCTCCTTCTTACCCCACACCATATCCATCTCCTCCCCCTCCTATCATCCACCCTTTTTAAATCCACTTCATCCCCCCATTCTCTATCTCCTCTCCCTCTATCTGACCATATTTATTATTATTGCAATCTGGACCCGGATTGGGAATAGAAGTGAAAAGGATGGGTAAAACAATTGGAAACGGGTTATTAGAGAGAACTTTCGAGCTGCTCTATCTGAGAGGTTAGTAGCTTTAATGTCCGTACTCTTAATGGTTTTATTGCACGAACATACAACATATCAACGGCGAACTGATGAAACACTCTGCGGCATTTCAGTATGTGAGTGTCCTCGTTTCGGTGAATCGTCAAACGGTAGGCATAAAAATTCATACAGTTGACCTTCTTGTTAGTTACTTTACATGTAAGTGAATAATGAATTCTTATAAGGAATCTGATCGAAACACAATTGACAACATTGCTACATACCGGTAAAATTTTACAATCCGCGATACAGGCAACAGCCGTTGGATCGTGGGAATGAAGCCGACCAATCGTGGCAAAGCTTGAGACAGCCAAAGAAATTTTAGTCGGGGACAGTTGATTTCTCTTCATACTATACGATATTATTTTGAGAATCCGCATAATAATTTCGTTTCAGACACATTAAACTTACTGAGGAAGATGATGATTTTCTGTATAAGAGTGAAATGGACTTTCCTTATGGAAACAGTCTTACAAATGCTAATCACTTATAACCACGAGAACAATCAATAGTGTTTCCATGGACGAAAGACGTAGTACTGGTAAGAAATCAGCAAACCACATTGGATATTACCGAATGAAACTTTCACTCTGCAGCGGAGTGTGCGCTGATATGAAAATTCCTGGCAGATTAAAATTGTATGCCGGAACCGGGACTCGAACCTGGGACCCTTGCCTTTCGCGGGCAAGCGCTCTACCATTTTTTTTTTTTTTTTTTTTTTTTTTTTTTTTTTTTTTTTTTTTTTCCCTAGAGCTTCATGGCTATGTTACAGAATGTAAATGAATGTAAAATAAAATAAATTTGTGTTCATGATTATTGGTTCCTTTTCCTGATTTCGTTATCAACCTGTTGGATACTGTGAAAATTGATGATTTGTGTCTAGGCACTACTGCACTCTAAGGCTTCAAAGTTCGTCTTCTCGTAGATTTCTGCCAAATGCAGGTTGTTCCGCAACCTTTGGATTGTCCTGTTTAGTTTCGTTCATCAGCATTCATCATCAGCCCTATTGCGTCTTCTCATAACTGTGAAACCCTCGGTTCAGAAAAGTACCTTTTTGTGAATGTCTTTTTTTTTATATGTATATTTTTGAAATTACTTTCTTGTTTATCAACATTTCTTCCTTAAAAATTTGGAAAAAAAGCTCCTCTTTGTGAAATTGTACTAGATTAGGAAAGAAAAAAATAACTAAAAGATGAATCCCTCTTCTAGGGCGCTTCATTTTTGAATCATAACTTCTGTGTACACTAAAACGTATGCATGCAGAACAAAAGCAAATTTCCTAGGGCATTTACCTTTTTTTTTTCTCCCCCTTTTTTCAGTGAGTAAATGAATTACATCTCCATTTATTCTGCACGAATTTTTCTTTACTTTATATCTTAGTAAGTACTTTCACATTGAGAATGAGTATTGGTCCTTTGGTATCAAACTGTGAATGTCTTCGTCGTCACTGGCATGCTGTTTCAGACTTCTGCTGAGGCCTTCACGGCTACCGTAGCGGCCACGGGGCACACGAAGTCCCCACCGTACTTCACCCCCAGCAGCTGTCCCCTACTTTAGCATGCATCTACCATCTATCCCACTCCTTGCCTCTCGATCACAATTCGCAGCATGTTACCAAACGGTTTTATTTGATTTTTGCTCTGGTATATTTTATAGTATTCTGATCGTAAATATTCTCTGTATTCCAATAGACTGTCTTTCCCATTTTTATTTATAATGTAGTTAACGTAATTTCCGATTAACCATAAGATGGCATTATTTTTCTGAGATGAAAAAAAAACTTCTTCCGGGAAGAATATTATATTTGGGTTGATGTCTCTCCCATCATGACGTCTGAGAAAGGCAACTTTCATTTTAACTTCTTGCCATAAGTAACTGTACCCTTGACAAACGAAACGATGATCTAACGTGTCAGTCGTATTGCATTTACGGCATTTGTTTGTGTCACTGCGTCCTATTAAATATAATTTCTCGTTAGTGCTAATTAGATGATTTACAACTTTGTACCAAGTCGACTGTACTTCTGATGTAAGTATTTTGTTATTTATATTTTGCCAAATATTTTTCCATTTTCTGTGAGGGTACTTTAATTCCATCTTATTCGGGTTGTCCTGTGATCTTATTTTTTTCAGCATGTATTTGCAGTTCCTCTTGTTGATATCCTGTACAAGGCATTGCATGTAACTTAGTTCGAAATAAAAGTGTCGAATGTGCTTCAATTTATAGTTTATTACTCTGATGTCGATTGGTGGCCGAAGGCTGTTAGGCTCAAAAAGTTTGAATAATTTAGAAGTTACACTGTTTGGATACATTTCAATAAGTTGCAACGACCTCTTTATAAACAGAACATTGGTTTTCCTTAGAATATCTGACAATCCAAGTCCCCCCTCTGCGGTAGTTAGGGTCACTGTTCCAGCAGCTACTCGAAATATATGACCTTGCCAGAGGTATCGGCAAACCGTTGCCGTGATAGCTTTTGCAACTTCTTTAGGTATTGGCGAAATTTGCCCAATGTAAGTTGCTTTCGATAAAACTGCACAATTAATGATCTTAATTCTTTGCTTAATGTTTAGGTTCCTCAAATAATTTAAAATGATGGAGCCACGAATACTGTCCAAAATTTTTTTCCAATTGGAAGCTATAGTTCGAAGAGGACACCTATGGAGGGTGAGACCCAAGGCAGTGTGTTGCTCAACGCATTTTGCCCAAGCAATATTTACGTTCGCCATTCCGTTCAGTTTTAAAAAAGCACTCTTTGTGTCATTTACTTTTGCGCCCGTTGCTGTACAGTACAAGGTTACACACCGACATCATCGGCATATGCATTACAAACCGTTTTCAGTCCCGCAAGAGATATGCCCTCTAGTACATCTTCTAACCTTCTTAAAAGTGGTTCCAAGGCTATTACATAGAGCAGCATTGATAATGGGCTCCCTTGAGGGATTCCACTCGTTATTTGAATATCCTTACTATAATGACCATTGAGAGATACATTAGTTTTAATTCCCTTTTGAATGTTGTTGAAAACCTTCACGTTGTTATCATTGAGGCCCATGAATGCCAATTTTTTAAAAAGATACCCATGATGAACTCTGTCAAAGGCCTTATTAAAATCAATGAATACTAGACCACCATGTGCTGCAGAGTTGGAGAAAATTGTGACTATGTCCCTGTATTCAGTGACTGTCTAAAATGCTTCGTCCTGGGAGACATGTCTGATGAACACCAACGATCCTCCGTAGGATTGGTATTACCCTCTCCTTAATTACCCTAGCTGTTATTTTATAATCAGTGTTGAGTAAGCTTATTGGTTTCATCTTGGTGATATCTTTTATTCCCAAGTTCCTGCCTTTTGGGATCAGTACTGTGATGCTTTGCTTCAAATCTGTAGGAACAGCCTCCCCATTTAGTACTTCGTTTATCATTTCAGTAAAAGCTTTGCCTATGACATGCCAGTATGATCTGTAGAACTCTATGGGCAATCCATCGGGGCCGGGTGACTTTTTAGTTGGCGATGACTTGAGTACATCGAAAACTTCTTCTTGAGTAATTTGTGCCTGGAGGTGTCGATTGTCCTCTTCCGTTATTGTATTCTTAAGGCCAGATGTTGTTAAGAATTCCTTTGTCATATCTTCATCTATCTGCTGTTCACTGTAAAGTGTAGTGTAGAATCGATAAACCTCGTCTAATATATCTTTTTGGTTTGTAAGGATTCTCTTATCCTCCGCCCGCATGTGATCAATAAAATTTCTTCGCCTCCGTTGTTCGTGTCTTATGAGGTGATAGATAGAAGCGTTTTCTTCTTCCACAATAGTTTGTGCATGCGATCTAATTTTTAAGCCCTCTAGCTGGGACCTCTTCATATTTATGAGCTTGGATTTAATTCTCTTTATTTCTATGAAAATATCGTTAGTCATCGGTTGTTCATAAAGATCGCGTAAACAACAATAATAAAATTCCGTTGTATGTCTCGTCCATCTCATTCTCTCCTTGCTAGGCGCTATTAGGGTAGCTCTCAATTTTTTGTTGGCAACCGCAGCCCACCATTGTATAGTTGACCTGTATTTATGGCGCTGTCGTAAAGAGGCCTGCCAGGTTTCTTCTATTTGTGCATTTAGGTTATTCTCTAGCAGCATACCTATGTTCAGTTTCCACAATGGTCGGCCCCAGTACGTTTTCTGCTTCGGTAACTTAACACTGCATTTGACTGCAAGATGGTCGGAAAAGGTAGTTGGTATAACTTCAATTGCAGCAATTTTATTGTCAAAGTTCGAAGAAACGTAAAGTCTATCGATTCTGCTTTGGGATCTACTAGTAATGTATGTGAACCTGACGAGGGTAGGATACTTAATTTCCCATGCGTCTTTCCATTTCATGTTACTAACTAAGCCCTGAAGTTCTTTAGATTTATTGAATTTTGGGCGTTGGTCCTTTTCATGTAACACGCAATTCCAATCACCGCCAACTAAAACATTTTCCAGATTGTCTTTAAGTAAAACTAGAATGTCATTTTTGTAAAATGTTGCTCTTTCGTCTCTCGCATTACTGCCTGATGGTGCGTAAACATTTACCAAATTAGTATTAAAAATTTTGCATCTGATTCCCCGCCCAGATTCTAAAAGGCAGACATCTTTCATCTCTATGCCGTCCTTTGCAAGGATAGCTGTCCCACAACTACTCTCAGGTGCAATATTCAGTATTGCTTGATAACCAACGACGTATAGATCTTTGATGTTAACCTCCTGCAATAATGCTATGTCTGTTTCGGATTGATACAAAAAATCTTTAAGAGCAGCCACTTTTGTTTCATTCTGAATTTTGTTGATGTTAAGAGTTGTCACATTATAAACATGTTCCATTAGTTAGGTGTGATTTAAATTTCTAAGTCCGATAAGGACAATTCATTGTCTTTTTTTTCCTCCCCTTCGCCGTCATCTGTCTTCATGCTTCTTGTCTGAGCGGTTTCATTCCCACTCTTTTAGTAAAAAATATCTTCATCCTGTATTGATTCATCTGCCATGTCTTCGTCTGATTCCTGTGCCCAGTCTAGTCGTGCCTCTGGGGTAGCTTGACTTGACATGGGTTCATTTCCTGACATCTCAATGGTATTGTCAGTTGCTTCACTTCCGCTTCCTGTAGGACGTTCCTTGGAAGTTACTGCTGCTTCTGGAACAGTTGCCTGCTTGTCGCGTTCTTTAATGGTTTTCATTTTTTCCTTCAAAATGGGGGCTATACTCTCAGCGGCTTCATGAGCCAGCCTGCGCTTCTTATTTCTCCTGCGCTTTGGGGATCCCCCGTTAGATGATGCCGGTGACTTCTCTTGAGAATCTGTGGACGATGTCTCTGTCGCCACCTGTTCCTTCTTCTTATCGGTTAGCCTGTTCGGATTTCCATTTTGCACCTCCATTTTTGGGTCTTTCTGCGTGATGTTACGAGGTGTAGGGTCCTCAATTGTGCTGTCCTGTGTACTTCGATTCTCTTTCCCAGATCCTCTTTGGGCTTCTATGTCGGATGTCGTTTTCGGTAGGGTCTCATTTGTCTCCACATGACTGCGTGTCACGTCCTCGATGTTCATTCTAGTTACCTCGGAAGTCAGAGGGCCTTCGTGTTGAATAACAGAAGAGCGGCTTCCACTTTCAGATTCTGTGGAGACAGGTGTTGTCTTCTGCACATCCAGGGAAGCTCCTCCCTGACGCGGTATTTCGTTCGTTTCCGCGGCCGGGTAGCTCGGCTCGCTAGAACGCGCTTGCTCGACGTGACTCGGCTCTGCGTGGTTTCCTGGTGCGGCCGGTGCGGCAACAACTTCCTCCTGCCCAGCGGGGCTGCGCGGGTACGCGGCGTGGCGGCAGCGTACGTCAGCTTGAGGCCGACTGCCTGGCCCGGCGCCGCGTGCTCTGCAGCCGGCAGCTGCGCTGTGGGACGCGCCTCCTGCTACACTCGCTTCTAATGTGCCCCGTGGAATTACACAGAGCACACGTTCTGGGCTGTCCGTCGTATATTAGTAACGCACGGTAACCGCGCACATTTAAGTATGACGGTATGTGCTTATGAAGTTCGATCTTTACTTGACGAACTCCGTTTAAAACAGGGAACATGTAGGCCTCTGACCATTTTTCAGCGATAATCGAAATTATTCTGCCGTAGGGTCTAAGAACTTTTTGTATTTCGTCATCTGGCATTTCAAAGGGCAGTTCGAAAACACGAACTGTCCGAATACCTAATCCGGCGTGACAGACTGGAACGTCACTTACACTACCGTCAGAATGATGAAACTTAGCAAGTCCGCCAAATTTGTCTACTATTGAGCAACATAATTCTGGACTCTTCAGCTTCACGAAAGCAGCGTTCGTAACAAAGGACAAATGAACACCAATTACGTCACTCTCATTAATCATGATTTTTTCGATAAGCCATTGTTTCACTTCATAAGCTTTTGGTCTAACATGACATCTGTCGAAAGAAAATTTAATCGTGTCCTTCCTCAATATATTAATCGCGTTCATTCTGTCTTCTTATTCGTAGTAATCATAGCCACAATTAGCAGAGCAGAGCGCTTGCGACTAACCTCAGACACAGCGACACAGCCGTTGTTTACCTGCCGAACGCCAGCGTTGCCGCCACACGTCCGTCCAGCACCGCAGCTGACACTCGAATGTACCAACTGAGCTATCCCGATACGAGTCACGATGCCTCCTCACATCTTTACTTCTGCCAGTACCTCGCCTCCTGGTTCGAGTCCCGGTTCCGGCACACAATTTTAATCTGCCTGGAAGTTTCACATTGGATATTGTATACAGTCACCCGATTGGCTAACAGCGACGTAACGCAATTTCCCAGAATGAACGGCTGTTGCCAACATTGCCCGCTGGGTCTGTGTAGCGGATTTAAAATTAAACCCTACAAACCAGTTAATCCCTGGCTTCGAGCAATGCCCTCCCTTTCTTCTAACCTCGTTGGTGTATTTGTTTGCTCCGTTACAGCGTATTTGGTCGCTAAGCGAGTAGCGAATAAATAAGCTGATTGTTGGAGAATCCGAGCTGGAAGCGTACAGTCATTTATTCTCAAATTCTAATATTATCCAGTAGATTTTCCTAAAATTTTCTTTCATAGAAACCTTGTCCTGTGAACTACAAACAGAACAAAGAAAAGATCAGCCAAATCGATGAATCCATTCTCAAGTGATGCGCTTTCATACGTGCAGACAATTCATTTTTATTAATATACGAGTCGCGTCCAGAAAGTAAGTTCCGTTTCAATCTATCTCCGCTGCAGCGCTGCGATTGCAGTTCCGCTAGAGCCCTGTATTGGGAGAGTAGCGCCAACCTTTGACGTGTGTCTTGCCGACAACCGCCGGCTGCTATTGGTCAGTTGAGCGCGGGTGGGGCACGTCCGCCATTTTAGGCCTAAGCAGTCCATCAGCGCAAATGGCATATTTCACTTAACTAGCTGTTATTTTAACATTTAGAGGTGTTGGAAATGTGTAGACTCATTATGTATTAAATTAAGAGCTTAACACAGCATATTCCATTTTTATAAGTTGAAAAATGCCGCATTGTTGGCGGTGAATTGTTATACTAAGACAGTCCGAGGTAGCAAATTTTACGCATTTCACAGGGCGAATTGTGGGTACACCGCATTGGAAGAAAAAATGCTTTTCCATACAAGAATGCAAAAGTTTGCGAAGTAAGTGAATTTGTATTGAAATATCGAGTAAACTTCTAGGTTTATCTGTTCAAGTTTCTTGCGAGCAATGTTGGACGGACAACACATGTAAGAGAAAAGATAATTTTGAAAGATACAAATACATGAAAATCTAACATAATGTGCCGTATTTGACGAATTTCGTAATTATACTTAGCCTGCATATTACGAAAGTTTGGGCGGTAAATGAAACCGCCCATTAAATAGATCTCCAAAACTCTAATTTTAAGATAAAGTTTATTTTACTGAAGTACCCAGCAGTGCGATAACAATGTGTAAAAACTTAAACCTTCGCAAAATGTTAGTTCAGTTAATGTTATGTGATAATATCACATGTAGGTTAGCACACAACACCTATCAACATTAGGCACTAGATTAATGGAAAGCAACATGTATTAATGACATCTACTTTGATAAAAACCAATATATTAGATATAACAACGTCAATCCTTAGCTAATTTGAAAGCAGGAACGTCACTTATTGCGAAAGCAGTGCATTTGGTACAGGGTTTACATTTTAGCACGAAACAATTTTACAACTAGTTTGCTCAAAAATAAAGGTCTTTATCTCAGATTACCAATTATTGCTTAATATTCGCTGTAGATGTAATGAAACGATTAAAAACTTAAGTTCATTGTTCACTTAACGTACTGTCATACCACGTCGATGTACAGACCGGTTCCCTTCATCGTAAATGTTAATTTAACAGCGCCGTGCATAGCGCTGCTACTGCCAGATACAACAGGCCTACAATGGCGGCGCTCGCCCGGTTGGCGGTACTCTCCCAGCACAGGGATCTAAGTTCCGCACATGCGCTGTAGACGATGTGTGTCATGGAGAAGAACGTGCGCCATTTGGAGATCGCTGTCAGTTACGTACGCTTTGTTGAGCTCGTTTGAAATTCGGCGTCGATTGAAAATCCCGCCGCCTGTGAAATCAGGTCGGTGATTCAGTTTCTGAATGCGAGGAAAGTGAAACCGAGTGAAATTTATCGGCAAATTTGCGATGTTTACGGACCAGATGTGATGACTGATTCGATGGTGAGAAGATGGGTCCGACAGTTCAGTGGCGGGCCTAGTGATGTGCACGACGAAGAACGAAGTGGGCGTCCACCTTTGGTTACGGAAGAACTGGTTCACGCGATTGATGACATGATCCAGGACAACCGTAGGTTTACAATTAGTGCTCTCGCTATGGACTTCCCCCACATTTCACTATCACTGATGCATGAAGTCGTTACAAAACAACAGAAATTCCGCAAACTTTGCTCACGTTGGGTACCAAAGATTCTCACTGAGCAACACAGAACACAGCGGATGGGTAGTGCACCCGAGTTTTTGACCCGTTATGCTGAAAGCACATCTGTGTTTGTATTCTTTATTTTAGCTTTCCTAGAGCAATAAATAAATGGTTGAACTGCATTTAATGCGGCCCGGCTACCGCTCTCTAGATGGAATCACGCGTACCGATTCACAGGGAATGACAAGATTAGTAATTTACTAACAGGACAGGGGCACATCGAGAACTTGCCAACCACAGAGCAGGAGCTACAAAGCGATTCACAGGGAATGAGAGGAATTGTCTTCACGCCACCTAACGAACAGTAGCCGGGCCGCATTAAGTGCAGTTGTACCAAATACTTTTAGGAGAAGCTACCTACTCCTAGAGTTACGAAGTTTATCTTACATGTGAAAATACGGCCACTACTGTCGGGGGTTCGAATCCCCCCTCGGGCATGGATATTTGTGCCGTCCTTAGTGTTAGCTAGTTCATAAGTAGTTTGTAAGTTTAGGGACTGATGACCCCGTAGTTAAGTCCCATACGCTATACAAACATTTGAACGTTTTGAAAATACGGTTACTGCATAATTCTTAAATCGATATAGATTCAAAGGAAAAAACAGACATACATTAACTATACAGCCAATACACAGACTGTAGACATACGTTAATGTATGTCTGTGATGAAAAGTTCGTAAGTCATATATAAGTATATGCTGCTCAAAGAAACGTAAAGCAGTCAACAATCCGAAGATTGGTTTGAACACCACAGTGCTTTACTAGGCATGGTCCTGTTTGGAGGTGGTATGCCGTTGCCTTCCTCCGTCCTTCGAACTGACTTACCCAGCCAGTTGTAGGGGGGGACCTACAGTTTAACGCGGGTTCCGAACCACGGTGCTACTCGGTATTTTTCACATGAGCAATACTGCCAGAGGTGAAAGAATTGGAAAGTGACAGATAAAAATCGTAGGACCTGGCGGGGATCGAACCCGCGACCTTCGGATTTGTAGTCTGGCACGCAACCACTGTGCAACCGAGGTGCACATATGCTTCTTAAGTGGTAAAATTGCATTGCCAGTTCCGAAATTACCTCCATGTAACTTCTTTGAATGTATTTACTTAAGAATTCTTTACAAGGAAAGTCGAATTTATGTAGTTTCCTTTCTGATTTCGGTGTAGGCCTACCCTCATTAGATTTTGAGTTCGTTACGTTTAGGAGTGCGTAGAAAACGCCATATGTAGGAAAGGACAAACTGAGGAGATGTTTCCGGTACCGGCGGAAGGGCCGCGCGTTTTAGGGGAGTTTGGGGGGCGCCGAAATCCTCGCTACATTTATATTACTCTAAACACTGAACTAAAATTAACTTTTTCATAAATTGTGTAGCAACATTGGTTACTACCTCATGCCGTAGGCCTCACTCTTTATAACAATCCCAGTTTCTTCTTGAATCTCCTATAAAGGAAATCCCTTCATCCCTCCACTTTGACTATAAAAAAAAATCTCCGCTGACAAAGGTAAAGGCTATTGCTGAGAGTTGGGAGTTTTGAGCAACAATAACACGCTCTGACAATTACAACCACCGCTGTTCCGACAATTGCACTCCTTGCGACAAAGCTATGTCGGCCGCTCTAACAATACACACAAACAATATTGGGTTATCGGCAAAAAAAAAAAAAAAAAATAAAAATAAAAAAAAAAAAAATGTCCTGTTTGTACTGTCAAATGTCTCGTGAAAGAAAATTATAAATCAGAAGTCATGTACATGTAGTGCAGGCTTCATGCTGTGCGCGTTCTTCTTTTGTCTCCTGAATTTCGACTCTCAGTAGAAGAATCGTTACGTTAAAGTGTTCTTTATCGACATGTCGGAAAAAAAGAAGCCTTCTGGAAATGTATACAGAAAGAGAAGAGCACAATTAGCGACTAAAAATGAGAAACTCGCACCAGCATTAAAGAAATTCTTTCGTACTTCTGAAACAAACAATAATAGAAAATAAAACGTAGAACCAGAGAATGAGGAAACCAGCAAGAAATCAACAAATATTCCAGAAGATAACGACACAGTACAGATAAGTAGGCCTACATTACGTGACGTATTTTCGTGTTATTACGTTTAATAGAGAAGAGGTGTTTGTTTACACACGTAGCGTGTTAGCAGGCTGGGGTGGGAAGGGTGGCGGCCTCTCAGATAGGCGGCCAACTTCAGACTCAGAGAAAGTTCTTTCCCTTTTGATATAAATAGCAATAATTACATTCTATACCAACACTGATGCCTTATACTTGTACCAAAGCGATGAGACTTTTACTCGTTAGATGTGTATTAAACAACTATAATTGAAGACTTTGCAGAGAAAAAGGCACGAAAAGTTACATTAGCATTGTAAACAACTCAAAGAATAATTTGCGATAAAACTGTATAAAGATATAAAATTATGTTACTGGTTGTATTATTTGTATTACGAAATCTTTTTACAATGCTGTTACAAAATATATTTGTATATTCTTTTGTTCATATGAGTTCTCTTTCGCAGTTAACAAGGTTGTTTATGTATATATGTGATTTTTCTGTGATACAATACTAGAAATAAAAATGATCTACACAAGGATTTAAAAGCACTTACTTTAGTTCAAAAAGGGGTCCACTACACAGGAACACACATTTTCAATAATTTACCATCAAGTATAAAAAATTTAGCTACAAATAAAGATCAGTTTAAGAGGAACCTAAAAGACTTTCTAGTGGCCAACTCCTTCTACTCCATTAGTGAACTTCTAAATTGTACCAAATGATGCATGCACTCATACTATATTAGTATTATTACATTATCAGCAAAAAAAAAAAAAAAAAAAAAAAAAAAAAAAAAAAAAAAAAAAAAACTTAAATTATGTATCTATATTTATATTATAAGTGTATGTATTTGTATTTATACTATTAGTATTATTTGTTATTCAACTTGTAAATTTTGTTTCTTGACATGTTCCACATCCACGAGGATCCCCTCAATATGGATCTACGGAACAAATAAATAAATAATAAATAATAAAATAATAATATTTGTGTAAATAAATGCTGTATCGCATCATCAATCTTAATTTTATATAAATCGTTGTTTCTTGAATCGTCCTGTAAATTTCTAATCAGTGACGTAGAATATTTTGTATGTTCATGTGTAAATAATTGTCTCGTATACAGTTTACCAAAACTTACTCTGTGTATTTAACTGACAAAAGTTAAGATCTTACTCCATTTGATGTCTGATTCTTATAGTTACAGTTATAGAGTTCAAGGAGTTATCCTTTAAAAGCAGCTATCTGTAAGGTAGCATAGCAAATTTAGAGTCAGTAGTACCGATGTGTTGTAGGGGGCGCTATATGGATTCTTTGCCCGGGTGTTATTTTCCCCTTCCGCCGGCCCTGGATGTTACTTACATAGCATACCAAATAACTAACAGATACCGATGCTTCGTTTTTTTATTCTCATAACTGTGGTGTAATACACTACAAAAAGGGGTACAATTTTACTTACGGCATCGGCGTAGTTTTCTGTTGTTGGCAACGGCTGTTCAGTGATTTCTGAAATTCAGTCACGTAGAATGAAGAGAATAATTCCATATGTTCAAGATGAAATAAATAATTTATGTTGTTTTGATGAGTAAACTAATAATCCTCCTAAAGCGAATAGTTCGTTGCCAACGATAACAAATTAAACCGCTGCCACTGCAAGTAAAATTTAACCCAGCTGTATCCCACATGCTTTGCAATGTCATGGAAAGAAAAGAACTGCATCTTTCGACGGGTATAATTTGAATTTAAGAAGTAACGACGTTCCTTCGCGTCTATTGACGTTTTCATTTAAGAAGAATTATTTGCAAGGAAGATCGAACTTATGTAGTTCCTTTCTGATTTCCGTACGTGCTTATTAGATCTTGAGTCCCTTCTCTTTAGAAATGCCTAAAAACAGTTCAGTACAGTAAAATACAAATAGAGGTCCTGTTAGTTATGTAGTACAAAAAATAACTAATAGAAGGCAATGCTGCTTTTTTATGCTCATGACTACGCTGTAGTTCTGTACAAGTGATTGTATCCTTTCTTTAATATCCATTGCGAAGCACAGGTATACAGCTATCTACTACAAATCTCCTAAAGTACTTCACTGATTTACATGGGGAAACTTCGTTTCGTAAAAGGGGATCACAAAACAAAAGTAATTTAAAGTTTTGATTCTACGACCGTTATGTCTGTCTGTCTCTTAGAAGACGTTTATTTTCGTAGAATTTTCATCCATAGCGTGATCATATCGTGCGGTTGGATACACGTTTCTTTTCATCAAAATCGGATCAGAGAAAATAAAGATATCATAATTTAAACATTTGTCTAAAAGCAGTCACTATCTATCAGCAAAGACCAATGTCCAAAGGTACTACACGAACTTTCATGGGGGCTAAAAAGCAAAGGATACATGGCGCTATTCTCATTATTATTATTAATAATATTTCTCATCTCAACGACAGAAGTGTTTTCAGAAGTTTACGCCAAACAGACAATTACACACCGCAGTCGTAACTTTATGAACACAATTTAACATTGAATTTATATCGTTCCGGAGTACGGACTGAAATTAATTTCAGTTTTTGTTGTTGTTGTTGTGGTCTTCAGTCCGGAGACTGGTTTGATGCAGCTCTCCACAATACCCTATCCTGAGCAAGCCTCTTCATCTCCGCATAAGAACGGCAACCTACATCTATCTGAATCTGCTTACTGTATCCATCTCTTGGTCTTCCTCTGCGATTTTTACCCCACACACTTCCCTCTAATGCTAAATTCACAATTCCTTGATGTCTAAGAATGTGTCCTACCAATCTATCCCTTCTTTTAGTCAAGGTATGCCAGAAATTTCTTTTCTCCCCAATCCTGTTCAGTACTTCCTCATTAGTTACACGATCCACCCACCTAATCTTCAGCATTCTTCTGTAGCACCATATTTCAAAAGCCTCAATCCTCTTCCTGTCCGCACTGTTTATCGTCCATGTCTCACTCCCATACAAGGCAACACTCCATACAAATGCCTTCAGAAAGGACTTCCTTAGGCTTAAATCAATATTTGATGTTAACAGATTTCTCTTTTTCAAAAACGCTTTTCTACCCATTGCCATTCTGCATTTTATATCCTCTGTACTGCGACCATCATTTGTTATTTTACTGCCCAAGTAACAAAATTCATCTACTTCCTTTATTGCTTCGTTTCCCAATCTAATCCCTTCAGCATCACCTGATTTTCTTACGCTGCACTCCATTACCCTAGTTTTTCTCTTGTTAATGTTCATCTTATATGCACCTTTCAGCACACTGTCCATTCCGTTCAATTGTTGTTCCAGGTCCTTTGCTGTATCTGACAGAATTACTATGTCGTCGGCAAAACGCAATGTTTTTAATTCTTCACCCTGAACTTTAATTCCTTCTCCAAATTTCTCCTTGCTTTCCTTTATAGCTTGCTCAATGTACAAATTGAATAACATCGGAGAAAGACTACAACCCTGTCTTACTCCCTTCCCAACCACTGCATCCCTTTCATGCCCTTCAACTCTGACAACCGCTGTCTGGTTTTTGTACAAGTTGTAAATAAACTTACGCTCCCTATATTTTACTCCTGCTTGCTTCAGAACTTGAAAGAGTTTATTCCAATCAACATTGTCAAAAGCCTTCTCCAAATCTACAAAAGCTAGAAATGTAGGTTTGCCTTTTCTTAATCTGTCTTCTAGGATAAGCCGTAAAGTGAGTATTGCCTCCCGAGTTCCTACATTTCTCCTGAACCCAAACTGATCTTCCCCGAGGTCGGCTTCTACCAGTTTTTCCATCCTTCTGTATATAATTCGTGTTAATATTTTGCAACCATGACTTATTAAACTGATGGTTCTGTAGTTTTCACACCTGTCTGCACCTGCTTTCTTTGGAATGGTGATTATAACATTTTTCTTAAAGTCTGAGGGTACTTCGCCTGTCTCATACATCTTACACACCAGGTGAAACAGGTTTGTCATGGCTGGTTCGCCCAGAGACTTCAGTAGCTCTGAGGGAATATCATCTACTCCAGGGACCTTGTTTCGACTTAGGTCTTTCAGGGCCCTGTCAAATTCTTCTCTCAGTACAGTATCTCCTATTTCATCTTCATTTACATCCTCTTCCCTTCCTACAATATTGTCTCGAAGTTCATTTCCTTTGTAGAGCCCCTCTATATACTCTTTCCACCTTTCAGCTTTCCCTTCTTTGCTGAGAACTGGTTTTCCATCAATGTCCTTGATATTCATAGAGCTGTTTTTCTTATCTCCAAATGTTTCTTTTATTTTCCTGTAGGCTGTATCTATTTTTCCCCTATTTATACATTCTTCTACATCCTTGCATTTGCCTTCTAGCCACTCCTGCTTAGCCATTTTGCACTTCCTGTCAATCTCATTTCTTAGTCGTCTGTACTCCATTTTGCCTGTTTCATTTACTGCATTTTTATATTTTCTCCTTTCATCAATTAAATTTAGTATCTCCTGTGATATCCAAGGATTTTTTGTAGGTCTTGCCTTTCTACCTATTTTGTCCTCTGCTACCTTCACTATTTCATCTCTCAATTTTACCCATTCCTCCTCTACTGTTTTATTTTTTCCTGTTTCTGTCAATTGTTGGCTAAAGCTCCCTCTGAAATTCTTAAGAACCTCAGGTTCCTTCAATTTATCCAGGTCCCATCTCCTTATTTTGCTACCTTTCTGTATTTTCTTTAGTTTCAGCCTACAGTTAATAACCAACAAGTTATGGTCAGAGTCTATATCTGCCCCTGGGTATGTCTTACACTGTAAAACCTGGTTCCGAAATCTATGTCTTACCATTATAAAATCTATCTGGTATCTCCCGGTGTCTCCTGGTCTTTTCCACGTATACAACCTTCTTTTGTGGTTCTTGAACCAGGTGTTTGTTATAACTAAATTATGTTCCGTGCAAAATTCTACCAAGCGACTTCCTCTTTCATTCCTTTTGCCCAGACCATATTCACCTACTATCTTCCCTTCCCTTCCTTGTCCTACTACCGAATTCCAGTCTCCCATAACAATTAAGTTTTCCTCTCCCTTAATTGTCTGAATAATTTCTTTTAGCTCCTCATATATTTCTTCGATTTCCTCATCATCGGCAGAGCTAGTTGGCATATAAACCTGTACTACTGTTGTCGGTGTTGGCTTCGTATCTATCTTGACAATGATAATGCGATCACTGTGCTGGTTATAGTAGTTTACCCGCATTCCTATTTTCTTATTCATTATCAATCCTACTCCTGTGATACCCCCAATTGATTTTGTATTTATAATCCTGTACTCACCTGAACAGAAATCCTGTTCATTCTGCCACCGAACTTCACTAATCCCCACTATATCTAACTTCAACCTATCCATTTCCCTTTTTAAATTTTCTAATTTTCCTACTCTATTAAGGGATCTAACATTCCACGCTCCGACCTGTAGAATGCCAGTATTGTCTTTCCTGATGATCACATCCTCTTGAGTAGTCCCCGCCCGGAGATCCGAATGGGGGACTATTTTACCTCCGGAATATTTTACCCGAGAGGATGCCATCATCATATGTTCATACAGTAGAGCTGCATGTCCTCGGGAAAGGTAACGGCTGTAGTTTCCCCTTGCTTTCAGCCGTTCGCAGTAGCTGTGTGGCAAAGCCACATTAGCTGATGTTACAAGGCCAGCTCAGTCAATCATCCAGACTGTTGCCCCTGTAACTACTGAAAAGGCTGCTGCCCCTCTTCAGGAACCACACGTTTGTCTGGCCTCTCCACAGATACCCCTCCGCTGTGGTTGCACCTACGGTACGGCTATCTGTATCGTTGAGGCACGCAAGCCACTCCACCTCGGCAATGTCTGTGGTTCATGGGAGTGGTCAGTTTTTTCAGTTTTTGTATGAAAAACTTTATGAACATTCATTGTTTCCGACAATGACTTCTACTTCAATTTGACATCTTGGCTAGGAGTACGGAGTTCACTGACAGAGCGATCCAAAAAGGGCACTGTTTTTGCTTACCTAAAAACCAATGATATACACAGGTATCTCTTTAACAACCGTTGCGAAGCACGGGCATCGGGCATATAAGCTAGTAGGTATCTAAAATCCTTCCTATGTCCGCCTCCTGCTTCTAAGCTACCTCCCCACCTATTTTGAGCCAAATCGGTTCAGACGTTCTTTAGTTACAAATAGTGCAACTAACACGACTTTCTTTTATATATATATATATAGATGCAGTATTCTGTCTAGTGGCAGGTCCATGTCTTCGTACGGAGAATTTCTGATTCCATTGTTCCCTGTCTTCAGCATCTTCCTTCAGACATATTTAATGGCGTCCAGATATTGAATTCTTCTTTTTCTTCTTCGTCCTGTGTTTTCTCTGACTTACCCTTCGGACATCGTGTAGGAGACCCGCTTGTCTAAGTACGTGTCCCATCCAGTTGGCCTTTCTCTGTAGAATTGTATGCGGAGTACACATCCCAGGTACTTGAACTGATTCACATTTTCCAGTTCCCGATTGTCAACAATTATTTGGTACCTACAGTAGCATAATAAATACTAAAACACCCCAGTGCATTTATCTATTAACTAGATGACCCCTGCAAATAATTCGCACTCTATCCTGCTCAGTCGCAGGTAGGTAAGATAGTAATGGAGGAAAGGCAGATAATAAACTTTAAATACTAGTTACAGATATTAGTCCTATTAAATATATATATTGTCGTGTTGCAATGGAACCAGGCTTGACTTCCAAGGCAACTGAACACAGCACTTATACTGAAAGCACGTTTATTACGAACTCAACATACACGCAGCACTGACTGCCTCTCAGGCAGAGTGCTCTGCTATTTATACACAGACAGAATTTACCAGAAATTAGAAGAACAGTTAACATAAGAAACAAGTAGAATTTACAAGTCAACATAAGAAAGGTGTAGAACATTCTGGAATTGTAAATTACAGAGAAATAAATTTTTGCCGGTGGGCGGGATTGAACCGGGGACCTTCTGCACCACAGTCGGTGACGCTATCCCCTGCGCCATGCAGGCAGTCGGTGGTCGTGGTCTCTCGCGGCAATAGAATTACATACAATATGATTAATTGTGAAGCATGTAAAAATCAGATATTAACTTTTTCATGTTTATTTTATTTTTTGAAAACTTGTTTACTTTACAAAACTTCTTTGGAAACAGTTTTAGTAGTTAAATGTGGTTATTGTGTAATTTTTGGCTGTATGTGTCTTTAGCACAAACATAAATATCACTGAATGAGCGAACTCGTGAAAAAGTTACTTATAGGCTAAATGTCCTTGGAAAAAATAAGGTTCCGGTAAATATAACACTGCCTTTTGAAGCGTGTGACCTTGTGCTTTATTTATGGTCATAGAGAAGGCTAGTTTTATTGGCAACTAGATTACCCGGTGAACTTTGTATCACTTGCCTCTTAATATAGTCCTTTAGACCCGGTAGCTTTATAAAGGCATCATCAGGTAGTCTAAGTATCGGCTCGATAGTGGGCGAAAAGAGTGGGCAAATCCTTCACACACACATGTCCAGGATAATTTTCATGTCACATTCGTGGAAGTTCAGGTAAGGTTTAGACGGTGATAAAATATGGGAAAATTGCGAGGGACATTTAGATTTGAAACATGTAAAATAATGACTTGGTTGTTGTGCTGCGTGCTTCCAGAAATTTACTTTGAAAGAGTAAAGTTCGCTTTACACGATCTGAACCCGTATTTGAACTGTCAAAGATAAAAATGAATTGCTGTTCGCACAGACATATATTACTAGACTGGAAATGCCGTATACAGTATCATTGGTGTCTCTGACGTCTCGCCGCCATATTTCTATACTACAACCGTGTGAGCAGTCGTATGTGTATTTACAGAAAACAATCGTAAAAATACGGATGAACCCACGTTACTACGCTGTCTCTAGAGATTGGAAATATTGGTTGTTTCATGTGTTGTGTATAGTTGTAATTTATCGTACAGCAAACCGAAGATATAAGGCCAGTTCACACTAGGGATGGCGGTTATCGCTGAAACAACCGGTTTTCGGTTACACCGGTTCTTTTCATCTCCAGTTTAACCGCACCATAATAATTGCTCAAGATAACCGGTTTCTTAAATAACCGGTTTTCGGTTTTTTATTGCTATTATTTCCAGTAATGTTCCAACGAAACATATTTTTCGGCTGAAACAGAAACCGTAATCATCGGTTCTTCTAGTTTCGGCCGAAACCGAAACTTACGAAATTTACTTAATAATTAGGTAAATTTACGTTATACGACAAATCACTAGTCTTTCCATATTTTGCAAGATCCCATCCCAATACTACGCCTTATTGAGTGTGTGTAAGCCTAGCCAGGAGTCCGTAGAAGACGATATACGAAGCATACAGATTTACTGGCCTAGTATTTCCATCCGGCAGTTGCGAATATTGAGCCAACCACTCCGTTAAGTTGGACTTGTGAGCCAGCGCATACGAATATCTCGTTTACACACAACATATATAAGTTACAGTCAGTAAATAAACTTCAGTCAGTGCTGCAGAAGTATTTCGAAAAATAAAATCACAGTTCCGACTAACAGTATGATTGTTGTCAGTCTAAATTTACGCAAATTGAAATAGGAAAGCTCTGTACCACATGATCAGAGAATGTTCAAAAGGGTGTAAGTTCTTATGAGACCTAAATGCTTAGGTCATCGGTCCCTAGACTTACAAACTACTTAAACTAACTTACGCTAATGACAACACACACACCCATGACCTAGGTTGGAGGGAGGACTCGAACCTCCGACTGGAGCAGCCGCGCAGTCCGTGACATGGAGCCTCAGACCGCACGGCTACCTCGCGAGGCACCACATGATCAATGTTACCTAAACCCATATTGGTTATTAAAAAAGCCCCTCGCTTTCAAGGAATCACATTAATAAAACGTGTTAGCATAACAATATGATGATACATTAAAAGTTATTATTACAAGCTTACATAATAGATATATGAATCGAATTTGCCTTCTCTTCCAAGAAACATTTTGGATGCTTTCTCCTTATAAATGACACAGTATGTTTGTAGTACCTCCACCCGTTTTCAGCTTTTTAAAGCAAATGGAGCATTGTACCTCACCGCTACCGTACTTCGTGAAGTACTTCCACAGTCGGGATGGTGCCATTTAAGACACAAGCGACGTCTGGCGACGACAGCAAGGAACTGCCGCGTGACCAGACGGAGGCAAGTCTCGTACACTGCCGGTGCACGCGCGTCGTCTAATAGGCCACGCCACACGGCAACAGCTGCGTCGGTGCCTCAGTAGCTGCACCAGTCCTTAAGTTCTTTGCCAAGCGTTTGTTGCGCGTTTCTGACTGCCGGGAGTGTTCTTAAATTAACATTGATCGCTTTTCTTAGTTTCTGCGATGACCTAGTATTTCTCAGCAGCGTAAATTTTAGGAAGAGCCCTAAATAATAGGGTCTAGTAGTTTTAAATTTTTAAAATTATTTAGAAGAAAACACATTTTGAACCACTACTACAGGAAGTAGTCGTACCGGTTTTTTTTACCCGGTTCTTGGCAATAACTAAAAGAAACCGGTTATAACCGACACCAAATAATACCGAAAAAACCGGTTACTAAAACCTAAAATAACGGTATCGGTTTTAACTGGTCGGTTTTTCCCATCCCTAGTTCACGCTGTCTGTCACGTCAAAGTCACGTCACGTTGTATTCACACTGTCCATCACGTCACTTCGTTATCCTACTACACGATTTTCAAAGTTAGGTTATGAGTGGCGATCGTTTATGTACAAAGTCATAGTTTAATACTGGAATTGCGGAAACAACCACGTTAAATGTCACAAAAGAGCCATTTGTCGTGGATAACACGTATCTTTATTGAGTGTTCTTACGAAAACTACAGTCTACTTTGATATATACGGTGATACATGATTTTGCTCTTTTTGTTCATCTGTTACCAGCAGTGTTGCCAGATGTCAGAGAGAGAGAGAGAGAGAGAGAGAGAAAATACCTACAGTCTCACAAAAATATACCTACGTTTTCCCTACTTTCTCCCTACCAGCTCATAAAAAGCCCCTAAATCAGGTGTATAGCCAGGATTTGGTCTGGGAGGGGCTGAACCCAGGACTCTGGCCTGGGGAAAGGGGGGCATGGCATCATACCTCCACTGCTGCACAAAATGCACCGACCACTAGGAAATTAAACACTGACTAATATGAGAAATGAAACGAGGGTATGCACATGCAAGTCAAGACTCGACAAACAAAAGGTTTCTGTTGGTGCTACAGTTGCCTGGCGAACCGCCTCTACTGCGCATGCGCGCCACAACTGTTTCTGATGTTTCGCGGTTTGGCCACCTATATTTCTAGTTGACACTTGTTCTCTCGTTGAGTGTGAATCTCATCGACACGCTTTAATAAACCTCTCCTTTATTTGTTGTAAAAACCCATGATAATTGGTGACCAGCTGCTTTGTTAAAAGCACCAGCTTAATTTTACAATTGCCGACACAGGGCCTCACGGTCATTGTTTGCAACTGCAGTTGATTGGCGGTAATTTTGTTGGCTAATCGGGTGATGATATACGATTTCCAATGAGACTTGTGGAACATCTGAAGGCATGTAATAGGAGGTCGTTGTTTCGTTAGCCTCTACGATAACTTCTTGTACTCATTGAGTATTCGCATGTTATTACGGATGATGGAATTGTTACTTTCAAGGATCTTATTTTGATAGTCAAGTGTAAATCATGTCCCGAATTCCAAGTGCCGGACAAGGGTACATCAAGAACGTGGCAATCATAGAGAGGATCCTCATTAAATGCCGTGAATTCCGAGTGCACTCTTACACGAGGATAACTGATTTATTAACTGCACAAGGATTCATCGAGATACTATGAACCATAGAGTAGGAACAGTATTAATTATTTAATTCACAGTCAGCGCAAAAAAGGAATTCCGTCACTCTAGATGATTCGATTTTCTTAGAGTAATGCTATGTTGACAACGAATATCTAGTGTTTTGTTCATTATAACGTTAGCTGTCGCAAATGTTTTAGCGTTGTCTTATTAATATCTTCTCGATTACTAGTTAGACTAGTACATCGTCCTGACGCAAATAAGTAACAGTCTAGACAAGGTTATAATATAACGTCTTTCTTTCTTGGAAACAATGAATTTTTCTTGCGATAAGATTTTCTGACACTAATTTCAAACCGACTCTCAATTCCACTAATATACATCGAAATCATCATATTTCGCATCAAGTTTAATGTGTCTAAAACCAAGTTTTCAAATTAATATTTTTTACTATGAGGAGAAAAAACTAAGCCGTCTAAAATATAGTTCGCTAGTTCAAACTTCACCACCATTGGTCGGTTTCATTCTTGCGTGTTGACAACTGTTGCCAACATTACCAGCTTGGCCTGTGTCGACGATTGTAAAATTTTACCAAAGTACCTACGCGTCAGGGACTTTTGGATGAAAATTCCCTACATGATTTCAATGCTTAAAAGTACCTACGTGTAGGGAAAATTCCCTACGTCTGGCAACACTGGTTGCCAGGCTCGACCTACTGCGGGCTTTTCCTTCAATAGTATGACCGTTATAAATGTGCTATTTGCTCGTCAATAACAGGTATCTTTATTCGTCTCAGTGTTTTTCCCATAATTACAATCTCATTTAAATGTATGCGGCGGTAAAATTTTACTTACCATCTCAGTGGCCTCGTGTGATTATGTTGGCAACATCAACAAACGGTAGAAAGCTCTAACCAAGATGTTGATATTCTTAGTAAGTCATACAGCGTGAGTTGATTAGTATTTCGTACAGATGATGAAGTAAATGAATAATGCAGTTATCTTGGCTACGTGCAGATAAGCGTCGAAGTTATCATCCACTATGTTTGCTGCATCGCTTTCTCAATCATTGCAAACCTTCATACTTATCCTCAACGACTATCTTACTATCTGAACAGCACAGTAGAAACACACGCTCTCGCCAAAATAAAACTCTCTCTCTACCTTCACATAACACTGCAATCTTCTCTAAATCATTTTCCGTATCGGGAACACGTCTGTGGAACAATCTTCCTCAAAAGTTAAGAGAAATAAAATCAATTCAAAACTTTAAAAGACAACTAAGGGTTCACCTTCTGTCACAATAGTCAACTTTTTCTCCACTTACCAGTCTGTAGCCCACTGTTGTCAATTCCTCCTCCCCCCACAAATGTTTCCCTTTCCTTTCGTTGCCATTCATATATGTCTCCTCTTCCTCACATCCATTAGCACTGACATTTTTCAATCTTCTCCCCCTTTCACTAATCATTTTACCCCTTCTGTTTATGTTAAACTTAATTCAAATGTGTTAAACATCTATCTCCATGTAAAAATCTCTTGTTATTATTAGTATTATTTTGATTTTTGTGTTATTATTATCATTATTGTTAGTATTATCATATATTGTTATTATTAATATTATTAATATAGCGTTTTTTGTAATTAAATCCTTTGTTCATGTTGTTCCTGATCAGATGTAAGAGAGTACCCTATGGCCCTAATCTGGTCAGGTTAAATAACCAAATAAATAAATAAATAAATATTGCTGTTCGTGTCTATGGTTGACAGATTTTTTGTACGTGCCCTCGTTCACTTAGTAACAGTAATTGCCTTCGTACAACGAAATTGTTTTGACAAAACATTTGCATCGTAAAGGGAATGCCTAACGCCAACGTCACACGACTGACAACGTAATCACGTGAGGCCGCCAGGACAGTGAGTAAAATATAAGCGTACGTAACACGTTCTTCTCAAAACACGGTTCGACAATGTAGGCCTATTTGTTGAATTCAGCTACTGCGGAAGTGTTAGCTCAAATGCAAATCATGTTCAAACCAACTAGTAGGCTAAAGCTTACAACGTCATATGGTGTCAGAAGATCACAATATTACCGTATGGAAACTTTCTGACGTGAGGTGAGGCAAGATGGCCGTATCAGGCTTCAGTCAGAGAGGCAAGTTTGCCAGTCTAGTAATATATATGTCTGTGGCTGCTCGTTACTCTTGCTAAAACTCGAGAACGGCTGAACTGATTTGGCTGTATATCATTACATAAACCACTGAATCTATTGTGAAGAAATCTAGTGCGGAGATGGCTTGAGTGCTGCAGTACCGGATAAGGTACTTTAGAAAGTGTGCAATTCAAGATCATTTATTTGAAGTATACGAATCGAAATAACGAACAATAATTACTCTCTGGGAAAGCTATTTACACTTTGACCTATTTTTCAGAAGTTATAATTAACTTTAAAAATGCATTGTCAGCAGAAGTACCTGCCATTATTTTACAGGTTTTAAATCTAAATTTACCTCGCAAGTTTTCCATATTTTACCACCGTTTAAACCTTCTCTGAACTTCCACGAAGCAATTCATTTTATATATATTAAAAAGATTCCTGTCAATCGCATAAGTGGATCCAAATTTGTGAACATTTTTATTTCTGCCTATTTCCATTTGACACATATTTCAGGTCCTACTGCATCAAAGTATGTTACGTGTTAAGTAGTCAAACATTTCGGTTTTAGATCATGGTATGCAGGAGATGAGCATCTTTTCTAAAAAAAAAAAAAAAAAAAAAAAAAAAAAAAAAAAAAAAAAAAAAAAAAACCACATTTAAGAGATATATTGTAATTAGACCTAAAGGTCACACATTGGATGATTTAGCATGGAAAATGAGATGTAAACGTTTCCTGATAGTAAATTGCCATGATAGTGAGAAATTGATGAAGCAAGAAACCAGTTCAGTCTACCATGAGTTGTTTCTTTTCGTTTGTTAATTTTACAATTTCATAGATTAATATAGCAATCGTTGTGGTTGTTGTGGTCTTCAGTCCGGACACTGGTTTGATGCAGCTCTCCACAATACCGTATCCTGAGCAAGCCTCTTCATCTCCACATAAGAACGACAACCTACATCTGTCTGAATCTGCGTACTCTATCCATCTCTTGGTCTTTCTCTGCGGTTTTTACCCCATACACTTTCCTCCAATGATACATTCACAATTCCTTGATGTCTAAGAATGTGTCCTACCAATCGATCCATTCTTTTAGTCAGGGTGTGCCAAAAATTCCTTTTCTCACCAATTCTGTTCAGTACCTCCTCATTAGTTACGCGATCCACCCACCTAATTTTCAGCATTCTTCTGTAGGACCACATTTCAAAAGCCTCTATCCTCTTCCTGTCCGCACTGTTTATCGTCCATGTTTCACTCCCATACAAGGCAACACTCCACACAAATGCCTTCAAAAAGGACTTCCTTCGGCTTAAATCAATATTCGATGTTAACAAATTTCTTTTTTTCAGAAACACTTTCCTACCCATTGCCATTCTGCATTTTATATCCTCTGTACTGCGACCATAATTTGTTATTTTACTGCCCAAGTAACAAAACCCATCTACCTCTTTTATTGTTTCGTTACCTAATATAATTTCTTCAGCATCACCTGATTTTCTTACACTGCACTCCATTACCCTAGTTTTGCTCTTGTTAATCTTCATCTTATATGCACCTTTCAGCACACTGTTCACTCCGTTCAATTGTTGTTCCAGGTCCTTTGCTGTATCTGACAGAATTACTATGTCGTCGGCAAAACGCAATGTTTTTAATTCTTCACCCTGAACTTTAATTCCTTCTCCAAATTTCTCCTTGCTTTCCTTTATAGCTTGCTCAGTGAACAAATTGAATAACATCGGAGAAAGGCTACAACCCTGTCTTACTCCCTTTCCTTTCAAGCCCTTCAATTCAATTGTAGTTTGTAATCCTTGCGACCGATAACCACGGCAGTTAAGTCCCATAGATTTACAGAACATTTGAACATTTTCTGCTTTCCTGGGAAAGCTTTTATATTATTTTTTTGTCACATTTGTTGTGCATGTTCCTTTTGCTTCAGCTGTGATTGCTATACAGTCTGATACGCTAAATAATGTACATATTGCATTCCGTGTTAGTTTCATAACCTTTTCATTCCCAGTGTTGTTCATGGACAACAACGTATTAAAAGTTGATTTATATCATACTAGCAAATATTCATAGAATATATGACATCAACTGCGATTGGGCAAAGCTGAAATTTTGTACCCAGCCGGGATTCGAACCCGGGTCCCCTGCTTTCTAGGCAGTTGCGCTGACCCCTACACCACTGGGGACACAGTGATCACCGCACCTGCAAGGACTACCTAAGCACACCTCCCGTCAGATACAAATACTGCAGGATCAGAAGTGACGTCTGTTCTCTCGCAACAGACGCCACATGTATATTCATACTAGCAAACCTGGCAACGCTTCGCAGTAGCTAATGTGTACGGGTTATATACCCCGATCTCCCCTCTGCTTCTCGCTATGTCTGTCCCTTCCTCCCTCCTCTGTTTTCACATCGCCTCCTCCCCCTGTCTTCTTTCCATCACTTTCACAGTGTCTTCGGTTGTTTGCAGATGACGCCGTCATCTACCGTCAAGTAAAATCATCTGAAGATCAAAACCAACTGCAGAACGATCTGAATAAGATATGAGTATTGTGTAAAAATTGACAATTGACTGCAAACGATGAGAAGTGTGAAGTCGTCCACATGAGTACTAAAAGAAATCCGTTAAACTTTGTTTACAAGATTAATCAATCATACGTGAAGGCCGTAAACTCCACAAAATACTTCGGAATTACTATTACTTCAGACTTAAACTGGAAAGAACACGTAGATAACGTCGTAGTAAAGGCGAACCAGAGACTGCGATTTATTGGTAGAACCCTTAAAAGTCGAAACAGAACTACTAAAGAAACTGCATACACTACGCTTGTCCGTCCGTTTTTGGAGTATTGCTGCCCAGTGTGGGATCCTTATCAGGTGGGTTTGACGAATGACATCAAAAGAGTCCAAAGAAGAATAGCTCGTTTTATATTGTCACGTTAAAGTGGAGACAGCGTTACGAAAATGATACAGGATCTGGGATGGGAATCATTGCAACAACGGCGCTTATCGCTGCGGCGTGGGCTACTTGCGAAACTCCAATCGCCAACAATCTCCTCCGAATGCGAAAATATATTGTTGACTCCCACTCACATAGGTAGTTTTGCGTCCCAGCCTCGTCGTCGCTTTTATGTCTCGTTTCCGTCTTAGGTGTCTGTCGGTGGCCGAATAGACAGACTGACACAGGAATAAAAGTAGCCCGCTTGTGCAGGTACGGAGGGGAGCAGCCAGTGGGACAGCAGAAACTAGAAACACTAGAGTAAATTAGAACGAGATATATATTTCTTGGGAGACTTAGTAATACTTAACTTTTACATAGCTCAGTACTGCAGAATGCTGATACATAGTTGAGCTAGAGGCCTGCCTAGTGCCTATCCGATAGCCAAGTCTTCACTGGTGCCTATCTGATTCCCAAGTGTTAGCTGGTTCCTATCTCAGTTCCAAGTGAACGATGTCGTTCAGTGGTGGCCGCGAGCGGAGTTGCAGCAGAGGGCGCTCGTGGCCGACGTCGTAAGAACTCCGCGCCGTGCGTGCATGGCGGCGCGCGGCGAAAGTAGGTGGCGCGCACTTTAGACTTGTGCGACACCACAGGTAGAAATGATCATCAGAATAAAATACGAGAAATCAGAGCTCGAACGGAGAGATTGAGATGTTCTTTCTTCTCTCGCGCTATTCGAGAATGGAATGGCAGATGAATAGTATAAAGGTGGTTCCTTGAACCCTCTGCCAGGCACTTAAATGTGATTTGCAGAGTATCCCATGTAGTTGTAGACTCCCTGTTATCCCACTCCATATCCACATCCTGCACCTACTCTCTGTGTCTCTATCATCCCCCCTTTTTAAATCCACTTCATTCCCAATCTCAATCTCCTCCTCTCGCTGGATGGGTATTTCAATTGGAAAGGGGTTATTAGAGAAACCTTTCGAGTTGCTCTGTCTGTGAGGATAGAAGCTTTAATGATTTTACTGTACGAACTGGGGTAATCATAAAAAAAAACTTTCCTGTTTCATGTTAAAAATGATGGGAAAAAGGAAAACATAACCGCATATTTTTACAGCAGAGCTTAGCAAGAATGGTTTTCGTAATTGGCAGCAATATTCGTCAGTTTGCTTCCTGAGCTGTAAGTGAATAATGAACTCTTATTACGAATGTAATTGAAACACGATTGACAACATTGCTACATACTGGTAAAATGTTACAATCCGCGACTCAGGCGTGGTACAGCAATGTTGGCAGCAGCTGCTGGACCGTGGGAATGAAGGCGACCAATCGCAGCAAGGCTTGAGACAGCCCATGAAATTTTAGATGGCGACAGTTGTTTTCTCTTCACAGTAAATAATATCATTTTGATAATCCGCATAATAATATAGTTCCAGACGCAGTGAACTTACTGAGGAAGATGATGTTTCTCATGTATTCTCAGCACTGATACCGCCGTCTCCCTTTAACCTGCTTGGCGTATTTCTTTGCTCGGATGCAGCGTATTTTGTCGCTAGGCGAGTAACGAATGAATGAGCTGATTCTTCGAGAATCTAGAAAATGATCCGATCCGGAAGCGTAGTTTCAGTTTTATGTCACGCAACACGGGAACGCAGTCGAACGGGACAAAAAGTATCCTATGTCCCTCTCTTTTTTCTAAGCTACCTCGCCACCAATATTGAGAAAAAAACGGTTCAGACGTTCTTTAGTTATAAATAGTGTAACTAACGCGACTTTCTTTTGTATATATAGATTTTGTGCACCAGTCCTTAAAATCGCGTTGTTTTTGATGAACAACATGCATCTAATATGACATTTTGCCGCTTGGTATTACGGCGTGTAGTCACTTGTGAGGCGTTAGTCTGTCAGTCTTGGAGGTTAAAAACGTTGCATTGCCGTCTGTACGTCGCTGAGAGTGTGAGCGTGAGTGTGGTTCTTCTACATCTACATGGGATACTCTGCAAATCATATTTAACTGCCTGGCAGAGCGATCATCGAACCACAATTATACTATTTATCTTCCAGTCCATTCTCGAATAGCGCGCGGGAAGAAAGAACACCTGAATCTCTCCGTTCGAGCTCTGATTTCTCGTATTTTATTCTGATGCTCATTTCTACCTATGTAAGTGGGAGTCAACAATATATTTTCGCATTCGGAGGACAATGTTGTCGATTGGAGTTTCGTAAGTAGCCCACGCCGCAGCGATAAGCGCCGTTGCTGTAATGATTCCCATTCCAGATCCTGTATCATTTCCGTAACGCTGTCTCCCCTGTATCGTGACAATACGAAACGAGCTGCCCTTCTTTGGACTCTTTCGATGTCGTCCGTCAAACCCACCTGATAAGGATCCCACACTGGGCGGCAATACTCCAAAAATGGACGGACAAGCGTAGTGTATTTCTTTCGTAGTTTATTCCATCTTTTAAGGGTTCTGCCAATGAAACGCAATCTCTGGTTCCTCTTTCCCACGACGTTATCTACGTGTTCTTTCCAATTTAAGTCTGACGTAATAGTAATTCCTAGGTATTTTGTGGAGTTTACGGCCTTCACTTTTGATTGATTCATCTTGTAAACAAAGTTTAACGGATTTTTTTTCGTACTCATGTGGACGACTTCACACTTCTCATTATTTTGAGTGTATTCCCAATTTTTACACCATACTGATATCTTATTCAGATCGTTCTGCAGTTGGTTTTGATCTTCAGATGATTTTACTAGACGGTAAATGACGGCGTCATCTGCAAACAACCTAAGAGACCTACTTAGATTTTCCCCTAAATCTTTTATGTAAATAAGGAACAGCAGGGGAAAAGTAACACTACCCTGTGGAACCCCCGATATTACCTCTCTTTTAGTCGATGCCGTACCATCGGTTACTACGAACTGTGTCCTCTCTGACAGGAAATCTCCAATGCAATTGCAAATTTCCTTTTATTTCACTCCAGCATTCTAGCATTATTGTCCTGGCAGTGTTAACAAAATAACAAGCAAGTAACAAAATACCGCTATACAAACGTCTGTGTTTTGCATGAAATACATGACGTAAAAGAATCAATAGTCCGAGCAAAAGATTTTGATCTGATGCCGCATCAGCAGACCCTTAGCAGCCTGCCACTGTGTCGAAAATTTTTATTTCTTCACACTGTTAGCCTGTAACTAGCATTTGGTTTTTTAATCGTTTACACATCATGAGCATTCATTACCTTTGTAAAAATCTCATGTGATGATGAAATTGCTTTCTGATTATGACTACCTTAGTGTAGTCCAAGTCTAGATAAAAGTACAGGGTGTCTCAGGAAAGCCGCCACTTTCGTCATGCTTGGCCTCCCAGGTCCCCAGACCTCAGTCCGTGCGATTATTGGCTTTGGGGTTACCTGAAGTCGCGAGTGTATCGTGATCGACCGACATCTCTAGGGATGCTGAAAGACAACATCCGACGCCAATGCCTCACCATAACTCCGGACATACTTTACAGTGCTGTTCACAACACTATTCCGTGACTACAGCTACTGTTGAGGAATCATGGTGAACATATTGAGCATTTCCTGTAAAGAACATCGTCTTTGCTTTCTCTTAATTTGATATGCTAATTATTGCTTTTCTGATCAAGTGAAGCGCCATCTGTCATATATTTTTCGAACATTAATTTTTTTCCCCTAATAAAACCCCATGTCATTCCAAGCATGTGTGTTAATTTTTACGTCTCTATCTACTTTATTCCGTGATTTATTAAGTTTTCAAATTTATACTGACATTTTGATCACCCGGTATATAATCAAAGGATTTTATATGTAAATCTGTTACTTTCATTTAAAGCATGTAAAAGCTGTACGCGTGTTTTGGAATGTAGAACCTTTCGTTAAATCAGACAATAAATTGTTCATTAACTCAGCTATTTGGTTTAATTATGGCCCTGATATTAATGTACAAGAAACAGTGCATTAAACTGATTATGTGCGCAACGGATATTTTAACAAAACAACTGTGACATGTAACCTTTTGAAACAGACACTGACTATACTCAAAAATTTTGACTGCGAGAAAGATATAAGAAAAACCACAAATCACTTTCTTAATGCTTGACTGTGAGAATTAATGTCGATCAGTTATTATTGAAATCCAAATCAACTATTATCTTACTATCGCACCAATAATGAAATATGTTCAATAATGTTATTCAAATCAACACTCCACTAAATCAAGTAATTATCAAATGAAGGAAGTGGGTTAATTTTCTAACTACGTAAATGAAATATGAAACAGGGTTAAGTTACTTATTATTGATAAACAGCATTACATTACCTACATAATACAACTTCTGACTTGCTGGCAAAGCAGCCTCTGCTCTACATCGGAGCCATACACACAGCTCAACCGCTCTCTAAGCGAGCTGAACCACTAGTGCTACTCTCTCTCAGTGCGAGCTACAATGCTATGCAATACATGATCTTTGCCAGAGATGAAACTTTACACATATCGATACATACAGTAGAAGCGATATTATACATTTTCTTGCAAGCAAGTTACTCGATACAAAACAGGAGGCACAATATTAGACATTTTCTTATAAAATAATTTTTTATGGACACGTTTCATCACCCCCCTCCTACCTATTAAAATTTTGTAGGGTGGGTGATGCCAATGGCATTGCCTAGCCAGCAAAATTACTGAATTTCAAGTCCAAAAATCCATTAATGACATCCAAAATATAACAAGATCAAAACAACAGATGGAGTACATAGAAAATTTTAAAAAAAATGTGACAGTCATAAATACATGCCATTTTACAGAACAGTACCATCAAAAGTCACGCATGGAGAGGTACAGGGTGTGACAGGCATAAGCAAATGTCAAAATTTACAGAACATCAGCAATAAGTGGAATATATGACAATTATACATAATGGTAAACATAAGTATATATATAGAATTTCAGAAAACATAGTTTGACAAATGATATAGTGGAGAAAATGAGATAGCTAGAAGTAATACACAAATGGAAAAAAATATACAATAATAAACATGAACATATACAAAGTTTTACAAAAGATATTTTAACTAATGTCATCATTCTTTAAAGAAAATGTGGTAATTACAAGTAATACACACAGTAGTGTAAGTTCCATGGGTTTACATTTTGTACAAGAGATCAGTATTTTGGGAACATAAAATGAACATTTGTATCTTGTGCACAATGTAGTCTATGTAAATTTTTAGTGCACTTAGTATAAGATAAAGTGTCAGTTTTGTATTCTGTGATGCATTTAAAATGCTATACTTTCATGGATGCTAGAACATACATGTAAAATTTTTGACTACATAGGCTTCTGATCATGTACAAAATAATGTTACTGCTTCAGCACAATAGGATTTCAATATAACGTTTGTCAATCGAATAGGCACAATGACATTTCAGACTAAGTATATGTATCTATCAAGAGCACAATTTTATTTTGGTCACTGACTGTGAAAGAACCATGAAATATACCTAAACACTGGTAATGAACCTGTGGACAACGTTTGCAATGGGAGGCACTGAATAGTATATGCACACGAATAGCACATTAGCTCCTAACATTCATTTTAGGTCTGCACACGAACAAAAACACTGTGAGATTACACCACACTGTAGGCGGGCTGACTGGTTGCATTGAAGTGGAAGTCATGGGGAAAAGGTTCTGATGTATTCCTCCATGCAATTCGACAACCAAGTGTGCTCCAACCAACAGAGCTATTAGCAGACTGCATCAGCATAGCCAAAATTAGAGCAAACTGGTGGTGGGTGGCCAAGGCTGCAATGGACAGTACTGTGTGGCCAAACATCATCCAACAAACATCTTCATTAAAAGGCCCAAAATCAGTGGTGTATAGTAACTCGTCCATTGTTCTGTGTGCATTCTGGAATCTCGTGTGCGAAATCGCCACTTCCCATGCGTGTCCAAAGTACATGAAATAAAGCATTTTACACACAAATTAGTAACATAGTCATGATATTTCAGTTTAGACTGAAAGAAAAGTCATTGATTAGAACATCTCTACAGAAATATTTTCCCACAAATTCAAGTGGTACAAATGGGGTCATGGTATTAAACCATATTTTTACATTACAAGTAGTGTCTTGAAGACGGATACATTTGAATACTAATGAGTAATTTAATTCTTATTTTAGAGTATCTACAACATTAGTGTCATTTCATATAAGCACAAGGCTTTACATACTATGTACATATTGCTTTACAAACACATAATCGTATGAAATGCATTGAGGGTGCTTGTCATCAATTTGGCATGATATAACTTAAATTGACATTCCAATTACCATTAGTTCATATCTCTTTAAATTAATATATATCACTATGGTGGTGATTACATTACCACAAATTATAACACTTAAATTACATAAGTTGCCATGGCCAGGCTTTTGTCTCAACTGAGCTACATATTTCATTGCCTTAAGGTATAACACATCAGGGTAGTTTCGTGAGAATATCAAAAGAGGTTCAAGTCATCAGGTCATGTCTGTGTCTGTCTGAGTCAACAGTAGGGTCAAACAAAACAATTAGTGCAAATTTTGGCACAGTACTAGATGTACATCACAGTAAATCATCCAATAACATAAACACAGACGTAATATTCGTTAGGCATAGCTGCAGATTTTCATCAACAACATCATCAATAAAATTTGGAAGATAGCAGTAAGCAAAAGCAAAATACTTCTGTGCATTATCTTTCTAGACTTAACTAGGCGCAATTTATGGCATAGCTGCAAGTTTGCAAGATAGATGGCTGTGTGCAACGTATAAGCATAACCATACATTGTCATTGAGCTTCATTATAAAATTAATTAGCATAGTGGTAGGGCTTAGGTATATAATTAGTGAGCATAGCGGTAAGCTTTGATTACAAGAGCAATACGCATAGCTGCAAGCATAATTAGAAATATTCATTACACATAATTACAAATAATTACAGATCATCAGAAGGATATGAATCTCACCAATTACACATGCCATTGAAGGCACAATGCATCAACATACAAAATGGTGCACATAAGCACAAAGAGAAAACACAAAAGGGCAGTGCGAGTAAGCACATAAGAAAAGAACAGAACATAGCATCATTAGCAACATAGCGATTCTCCTCATAATTGCTTCATAATCATTGTATAATCTCGTCATCATTAGCAACATAGCGATTCTCCTCATAATTGCTTCATAATCATTGTATAATCTCGTCATCATTAGCAACATAGCGATTCTCCTCATAATTGCTTCATAATCATTGTATAATCTCGTCCACATAATTACATTTATCAAACATCTTTGACTGTTACCAATACCTTCCTTACCATCATTTATCCATAAACAATAATGCATTTTAAAGACCACCATGACATATTGTGTATTGCCTTACTCATCATCCTCCATAATGTTCTTGGCTTACCAAATGCTCATGTCAACTCAAAATCTTCTTTACTCGCTCAGAACTTCGTAAGTTATGCAATTAGTAACACAGAAGAGAAATCTGATATTTTCTGAAACATAGGAACTTGATTAGATTACACAATCAAAAATTTCCATTAATTTTATTTGTCTTGCACAGCCACAGAGTTCGTTATATGCAAATTGCAAGATAATCAAAGTTTCGTATGACAATATCCCAGCGTAGCACAGAGCATAAGTATTCAGAGTTAGAGAAAAGTAACAGTGAGAAAAAGAGGTAGATAGAGCGCACTAAGGAAAAGCGGAAGAATAGTGACACTCAGCTCGAGAACGGGGCACCAATCGCCACTTGGTGTGTCCAAAACAGATTAATGGACTCTCTACCCCAAATTTATGCCTTGAAAATTTTAATATTGGAAATGTGGTGTATGCCTTTCGACTTGTGCGTCTTTAAAGTTTCTACCTCAACGACGTTGTCGTGGATGATACGTTTGATTCGATACGGACCATTGTATAGTAAGAAGAATTTGTGAATCATAGATCTTCCCTTGTGGGATAAGTGGTGGGATCTAATTAATACCTTTTGTCCTACATAGAGTTGTTTAGCATAACAATTACGTTGAGAGCGTTTCCTTTTTTCAGCGGCTTTCTTAATGTTTTTAAGCGCCAATTCAATGATCTCATGATGACGTAGTCTTCTGTGTTTAGGAAAAGGTATCAATTCCTTGATACGGTCGGGAGGTTGCTTGTTTTTCAGAACCAGAATTGGTGAAAGACCTGTAGAATCATTAGGAAGTTCATTTATAATATTTTGAAATGAAAGAAGATATCTATCCCATATGTTATGTCGTCGGTAGCAATATAGCCTACAAAGTTTTCCAAGTTCTTTCATCACTCGTTCACAAGGGTTAGAGGCGGCATGATAAAGTGATATGAACACAGGTTTGATGTTTCTGCGCCGCAACATCCGTGCCCAATCATGAGAACGGAATTGAGGTCCATTATCGGAGATGACTTTATCTATATGGCCAACATCTTTTAGGAAGTTTTTGACAAAGGCGTTAGTTACTGTCTTCGCCGTGGCACGGCGGAGCGGAGTAAAAGATACAAATTTTGATGTGAGCTCAATAGCAACGAAAACAAAAGAGAAACCATTGTTAGTTCTCGGAAGAGGTCCAAACAGATCAACGGCTGCTAACTGCTTTAATTTTGAAGTTATAATCGGAAAAAGTGGAGCAGAATGCGATATGGTCGGCGGCTTTGCTTTCTGACACAATTTGCATCGAGATAACACATTGCGTATACGTTTCTCCATGTTGATGAAGTAACAAGAGTCGCGTAATTTCGCGAAGCACTTCTTGGCACCATAGTGTCCGTAACTGAGATGAATATACCAAATCAATTTGTTCAAACAAATTCTGATTAATTCCGCAGGGCAGTAAGGTGCCGATAAAAATTGATTTTTGTATACTAAGTTTTGGAAATATTCCACAGGGCTCGAGAAATTTGATCGCTCAAAAGTTTTGAATGTCGCAATACTGTTTTTAACGCGGTCTTGTGCCGCTTCCGACCAGTATGCGGATAGAAATGAGCGTCGGAACTGACTCTCGCTATAGCACTCTTGTGCAATAGCTCTCATTCTGGTGGCTGGCTCGCCTTCCAGATAACCACATATAAATTCTAATCTGTGCTCAAGTGGCCAATTCGGGGGAAGACAATAATCGAATTGCTGCAACCACTCTTTAGGGTGCAAGTCATTCGGAGAGTTTTTAAATGTCTTGAATTTACGTACAGTCAGGAAATGCTTGTAGTCAAACGCTTCCTTTCGCCCGTGCGGCATAAGTGAGCGTAAACTACGCACTGCGTCTTCATTGTTGTTACTATGAGGTACACTTCGTTCACGTACCAAGCGACCTACTTGGCTCGAATCATCATTGTCATTTTCGTTCAAATTTTCTTCCACATCTTCGTATGGATTTCCACAAGTGTGGTCAAATTTCCTCTCTATTCGCGCCACGCGATCATCTAATTTTCTGACCTCAGCCTTGTATTGCTGATTAATGGTCATTTGACCTTGTTTGAAACGGTCAAGGGCGAGATATTCATTAGTTTCATTAAACGGGGTAGGATGCGTTACATCCGAACTTTTGTCAGTGTTATCACTAATTTGGGTAATCTTAACAGTAATATCCTCAAACTGTTTATTAATTTTATTGATCTGTTCCGTCGTGACTGACTGGAAGTTCTGCAACTTTTCAACAACTAGATTACTCTGTTGCTTCAATTGAGCGAGTTCAGTAGTTTCCATATTTTCGACTCGTGACGCAAGGCTTTCCACTACCGGGTTAATCTCGTCGCGAATATCTTGTCTTATTTGCTGAGATTCACGTTTGAAAGTATTGAGCAGTTGTTCCCTGAACCGATTGTTGTCCTCGTTTATCTTATTAAAACTACTTTGAATACTCACAAACCTCGAATCGCACGTTTGTTCAATTTTCTCAAGTTTTTCATTTAATTTCTGAAATTGTTCCTCAAGTTTTTCATTTAATTTCTGAGATTGTAATTGACTATTCTCAAGTTTTTCATTTAATTTCTGAGATTGTTCCTCAAGTTTTTCATTTAATTTCTGAGATTCCTGAGATTGTAATTGACTATTCTCATTTAATTTAGAGAGCTGTGACAATAAAATTTGCATGAAATCATTTGGTAATACGTTTTCCATAGCCGTCGCACAAGTATTTTTTGTAGCAGAGCTAGGCGGAACCGATGCATTATTTTCCGCAACCACGTTACAAGAATCGGAATTCTGTATTGTCGAATCCTGCACTTTGTCATTATCCATACTGTCTGTTCCTGAACTAATCTGTTCCGCGTTTTCGGACACGGTATTTACTGTCGTATTTGTATCAGTGCAGTGAGAAGACTCTTGTAAAAATTCAGTTTCTCTCCTTGCTTCATTCAAGGTCTCATTTTCGGAAGCAGTTTTAGCATCAGCGCGAACTCTCCTATTCTTCGACATTGTTAACAGAATTTTGCAGTAAAGTGACCAATAATATTTATTTTCACCTACTGCTAATTTTTTGAAAATTACACACGGTAATTATGAGAGAACAATAGGCTGAATCGGGTAAGTGCAACATACAATCACAATCGAGATTACGCAAACCGTTAATTATCACACGAGTTCCGCGGTACTAGAACTTTCATCACAACAAACATCAGACAATATAAAAGAGAGACTTGTTCAGTAGTAATGCAATTATTTGTATACTCAATTCATCTACTATAAACAATACTACACAATCTCAAGAATGGTAAGTAACAGACTACAGAAACAATTACTATGCTACTGTTGCTACAACAGAGGATGGTGCTACAAAAATTAAATTAAGAGCCAAAAGGTAAGTTGGTTAGTGGAAAAGACAAACTAACTGAAATAAGACTACGTATCTAACTACGTCACGATCCTGTTTGTGAACTATCCTGGCAGAAAGGGCGCCAGATAAAAGCTGTACGCGTGTTTTGGAATGTAGAACCTTTCGTTAAATCAGACAATAAATTGTTCATTAACTCAGCTATTTGGTTTAATTATGGCCCTGATATTAATGTACAAGAAACAGTGCATTAAACTGATTATGTGCGCAACGGATATTTTAACAAAACAACTGTGACATGTAACCTTTTGAAACAGACACTGACTATACTCAAAAATTTTGACTGCGAGAAAGATATAAGAAAAACCACAAATCACTTTCTTAATGCTTGACTGTGAGAATTAATGTCGATCAGTTATTATTGAAATCCAAATCAACTATTATCTTACTATCGCACCAATAATGAAATATGTTCAATAATGTTATTCAAATCAACACTCCACTAAATCAAGTAATTATCAAATGAAGGAAGTGGGTTAATTTTCTAACTACGTAAATGAAATATGAAACAGGGTTAAGTTACTTATTATTGATAAACAGCATTACATTACCTACATAATACAACTTCTGACTTGCTGGCAAAGCAGCCTCTGCTCTACATCGGAGCCATACACACAGCTCAACCGCTCTCTAAGCGAGCTGAACCACTAGTGCTACTCTCTCTCAGTGCGAGCTACAATGCTATGCAATACATGATCTTTGCCAGAGATGAAACTTTACACATATCGATACATGCAGTAGAAGCGATATTATACATTTTCTTGCAAGCAAGTTACTCGATACAAAACAGGAGGCACAATATTAGACATTTTCTTATAAAAATAATTTTTTATGGACACGTTTCACATGGACAAAATATCATTGCCATATCTCCAAAACAGTGGATTTGGTGCAGTTTTGAAATAGTGTTTTTCATCCACCCCGGCAATGTGTGCGGTTCCTGTTCCACAGTAAATAAATAAAGTGTAAACTTTAAGAGTGGCTTGTAACCGGTCTTCGCTCGTACAGCTCCACTTCTTATTCCTGTTGTCATCGCCACATTTTTCCAAACTCCACCGCACCAAGTACAGGATGCTACGTACAGGCGCCGTGGGAAGCTGATCTCCACCACCTGACTCCCGTGATTGCGTCAGTCGTACAGCGGTCTAACCGGTGCGGAAGTCACCGATATAATCCACTAAAGCAGATTTACATCGCGCGTTTTAACAACGCGTTCCAAAGATTGCATTTTAATAGCCGCTTCATGTAATTCATTTATTTATTCATTACACAAATGGAAAGCACGCATTTTAATTCCATCATTTTCCGTCCAATCTCCGTAAATACTGCAGTTTGAATTAAATGTGATTACTTTTTAATAAAGGATATGCGGTAGCTTATTTTATGAAATCAGCAGTAAACTCTCAGCGGTTCCCCCTCCCCCTTTTCCACCCCTCCTTTACCGCCCCCCAAATCTTCAAATTTTCAAACTCTACCATGAGCGAAACATCTTTGTACAGGGTGTCTCCTGAAAGCCGCCCACCAGACGTGCTTGGACCGCTGTGCTGTGTTGTGTTCTGTTCGACTCCCGGCCGCCGCCACCGCAGTGCCCGATTATATACAGGACTCTATTGTGCCGCGGGCGAATGCATACACTGAGTTAAAAGTCTGAAAAACACTGCCATCTGAGTAACCTAAGCTTACCTCTATTTACAGTAGATGTTCAAAATGATGTGCCTCTATGGAAAGAGCGGCCACACATCTCTTGAACACATCTGCGAACACTCGACGAATTTCGGCTGCCGAAATCTGGGAAATGATTAGTCGAATCTTTTTTCACAAAACAATGAATTATGACAGGTAGGTGAACTACATGCTGCATCCATTTTTCCAAGAACTTTCACCCAACGAAAAGCTGTAAGGTTATTTCATGAAGGACAATGCAAGACCACACGTTGCCAATGCTTCTATGGGAGCAATACGAAGTGTTTTTGATGATAGGATAGTTGACTGGCCTTCTCGTTATCCAGATCTAAATCCCTGTGACTTTTGTGTGTGTTATGGTCTTCAGTCCGGAGACTGGTTTGATGCAGCTCTCCACCCTACTCTATCCTGAGCAAGCCTTTTCATCTTCTTATAAGAATGGCAACCCACATCCACTTGAATCTGCTTACTATACGCGTCTCTTGGTCTCCCTCTGCGATTTTTCCCCCACACACTTCCCTCCAATGCTAAATTTACGATTCCCCGATGTCTAAGAATGTGTCCTACCAAGCGATCACTTCTTATAGCCAGGGTATGCCAAAAATTCCTTTTCTCACCAATTCTGTTCAGTACTTCTTCATTGGTTATGCGATCTACCCACCAAATCTTCAGCATTCTTCTGTAACACCACATTTCAAAAACCTCTATTCTCTTCCTGTCCGCACTGCTTATCGTCCATGTTTCACTCCCGTACAAGGCAACACTCCACACAAATGCCTCCAGAAAAGACTTCCTTACACTTAAATTAATATTCGATGTTAGCAAATTTCTCTTTTTCAAAAATGCTTTATTTCCCAATGCCATTCTGCATTTTATATCCTCTGTACTGCGACCATCACATGTTATTTTAGTACCCAAGTAACAAAACTCATCTACCACCTTCATTGTTTCGTTACCTAATCTAATTCCTTCAGCATCGCCCGATTTTCTAAGACCGCATTCCATTATTTTTGTTTTGCTCTTGTTAATGTTCATTTTATATGCTCTCTTCAACACACTGTCCATTCCATTCAACTGCTCTTTCAGGTCCTTTGCTGTCTCTGACAGAATTACAATGTCATCAGCAAAACGCAATGTTTTTATTTCTTCCCCCTGAACTTTAACCCCTATTCCAAATTTTTCCTTGCTTTCCTTCACCGCCTGCTAGATGTACAAATTGAATAACATCGGAGAAAGGCTACAACCCTGTCTTATTCCCTTCCCAACTCATGCTTCCCTTTCATGCCCTTCGAGTCTAATAACTGCGGTCTGGCTTTTGTACAAGTTATAACTAACTCTCCTTTCCCTATATTTTACCCCTGCTGACTTCAGAATTTGAAAGAGTGTATTCCAGTCAACATTGTCAAATGCTTTCTCCAAATCTACAAAAGCTAAAAATTTATTTTGGCCTTTCCTTAATCTATCTTCTAAGATAAGACGTAAAGTGAGTATTGCCTCCCGTGTTCCTACATTTCTCCTGAATCCAAACTGATCTTCCCCGATGTCAGCTTCTACCAGCTTTTCCATTCTCCTGTAGATAATTCGTGTTAAAATTTTGCAACCATGACTTATCAAACTTATGGTTCTGTAATTTTCACACCTGTCTGCGCCTGATTTCTTTGGAATGGGGATTATTACATTTTTCTTAAAGTCTGAGGGTATTTCGCCTGTCTCATAAATCCTACACGCCAGTTCAAATAGTCTTGTCATGGCTGGCTCTCCCAGAGACTTTAGTAGCTCTGAGGGTACGTCATCTACTCCTAGGGCCTTGTTCCGACCCAGGTCTTTCAAGGCTCTGTCAAATTCATCTCTCAGTATAGCATCTCCTATTTTATCTTGATCTACGTCCTCTTCCCTTCCTACCACATTGTCTCTAATTTCATTTCCTTTGTAGAGCTGCTCTATGTACTCTTTCCACCTTTCAGCTTTCCCTTCTTTGCTGAGAACCGGCTTCCCATCCAAGTTCTTGATATTCGTAGAGTTGCTTTTCTTGTCCCCTAATGTCTCTTCTATTTTCCTGTAGGTGGTATCTACTTTTCCCCTTCTTATACATTCTTCTACAGATTTGCATTTGGCTTCTAGCCACTCCTGCTTAGCCATTTTGCATTTCCTGTCAATCTCATTTTTTAATCGTCTGTACTCCATTTTGCCTGTTTCATTTACTGCATTTTTATATTTTCTCCTTTCATCAATTAAATTTAGTACTTCCTGTGATATCCAAGGATTTTTTGTAGGTCTTGCCTTCCTACCTATTTTGTCCTCTGCTGCCTTCACTATTTCATCTCTCAATGCTACCCATTCCTCTTCTACTGTTTTATTTCCCCCTGTTTCTGTCAATTGTTGCCTAAATCTCTCTCTGAATTTCTCCAGAACTTCACTTTCTTTCAATTCATCTAAGTCCCATCTCCTTATTTTCCTACCTTTCTGCAATTTTTTCAGTTTCAGCCTACAGTTCATGACTAAAAAGTTATGGCCAGAGTCTATATCTGCCCTTGGGTACGTCTTGCAGTTTATAACCTGGTTCCGGAATCTATGTGTGGTGTCGCACAAGTACAAAGTGCGCGCCCCCTACTTTCGCCGCGCGCCGACATGCACGCACGGCGCGGCGTTCTTACGACGTCAGCCACGAGCGCCCTCTGCTGCAACTCCGCTCGTGGCCATCACTGAACGACATCGTTCACTTGGGACTGAGATAGGAACCAGTTAACACTTCAGAATCAGATAGGCACCAGTGAAGACTTGGCTATCGGACAGGCACTAGGCAGGCCTCTAGCTCAACTATGTATCAGTCTTCTGCAGTACTGATCTATGTAAAAGTTAAGTATTGTATACATTGTGTGCAATATATATGTCGTTCTAATTTACTCTAGTGTTTCTAGTTTCTGCTGTCCCACTGGCTGCTCACCTCCTACCTGCACAAGCGTGCATCCTTTTTTCCTGTGTCGGTCTCCCTACTCGGCCACCGACACCTACGACGGAAACGAGACACAAAAGCGGCGACGAGGCTGGGACACAAAACTATGTCTTACCATTATAAAATCTATCTGATACCTTCCGGTGTCTCCTGGTCTCTTCCATGTATAGAACCTTCTTTTGTGATTCTTAAACCAGGTGTTTGTTACGATTAAATTATGTTCCGTGCAAAATTCTACCAGGCGACTTCCTCTTTCATTCCACCTGTCCAGTCCATATTTACCTACTATTTTTCCTTCTCTTCCTTTTCCTACTACCGAATTCGAGTCTCCCATCACAATTAAGTTTTCCTCTCCCTTAACTGTCTGAATAATTTCCTTTAGCTCCTCATATATTTCTTCGATCTCCTCATCATCGGCAGAGCTAGTTGGCATATAAACCTGTACTACTGTTGTCGGTGTTGGCTTCGTATCTATCTTGACAATGATAATGCGATCACTGTGCTGCTCATAGTAGTTTACCCGCATTCCTATTTTCTTATTCATTATCAGTCCTACTCCTGTGATACCCCCAACTGATTTTGTATTTATAATCCTGTACTCACCTGACCAGAAATCCTGTTCATCCTGCCACCGAACTTCACTAATCCCCACTATATCTAACTTCAACCTATCCAGTTCTCTTTTTAAATTTTCTAATTTTCCTACCCGATTAAGGGATCTAACATTCCACGCTCCGATCCGTAGTATTGTCTTTCCTGATGACAAAATCCTCCTGAGTAGTCCCCGCCCGGAGATCCGAATGGGGGACTATTTTACCTCCGGAATATTTTACCCGAGAGGATGCCATCATCATATGTTCATACAGTAGAGCTGCATGTCCTCGGGAAAAGTAACGGCTGTAGTTTCCCCTTGCTTTCAGCCGTTCGCAGTAGCTGTGTGGCAAAGCCACATTAGCTGATGTTACAAGGCCAGCTCAGTCAATCATCCAGACTGTTGCCCCTGTAACTACTGAAAAGGCTGCTGCCCCTCTTCAGGAACCACACGTTTGTCTGGCCTCTCCACAGATACCCATCCGCTGTGGTTGCACCTATGGTACGGCTATCTGCATCGTTGAAGCACGCAAGCCACACCACCTCGGCAATGTCTGTGGTTCATGGGGGTGGTTCCCATACTTTGGTAGCCGAAATTCGTCGAGTGTTCGCAAATGTGTTGAAGAAATGTCAGGCCGCTCTTTCCATAGAGGGACACCATTTTGAACACCTCCTGTAAATAAAGGTAAGCTTCTGTCGCTCAGATGGCAATGTTCTTCAGACTTTTAACTCAGTGTATGTCTTCGCCCGCGTCACGACAGAGTCCTATATAGAATCGGTCGCTACCGTGGCCGGCGGATGCGGTGTCGGCGGCCGGGAGACCAACAGAACAGAACACAACAGAACACAGCACAGCGGTACACAAACGTCTGGCAGGCGTCTAGTGTAAGACACCCTAAATAGTATAAAATTCAGCTTGACGAATACTGACAAGAAACGTTACTAGATTTCTGGATCATTGATGATATATAGTTTATCAGTGGGCTGGAGCACCACAAAGGGGTGGACTTGTGTTTCGAGAAACGGAAGAAAGGCCCCTGATGATAAAGGAAATCGTTGCGATTCCCTCCCGGCTTAGCAGAACTTATCATTCAATAGTAACGGGAATTTTAGCTTACATAGTGCTGTCATGCCTGCCACAAAGTTTACTGGAACCAGAGACTATAGACCGTAAAAATACACAATCAGTATCTTGATTATGATTCTCGGTGTCTATTTCAGTAAGTTGTTCGTTTCCAGCTTTGGGTGTGTATCGGCAGCACACAAAGAAGGGAGACAGGAGACCAGCTCCGCACTCGGCACAGCAGGCGGCAACAGCCGCGTAGCTGCCGACCGCGGCGCGTCAAACGTATCTCACGTACTTTCTAGAGAATGGAAAGAGCTACGGTTCTCCTTCCACCGCTAAAAACAATTTCGATATGTCAGCTACATTTAGTACGTAGTAATGTATGATATAAAATGCACCAAAAGCAAATTTGCACTCTCTTCAAAATATGCGCGGCGTTGTATTTTAGATTTTATTATAAGTATACTTACGGACGTGCGGCTCTGTAGCAGAGTGGCTATCAGGACATATGGATTGCAGTGAAGAAGCAGATTGCATTCCTCAAGTGAAGCGATGGAAGAGAAATTACCTTGAACAACATCTTTTACCCAGAAGAAGTATATTTTCCAGAACAAAAAAATAACGCTATACTATGGCTATTAGGCATTTGCGTACATTACGTAATAACAAAGAAAGAGAATGACTGTATACAGGAATACAAACAATTTATAAGGGGCGATTTCTATAAACTATACAGATGGGAGGATCATAAAAAGAAATTTGGCAACAAGTTAAAAATTTTGCTCCTCGAACATAAAATAACATAAAGACCTAAATTGACGTCGGTTAGCCTGATTGTGGCTTCAATGCCAAAGTAGGGGATCGCTGCTGAGGGTGAAGTACGGTGGGGACTTGGTGTGCCCCGTTGACCCTACGGTAGCCGTGAAGGCCTCAACAGAACCCGGAAACAGCGCTGTGAGCTATGATTAGGCGGACATCACTACTTTGATGAATGCGTTCGACATAAGAATATTGATGAGAGACAAAGAAAATAAGAATTAAGATAGGTCAAGAGAAATTGAAATTTACAGAAATGTATGAATAAATAAATAAATAAATTTAAAAAAAAAAAAGAAATGTGGTTAAGCCGTTGCAATGATTTTCGAAGGTGCTCTGCAAGTGTGGGCCATGAAGAAAAACCAAATATGGACAACCTTTGCGACAAACTGAAGCCAAAGTAATCCTTGTTACCAAGGAGGAAACAAGTGAGGAAGAGTGCATGGTTCTTGTGTGTCAGCTGTTAACATAAAAGTTTTGAAACCACTGTAATGATTAATGTAATTCAAATGATTAATAAATGTATTTTAAAAAATAGTTGTTAAGTGCCACACTACTAATCCAAAGGTCGCGGGTTCGCTCCCCACCAGGTCCTAGGATTTTTATCTGTCACTTTCCACTTCTTTCACCTCTGGCAGTGTTGCTGATGTGAAAAATACCGAGTAGCACCGTGGTTCGGAACCCACGTTAAACTGTAGGTCCCCCTATAACTGGCTGGGTAAGTCAGTTCGAAGGTCGGAGGAAGGCAACGGCATACCACCTCCAAACAGGACCATGCCTAGTAAAGCACTGTGGTGTTCAAACCAATCTTCGGATTGTTGACTGCTTTACCTTTCAATTATGGACAAAAATTAAAAGAAAACCAGTCCAATATCATGCGGTGGCCTTGCTAGTTTCTGCAAAATCGATTGGGGAAGTTGCGTTAATGCAGAACAGGCACAAATCCGAAAATCGTGTTTTTTTTTTTAAATTTTTTTTAACGCAAAAAGTTGACGTTTCTCTACATTTACATCTACATAGATACTCAGCAAGTCACATTTAAGTGCCTAGCAGAGGGTTCATTAACCACTTTCATAACTTTTATCTACCGTTCCATTCTCTAATAGCGCGCGGGAAGAAAGAACACCTACATCGTTCCGTTTTCGATCTGATTTCTCTTATTTTATTGGGATGGTCATGTCTCCCTAAGTAGGAGGGTGCTAGCAAAGTATTTTCACATTCAGAAGTAAAAGTCTGAAACTTCGCAAACAGATCACGCCGCAATTAATAACGTCTTTCTTTTAATGATTTCCACCCCAATTCGTGCAACATTTCCGTGACGCTCCCCCCCCCCCCCCCTGTAACGTGATAAAACAAAACGAGCTGCCCTTCTCTGAACCTTCTCGATGTCTTCCGTCAGTCCCACCTGGTGAGGGTCCCACAAGGGGCAACAGTACTCCAGGAGAGGACGCACAAGTGTGATGTAGGCAGTCTCTTTGGTGGAGCTGGTGCATCTTCTAAGCGTTCTGCCAATGAAACGTAACCTTTGGTTCGCCTTCCCCACAATATTTTCTATGTGTTCTCTCCTGTCTAAGTTGTTCGTAATTGTAACTCCTAGGTATTTGGTAGGATTTACGACCTTAAGGTTTGACTGATTTATCGCGTAATTGAAGTTCAGCGGATTTCTTTTCTTTCTTTAGTGTCAATTGCCAATTTTCCCACCATGTATAAATGTTGTCTAAATCGCTTTGCAGTTGCTTTTGATCCTCTGTTGACTTCACTAACCGATAAACGACAGCATCATCCGCGAACAGTCTTAGATAGCTATTCAGATTGTCTCCTAAATCGTTTATAAACACAAGGAAAAGTAGGGGACCTATAACGCTTCCCTGTGGAACGCCAGATATCACTTCTGTTTTACTCGATGACTTACCGTCAATTAGACAACGAACTGTGTCGTTTCTGATAGGAAATCGTGAATCCAATCGCACAATTGGGTAGATATTCCATAAGCAAGCAATTTCATTAGAAGCCGCTTGTGGGGTACAGTGTCAAAAGCCTTCCGGAAATCCAGAAATATGGAATCGATTTGAGATCCCTTGTCGATGGCACTTAACACTTCATGTGAATAAAGGGCAAGCTGTGTTTCTTAAGAACGATACTTTCTGAATCCGTGTTGACTATTTGCTAATAAGTCGTTCTCTTCGAGGTAGTTCATAATATTCGAACAAAGTATATGTTGCAAAATCCTACTGCAAATCGACGTCAATGAGATTGGCCTGTTATTTTGGGGATCACTCCTATTGCCTTTCTTGAATATTGGAGTAACTTTGGCAACTTTCCAATCTTTGGGTACGGATCTTTCGCTGAGTGATCGGTTGTAAATTATAGCTAAGTACGGAGCAATTGCATCAGCATACTCTGAGAGGAATCTAGTTGGTCTACAATCTGGCCCGGAAGATTTGTTTTTGTTTAGTGACTTAAGTTGCTTTACTACTCCAGGAACATCTACTTCTAAGTTTCGCATGCTGGCAGCTGTTCTGGGATTGAATACTGGAGTGTTCACTTCGTCTTCTTTGGTGAAAGCATTTCGTAAAGCTGTGTTTAACAATTCTGCTTTAGCAGTACTGTCATCGGTAGTATTACCATTGCTATCGCGTAGTGAAGATATTGTTTGTGTTTTGCCGCTAGTGTACTTCACATATGACCAGAATTTCTTTGGATTTTCTGCAAGATTACGGGACAGGATTTCGTTGTGGTAACTACTATAGGCTTTTCGCATTGAAGTCCGCGCTGGGTTGCGAGTTTCAGTAAAAGATTGCCAGTCTTGTGGATTCTGTGTCTTTTTAAATTTTGCATGCGTTTTTCTCTGTTTCTGCAACAGTGATCTGAGCTGCTTTGTGTACCACGGGGAGTCAGCCCCCTCTTTTATTAATTTATTTGGTATAAATCTCTAGATTGCTACTGATATTATGTCTTTGAAAGTCAGCCACAACTGATCCACACTCGCATTTTTAGTTTTGAAAGACTGGAGACTATCACTCAGGAAAGCGTGAAGCTTTTTACAAAGAAACGAAATAGAGAAGGCTGTAGGTTATATTCGTCTACATAAATTTTTTTTTTTTTTTTTTTTTTTTTTTTTTACGAAGCATATCGGATGATCTGAAATTGCACTTTGTGGCAGAAGGCGAAGGAAAAGTGCGCCTCCTAGAACGGGCCAGAGGCCTGATATGATCGAAGAAACGCCTCGGCTGCGTTAAGTGTGCGGCAGGCGGCCCCATTGGAAATAAAAGCGTGGCCCGGGCCTACCCTCTGCCTCTCCTCTGCCTGTGCCTAGTAGAGTTGTGCCGATTCGTGAACGAGTCGTTCATTTGAACGAATACAAATAAAGAATCGTAAGAATAGAATCGTGATCCGGACGAATCGTCGTTCAAAAGAATCGTCTGTCTCGCGACGATTGCAAGTTCCAACGATTCACGATTCTAAGGCGACTGCCGAATCTTGCCGAATCGTGACGAATGATTCCGAATGCCAGAGTGAAGCCAAGAGGGGGGACGAATCACCCCGTTTACATGGGCTCCCAAAACCGGATTTCGTATACCGATTTCCCAATTCCGCTTTTGGTTGCTCATGTAAACACTCCAAAATCGATTCTGGAAATCCGCTTCTCTAAAGCGGTTTTCCAGTTCCACAATCGATTTTCGTGCCCTTGTGAACGCAACCGTTTTTGAAGCGTTCTTGGCTTGTCAGATTGTGTTTTCTTGTTAAGAATTTTCGGCACATATGGAAAGAGTGATATTTTCTAATGTGAAATAAAAGTATAAACATTAAAGTGAACATAAATCTGTGTATTTAAATAAAGAAAAATAGCGATTGTGCAGACTAAATAAGGAACTGAATCAGTTGTTTTCCAGCCGCCATTTTAAGTGAGCTACGAAATCCGATTCAGGCTGTGCCGTGTAAACACGACAGCGAAAAACGGTTTACGAAAATCGGTTTTCGTCTTCCGGAAGATGTGTTCTATGTAAACGTAGTGAATCATCGTTCAAAAGAATCGCTTGTCTCGTGACGATTCCAAGATGCAACGATTCATGATTCGAAAGCAAGTGGCCAATCGTGCCGAATAATTACGAAAGCCAGAAAGTGTGTGAACAACGGGAGCACAGAACGAAGATCGTGAGCCGTTAATTATTATCCTATTCACGAATTACAGATGACAGAAGCAAAACGCAGCGAAATACACAGCTGCCAATACATAGGAATATACGTCTTTTATACAGTTTACATATCATGTTTTTAAACGAGCAATTCTTACACATTTTTATTTCGCATATCCCGGAAATGACTGTAACGATTTGGATTATATTTTGTGTTTAGAGAGGTTTAAGCTTTTTAAGTTCATCTACGTAGTTGTAGATTTGGAAAAACTGAATTTTACAAAAATATTCTTTTTATATAAAAACGCTTTTTTAAATGTTTTAAAGCCATCTCCAAAATCTTTTTTACCATTTTGGTTTTTATGTTCTGCTTTCCTGAAAGAAACTTATTTTACAAGGGGGAAAAAAAAATGAGGGAGAGAGAGAGAGAGAAAGAAGAAACATTTTAATAAACGCGAATTTCTTGTATCTCGAAAGAAATGTAATATTACAGGCGGATTTTTATTTTTAATGTTTATTTATATAGACGAGTTTCCTTAAACTAATTGAGTTCGAATAATAAGTATTTCATAACGATTAGATATATGTTAATTACCATAGATTTAATGAAATTTGTATTTCAATGGCTGAAGTATTCAAACAGAACGGAAAATATTTATAAGGTTACATCAAAATTCGAAATAAGTGACCTACGTTCACTAAACCTACAACGCTGCTAAATGAGCTATGATGACAGCAGAAATATTTGGTAGTGTAATATGTGTTTACATCCGCTTGCAAAACTTCAAAGACTATTTTCTCGAGAATTTTTGAGAGCTTTATCGAATGGCTTTGCCTTATTATTATTGTAAGTATGAACTTCATGCACCATAAATATTAAAAAATCCGATAACCATATTGTCCGCTTTTTGGCATTCTGTAAGATTCGTGCCATCGCAGACCAGAAAGAATCGTGAACTAATCGTAGGAACAGAGACACAACTTTTGATTCCAACATCCATGACACAGACATAGATTGCCATCTATGAGCAGGACGAAGAAGTACGAATCGTGTCAACTTAGACTTATAAATCGTGAACGAATCGTATGAATCGATTCACAGTGTGGGATTGAATCGCAAGAATCGATTCATGAAAAAGAATCGTGTTGCCTAACTCTAGTACCGAGTCAAGTGTGCGCCGGCCCTTAAGACGGCATTACAAGACACCCCCAAGGTTTGTTCCAGCAGCTGCCAGACAACTACTTTCAAGCGCTAAGAAACAGGTGGTACTGCGCATGCGCAGCTACTATGACGTAAAAACCCTGGTTTGATACTTGCACTGCTGGAACGCTTTTTAAACTGTTTCTCGCTGCAGGCGAAGGTAAGTTTAAAGGAATAATTAAAATACTCTCCTTCCTAGTAACGAAGAAGTGTGAACGAGAAATATCTGATCTCAAGTGGGACTGCAGTGACTTCGAAATAGTCGAAAAACACGCTACAAACACACACGTATCAGCTGATGGCTGCCCCCCACTCTAACGCATTCTGCGTTTGCGCAAATTGGCAGCTTGACCGCGCCAGAAATATTTTCCCGGGTAGCATCTGGCTGGTTGCGGCAATACAACTGATGGAACACGAAGCAGCCGCACTCCAAGTAGCGAGGTGCGGCAGAAGAGAAGGCGCTGCTGGAACAAAGTTTAGCGCTGCGCATGCGCGCCAAGCAGTCTGGCAGCTGCTGGAACCAACCTCTAACACAGACCAAAGGTAACATAGGCTGTGTGTGTCGCTATCTCTGTCGTGTTGTGGTTTGAAACCATAGACATCTTAGGTTCGTTCGGGGTTGGAACACTTGCGCGGAGTGACACTTGCACGGAGTGACACTTGCGCGGAACCCGGGACCCTTGGGGGGGGGGGGGGGGGGGCTAATGGCTTTTCCTGGTACAGGCACATCAAGAAGTCTAGCACTGCTGTTGTGAAGTTTCCACACTGTCAACACGAAACTCAGTGAAATTGCACAACCCTTTGCAAGCTGAAGAGCAATATAGTAACTTGTTCTAACTACATATTAATCCATTGAGTGTTCCTCCTGTAAACAAAAAGGTATTTTAATAGTGATAATGTTTGGAGAGTTAGTCTCTGCTACTACAAGACTATGACTTTCCACAGTCATACCTCCTAAAATCATATTATTCAGAACACTAACCATATCAAGACACCTGCACAAGCAATAAATATATTAGGCATCCTGCACAATACGTTGATGTAATTGACCGCTATGTAGTTAACCCCACTATCACACAACTTCCATCTCTTTAAAAATAGCTACTATGCTTTTTAATAGGAGATAAACCTTAAATCTTCAATTAAAAAACGTAAATAATAAGTTAATGAGTATTTTACATACTTTATTCGTAGACCCCAAAACGATTTGGCTGTATTCGAATTACAAATACATCTAAGAAATGTGTGAAATACGGAATGTGTAAGGGAATGCTAAAGATAAATTCTATTTTCCATCACCGTCATATAGAACCATTTTTACTCCGAACTTGGCAAAAACCATCAGGGAGAAACAAGTTGCAAGACTTCCAGGAAAAATGAAGCGAAATTGGCAGCCAATAGTTGGTTATAAATTACATTGCCTGTTAACTGTGTAAATATAAATTACGGAATACGCGGAACTACTGTTCGGTATAGTCAAAAAGGTCTAAGGTAATAGGCAGTGGTTTACAATCAGATATCCGTATCACTCTCCTCCTCAAGAAGTCTGTGTGAAGATTTATATTCAGAACATTCAAGAAAAAGGTGTTGAAACTACAAGAAGCAGCTCATTTACTCGGGAAGGGAAAACGTTATGGTGCCCGTAAATTTGAATGGCTGTATCTCTTGTAGTAACATTTAATTTTTGATAAAATGTTAAAATCCAATATACCAGGATTTTGTTTTTCTAAACTCAGTGCCAACTTTTTTCTGTCGAAATTTTTGCAGGAAGTAGTCTTGACGTGATTTCATACTTCTATGCATTAATATTATCAAACATGTAATTTGTGTCACAAATTGCGCGGCCGGTCCGGTCGGAGGTTAGAGTCCTTCCTCGGACATAGGTATGTTTGTTTATACTTTGCCTAAGTTATTTTAAATAAGATTAAGTAGTGTGTAAGTCTAGCGACCAATGATCTAAGTAGTTTGGCCGCATAAGACTACACATATACACGTAATTTATTTATTTCATAACCACATTTAAGTACTAATAATTAAAGAAACTTAAAAGAGAAATTTGAAGTAAACACTGAAAACAAATGATTGATATTTCTCAAGAAATGAATGCACACAACCGTTGACTTATGTGTTGTGAATGTACCTACAAATTCTGCCATATGAAAATTGTAGTGTGAGTCCCAAATATGTTTTTTCTGTAAAAACATTAAAAACATATTAAAAATTCAGAACTCGAAAATCACTGAAGTTTTGGACTTGAAGGGTTTTGTGTTGCTACATCTTTACATAGTAGACACGATGTTAAAATTTGGTTGCTATCGCCAAAGTAGACGAAACGTTAAATTTTTTGGTGTAATCTTCGCCGTGTAGACTGTATGTTGTAGAAGTCTACGTCGAACCTAATCTTACCTCTGAGGAGAGAACGTTGTTTGCACTTCTCCTGCGTTTCCAGTCGGCCGTGCTGTGCTACGTAACGACATCGTGCCGTTCCACTTTACCGAGAGCTACACATGTATTGGTGTGATGTCTGTTCTTTCGAAATAAGACATCACACCAATATATGTATCACTTATACGCAAAGATTCTGGGTTCTGTTTTCATCGCTAACGCGATTAACAACGTTAGACCTCGTGTGTAAACAAAATGTTCAAATGTTTGTATAGTCTATGGGACTTAACTACGGGGTCATCAGTCCCTAAACTTACAAACTACTTATGAACTACTTACGAACTAGGACGGCACAAATATCCATGCCCGAGGGAGGTTTCGAACCCCCGACCGTAGTGGCCGTGCAGACCGTGACTGGAGCGCCTTAGTCTCCTCGGCCCCCGCGGCCGGTGTGTGTAAACACTTGAAGGATATGAGTGCCAATGGAAAAATGCATAAGTAACACCTGTTGTTTGAGACTTGAAGATGACCTGAAATTAGCCGAAATCGATATCTCATAATAAACATAAGGTGTAGCTGTCTATATTTCATAATGATATTCCTAACATATTTAAAAGCTGCTCAAAACCATCTACAAAAAACCTTTATAATGAGATTGTATATAATTCCACGATCAAATTGTGTTTTAGTTATTTGTAGTAATACACCCAAAGATCTGCCCTTGCTTTTAGTGCCTTGATCAGCTGTTTATTTTTAGAGGTATTATTAGGGACAGGAAAAATTCGCATTTGCTATAAATGCGAATATAGATGCGAATTCTGACTCAAAATGCAGTAAATCCGAAATTGTAGTTAGCAACGGTTGCGCTCAATTCCGATTTCATCACATTCCTCTTCACATGGTGCTGTATTGTGAATCGAGTGATATTTGTGTGACGTGTTATCTCCCTGTTGAATGAGGCTGTGATATCTCCGGGCCGTTACTACTGCTCCACCTCGCTCGGTGGGCCTTTCCCTGAATACGGCACAGGTAGCGGCTGGAGGGCGTGCAGTAGGGGTGGTGTATCGCTACTTGTGGAACACCCTGTTGCAAGTGTCACAAACTCGGTTCGTTCCTGCAGCTGCCAGCCTGCTCGACGCGCATGCGCAACGCTGAAATTGTGTTCCAGTAGCGCCTTCTGCCGCTTCTAGCTACTTGGAGTGCGGCAGTTGCCGCAAGCAGCCAGACGCTACCCGCAAAAATTATTTCAAGTGCGGTCAAGCTGCCAATTTGCGCATGCGCAGAAAGGTCTGAGTTAGAGAGGGGGTAGCCATCACGTAATACGTGTTTAAGACATTATTGATAGATCTGAAGCATTGAATTAAAATTTGTGGTGCGGCCGGGAATCGAACCCGGACTTTCATGCTTACTACGCAGACGTCGTAACCGTTAGACTACCACACCACTAACGATTAAGGCGCCTCGTAATAGTCTATGTACGATTTCCCTCCACAACACAAACTTTAATTCAGCTTCCTTGTTCCAAAGATAATTGCCACTACTGCCAAGGCTCTCCATGGAGTGGAATAGCACCTCAGCAATGGACATGATGGAACAATCCTGTTACGGTGATATAAATATCAATTAATACAATTAAAGAATCCCAGAGACGGATTTACGTGTCAAATATGTCAAAGACATTATTGATACATCCGAAGCATTGAATTACGAGGCGCCTTAATCGTTAGTGCTTTGGTAGTCTAACCGTTGCCGGGAGCCGTGGCTCAGCGCGCCCGGTCAGAGGGCTCGACGCCCTCTGTAATAAAAAAGCTGAGCCAACAACACACCGAACATCAACGAACAAAAACAATCAGCGTCCGCAACGAAAAGAACCACCGATAGAAAAAAAAAAAAACAAAAAAAAAAACGGTTAAGATGTCTGCCTAGTAAGCATGGAGGTCCGGGTTCGATTCCCGGCCGCACCACAAATTTTAATTCAATGCTTCAGATCTATCAATAATGTCTTTGACATATCTGAGACGTAAATCCGTCTCTGGGATTCTTTATTTGTAATACGTGTTTGTTTGTAGTAAGGAGGTTGAAATAACCTCCTTGGTTTGTAGCGTGTTTTTTTGATTATTTTGAAGTCACTGCAATCCCACTTGAGATCAGATATTTCTTGTTTACACTTCTTCGTTATTAGGAAGGAAAGTATTTTAATTATTCCTTTAAACTCACCTTCGCCTGCAAACCAGAAACAGTGCAAAAAGCGTTCCAGCAGTGCAAGTATCAAACAAGGGTCTTTGCGTCATAGTAGCTGCGAATGCGCAGTAGCACCTGTTTCTTAGCGCTTGAAAGTAGCCGTCTGGCAGCTGCTGGAACGAACCTATATTAATAGACTGGCAATGCCGTATACAGTATCACTGGTGTCAGTGAAGTCTCACCGCCATATTTCTATACTATAATCGTGTAAGTAGTCGCGTGAGTTATTAGAGAAAACAGTCATAAAAATATGAATGAACTGACGTAACTACGCTGTCTTCAGAGTTTTGACGTATTCGAAATTCGTTTGTTGTATATGGCTGTAAACTTTTCAGCTGCAGTAAGATTCGACACACAGTGATGATTTGCATTGATTTGCTGTTATTATTAATCTGTTACCAATTTAATTCAACTTCGGATTTTATTTCAGTAGTGTGGTCATTATAAAAGTGTTCTTTATCGTGGATAACCCATATCCTTATTATTTTGAGAGTCCTTGCGAAATATTTGACACACATACAAGTAAATCGCATCGCGTTTTCTGTCTTTATTAGGCTTGATCTGTTATCAGATTCGCTCAATTCCGGCTTTTCTTTTTATAGTATGACCATTATAAAAGTGCTATTTGTCGTGGATAACACAATCGTTATTCTCCTTAATGTTTTTTCGATAACTACAGTCTGCTTTAAATCTACCGAAAAGTTAACGGTAAAATTTTACTTACCTCCCGACAGTCTCGTATGAATATGTTGGCAACATCAACAAAACGGTAGAAAGCCCTCACCAAGATGTTGATATTCTTAGAAATCACCAAAGCTTGACTTGATTAGTGTTTTGTATAGATGAAGAAGTAAATAAATAACGCTGTTCCTACTCTATGGTTGAGAGGTTCTTGTATGTACTCTCGTTCATTCCGTAAAAGTAAGGTAATTTCCAAGAATGATTGCAATCGAAATATCTCGGCCTGAAACGATACATATCGACCGTGCGACTCTAAATCGATTACGTGGCTATTCATCCGTACTTAATAAGTATGTTTTAGTCGTAGTCATGGTCATGTGAACGCATTTTATTGGTGTCTATAGTCTTGAGTGATGGTGAAGTTTTTTTGTTATGTATTATGATTTAAAAGACTTCATAGTCAAAGCTATGCAAAGGAAACGTAAAACTGTCACACTCATTTAATGACTCGTTCTGGAAGTACTTTTCTGAAGATATTCTGCAGCGGTTTATTATCCAATGAAAGTGGTATCTATAATTGTCATTAATTTATACAAATAAAATTGTTGATCTTTTGTCCTCGCTCATCTCAGAAATATATACTGCATGGATACCTAACGTGTATGCCACACTACATTACTATATACAGTATATCAGAAACATTCAACAAATTACTACGAAAATTTCTATGAATGTGTCACGATGCCGCTGTAAAAACATTCACGTCAACCGCAGCATTACATTAGCACTCATAAAAATTATTAGTATGTAAACATTCATATTTTGTCATCTTGTTTTCCAATGCCTGGGTAATCGATTTATAGTTGTACGCTCGATGTATATCGTTTCAGGCAGAGACATTTCGTTTGCAAGCATTCTTGGAAATTACCAAAAGTAATTGCCCTTGTAAAACGAAGATTTCTTGAATAAAAATTTGCGGTTTCACGCGATTGGCTAATGCCAACGTCACACGACTGACAACATAATCACCGCCATGACGGGAAGTAAAATTTAACCGTACTGTACGTAAGACGTTCTTCTCGTAACACGATTCGACAACGTAGGCCTGTATGTTAAATTCAACTATTGCCGAAGTGTTAGCTTAAATGCAAATCATATTCAAACGAACTCTAAAGCTTACAACGTGATATCGTGTCAGAAGATCATGGTAGTACCGCACGGAAACTTTTTGAAGGGAGGTGAGGCAAGATGGCGGCTCCCGGCTTCAGTCAGAGAGGCACGTTTGCCAGTCTAGTAATGTGTGTCTGGGGTGATTCTATTTACACTTCGGTAAAATCAGACGTGACGCCATTATTACGTATCCACACTATCGACGTCCAGAAGAGCGGCTCATCGACTTTTGCGATCGTTCGAGTCGTTGGTTTTGGGTGGGACAACATGCTTAATTCGACATTCTTTCTGAACTGCATACGTTTTTCCTTCGTAGTTTTGGAAAGCACTGACGGAAATTTCAGTAAATGTAAATTGAAAATTGTTTGAGAAATAACAAAGACCAAGCCTTTAGAGAACGACATCTTCACACATTTTCGAAAAAAAAAAAAAAAAAAAAAAAAAAAAAAAAAAAAAAACTAGCATGTTGCAGCAACTTGTCGGTATATGAGTACCCAGTTTTACGAAATATTTTACCTGATGTTCGCAGAGCCTCTGTAACAAATGACTTTATTAATATCCAGCTCATTTGATTTATAGTTTCGGCGAAAACATACATACACCTACGGCAACTATATGTTGCTTTTGTATGTCACATATTTTGACATGTCCAAGTACACATTCTCGCTTCATAGCCTGGTAGGCGTATTTTGTCTTCTTAGTTTAACGTAGACTCCGTACTACAATGCATTTTCGCAAGTTTCCATTAGTTTTAAAAACACAACCTTCACAAATGGGCCACGATGAGTAACGTTTCAGAGCTCACAGTGTAGGTCCTTTTCCGGAAAGTTTATAGCTTCTTACTTTCAAAAAAAGAAAACAAAGTTATGTAGCTTCCGAAACTGTAATGAATATACCATTACCAAATGAAGATATTATCAGCCACTCCTTTAATTCGTCTCCTACAATTGCAACCGCAGTTTTCCGTCTAGAACGACCACACAAGTCGATCATGGCTCCAGTCGTCTTCGATAGTGTGGATACGTCATTATGACGTCACGTCTGATTTTACCGAAGTGTAAATAGAATCACCCGTATGTCTGTGGCGTCGTTATCTCCATAGACCAAAGATAACATAGTCTTCGAGTGACGTCATTACACTGAAACCAAAGTCACGTGACTCGGGGCAGGAAACAGTTTTCATCATTACGAGTAATGCGAAATAGAGCTAAGAGTTGCAGTTCTTATCCTTTGTAGTGCAAATTAAGCGTAGATTTGAACAATAAAACGTCTTAGCGTGTTCTTATTACATCTTTAGTAGTACAATGGCGTTACTTTTCAGCACTTGCAAGAATTAATGCGATAGCTACAGTTTTTAGATGTGCCTAGATGAAACGTCTTTTTACAAGCAACAGAACAACAGATTTTTCGCGAAAGATTGTCATTTTACTGTGAGTCTTTTAGTTTGTATTTTACACAGGAGTAGAAGCACAAATATCAGTCTGGAAAGGGCATCAACTTCCGTAAGATTCCTCAACAATACATGTCAAATATTTCGTTGTGCTTTTATAAGGAATGAAATCTATTTGCACCCATAATGATCGATTTTAACAAAATACAACCGTCTATATTTTAAGACTTCTGCCACAGACCGTGATGCCAAAAAGAAAAACAACCGAAGTATTGGATATTTACATTCAATAAAAGGGTAGTGAGGAAACATCATCATGAACTCGGCAAGAAGCGACTTTCTAAGTATAATGAATAGTCTGTATGAATATTTAGCTTTGGATAACGTTATTGAAAGCAGATTTTCACTAGAAATGACTTACTTGCTGACATATAAACTTGTATAAATCAGCTTGAAGTTATGTTCCCATCGATAATCACATTCATAAGATGAAAAAAGTGAAAGGTCCATAGCATAACAAAACACGGAGAATATGTAATTCTGTTGCTTCTACAAATAACTGACAATACGGTACTTTTCACCTGGGCACATATAAAAACAACAATCATTGCGTTAATATTAATAACAACATGAAATTACGTTACTTTTACTACTAGATGTGTAATATGAATTCGAGAAGTCGCTTTATTGTTAAAATCAACGCTTGATTTCACCTGTAAGTGAGAAAAACTGTTCCTCATAATGATTAAAACTCAGTCACGTGACTAGTGGCAATTTTAGATGTTGGTTTGAAAACACAATACAGCAGAGATAGCGATACGCGCAGTCTATGTTATCTTTGGTCTATGCCTATCTCTGCCGTGTTGTGGTTTGAAACCAATATCACAGTCTAACAAATACAGTCACGACACTCCCGCGGATTTTTGTTATACACTGCGACGGCAGCGCTCCAAGCGGAGGGAAAGCTACTTTTATGAATACGATAGTGGATGAATGCGAATAGTATCGTTTATATCGATTTTAACACATTTTTTTATATTAGAGAACGTATGTAGTATCATAAAATAGATAATAACTTAAAAATAGCTCCACCTTTGTCTTCCTTACGTCTCCTAAGATCACTGACATGGTTGGAAACGGTACAGTTTATTTACTGTTATCTTGTAACCCACAGGGTTTTACTAAATAATTTAAATTACTTTTAAAATAGAAAAATGACTAGGAAACTCCGAATACCCGCCGTTTGGCAGAAAGACGTGTTTTTTCTTCTCAAGAACGTTAACGTTTCTCCACTCTAATTCCAGTGAAATCGGTGAGCGTGGAACGTAGGAAACGAATGTAGAATGCAATAACTACAGTATTTAACATACCAAATCAGTCACCACAACTGTCGATGAAGGAAAACATCAGAAACGTGACAAGAAAACTGAAAAAGCAACCAAACTGTATTCAACAAAGAAAAACCCAATTCCACAATTGTTGCTACAGCTGAACCACAAACGGCAAGAATCTTCAAGACAATGTCTTCTTAAGCTACAGTAATCACACTCAAAAGAATATGCGCTTATAATAAAGACGAGTGAAGCCTAAACATATGCGAATCATTAGACCCCATACGACGACGATACGTGTCAAAACTCTGTCTCATAGTAAGAACACACCAAAATAGAAATGTATGTTTCTATTATGTTTATATTCTACTTACTTTCAGCGGAATAAGCTGCAAATATACACATATTCGTAAGTATTGGTTCATGACGAAGTTCTTCGTTATACCACTGAATCAGTAAGTTCGACTGTTTTTACATTACTTTCCATGTTATGTATGCCTCGTGATATATTACTGATGCTTGTAACACGAAAATTATATTAACTATTTCATTAATTACACACACAAATAATTATAAACAAATATCACTCTTTCGGTGGCTTACCCACCGCTAGGAGCGCTAGTGTCGTTGCAGCTGTCAGTTGGTAACAACTTTTACAGCAGTGAGTGTCGCGACTGTATATGTTAGACTGTGCCAATATCTAACATTGCCCCTAGTCACGTGACTGAGTTTTCGTCATTATGAGCAACAGTTTTTTTTAATTTTCAGCTGAATTAAAAAAAAAAAATACTATTTTTTACGCTTATTACACATGTAGTACTAAAGATAATGCAGTTTTTGCACAGTTATACTCCCAATTATACTAATATTAATGCGATGGTCGTTTTTATATGTGACGAGTTGCCACTTATTCACAGTTCTTTTTATAAGAACAAGAATTATAGATACTGCTTGTGAAGCATTCTGATTTTTTTAACTGATGAATGTAATTATCGAGGTGGGACAATTCCAGTTGGTCTTAGCTAAATTAATATTTCACAGCTATATATGAGTACACAACATTCACAATAGCTATAAAATCAGTTCTAGTTGTGTTTGCACATTAATTATTCTAATTTATATAGCGAGTACTATACAAGGTTTACGTACTGACATCACTGTATATGCAGAAGTCGTAAAATATAAACGCTTGTATTGTGTAAAAAATTTGATATTATGGATATTGATCGTTTTTGGTTCCTATAAAGGCATAACATAACTTTAACACGTATTGTTGAGAAAAAGTAAGAAAACTGATACTGTTTGTAAAACTGATTTTTCCGTCTTCTACTCGTATGGCGGTTGCAAAGCGACTCGCAGAGCAACAAAAACAGCTATTCAATTAATAAGAGCAAGTCACTTATACGTTTCACCTACACACATGTCAGAACAATAATCACGGCATTAACATTAGGAATTACGGAGAAATAACATTAACTGTACTGCCAAAAGCGTTTTAGGGTGTAATTAGATGTTTTGTTGTTAAAATCAATTCCTCATTTCAGTTATAAATGGGAAAAACTACATCTGTCAGCGCCACTTCACATTTCTCGTAACGACGAAAACGACTTGTTGCCCCAAGTCATGTGACTTAGATGTTGGTTCTAGCACAGTCTAACATATACAGTCACGACACTCCCACAGATTTTTGTTATATACTGCGATAGCAACACTCAAGCCGCCGGCAAGCTACGTTTCTGGATACGATATGGGATGACAGCGAATAGTATCGTTTAGATTGACTTCAGCATACTTTTTGCATTAGGGAACGTATGTACTATGTAGTGACTTATAAATAGGTAATAATTTAAAAATAGCTCTCCATTTGTCTTTCTTTGGTTTCATAAGATACCTGATAAGGTACGAAACATTACATTACAGGGCAGTTACTTTACAATCATCCTGTAACATACAGGCTTTAAATGAGTAATTTCATTTTCTATTAAAAATAAAAATGCCTAGGAAACATCAGGAGACATGCCCTTTAGCAGAGAGACGTCAATTTCTACGCAGGAGCGTTAAGTATTCTTCATTCAAATTCCAGTAAAATCGGTGAGGTTGGAACATAGGACACGTATATAGAATACAATAAATATGGTATTGAACACACCAAATCAAACATCACAGCTATAGCTGAAGGAAAAACGTCACAGACATGGCAACATAACGATAAAAGTAACTAAACTGTTTCCCAACAAAGAAGAACCCAATTCCACAATTGTTGCTACATCTGAACCACAAACGGCAAGAATGGTCAAAACATTGGTTTTTTAAAGCTAAAGTAATTACACTTAAAAGAATATGTACATATTAGAAATATGAGTGACGTGTAAAAACGTGAGAAAATTGGACTCCGTACCGAATTGACTGGCTGTAAGAACAGACCATAATAGAAATTTATTATACCATTATGTTTATATGCAACTTACTTTCAGCGGAATAAGCTGCAAATATACACATATTCGTAAGTATTTATTCATGACAGAGTTGTTCTTTATACCATTCAATCATTTAAATGAGGCTGTTTTTATATTAATTTCCGTCTTATGTTTGTCTCTCGATATCTTAATAATGCTTGTAACACAAAAATTATGATAATTATTTCGTTAATTAGGTACAAAAGCGATTATAAACAAACATGACTACTTCGGCAGCTCGCCCACCGCTAGGAGCGCTAGTGTCGCAGCACCTGTCAGTTGGTGACAACTTTTACAGCAGCGAGTGTCGTGACTGTATATGTTAGGCTGTGGGTTTTAGTGTAATAACGTCTCGCGCAGTCTATATTATCTATGGTCTATGACAGGGCTGGGCAAATGCCGTTTCGCGAGCGCTGTCAGCGGCTCACACGGCCCGCTCGCGGCTCCCCCCCCCCCCCCCCCCCCACTCATACTCGACTAGCCGCGCACCTCACTACACCACGCGGAGCCACTCGTTCTCGATAACTTCGAGATGTTGGTTCAAAATCATTTTAAATAAATCCAGAATGATGTAAATTAATGCTTATTTCTTTTTTGTTCGTAGTACCTCTCCTCTGGAGTGACAATTCTTTTATGTGTATGTCACCTTGTTGTTTATGTTGACAGGAAACTGATAGGCTTTGTGATCATAGAGTTTCTTCCCCTTTATGTTTTCTATACATCATAGGAGTTAAGTTTAGTTATCCCTTTTACTTCCCCCAGGGAGAAGGTTTTTGTTTTACACTCGATAAACTATACTTATCTTAATAGTTCCTAGGTTTTTGTTTTCCGCAGCAGGGATATTTTATTTTCCTTTATCTTACAAATTTTCCTACGTACTTATTTGGTTATTTTTGAGAAGTTCTTTATCCTACCACGACAACTTCGTTGTGGTACCACTGACGTAGGCAGGGAACTTTTTCCATTGCTCTCAGGTCTTGAGTTCCGGAATTTTTTCCCCTTCAGAATGGTGTCAGTTTTCATCCTTTCCTAAGGATGTAATGAACCTTAATAATTGTTTATATACACGTGACGTCTGTTCGGAAAGAAACAGACGTCACATTCTGATCCTGCAGCTGTTATTTTTTAATATTCATAGAATATATGACTTCAACTGCGATTGGGCAAAGCTGAAAATGTGTACCCAGCCGGGATTCGAACCCGGATCTCCTGCTTTCTGACCCCTACACCACTGGGGACACAGTGATCACCGCACCTGCAAGGACTACCCATGCACTCTTCCCGTCAGATACAAATTCCCAGCTCCGCCCTGCCCATAGTACTCAAACTCGTAGTTTAACTAATTCCCGTAAGAGTAAGGGCTTCAAACTTGCCCACCCCTCCCCACTAACGATAGGATCATTGCCCGTCACCGGCATATTATATATATACACGTGACGTCTGTTCGGAAAGAAACAGACGTCACATTCTGATCCTGCAGCTGTTGTTTTTAATATTCATAGAATATATGACATCAACTGCGATTGGGCAAAGCTGAAAATGTGTACCCAGCCGGGATTCGAACCCGGGTCTCCTGCTTTCTAGGCAGTTGCGCTGACCCCTACACCACACCTGTATCTGACGGGAGGCGTGCTTAGGTAGTCCTTGCAGGTGCGGTGATCACTGTGTCCCCAGTGGTGTAGGGGTCAATGCCACTGCCTAGAAAGCAGGAGACCCGGGTTCGAATCCCGGCTGGGTACACATTTTCAGCTTTGCCCAATCGCAGTTGAAGTCATATATTCTATGAATATTAAATAATAACAACTGCAGGATCAGAAGTGACGTCTGTTCTCTCGGAACAGACGCCACATGTATATATATAATATGCCGGTGACGGGCAATGATCCTATCGTTAGTGGGGAGGGGTGGGCAAGTTTGAAGCCCTTACTCTTACGGGAATTAGTTTCATAACTACGAGTTTGAGTACTGTGGGCAGGGCGAAGCTGGGAATTTGTATCTGACGGGAGGCGTTCTTAGGTAGTCCTTGCAGGTGCGGTGATCACTGTGTCCCCAGTGGTGTAGGGGTCAGCGCAACTGTCTAGAAAGCAGGAGACCCGGGTTCGAATCCCGGCTGAATACACATTTTCAGCTTTGCCCAATCGCAGTTGATGTCATATATTCTATGAATATTAAATAATAACAACTGCAGGATCAGAAGTGACGTCTGTTCTCTCGGAACAGACGCCACATGTATATATATAATATGCCGGTGACGGGCAATGATCCTATCGTTAGTGGGGAGGGGTGGGCAAGTTTGAAGCCCTTACTCTTACGGGAATTAGTTTCATAACTACGAGTTTGAGTACTGTGGGCAGGGCGAAGCTGGGAATTTGTATCTGACGGGAGGCGTGCTTAGGTAGTCCTTGCAGGTGCGGTGATCACTGTGTCCCCAGTGGTGTAGGGGTCAGCGCAACTGTCTAGAAAGCAGAAGACCCTGGTTCGAATACCGGCCGGGTACACATTTTCAGCTTTGCCCAATCGCAGTTGAAGTCATATATTCTATGAATATTAATAATTGTTACCTTCTGACCGACCACCCAGTTTCTCGTCATTGTAATGAAGCAGAATTTTAGTTGCAGGAAGTTCAGTTTTGTTACATTTTGTTTTAAAAAAATCTACAGAATTCTGTGTAAATATAAGGTAAAATTTAGAATAAAAGAGTCTTTTCTTAATTCTTTACGTCTATGTCCTATTTGTGGCCACGAAAGTAGGTTTTACAGTGGTTCGAAACTGTGTTTAATCCTTGCATGAGCAACCGTTGTATGTTAGAGGGTACACAATTTTCGGGTATGCACTGTTAACACTTACTTCGCACACAAACGTGCTGTGGCAGATACGATTGTACCGGTGCCCTTTCCACGGAAGGCGCATCAGCTTGAAACGGCCTCGTGTGTTTTGTACATGCAGTATTTCTGCTAGAACAGCCGCCCTGCTGGCTCTCGAGGCCGCTCACCGCTGCCCTCGCGTCTCTCGCCGCCAGGGTTGCCAGGTGTGACGATTTTTCGCATTCTTGGCTATCTCTTTCTTATAACAGTAGCCATTCTAGCAGTCTGGCGACTGGCGATTAAACTTGGCTATTGAAGGAATTGGTTGGCGACTATTTTATTTTATCACATATTTTTGGAAACATTTTTGTTTCTATATTATTGGGTAAACAGCACTCTATTTAAATTTGTAAATAAAGAACAGTCTAGAATGCACTAATTTATTTCATTCTACTAGTTTCAGTCTTATGTAGACCATCTTCAGGAATTTGTCTCTGAAATATATCACAGTCACATTTAGAGGAGTTTGCAGCAATATACATTACTGTAAAAGCTAAACTAAGTAAATAGAAATAGAACAAGTAAGATATACCCATTTTTATATATTACAACGAAAGCATTAGCTTTACATAAATTACAATGACAAACGAACCATACATGTTCTGTAAGGTTTTATATCTGCAATTGTTTCTTTGTATATAAAAAATATGTAAAAAATACAGTTAAAAGTTTTTTTTTACACCAGTAAACTTACATAAAACACTGTAAATACTGTAGAACCACTTATAGAATATCTTTGGAAATACTGAAAAGAATGGGATGCAATTCATGTCAGTATTTTAGTGTTTTAATCTTTATTTTAAATACCACTAAGATGACTATAATTATTTTATTTTAGACATTAACCAAGAAATGTGTTATTAATTATAATTTTATATATTTTGGCTATATTCATGTATTTAATCTTTTCATTGGCTATCAAAGGATGGGTGGAGCTGGCAAAGGGGCGGAGCCTCAGCTATTTAAGAGCAGCAAACCTTGTGCTGCTCCAGCCGGCAGTGACGCACTGGAAGGCTCCCAGCTACCTGCCAGCTCCACAACAGCAAAGGGTATAACATCGCTTATTTTATCTTGTTCTATTTCTATTTACTTAGTTTAGCTTTTACAGTAATGTATATTGCTGCAAACTCCTCTAAATGTGACTGTGATATATTTCAGAGACAAATTCCTGAAGATGGTCTACATAAGACTGAAACTAGTAGAATGAAATAAATTAGTGCATTCTAGACTGTTCTTTATTTACATATTTTATTTTACATCAAATACAACGAATGTAAAACATTCACTCTTTAGACATTGCGTCAATGATACCGACTTTTCTCGGTAGAATGCTGGGGAAATGTAATCAACCTACACAAGTTAGCACAAATGTTTACAAGTATCATGGATGTGTGGAAGAGTTTCACAGAGATGTAAACAAACTCAACTTACAGACTCTTGAAGATACCTACTTACGATGGTTCAAGAGTAGGCTTTCAATGATATCTCGAAGTATACTACAACACTGTATGTATGGCTCCCGGTGAGAAGACGAGGATAAGTTTATATAAATTACAGCATGCAAGGAGGCATTTAAACAGTATTTTTTTTTCGCGTTCCATGCGACAACACAACATAAATTCGTAACAACTGCTACTGTGAAGCGAGCCCTTTGCTACGCACTTCACAGTGGTTAACAATGGTTTACAGAGTATAAATGTCGATGGAGAACACGCGGTGATTTCCGAGTCGTTCTCATGGCTTGTTTTTCAATGTGTAATGACGCATTATCACGAATTAAAGTTCATCTCACCTCAAAGTATGAATGCTTAGTGTATTATTACAAATTACCTCGCCTCAAAATGTTGTAATGATTTTGTGTGAATTAAAGAAATGATTGAAAGATTTAATAATAATTCTATTTAACATCTGTAAATATTTGTTTTTAAGAAGATGAAAGTGATTGGTAATCGAATCTATGCATGAGAACATCCCTTGTCTAAGTTTGATAGAATTATTCTTGAACAGTTTTGTTTGTAATTTTTATAAGTTATGAAATTAATAAATGTGATAGTTAAATGTGACTGAATTTCCCGAGTCTCTATATTATATTTACAATGTGACAATATTTTGAGTGCCCTCACTATCAGTTAGTATTATGTCTGGGTTCAGTTCTTGGATGGACTCAGGTAAATGTTTCTGTGAATTATGAGTTTCCTTGGAAAGTTCAGTCTGATGTCTCTGGATGTGAGACTGCCACAGTTTGATTTACTTTTTACTCAGTAACCAGCTTACTCCCTGAATTTCAGGATTATTATTGTCCAGTAACATGCCATAATTACCATAGCATATCTACATCTACATCTACATCGATACTCTGCAAATCACATTTAAGTGCCTGGCAGAGGGTTCATTAACCAGTTTCATAACTTTTGTCTACCGTTCCATTCTCTAATAGCGCGCGGGAAGAAAGAACACCTAAATCGTTCCTTTTCTCTTATTTTATTGGGATGGTCATGTCTCCCTACGTAGGTGGGTGCTAGCAAAATATTTTCACATTCAGAACTAAAAGTCGGTGATTGAAACTTCGCAAACAGATCACGCCGCAATGAATAACGTCTTTCTTTTAATGATTTCCACCCCAATTCGTGCAACATTTCCGTGACGCTTCCCCCCCCCCCCCCCCGTAACGTGATAAAACAAAACGAGCTGCCCTTCTCTGAACCTTCTCAATATCTTCCGTCAGTCCCACCTGGTGAGGGTCCCACAAGGGGCAACAGTACTCCAAGAGAGGACGCACAAGTGTGATGTACGCAGTCTCTTTGGTGGAGCTGGTGCATCGTCTAAGCGTTCTGCCAATGAAACGTAACCTTTGGTTCGCCTTCCCCTCAATATTTTCTATGTGTTCTCTCCAGTCAAAGTTGTTCGTAATTGTAACTCCTAGGTATTTGGTAGAATTTACGACCTTAAGGTTTGACTGATTTATCGCGTAATTGAAGTTCAGCGGATTTCTTTTAGTGGTCATGTGTATTACTTCACACTTTTCTTTATTTAGTGTCAACTGCCAATTTTCGCACCAAGTAGAAATTTTGTCTAAATCGCTTTGCAGTTGCTTTTGATCCTCTGTTGACTTCACTAACCGATAAACGACAGCATCATCCGCGAACAGTCTAAGGGAGCTATTCAGATTATCTCCTAAATCGTTTATAAACACGAGGAAGAGTAGGGGACCAATAACGCTTCCCTGTGGAACTCCAGATATCACTTCTGTTTTACTCGATGACTTACCGTCAATTACAACGAACTGTGTCCTTTCTGATAGGAAATCGTGAATGCAATCGCACAATTGTGGAGATATTCCATAAGCACGCAATTTCATAAGAAGCCGCTTGTGGGGTACAGTATCAAAAGCCTTCCGGAAATCCAGAAATATGGAATCGATTTGAGATCCCTTGTCGATGGCACTTAACACTTCATGTGAATAAAGGGCAAACTGTGTTTCGCAAGAGCGATACTTTCTGAATCCGTGCTGACTATTGGTTAATAGGTCGTTCTCTTCGAGGTAGTACATAATATTCGAACAAAGTATATGTTCCAAAATCCTACTGCAAATCGACGTCAATGAGATAGGTCTGTAATTCTGGGGATGACTCCTATTGCCTTTCTTGAATATTGGAGTAATTTGGGCAACTTTCCAGTCTTTGGGTACGGATCTTTCGCTGAGTGATCGGTTGTAAATTATAGCTAAGTACGGAGCTATAATGTTAACAGATTAAAGGTTGCGATATTTGGCTATTTTTACTGATGAAAAGATGGTTATATTTTGGTATTTTATTGATGAAAAGATGGCGATATTTTGGCTACTTTTTGTTTAAAATTTGGCGACAGAGCAATAGCAAAACCTGGCAACTCTGCTCGCCGCTCGCTGGCAGCTCTCGTGCCCACCCTGGCCTATGACCTGTAAAGTTCGCGGTTCAGGTCTAGCGGCAAAACGGCTGAAGCTGCGCTTTCAGCAGACGGTTTACCCGCCCTTAGCCTCCATGTCATCTAGGATAGAACGTATCCTGAAGAGACACGACATCAAATGTGTGTTTCGTCCGCCATCAAAACTGAGGAATATATTGTGCTCGGTCAAAGACGAACTCGGCCTTCGCAAACGCGGCGTATATAAAATACCATGTCAGTGCGGAAAATCTTATATAGGGCAGACATGTCGAACTGTGCAGGAACGCTGTACTGAACAGCAACGCCACACACGCCTAGGACAACCCAGTAAGTCAGCGGTAGCAGAGCACTGCCTGGACACAGGTCATCGGATGTGTTACGAGAAAACGGAAGTTCTATCGTCAGTATCATCATTCTGGGACAGTATTTTTAAGGAGGCCATACACATCCGTACGGCGGATAATCTTATCAACAGGGATGCAGGTTTCCAGATGAGCGCAGCCTGGAATCCACTATTGGCTGCAATCAAAGCAAAACAGGAAAAAGGAGGAAATCGGAAACACGGAGGAACGCAGCGCAACGCAGATACTTAGTTCCAATTTCCACCACAGGAGCGTCCGGCAGCACATCATTGCCCACGGCGCACGCGCGGAAGACGCATCCTCGGCTCCCAGCAGGACCAGGGGGCACCAGAAGCGCCGCCGCCGACCAACACTGAACGGTCTCTCGCGCATGCGTAGTCTCTGCACACGCCCTGATAAATACCGCCGCTGCCGCGCAATTACCATCCGTATCCCCCTTTATCCCCCTTCCCACGCGCGGATCCTCTATGATCTCATTACCTTCCCCAGACTCGTTCTGTTTATTGAAAATCTCCGCCTCCGTTACATATCCCGCAAATCAGATCCGCCTAATCCTCTAGTCCATCCCCTCCTCCACTGCATTCCCCCTGCTCTCCACTTGTCCACCCTCCGGATCCTCTCCCGTGGCAACTTCCGTACCCTCCCCCTCCCGGATGATGCCCTCCGACCTGACATCTACCCTTCATACCAGCTTTGATCCTTCTCCTTGCTCCCTCTCCCCCTTCTCTCCCTGAGGGCCCCGACTATCCCTCCCTTCCCGTCCCTCCTCCCCTCCTCCGTCCCTCCGGAGCCTCCTCTTACCGCCCTCCCTTATCCTTCTTCCCCGTGGCTTCCTGGGACGTCAGCCCCCCTCCCGTCCCTTCCCTACCGGCTCTGTGGCTCCTCCCCACCCTCTCCATCTCCTTCATCCCTTTCCCCCCCACACCACATCTTCAATGCTGTCAGTGCCCCACCATCTATGGAACCTCTTTTGTGCTCCGACAAGTGTGGTGTGTTTTAGGTTAAATTGTTTTATCTTACAACAGTGGACGGCCAACCCGCAGCCGACACCGTCAGTTTTAACTTGTGTATCTCTGGAAGTGTGTGTTGTGTTTTTTGTTTTAACTCCAAATAGCGGACGGTCTCACCATGGCCGCCGCCCTATGATCATTTTAATTGTGTGTGTGCGCCACTGACATTCGAGTAACTGTTTTTATTCACCACTTTCGCCATTTCAAGTGTTTTATGTCACCACTGTTTCCTCCATTTTATGTACTTTGTTTTATCTCCATTTTAAATCTCCATTTTATGTCTATGTTGTTGTTGTTGTGGTCTTCAGTCCAGAGACTGGTTTGATGCAGCTCTCCACCCTACTCTATCCTGAGCAAGCCTTTTCATCTCCTCATAAGAACGACAACCCACATCCACTTGAATCTGCTTACTATACGCGTCTCTTGGTCTTCCTCTGCGATTTTTACCCCACACACTTCCCTCCAACGCTAAATTCACAATTCCTTGATGTCTAAGAATGTGTCCTACCAATCTATCCCTTCTTTTAGTCAATGTATGCCAGAAATTTCTTTTCTCCCCAATTCGGTTCAGTACCTCCTCATTAGTTACGCGATCCACCCACCTAATCTTCAGCATTCTTCTGTAGCACCACATTTCAAAAGCCTCTATCCTCTTTCTGTCCACACTGCTTATCGTCCATGTTTCACTCCCATACAAGGCAACACTCCATACAAATGCCTTCAGAAAGGACTTCCTTAGGCTTAAATCAATATTCGATGTTAACAAATTTCTCTTTTTCAAAAACGCCTTTCTACCCATTGCCATTCTGCATTTTATATCATCTGTACTGCGACCATCATTTGTTATTTTACTGCCCAAGTAACAAAACTCATCTACCTCCTTTATTGCTTCGTTTCCCAATCTAATTCCTTCAGCATCACCTGATTTTCTTACACTGCACTCCATTACCCTAGTTTTACCCTTGTTAATGTTCATCTTATATGCACCTTTCAGCACACTGTCCATTCCGTTCAATTGCTCTTCCAGGTCCTTTGCTGTATCTGACAGAATTACTATGTCGTCGGCAAAACGCAATGTTTTTAATTCTTCACCCTGAACTCTAATTCCTTCTCCAAATTTCTCCTTGCTTTCCTTTATAGCTTGCTCAATGTACAAATTGAACAACACTGGGGAAAGGCTACAACCCTGTCTTACTCCCTTTCCAACCACTGCAACCCTTTCATGCCCTTCAACTCTGACAACCGCTGTCTGATTTTTGTACAAGTTGCAAATAACCTTACGCTCCCTATATTTTACTCCTGCTTGCTTCAGAACTTGAAAGAGTTTATTCCAATCAACATTGTCAAAAGCCTTCTCCAAATCTACAAAAGCTAGAAATGTTGGTTTGCCTTTTCTTAATCTATCTTCTAGGATAAGCCGTAAAGTGAGTATTGCCTCCCGTGTTCCTACATTTCTCCTGAACCCAAACTGATCTTCCCCGAGGTCTGCTTCTACCAGTTTTTCCATCCTTCTGTATATAATTCGCGTTAATATTTTGCAACCATGACTTATTAAACTGATGGTTCTGTAGTTTTCACACCTGTCTGCACCCGCTTTCTTTGGAATGGGGATTATAACATTTTTCTTAAAGTCTGAGGGTACTTCGCCTGTCTCATACATCTTACACACAATGTGAAACAATTTTGTCATGGCTGGTTCTCCCAGCGACTTCAGTAACTCTGACGGGATATCATCTACTCCAGGGGCCTTGTTTCGACTTAGATCTTTCAGTGCTCTGTCAAATTCATCTCTCAGTATAGTATCTCCTATTTCATCATCATCTACATCCTCTTCCCTTCCTACAATAGTGTCTCGAAGTTCATTTCCTTTGTAGAGCCCCTCTATATACTCTTTCCACCTTTCAGCTTTCCCTTCTTTGCTGAGAACTGGTTTTCCATCAGTGTCCTTGATATTCATAGAGCTGTTTTTCTTATCGCCAAATGTTTCTTTTATTTTCCGGTAGGCTGTATCTATTTTTCCCCTATTTATACATTCTTCTACATCCTTGCATTTGCCTTCTAGCCATTGCTGCTTAGCCATTTTGCACTTCCTGTCAATCTCATTTCTTAGTCGTCTGTACTCCATTTTGCCTGTTTCATTTATTGCATTTTTATATTTTCTCCTTTGATCGATTAAATTTAGTATTTCCTGTGATATCCAAGGATTCTTTGTAGGTCTTGCCTTCCTACCTATTTTGTCCTCTGCTGCCTTCACTATTTCATCTCTATGTCTATATTACCTCCAAAATTTTATCTCCTTTGTGTTTTTATGTTCTCCGCTCACAAATTTTATTTCTGTAGGCCGAAGAGCGCCAGTGAGCGCTGCCGGCCCGCCCCTTTTTTCGGGGAATTGAAACGACAATAAAGAAAAAAAAAAACGCAATTACCATCAATCGCGCCTTGAAGTACTGACAGCTACCACCACCTGAAGATGTCGAACAGTTGTGTCGGCGAAATATTGTGGGAGATTCACAATGTCATCCGGCGGCAAACCCGCGAAGTGTATTTACAACAGATCCGCCGTGAAAGCTTGAAAAGTCACATACAATACAAAGCCTACTCACTAGGAGCTTACCTCTGTTGAGCAGTGTCGCCACTGTAGTTCAAACTTATTCCGCTGTTGGCGCCACAAGCCAGCCTCATGCTAAAGCCCTGTACAGGGAAAGTACGGCCAGCCTGCCAGCGGCAGCCATGCTGGGCCTATTCCGCTGCTACTTACGCACCGACCGCTACAACGTTCCCAGCGCTTAACAATACTTCTCAACCGATTTTGATAAAACTATTCAACGAAAAAATTTAATTATTTCAGATGTTATAGTGTGATATATTCGCTACATAGTGATCTAATTTTCTATTCATTATTACTTCTAGTTTCTGTGCTACGTCAAATCAAGTAAACTACTCCGCAAAATTTTGAAGAGTTTGCAGAGGAAAAATCGCATTGCGTACACTTTTTGTATGGTTGATTTTAGCACATACAATGCTGCGGACGAAATGTAGGTAAGATATCGAAATTTTATTTAAGGCTGAGAGCAGAACGATAACTCTTCTCATTCTCGAGATACCGGGTGCTTAGTCCAACGAACAGATGCACGAACTTCGCGTAGTGTTGCCCATGCTGACCTGGCGGCTCTATGAAATCCGATTTTAAGAAACCTGTTTGGTTGTGGCTCCAGATCTAAAGAGTTCGCCTATAAATTCAGATTGACCTTGTACCATAGACAATTATTCGAATAGACCGCGAACATGTCGTCATCGGAGCATACTGTAGATTAAAAAAGCAATTGAGATTATGGATAAGTCTTTGATGAGTATTTTCTTGCATATTCTGTTCTTATACCTTACATGAACTACGAAAAATGAAAAGAGGATACCCACTACATGACTTTTCGCAAAATGAGAAATCAAAGGTGCCTTCACAACGCCAATTGCATTTCAACATCTAATATTTGTCTCGTTTCAATTCTTTTTTTCCTGTAATGTTACACTTAACACATGAAAACTAACGAGAAAAGCTTGCTTCAGGAATTATATATTACTTTCATATCTAAACGAGAATCTAGATCAGTCACTAATATGTCCAAAATTTGGGTGTTATCGGCAGATGCCTGGAGATAAAACGAACGACGCGTGAATAATTTAACCTCACGGCATTATGCAGAAATATTCTTCTGACTTTCATCAGTCAGACTGTTTATCTTCATGCATTTCTGATATCTAATGGAAGTACTATAATGTTTACCTCCTGAAACACCGAAAAGTACAACACTGTGGCATTATTCAAACCCAAACATACGAACATTCACAAAGTTTCTCATGGCAGCCAAGCAACGTATAGGACCAAGATGGCGGAAAGAACCACGTGACTGGATTTCAGCCAATCACGAGCCGCAGACGGCCGGCGGCAAGCGGCGCGGAAAAGGATGGCCGTACTTTCCCTATACAGAGCTTTAGCCTCATGCCGTGTAGGTTCTTATGGAACCGAATTGGAAATAAGGCTTAAAAATATGTCCATATAGCACAACGGTTTATTTTGGTCACTGATGTCGAGAACAAATATTGAAGTTCATGTTACTGTCTTTATTTAACAATGATAACAGGGATTGTTTCTTTATTATCATGTACACTGATTATTAGGCCTAATTGATTGGAATTGTTTTGCGGCTTTTCCTAGAGAGCTTCTTTTCTAAATTTTCATTTCTTTTCGCAATATATTCCCTACGTACCTGGTCTGTCATATTGTTCGTAAAATTAGTTAAGTAGGGCCGCAGAAATTTTTGCAGTATTAATCTGCGCAGTAGCTCTGCATGCGAATCCTTACCGCACTGCAACGCGGGGTTGCGACTAATATGAGGCAGAAACATGTGTAAAACTGTCAACAGTACTTTTGGCTTGTCTATGACCGATTCCAGTGCCTCGTTAGTCACACTTTCTAGTCTTGCCAGGAACATGACGGATGTAGGTTTGGGGTATTGAACTCCACCTCTGTCTTTTCGTTTTATTAAGGCCATCATTGGTGACGGAGACTGTACACTGCTGATCTTGTTGACACAATCCTCACAGTGTATACTTTCTTCGACGACACGTACCAAATATCCGCCGACATACGCAGCGGCAGCAGTCGTCATTGAAACAGAGGGCAATTCTGTTGGTTCCTCCTCAAGATGTTTCTCGGTTCTTTTATCTTAATTCGTTTGCTTGGCGGTTACATTTCGAAAACACTGGGAACTGCATCAGGATTCAATTTCTTTTTCTTCAGGCCGGATTTAAAGTCTGAGGTAAGAAAATGGTTACTGCATACCATAGAATGCTCATTGGGCTGGTATAACCTATCCTTTGTATCAACTACACAAGAGATAAAAATGAAATATTTAGGCAACAGTAGAATAAATTATACCAGCACTGATCACTTTAAAATGCACATGCTTATTGTTTCTATCCATAGTTGTCTCGTGGATTCATTACTCGAAAATTAGTGAAAACTAACTCCAGGAGCTTTATTTCGGGAGCCCTGATTGCGAATGGCACACAACAATATACCATTTTCCACAAACACGTAAACAGTTGTAGATTTTCACGTAAAAACAGTAAGTTACACTCTTTTGTGATGCATGTGTTGTTGTGGTCTTCAGTCCAGAGACTGGTTTGATGCAGCTCTCCACCCTACTCTATCCTGAGCAAGCCTTTTCATCTCCTCATAAGAACGACAACCCACATCCACTTGAATCTGCTTACTATACGCGTCTCTTGGTCTCCCTCTGCGATTTTTACCCCACACACTTCCCTCCAACGCTAAATTCACAATTCCTTGATGTCTAAGAATGTGTCCTACCAATCTATCCCTTCTTTTAGTCAAGGTATGCCAGAAATTCCTTTTCTCCCCAATTCGGTTCAGTACCTCCTCATTAGTTACGCAATCCACCCACCTAATCTTCAGCATTCTTCTGTAGCACCATATTTCAAAAGCCTCTATTCTCTTACTGTCCGCACTGCTTATCGTCCATGTTTCACTCCCATACAAGGCAACACTCCATACAAATGCCTCCAGAAAAGACTTCCTTAGGCTTAAATCAATATTCGATGTTAACAAATTTCTCTTTTTCAAAAACGCCTTTCTACCCATAGCCATTCTGCATTTTATATCTTCTGTACTGCGACCATAATTTGTTATTTTACTGGCCAAGTAACAAAACTCATCTACCTCCTTTATTGTTTCGTTACCTAACCTAATCCCTTCAGCATCACCTGATTTTCTTAGACTGCACTCCATTACCCTAGTTTTACTCTTGTTAATGTTCATCTTATATGCACCTTTCAGCACACTGTCCATTCCGTTCAATTGCTCTTCCAGGTCCTTTGCTGTGTCTGACAGAATTACTATGTTGTCGGCAAAACGCAATGTTTTTAATTCTTCACCCTGAACTTTAATTCCTTCTCCAAATTTCTCCTTGCTATTTTTTATAGCTTGCTCAATGTACAAATTGAACAACATTGGGGAAAGGCTACAACCCTGTCTTACTCCCTTTCCAACCACTGCATCCCTTTCATGCCCTTCAACTCTGACAACCGCTGTCTGGTTTTTGTACAAGTTATAAATAACCTTACGCTCCCTATATTTTACTCCTGCTTGTGATGCATAATGTGCATTATAACGCACTGTAGCAGGACGCACTTCAGTCAAGTCTCGCGCGTGTGTGGTTGTCATGTGGCGCCTCTAGCGGCTGCTGTTTCAACGAGAGCGGCGACAAGAGTTTACTCCTAGTGGGGAGGCTTTGTATTATTTGGAGGCGAAGACCCGCCGTGGGGAATTAGCGAACGGTTCTATTGTGCGGATGCACGAATGCGCAGTAGAGGAGGTGTATCCTTGCACGCGCACCAGTGTCGTAGCTATCACAGGGCTAGGCGGGGCAGTGCCCCGGGGCCCCCGAGCTCCAGGGGCCCCTCGGCCTACGTGAGCGACGTTCCAAAAAAGTTACATTAGATCGTCATTTTTTTTACTCTTTCACCCTACCGTCCATCATCTCATCATCTCACCCACCCCTCAAACCAAGTTTTGGCATAACTGAATGATGAAAGAATACAACACTTGTATAAATCTCCGTCAGTATCACAAGGCGAAAAAATCGCACTGACATGTTTTACAGGCCACTTTAGATTTGTTTTATAAGTTTTTGCAAACATTTTGGACCAAAATAATAACTTAAATAATAAAAAATTAATGAAGAGTGTGAAACCCTTTTAGGAAAATATTTATGTAGTGGTGGGTTGCGAACCATCCACCATCAAAGAGTGATGAATCTCTGTTTCTGGCCGATCCTGCACTTCTGAAAAAGTGTGTTCATGGCAAAACCCAGAATCCAAATGAGTCTCGGTCCGTTTCTGAAATATACAGGCAACATGTTTTAATAACACGAAAGCTTTGCGATTATAGTTACGGAACATATCGTAATTTTTTATTCAAAACTTTTTTGAATTTGATAGTTACCTTACTGGAAATATTCATTAATTATGGCGCGGCGAACTGCTCTTCCTGGCAATTCTGGATAAACGGCGTGTGAAAGTTAGTGAATAGAAGACGCGAGAAACAACTACAAACCAGCAATGAGGCTACGTCCCAAGTAAGAACATCTGCTGAAAATGTGAAATCGTCACTTAGCAGCTGCAATATGCACTCATCTTTCTTTATTTGTACGCTCGTTGCAGAAAAACAACTGAAGAATGTGCTTCACGTTTCGCTGTATACAACATCTTTGCTATCTGGTGTTCAGTCCGAATTTTATACAAGCTGACGACTTTCAACCACTATACAGGGTGAATCTAAATTCGCGTACTCGAGCATCGCAGGACGAGATCTCGTGAGACAATTTTTTACTCTTTCACCCTACCGTCCATCATCTCACCCACCCCTCAAACCAAGCAATCAGGGCTCCCGAAATAAAGCTACGCCACTGGTGCGCATGCACGGATACACCTCCTCTACTGCGCATGCGTGCATCCGCACAATAGAACCGTTCGCCTATTTCCCCACGGCGGGTCTTAGCCTCCAAATAATACAAAGCCTACTTACTAGGAGTAAGTTACACTCTTTTGTGATGCATAATGTGCAGGACGCACTTCAGTCAAAGTTCCTCAAGACACCTCCCACATCCCCTAGAAGTCTGTTGGTGTAGTAGTATGATTTTGAAACAAATCTCAATCATCGACGTCCTTTTACTGCCGGAAATATGCGCAGGACGAAATTTTGTGAGAGGCATTTTTTTTATTACTAGCATTGCTAGCGGTTTATTGGGAGAATTTTGGGAACATGTACTTCACCTGTAAAGGAGACCGCGTATAAAACGCTTGTACGACCACGTCTTGAGTATTGCTCAAGTGTTTGGGACCCGCAGCAGATCAGTTTAAAGGAAGACATACGGCCGAGTGCACCAACCTCGGTCAAAAGTTAACCGCGGTCAAGTCGGCATTTAACCGTGGTCAACCCAAGTTTCTGGTGCACCGACACCGATCAAAGTTAAACGAGGGAGTTGATGGCGGCTGACGCCCGGTTTTGTCGAGATGACCAGGGTTATAGGAGTGTGCAGTATCAAGATGGCGGCGCGTTTTGATGTTTTAGACGGAATAGACAAAAATTTACTTTACCTCAATCATTTAAATCGGGATCAAAACCGGAACGTCGCGATTGTGGAAAGGGGGACTCTTTTGAAGATTACAGTGACAAAAAGTTCGAAGAAAGATTTTGTTTGTCCAAAGAAAGTGTGGTGGTTGTTAAGCCAAATCAGTGACAGGTTAGAATTTCCTACCTATAGAAATAACCCTATTTCGCCTATGAACAGACTGTTGATTACGTTAAGAGCATATGCAACTGGTGCATTTAACATACTTATTGGTGGCAACAGTAACAAATATCGCGACGACACATTGCCAGGAAGAGCAGTTCGCCGCGCCATAATTAATGAATATTTCCAGTAAGGTAACTATCAAATTCAAAAAAGTTTTGAATAAAAAATTACGATATGTTCCGTAACTATAATCGCAAAGCTTTCGTGTTATTAAAACATGTTGTCTGTATATTTCTGTTACCAGGTGAACATGCGGTGCATGGGAAAGTACGCTGTGAACAACAATGACATTTGAGTTGATTTGTTCGAAACAATAAATCATAATTTAAGTAATTATATAAATCTGTCTTAGGGTGTTCTTTTAATAATCATTTCTCTTTGCAATATGACTGAATTCGGTAAAATTTTAAGACGCTTCTCGCCGGGCTCCAGTGCTTATGTTGGCAATAGATAAACAATGAAGTCTAGAATTGCGTTAATATTTTTCACGAACTACAGAGTAAATGTTATTGCTGCTCGTTTCACTCGCAGCAAAATTAATACTGTACCTGCTCTATGGTTGAAAGGTTCTTGTTTGTACCCTTGTCCGTTCAGAAGAAAATAATTTTCGTTTTAATTGAAGTAGTCACGAAAAAATAATTATTGGTCATCTTAGTTGCTGTCATTACCATTGATGCCAACATAACCACTGCGCCCCGGCGAGAAGCGTCGTACAATTTTACGGTATTTACAATCTTGTACATAGAAATCACGTGGTAGTGCTGTCATTCACCAAAGATAGTCGAGAATACACATGCAGGTAAGCTCAACTAACACGTTTGCATCTCTTGGGTGCCTTCCACTGCGCTACACGGACTTGATCGCGATCAAATCTACGATTGGCTGACGACGGTTTGCTGACCGGTGATGAACGCTGGTGCACCGCAGAGACGTTTTAACCGCGGTTAACTTTTGACCGTGTTCTCGGGACCCTCGATTATCGTGCTTTTTGACCGAGGTTGGTGCACTCGGCCATCGGTGGCGCTGCTGACCGGCCAAGCCGCCAGTCTATGAGCAATAATCGGTTCACTTCAGTAATCGGCATCGTCGTAGCAGCAGAAGTAGAGGCAGCGTCAAAGCTGCTCGCAGCCACTGCTGCGCCGTTCAAGTGTTGCGGCGTGTCGCACGGCGTAGTGTGAAAAATCGCGCCCCTCCAGATACTGTGGAAAGTTACTGTACCGTACTTCATATTGGCAAATAGAAGTATACAGTTCGATTATCCGAGTAAACCGGCTATCCGAACATCCATGTCCCACAATTACTTCAGTTAATCGACGTTCTGCTGTATGTAATATTTTAGTTGAATGAAGTATTTTCGACTTTAAACTTTTGCCTGTCCGCTAAGACGTGCACCCCGCCACCGTCAAGTGTGTTGTCGATTTAAGTCGGCGATGCCATGGCTGCCAACCTTTGCGAAATAATAGTGAATGGTGCTGAATCGCTGGCAGTGTGACGGCTACGGTGGTCTTGGCGTAAAGCGCTCGATTACCCTCCGCCAGCGCCTCATGGGGATGAACTTTGTCGGCCACACCTTCTGTTGCACGGCCTATGCGGACGACCTGGTCCTCTTCTTGAGAAACCACAACGACGCCCAAGACGCGCTGTCGTGGGTGAGTCCTACGGCGCTCCGTCAAACAGCGTCCTTAATATTCGCAAATCACGCGCACTGCCCATAGGACGCGGACAGCCTGACGTCGCTCCCCTGCCGGTCCACGACGCAATATGATGAAACTTCCTGGCAGATTAAAATTGTGTGCCGGAACCGGGACTCGAACCTGGGACCTTTGCCTTTCGCGGGCAAGCGCTCTACCACTGAGCTACCCCGACACGACTCACGATGCCGCCTCACAACTTTACTTCCGCCAGTACCTCACCTCCTACTTTCCAAACTTCACAGAAGTTCTCCTGCGAAACTTGCAAGACTAGCACTCCTGGAAGAAAGGATATGGTGGAGACATGGCTGAGCGGTAGAGCGCTTGCCCGCGAAAGGCAAAGGTCCCAGGTTCGAGTCCCGGTTCCGGCACACAATTTTAATCTGCCAGGAAGTTTCATATGAGCGCACACTCCGCTGCAGAGTGAAAGTTTCATTCTGGAAACATCCCCTAGGCTGTGGCTAAGCCATGTCTCCACCATATCCTTTCTTCCAGGAGTGCTAGTCTTGCAAGTTTCGCAGGAGAACTTCTGTGAAGTTTGGAAAGTAGGAGGCGAGGTACTGGCGGAAGTAAAGTTGTAAGGCGACATCGTGAGTCGTGTCGGGGTAGCTCAGTGGTAGAGCGCTTGCCCGCGAAAGGCAAAGGTCCCAGGTTCGAGTCCCGGTTCCGGCACACAATTTTAATCTGCCAGGAAGTTTCATATCAGCGCACACTCCGCTGCAGAGTGAAAGTTTCATTCTGGACGCAATATGATGTTTGGGCATTGATTTCACAGCCGACTTGCGGCGATCTGTGGCTCTCAACAGTAGGCGTCTTCTACGACGGATCCGGGTGGAACTTGTAGATCACCGCCTTCGAGCCCTGAACATGCTGCAACGCACCCAGTACGCTAATGTTTATGTAGCATCCCGTATCCCACACGTGGCACAGACGTTCCCCATACCTTCGACGATGGCTAAGCGCATGTTGGCGGCATTGGGCTCGTTTGTGAGCCACGGTATGTTATTCAAGGTCAGCTATGAATCCCTTATCCTCCCAAGGAGCAAAGGAGGCCTTAACCTCAGTCATGTACCTCATGGAGGGACGGCCCTCTTTGTAAGCACGCATATCAAGATGTGCCGACGTACTCCGACTTGCCTTTCCAGCCTACTAATGAGGGCCCTTGCCCCAAGCTCGCTAATCGCACCATTTTTATTTATTTATTTATTTATTTTTATTTTTATTTTATTTATTTATTTTTTTTTATTTTTTTTATTTTTTTTATTTTATTTATTTATTTATTTATTTATTTATTTATTTATTTTTTGTCACTGTGTGTGTCTGGCTGTTCAACAGTCTGGCTGTTTTGACAGGATTAGTGGCTGGTTTAGGTTTTATTCTTCTCTTTATTTATTTCACTTTTGAGGGTGGGTTGTGGGTTCTCAGGGGTCCCTACCCACCTCAAGTGGTGGCGTGGTTGTCTTCATTTTTTTCTTGTTGATTATCTATTGCTTTTTGGTTATTGAGTTAAAAGAATCGGAGTTTTAAATCTTTGATGTTGAACTTGTCGATCCATATAAATTTCTCGTAAAATCGGTAAAGCATCTTTGAGAAGCGTTATTTTATTGTGAAGCCTGGAGGCGATTTCCTTGATTTTCCTCGTTATGGTTTCTATATTTAGCTCTCTAGTGCCAGCGCCCTTTTTCTACTTGAGATACCTCTTCCTCGAATACAGTTATCTTCGAACCACACTTACCCGTCCACGTATGTCGACGGCTCGGCTGGTGTATTTAGCGATGCAATCAAGACTTCCGCGGAATGCGATTGAACACAAACATAATTTTTTTTTTTTTTCAATTCTTTGTATATCTATCGGACCAAACTGCGTGGTCACCAGTCCGTAGCTTACAAACTACTTAAACCTAGGTAAACTAACCTAAGTACAGACACACACACCCATGCCCCAGGGAGGACTCGAACCTCCGACTGCGAGTACCGCGCGCTCGGCAGCGAGGCGCATTAGACCGCTCGACTGCTTCACCGCGGCGAACACAAACATCCGCATGTTCGCTAGACAGCAGTGTGGCGAGCAGTGCATGATCCAACGCTTACATCAGATGTCCAGTCCAGCTGGTATATCACGGTCAACGGGAAGCAGATCTGCCAGGCGCGCCTCCATAGGATCCACCTAGCAGCATCGCCATTATGTGCCACGTGTGGCGTGCAAGACGACGACGGCCATCGACTTGTCTGCGGCGACCAGGCAATGTTTGGCCTTTGGTCCGCCAGATGTTGGCCTTCTTTACACGAACAACCCCTGACAATATCACTGCCGAAGTGCTTCTCTTCCCCGATAAGGACTATTTCCCACGAGCGAAGACCCACACAGTGACGTGGATTAGCGGTCTCGCTGTCCACTACTTATTTGGAAATGGTGAAAAATCAGTTCTCGATTTCTGGCAACACATAAATGAACGACACTGCGCAGTTGTCAAGAACCCAAAGTACCAGCAATACTTTTCGAACTTCTTCCAGAGTGCATTCCGCGACCCCCTCGCAGCTGGACCATCCACACAGGGAAAAGCTGACCTACGTTACCTATTACCAGATTATGATTGATCATTACAACGGAAATGCACAAATAATTTCGTGAAGACGTGTTTGGATGATCTTCTGATGTATCGCCGCCGCGCGATTTTTATTCTCGTGTTGCTAATCAAAGCGATCGCTAGTCTTGTGCTGGTCCGACGCGGTCATTAATTTTACTACAAGGAGGACACAGATATTCTTTTGTTTATGCTTGAAGGTATATATAAGAGTGGAAACTGAAGGGTCGTGGGATCGAAACTCGTCGGACCTCAGATTTTTTTTTCAGTTTGCGCTTTAATCCATCCTGGTTGGAAAATTGGGGTAGGCTAGGGACACGAAAGTCGCCGAAGTGGCGTCCAATTGAGGCACACGAAATTATTACACTAGCAGTATGTTTGACACTACATGGTATGAACACACTTGAATATAAAGTCTCTGCAATGTATTATTACAGAACGGTATTATTATGGTAACACTGCTGGTTCTGTAGTGAATTCCCCCTAAGGGAGTGCTCCTTCATCATAGATCCCATCGAAGTGCTGTAACCAATTGCACACTGAAATTCGAGCCAGAAGAATAGAAAATATGGCTACTTTGTCACATTAGTGAATTGTGCATTCAAGACGCTGTCCTCTATGCCACTGTCACGATAATAAGCAGACATGTCCACTTAGTTATTTTAGTTATTACTTTCTACTGGCCAGACACTGACATATGCTTCATGAAGCCTGGTAGGGGCACTGCTCACTCCGAAGTGTTTCACCAGACAAAATCCGGCAATTTCCTTTTCCTGAAACCATCCTACACGGATACTTCCCCTATTTCTCATCTTTGATTGGCCTATCAACGGAATAAGGCTGATCGGTACGGAGCAATGAACTAACAGCGCAGTAGTCTAGCGAGAATAAGTTGTCAGCACCGCCTGCTGTCACCGCTGACGCGCCACTCCCGACTTGATTGTTCCGATTTGATTAGCGGCAGGGGGCCATTGATTTTGTGGTTGAGAAATACTTCTCCATTGTTTATTTTTTACTAGCTTCTGCCTGCCACTTCATTCACCTAGTATGAAGCAACTGCGGAAACTATCCCATGGGGTCGTTTTATCTGTATGTCCTATCCAGGTCACACTCTATCCCTCTGCAAAATTTCATCCAAATCCCAAATCCACGCAGTAATTTTTGCGTGAAAGCATAACAAACAAATAAACTTTCACAGTTATAATTAGAATAAGATCATATATTATCTGCTGCGTGACATAATAATTTACTTAGTAGTATTTAGGTTTGCTTTATTGTGTCTTCCAGTGGGCGGTAAGGAGCTGATTATGTCGTTTTGCATCTGTATAGTTTTGGTTTAAAGAGGGCCCCAATGTCATTTTTCCCCGGGGCCCTTGGTGACATAGCTACGCCACTGATGCGCACAAGCTATTATTCCAGCGGACTTTCTGCTACTTTCTTCAGCAGAGAGCAGGCGACACATGTGTTCAACTTAAATACAATCAGATACTACAGGGCGAACATTTTGATCAGAAATTTATGGCAAGGATAGGGTACAATATGAGACTACAGAAGAATGCTGAAAATTAAGTGGGTAGATCGCATAACTAATGAAGAAGTACTGAACAGAATTGGTGAGAAAAGGAATTTTTGGCATACCCAGACTAAAAAGAAGGGATCGCTTGGTAGGACACATTCTTAGACATCGGGGAATCGGAAATTTAGCATTGGAGAGAAGTGTGTGGGGTAAAAATCGCAGAGGGAGACCAAGAGACGCGTATAGTAAGCAGATTCAAGTGGATGTGGGCTGCCGTTCTTATGAGGAGATGAAAAGGCTTGCTCAGGATAGAGTAGGGTGGAGAGCTGCATCAAACCAGTCTCCGGACTGAAGACCATAACAATGACACTAAATTTTTTTTCAAGGTCTAAATGTTAATTGACGTAAATTAACTAATTTGCTTGAACCCTGATGTGAAATTAACTATGGTAGTTAATTGCTCTGCTTAACCACAAAGAAATTCCAAAGTAGCCGCACAAGAGAAAGGTAAACAAAAACATTTGTTTGTATCAATAAGACATCAACGAACAGTTTGGTTCACAACTCCCTGTAATGGTAACGGAATTTCATGCTACCTAGACAAGAGAAAAGTAATTGCTTAAAAAACACGAACCTAGACTTCTCAAAAGAGTAGTATCAGCAAATAAAAGGTTGACAAAGAGATGAACTACCCCTCGCAACGAATAAGCATGTAAACAAGCTCGCACTTCCGTACGTGTACCTCTGAGGCGCTAGTCCGGACTATTACACATTAGGTCTATGTAGAGCTCCCAAATACCCAGGCTGAATCGTCCGCCATGTTTTCTCCAACATGGTTGGAATCGCGCTGCACTAACAGCGTAGAGGCGCATGCCCTGCCATCTTTCACAAACGATTTCGCAAAAACTTATTGGTAGAAATATTTAATTTTTCCGCTACTTAAATCGTTATAAGTCAGCATTGTGACGAAATGCTCGTCATTTCGTTAATAGTCATAGTTAATAAGATATTGGCTTCGAAATAAGAGACAGCGCTACATTAGGAAAAGTTTACAGTAAAAAATAGAGGCTGCTATGATATTCCGTTTGGTGCTTGTTCCACCATATGTTGCTGCGGATGAAACTTTCCTAATTGATTGAATTTTAGTTTCGACTTGGGAGGAGATCGTTGCCTTTCACTCATACCGCTAAACTTTATTTTATTTAGCGCACTCTTTTCCGATGGCGATAAGGCCAGAATGAATCATTGCGTATCCTATACACGGTTAGAGATAGCAAAATGATATTTTGACAAATGATAACTTGCAAAAAGGGGAGTATTTTGCCACATGGTTACTACGCCAAACGTCATTAACTGTCGCGTTGTTCAAGGAAATACATAGTTGTAGAATGAAAAAGAGTAAAGTTAGTGATTTATTATTCGATTTGCAGATATTCCTTCGTCACTCAGATATGTTTATCTCTTTGCTTCTTGTCAATTGTGTTTCAGAGCCACTACTCCGTTTCCAAAACCTAATAGGAGCTACATTTCCTTTACTTTAAAGCCTAGCAGTAACAGAACTGAAGTTACTAGATCTAATGAGGATTTTATGTGAGAATACTTGAAAATGACAGATAGCAAGGATCTCTTCACTAGCTAACGAACTGACTTGTTCTCATTTCGTCATATAACAAAGCACTCTGTATTGAGATATTTACACTGTCCTTTTCATATAACTGAAAAATTGAAATTGCATATTAGATAGAGGCACAGCACTTTTGTAGTGTGCAACTATTAAATTTATGGGTTAAAAGAAGTCGGTACCAGCATCTTCAATTATGGCTGTTATGCAGTAACAACCTGTGCCTAATTATACGGAAGACGTGTTACTACTAGACGGGCGGGCGGATCCCAGTGCGTCATATGTAACTGACATTATCTCAAGTTACACGTTTCTCACAGTGTTTCTGTTTGGAGAGGATGAAAATTTGATGTATTTTGAAAATTTCATTTCGCTTAATGTGTTCATCTAACTTCAACAGCAAAAAAGTTCGTCGCATGTCGAAAATTCCGTAACGTCATCAGAAAGTGCATGGTCGTAAACTGTCAGTATATGCTGTTTATAACACCGAGCGAGGTGGCGCAGTGGTAACGCACAGGACTCGTATTCGGGAGGATGGTGGTTCAAATCCACCTCCGGCCATCCAGATTTAGGTTTTCCGTATTTCCCTAAACCACTCCAGGCAGATGCCGGGATGGCTCCATTGAAAAGGGCACGGCCGATTTCCTTCCCCATCCTCACCCAAACACTCCGAGCGTTAGCTCCATCTCTAATGACCAAGCTGTCGACAGGACGTAAAACCCTAACCTTCGTTCCTTCCTATGCTGTTTATAAATTATTGCCATAAATAAAACTAAAATGAAAATGTAGTGTAGTTCTTAACGAAGACATTAATGAAACTTCCACGTTGATACAGTGAGTAGTTTGCGAGTGTGAGCGAGTTGAATGAAACGCGAGGTAACGCGTGAGCTTCGTCCGGAACGTGGCGACTCCTACAACTTGGGGAAAAAATGGCGGACAGTTCAGCTCGGGTTTATAGTCGTCAATAGGTACTCAAAACAGCCTGTTTCGTAATAAAATTCCGATAGTTTTTTTTTTCTCAACGGTTCTCTATGATTTCGAGGCCGCTGAATTCTAATTTCAAGTTTGCTGCCTTGTAGGAGGTCGGCTTCACAACGAAAAACTAAAAAAACCTCAAAGTTTTCGCTCGTTTTTCAGTTTCTTCCTTATATCTAGAAAACTATGCGTTTCTCGAAGATATTCATTCTGAGCAAAATTAAAGTAGACAAACTTTGAAACTTCCTGGCAGATTAAAATTGTGTGCCGGAACCGGGACTCGAACCTGGGACCTTTGCCTTAGCGGGCAAGCGCTCTACCACTGAGCTACCCCGACACGACTCGCGATGCCGCCTCACAACTTTACTTCCGCCAGTACCTCGCCTCCTACTTTCCAAACTTCACAGAAGTTCTCCTGCGAAACTTGTAAGACTAGCACTCCTGGAAGAAAGGATATGGTGGAGACATGGCTGAGCGGTAGAGCGCTTGCCCGCGAAAGGCAAAGGTCCCAGGTTCGAGTCCCGGTTCCGGCACACAATTTTAATCTGCCAGGAAGTTTCATATCAGCGCACACTCCGCTGCAGAGTGAAAGTTTCATTCTGGACGCAATATGATGTTTGGGCATTGATTTCACAGCCGACTTGCGGCGATCTGTGGCTCTCAACAGTAGGCGTCTTCTACGACGGATCCGGGTGGAACTTGTAGATCACCGCCTTCGAGCCCTGAACATGCTGCAACGCACCCAGTACGCTAATGTTTATGTAGCATCCCGTATCCCACACGTGGCACAGACGTTCCCCATACCTTCGACGATGGCTAAGCGCATGTTGGCGGCATTGGGCTCGTTTGTGAGCCACGGTATGTTATTCAAGGTCAGCTATGAATCCCTTATCCTCCCAAGGAGCAAAGGAGGCCTTAACCTCAGTCATGTACCTCATGGAGGGACGGCCCTCTTTGTAAGCACGCATATCAAGATGTGCCGACGTACTCCGACTTGCCTTTCCAGCCTACTAATGAGGGCCCTTGCCCCAAGCTCGCTAATCGCACCATTTTTATTTATTTATTTATTTATTTTTATTTTTATTTTATTTATTTATTTTTTTTTTATTTTTTTTATTTTTTTTTTTATTTATTTATTTATTTATTTATTTATTTATTTATTTTTTGTCACTGTGTGTGTCTGGCTGTTCAACAGTCTGGCTGTTTTGACAGGATTAGTGGCTGGTTTAGGTTTTATTCTTCTCTTTATTTATTTCACTTTTGAGGGTGGGTTGTGGGTTCTCAGGGGTCCCTACCCACCTCAAGTGGTGGCGTGGTTGTCTTCATTTTTTTCTTGTTGATTATCTATTGCTTTTTGGTTATTGAGTTAAAAGAATCGGAGTTTTAAATCTTTGATGTTGAACTTGTCGATCCATATAAATTTCTCGTAAAATCGGTAAAGCATCTTTGAGAAGCGTTATTTTATTGTGAAGCCTGGAGGCGATTTCCTTGATTTTCCTCGTTATGGTTTCTATATTTAGCTCTCTAGTGCCAGCGCCCTTTTTCTACTTGAGATACCTCTTCCTCGAATACAGTTATCTTCGAACCACACTTACCCGTCCACGTATGTCGACGGCTCGGCTGGTGTATTTAGCGATGCAATCAAGACTTCCGCGGAATGCGATTGAACACAAACATAATTTTTTTTTTTTTTCAATTCTTTGTATATCTATCGGACCAAACTGCGTGGTCACCAGTCCGTAGCTTACAAACTACTTAAACCTAGGTAAACTAACCTAAGTACAGACACACACACCCATGCCCCAGGGAGGACTCGAACCTCCGACTGCGAGTACCGCGCGCTCGGCAGCGAGGCGCATTAGACCGCTCGACTGCTTCACCGCGGCGAACACAAACATCCGCATGTTCGCTAGACAGCAGTGTGGCGAGCAGTGCATGATCCAACGCTTACATCAGATGTCCAGTCCAGCTGGTATATCACGGTCAACGGGAAGCAGATCTGCCAGGCGCGCCTCCATAGGATCCACCTAGCAGCATCGCCATTATGTGCCACGTGTGGCGTGCAAGACGACGACGGCCATCGACTTGTCTGCGGCGACCAGGCAATGTTTGGCCTTTGGTCCGCCAGATGTTGGCCTTCTTTACACGAACAACCCCTGACAATATCACTGCCGAAGTGCTTCTCTTCCCCGATAAGGACTATTTCCCACGAGCGAAGACCCACACAGTGACGTGGATTAGCGGTCTCGCTGTCCACTACTTATTTGGAAATGGTGAAAAATCAGTTCTCGATTTCTGGCAACACATAAATGAACGACACTGCGCAGTTGTCAAGAACCCAAAGTACCAGCAATACTTTTCGAACTTCTTCCAGAGTGCATTCCGCGACCCCCTCGCAGCTGGACCATCCACACAGGGAAAAGCTGACCTACGTTACCTATTACCAGATTATGATTGATCATTACAACGGAAATGCACAAATAATTTCGTGAAGACGTGTTTGGATGATCTTCTGATGTATCGCCGCCGCGCGATTTTTATTCTCGTGTTGCTAATCAAAGCGATCGCTACTCTTGTGCTGGTCCGACGCGGTCATTAATTTTACTACAAAGAGGTCATAGATATTCTTTTGTTTATGCTTGAAGGTATATATAAGAGTGGAAACTGAAGGGTCGTGGGATCGAAACTCGTCGGACCTCAGATATTTTTTTTTTTTTTTTTTTTTTTTTTTTAGTTTGCGCTTTAATCCATCCTGGTTGGAAAATTGGGGTAGGCTAGGGACACGAAAGTCGCCGAAGTGGCGTCCAATTGAAAGACTTGCACCAGGCCAATGAGCCACACCAAATTATTACACTAGCAGTATGTTTGACACTACATGGTATGACCACATTTGAATATAAAGTCTCTGCAGTGTATTATTACAGAAAGGTATTATTATGGTAACACTGCTGTTTCTGCAGTGAATTCCCCTTAAGGGAGTGCTCCTTAATCATAAATCCCATCGAAGTGCTGTAACCAATTGCACACTGAAATTCGAGCCAGAAGAATAGAAAATATGGCTACTTTGTCACATTAGTGAATTGTGCATTCAAGACGCTGTCCTCTATCCCACTGTCACGATAATAAGCAGACATGTCCACTTAGTTATTTTAGTTATTACTTTCTACTGGCCAGACACTGACATATGCTTCATGAAGCCTGGTAGGGGCACTGCTCAATCCGAAGTGTTTCACCAGACAAAATCCGGCAATTTCCTTTTGCTGAAACCATCCTACACGGATACTTCCCCTATTTCTCATCTTTGATTGGCCTATCAACGGAATAAGGCTGATCGGTACGGAGCAATGAACTAACAGCGCAGTAGTCTAGCGAGAGTAAGTTGTCAGCACTGCCTGATGCCACCGCTGACGCGCCACTCCCGACTTGATTGTTCCGATTTGATTAGCGGCAGGGGGCCATTGATTTTGTGGTTGAGAAATACTTCTCCATTGTTTATTTTTTACTAGCCTCTGCCTGCCACTTCATTCACCTAGTATGAAGCAACTGCGGAAACTATCCCATGGGGTCGTTTTATCTGTATGTCCTATCCAGGTCACACTCTATCCCTCTGCAAAATTTCATCCAAATCCCAAATCCACGCAGTAATTTTTGCGTGAAAGCATAACAAACAAATAAACTTCACAGTTATAATTATATTAGAATAAGATCAAATATTATCTTAGTAGTATTTAGGTTTGCTTTATTATGTCTTCCAGTGGGCGGTAAGGAGCTGATTATGTCATTTTTCATCAGTATAGTTTTGGTTTAAAGAGGGCCCCAATGTCATTTTTCCCCGGGGCCCTTGGTGACATAGCTACGCCACTGATGCGCACAAGCTATTATTCCAGCGGACTTTCTGCTACTTTCTTCAGCAGAGAGCAGGCGACACATGTGTTCAACTTAAATACAATCAGATACTACAGGGCGAACATTTTGATCAGAAATTTATGCCAAGGATAGGGTACAATATGAGACTACAGAAGAATGCTGAAAATTAAGTGGGTAGATCGCATAACTAATGAAGAAGTACTGAACAGAATTGGTGAGAAAAGGAATTTTTGGCATACCCAGACTAAAAAGAAGGGATCGCTTGGTAGGACACATTCTTAGACATCGGGGAATCGTAAATTTAGCATTGGAGAGAAGTGTGTGGGGTAAAAATCGCAGAGGGAGACCAAGAGACGCGTATAGTAAGCAGATTCAAGTGGATGTGGGTTGCCGTTCTTATGAGGAGATGAAGAGGCTTGCTCAGGATAGAGTAGGGTGGAGAGCTGCATCAAACCAGTCTCCGGACTGAAGACCATAACAATGAGACTAAATTTTTTTTTCAAGGGCTAAATGTTAATTCCACCCCCATGAACCACAGACATTGCCGAGGTGGGGTGGCTTGCGTGCCTCAACGATGCAGATAGCCGTACCGTAGGTGCAACCACAACGGAGGGGTATCTTTGGAGAGGCCAGACAAACGTGTGGTTCCTGAAGAGGGGCAGCAGCCTTTTCAGTAGTTACAGGGGCAACAGTCTGGATGATTGACTGAGCTGGCCTTGTAACATCAGCCAATGTGGCTTTGCCACACAGCTACTGCGAACGGCTGAAAGCAAGGGGAAACTACAGCCGTTACTTTTCCCGAGGACATGTAGCTCTACTGTATGAAAATATGATGATGGCATCCTCTCGGGTAAAATATTCCGGAGGTAAAATAGTCCCCCATTCGGATCTCCGGGCGGGGACTACTCAGGAGGATGTGATCATCAGGAAAGACAATACTGGCATTCTACGGGTCGGAGAGTGGAATGTTAGATCCCTTAATCAGGTAGGAAAATTAGAAAATTTAAAAAGGGAAATGGATAGGTTGAAGTTAGATATAGTGGGGATTAGTGAAGTTCGGTGGCAGGATGAACAGGATTTCTGGTCAGGTGAGTACAGGATTATAAGTACGAAATCAGTTGGGGGTATCACAGGAGTAGGACTGATAATGAATAAGAAAATAGGAATGCAGGTAAACTACTACGAGCAGCACAGTGATCGCATTATCATTGTCAAGATAGATACGAAGCCAACACCGACAACAGTAGTACAGGTTTATATGCCAATTAGCTCTGCCGATGATGAGGAGATCGAAGAAATATATGAGGAGCTAAAGGAAATTATTCAGACCGTTAAGGGAGAGGAAAACTTAATTGTGATGGGAGACTGGAATTCGGTAGTAGGAAAAGGAAGAGAAGGAAAAATAGTAGGTGAATATGGACTGGGCAGAAGGAATGAAAGAGGAAGTCGCCTGGTAGAATTTTGCACGGAACATAATTTAATCATAACAAACACGTGGTTTAAGAATCACAAAAGAAGGTTGTATACTTGGAAGAGACCAGGAGACACTGGAAGGTATCAGATAGATTTTATAATGGTAAAATATAGATTCCGGAATCAGGTTATAAACTGCAAGACATACCCAGGGGCAGATATAGACTCTGGCCATAACTTGTTAGTCATGAACTGTAGGCTGAAACTGAAAAAACTGCAGAAAGGCAGGAAAATAAGGAGATGGGACCTAGATAAATTGAAGGAACGTGAAGTTCTGGTGAATTTCAGAGGGAGATTTAGGCAACAATTGACAGAAACAGGGGGAAATCAAACAGTAGAAGAGGAATGGGTAGCATTGAGAGATGAAATAGTGAAGGCAGCAGAGGACGAAATAGGTAGAAAGGCAAGACCTGCAAAAAATCCTTGGATAACACAGGAGATACTAAATTTAATTGATGAAAGGAGAAAATATAAAAATGCAGTGAATGAAACAGGCAAAATGGAGTACAGACGACTAAGAAATGAGATTGATAGGAAGTGCAGAATGGCTAAGCAGGAGTGGCTAGAAGCCAAATGCAAATCTGTAGAAGAATGTATAATAAGGGGAAAAGTAGATACCGCCTACAGGAAAATCAGAGAGACATTTGGGGACAAGAAAAGCAATTCTACAAATATCAAGAACTCAGATGGGAAACCAGTTCTCAGCAAAGAAGGAAAGGCTGAAAGGTGGAAAGAGTACATAGAGCAGCTCTACAAAGGAAATGAACTTAGAGACGATGTTGTAGGAAGGGAAGAGGAAGTAGATCAAGATGAAATAGGAGATACTATACTCAGAGATGAATTTGACAGAGCCTTGAAAGACCTAGGCCGGAACAAGGCCCCAGGAGTAGATGACGTACCCTCAGAGCTACTAAGGTCTCTGGGAGAGCCAGCCATGACAAGACTATTTGAACTGGTGTGTAGGATGTATGAGACAGGCGAAATACCCCCAGACTTTAAGAAAAATGTAATAATCCCCATTCCAAAGAAATCAGGTGCAGACAGGTGTGAAAATTACCGAACCATCAGTTTGATAGGTCATGGTTGCAAAATATTAACACGAATTATCTACAGGAGAATGGAAAAGCTGGTAGAAGCTGACCTAGGGGAAGATCAGTTTGGATTCAGGAGGAACGTAGGAACCCGGGAGGCAATACTTACCTTACGTCTTATCTTAGAAGATAGATTAAGGAAAGGCAAACCTACATTTTTAGCTTTTGTAGATTTGGAGAAAGCGTTTGACAATGTTGACTGGACTACACTCTTTCAAATTCTGAAGTCAGCAGGGGTAAAATACAGGGAAAGGAGAGTTATCTACAACTTGTACAAAAGCCAGACCGCAGTTATTAGACTCGAAGGGCATGAAAGGGAAGCATCAGTTGGGAAGGGAGTAAGACAGGGTTGTAGCCTTTTTCCGATGTTATTCAATTTGTACATTGAGCAGGCGATGAAGGAAAGCAAGGAAAATTTTGGAATAGGGATTAAAGTTCAGGGGGAAGAAATAAAAACAATGCGTTTTGCTGATGATATTGTAATTCTGTCAGAGACAGCGAACGACCTGGAAGAGCAGTTGAATGGAATGGACAGTGTGTTGAAGAGAGCGTACAAAATGAACATTAACAAGAGCAAAACAAAAATAATGGAATGCAGTTTTAGAAAATCAGGCGATGCTGAAGGAATTAGATTAGGTAACGAAACAATGAAGGTGGTAGATGAGTTTTGTTACTTAGGTAGTACAGAGGATATAAAATGCAGAATGGCAATGGGAAGAAAAGCATTTTTGAAAAAGAGAAATTTGCTAACATCGAATATTAATTTAAGTGTAAGGAAGTCTTTTCTGAAGGCATTTGTGTGGAGTGTTGCCTTGTACGGGAGTGAAACATGGACGATAAGCAGTGCGGACAGGAAGAGGATAGAGGCTTTTGAAATGTGGTGCTACAGAAGAATGCTGAAGATTAGGTAGGTAGATCGCATAACTAATGAAGAGGTACTTAACAGAATTGGTGAGAAAAGGAATTTTTGGCACACTCTGACTAAAAGAAGGGATCGCTTGGTAGGACACATTCTTAGACATCGAGGAATCGTAAATTTAGCATTGGAGGGAAGCGTGTGGGGTAAAAATCGCAGAGGGAGGCCAAGAGACGCGTATAGTAAGCAGATTAAAGTGGATGTGGGTTGCCGTTCTTATGAGAAGATGAAAAGGCTTGCTCAGGATAGAGTAGGGTGGAGAGCTGCATCAAACCAGTCTCCGGACTGAAGACCATAACAACAACAAATGTTAATTGACGTAAATTAACTAATTTGCTTGAACCCTGATGTGAAATGAACTATGGTAGTTCATTGCTCTGCTTAACCACAACGAAATTCCAAAGTAGCCGCACAAGAGAAAGGTAAACAAAAACATTTGTTTGTATTAATAAGACATCAACGAACAGTTTGGTTCACAACTCCCTGTAATGTTAACGGAATTTCATGCTACCTAGACAAGAGAAAAGTAATTGCTTAAAAACACGAACCTAGACTTCTCAAAAGAGTAGTATGAGCAAATAAAAGGTTGACAAAGAGATGAACTACCCCTCGCAACGAATAAGCATGTAAACAAGCTCGCACTTCCGTACGTGTTCCTCTGAGGCGCTAGCCCGGACTATTACACATTAGGTCTATGTAGAGCTCCCAAATACCCAGGCTGAATCGTCCGCCATGTTTTCTCCAACATGGTTGGAATCGCGCTGCACTAACAGCGTAGAGGCGCATGCCCTGCCATCTTTCACAAACGATTTCGCAAAAAACTTATTGGTAGAAATATTTAATTTTTCCGCTACTTAAATCGTTATAAGTCAGCATTGTGACGAAATGCTCGTCATTTCGTTAATAGTCATAGTTAATAAGATATTGGCTTCGAAATAAGAGACAGCGCTACATTAGGAAAAGTTTACAGTAAAAAATAGAGGCTGCTATGATATTCCGTTTGGTGCTTGTTGCACCATATGTTGCTGCGGATGAAACTTTCCTAATTGATTGAATTTTAGTTTCGACTTGGGAGGAGATCGTTGCCTTTCACTCATACCGCTAAACTTTATTTTATTTAGCGCACTCTTTTCCGATGGCGATAAGGCCAGAATGAATCATTGCGTATCCTATACACGGTTAGAGATAGCAAAATGATATTTTGACAAATGATAACTTGCAAAAAGGGGAGTATTTTGCCACATGGTTACAACGCAAAACTTCATTAACTGTCGCGTTATTCCAGGAAATACATAGTTGTAGAATGAAAAAGAGTAAAGTTAGTGATTTATTATTCGATTTGCAGATATTCCTTCGTCACTCAGATATGTTTATCTCTTTGCTTCTTGTCAATTGTGTTTCAGAGCCACTACTCCGTTTCCAAAACCTAATAGGAGTTACATTTCCTTCAGTTTAAAGCCTAGCAGTAACAGAACGGAAGTTACTAGATCTAATGAGGAATTTTATGTGAGAATACTTGAAAATGACAGATAGCAAGGATCTCTTCACTAGCTAACGAACTGACTTGTTCTCATTTCCTCAGATAACAAAGCACTCTGTATTGAGATATTTACAATATCCTTTTCATATAACTGAAAAATTGAAATTGCATATTACATAGAGGCACAGCACTTTTGTAGTGTGCAACTATTAAATTTATGGGTTAAAAGAAGTCAGTACCAGTAACTTCAAGTATGGCTGTTATGCAGTAACAACCTGTGCCTAATTATACGGAAGACGTGTTACTACTAGACGGGCGGGCGGATCCCAGTGCGTCATATTTAACTAATATTATCTCAAGTTACACGTTTCTCACAGTGTTTCTGTTTGGAGAGGATGAAAATTTGATGTATTTTGAACATTTCATTTCGCTTAATGTGTTCATCTAACTTCAACAGCAAAAAAGTTCGTCGCATGTCGAAAATTCCGTAACGTCATCAGAAAGTGCATGGTCGTAAACTGTCAGTATATGCTGTTTATAACACAGAGCGAGGTGGCGCAGTGGTAACGCACAGGACTCGTATTCGGGAGGATGGTGGTTCAAATCCACGTTCGGCCATGCAGATTTAGGTTTTCCGCATTTCCCTAAACCACTCCAGGCAGATGCCGGGATGGCTCCATTCAAAAGGGCACGGCCAATTTCCTTCCCCATCCTCACCCAAACACTCCGAGCGTTAGCTCCGTCTCTAATGACCAAGCTGTCGACAGGACGTAAAACCCTAACCTTCGTTCCTTCCTATGCTGTTTATAAATTATTGCCATAAATAAAACTAAAATGAAAATGTAGTGTAGTTCTTAACGAACATATTAATGAAAGTTCCACGTTGACACAGTGAGCAGTTTGCGAGTGTGAGCGAGTTGAATGAAACGCGAGGTAACGCGTGAGCTTCGTCCGGAACGTGGCGACTCCTACAACTTGGGGAAAAAATGGCGGACAGTTCAGCTCGGGTTTATAGTCGTCAATAGGTACTCAAAACAGCCTGTTTCGTAATAAAATTCCGATAGTTTTTTTTTCTCAACGGTTCTCTATGATTTTGAGGCCGCTGAATTCGAATTTCAAGTTTGCTGCCTTGTAGGAGGTCGGCTTCACAACGAAAAACTAAAAAAACCTCAAAGTTTTCGCTCGTTTTTTTTCAGTTTCTTCCTTATATCTAGAAAACTATGCGTTTCTCGAAGATATTCATACTGAGCAAAGTTAAAGTAGACAAACTTTGAAACTTCCTGGCAGATTAAAATTGTGTGCCGGAACCGGGACTCGAACCTGGGACCTTTGCCTTTCGCGGGCAAGCGCTCTACCACTGAGCTACCCCGAAACGACTCACGATGCCGCCTCACAACTTTACTTCCGCCAGTACCTCGCCTCCTACTTTCCAAACTTCACAGAAGTTCTCCTGCGAAACTTGCAAGACTAGCACTCCTGGAAGAAAGGATATGGTGGAGACATGGCTTAGCCACAGCCTAGGGGATGTTTCCAGTTTTGTGTCCCAACTTCATCGCCGCTTTTGTATCCCATCCTTGTCGTAGGTGTCGGTGGCCGAGTGGAATGAGACCGACACGCTGGTGCAGGTACGGAGGGGAGCAGCCAGAAACTATAAACACTCGAGTAAATTAGAAAGAGATATATTGCACAGAATGTAACAATACTTAACTTTTACATAGTACTGCAGAATGTTGATACATAGTTGTTAGAGGCCTGCCTAGTGCCTGTACAATAGCAAAGTCTTCACTGGTGCCTATCTGATTACGAAGGTCCTAACTCGTTGCTATCTCAGTCCGAAGTGCTTACTCGTTGCTCTCTCAGTCCGAAGTGGCAAGTCCTTCAGTGGTGGCCACGAGCGGGGTTGTCCCAGAGGGCGCTCGTGGCTGTCGTCGTGAGAACGCCGCGCCGTGCGTGCCTGGCGGCGCGCGGCGAAAGTAAGTGGCGCGCACTTTGTACTTGTGCGACACCACACCCCTCCCCCCCAAACCGCCGCGCCGTCGTGGCGTAGGGCTGAGGGCCACGGCGACGGCACTGGGAGGAGGGCCTGAGCGGGGGCGTTACTGGTGGGACGGGCGTCGTAGCTGAGGCCGGGATCGAGACGCCGTCCGCGCCCCGGCATCCGCCTTGCGATCCTCCAGGGAACCCGCCGAAACCTGGGGAAGGGCGCCCGCCCCCGCCCAGAGGGAGCAGGTCATCTTCTGAGGTGCGTGGCCCAAGCTGGGGGGGCCCGCACGGTCCCGGAGTCCCTCTCGGTGACGCTGTCATCTGCGGCGGCGACAGCGGCGGCGACGACTGCATCGGAGGTGCGTCGACCTCCATGGGGACGATCTCGTAGTCCGGGGACGAACGATGTGGCTGTGCTCCCTGGCGGTGAACTGGGTCTGGAATCAAGAAACCGGAGACAGGATCGCGCGGCCTGTGCAGGCGTAATTGGTTTGCGTGGCGCCGCAGCTCCGACCCTGTGGAAGAACGTACAACAAACATATTGCGCCCGAGCACGCGCTGAATGGTGCCCGGTAACCATTTCTTCTTGTTGCCAGCAAACACCCTGTACAGCACCGGCGTAGAAACCTGAAAACGCGTAGCGCCATACGAACCGACTCGGTGCGTGGGAGGCTGCAGCAGGTGAAGGAGAGTGCGGTGACGGCGGCCGTGTAGCAGCTCGGCAGGAGACGGGCCGTCACGTGGCATGCACCGATACGTAGACAGGAAAATTTGAAGAGCTTGCTGCCTGGAGTGCTGACCTTTCATCTTTTCCATGTGTGACTTGAATGTTCGAACGAAACGTTCTGCTTCACCATTGGACTGAGGGTGAAAAGGTGCAGTGGTAATATGCTGAATGCCATTCACACGACAAAACTGTTGAAATTCCGCACTAACAAACTGAGGTCCATTGTCACTGACGATAGTTTCAGGCAAGCCTTCGATGCAAAACACTGATGTTAAGGCACTGATTGTACTAGACGCCGTCGTTGAGTTCATGGCAATCACAAAAGGAAACTTGCTGAAAGCGTCTACAACAATTAACCAGCGCGTATTCCAGAAAGGTCCAGCAAAGTCAATGTGTAAACGTTGCCATGGTCCCTTGGGGCGTGGCCAGTCTGAGAAACGCTGTGGAGGAGCCGCCTGATGCTCCGCACAAACTGTACACTGTGATGTCATGCTCTCTATCTGAGCGTCCATACCAACCCAGGTACAATGACGTCTGGCCAGTTGCTTTGTCCTAACAATGCCCCAATGTCCTTGATGCAGGAGGCGTAACACTTCTCGTTGCAGGGAACGAGGAAGAATCACTCTTGCTTGGTCGTTGTCGGTATGCAACAACAGTACACCCTGACTTAAAGACAATGCATGACGTTGTGCAAAATAACGTCGAACCAGAGGCCGATCAATGTCTTTGGCTCTGGCAGGCCACCCTGAGCGAACAAAACGTGCTACCACACTTAGGTCTGCATCCGCAGCTGTTTCCTGTGCAACCCGACGAGAGTTCAAAGGAAAGTCTGCGACAGCGGAAGCATCTCTGGAGTCTATCTGACAACATGCCATTTCTGAAGAATCAAATGATACATCCTGGCCAACCGGAAGTCGGGAAAGTGTGTCCGCGTTGGCGTGTTTACTGGTAGGTCGGTACAAAATCTCATACTGATAATTAGACAATATCAAGGACCATCTCTGAAGCTTTTGTGCCGTACGTGGCGGAATTGGCTTTGTGGGTGAGAACAACGACGTGAGAGGCTTGTGGTCTGTCAACAAATAGAATTTTCTGCCATAGAGATAATGATGAAACTTTGTGACGCCGTAAATGATTGCTAAGGCCTCCTTTTCTATCTGACTGTAATTCTGTTGCGTCGGCGTCAGTAGCTTGGATGCAAAGGCAATAGGACGATCGTGACATCCAATACGATGCGACAGAATAACACCCAGACCGTACGACGAGGCGTCAACTGCTAACACTACAGGCTTCTGTGGGTCAAAGGGAATCAAACATGCATCACTGAGTAGTGCAGACTTTAATTTGTCAAAGGCAACCTGACAATCTTTGGACCATACAAAAGGAACATTCTTCCTACGTAAGTGATGCAGTGGAGCTGCAATCTGAGAGGCATTGGGAATAAACCTGAAATAATAGTTAAGCTTTCCCATCACTGCTTGCAATTCATGCACATTCTTAGGAGGAGGCAAGTCTTTGATTGCTCGAAGATGTGACTGTAAGGGATGAATTCCTTGGGCATTAATCACATGGCCTAGGTACTCTATTTCAGTTTGAAAAAACGAACACTTTGCTTTATTGCAACGTAGACCTGCTGCAGTCAACACTTTGAAAAGGCACTCCAGGTTTGCTAAATGTTCTTCAACTGTACGTCCGGATACCACAATATCATCTAAATAGTTCGAACAACACGGTACAGAAACTGTCAGCTGTTCCAAAAAACGCTGAAAAATAGCGGGAGCGGAAGAACTGCCAAAGGGTAGGCGTTGAAATTGAAAAAGGCCCATGTGAGTATTAATGACGAAAAACTTTTTTGACTCGTCATCAAGTGGAATCTGTAAGTATGCCTCTGCTAAATCAATCTTGGAAAAGAAGCGAGACTGTCCTAATTTGTCCATCAGTTCCTCAGGTCTGGGCAGAGGGTAAGTGTCGACAATTGTTTGACTGTTCACTGTAGATTTGAAGTCCGCACAGAGACGAAGTTTTCCTGACGGCTTGGGTATAATTACTATAGGCGAGGCCCACCGACTCGCAGAAACAGGAGAAATCACCCCACTATCTTGCCAACGTTTAAGTTCTTCGGCAACTGTATCACGCAATGCGATAGGCACTGGTCTAGCTTTACGAAATTTTGGAACTGCAGATTCTTTTAAAGTTACATGTGCCACGAAGTCTTTTGCACAACCTAGTTCCGGCGAAAACAAGTCACTATATTTGTCACACAATGCATTGATTTTATCCTGAGGCACTATTGACGAAATTTGAAGCACATCTCTTTGAATTGATAAACCAAACAAGTCAAAAGCATCTAGTCCAAAAATGTTCTGTGTCGATTTGGCCTGAAGAACAACAAAAGCAACCGTTTTTGTTACACCTTGGAAAGAGGCAGGCAGGCTACATGTTCCTAGCACGGGAATATTTTCACCTGTGTACGCTGTTAACACTTGCTGTGACGGCGACAATTTTGGCGAACCCAGAAGTCCATAAGTATCTTTATTGATTAATGTAACAGCGGAACCAGTATCAAGCTGAAATTGCACAGTCTTATTGTCTATGGAGAGATTCACAAACAGTTTTTGCTTGCGGCGCTCGACAGGCGCGCGAATGTGGGCAACGTCTGCTACGGTTTGTTTGCTGCACTTGCGCGGGCCGCGTATTGAAGGAAGCGGCGCAGACTCGGCACGCAGCGGATTAACCACACTGTCACTAGATGACACTACCGCCGGATCGGCGTCCGCGCAATGCGAGGCTACTGCACTAAAATTACTTTCAGTATCTACAACAAGTCTACTGGCACTATCTACACAGTACTGGGCACTTTTACAATAAGAAGTTGCAGAAGGCACTAGGTTCACTACAGGAATGCACTGTTCATAGTCATTTTGCGTGTCCCGAACCCGTTTCCGTTGCACTGTTTTACGCGCTCGTCGGCGCTTGCTACGTGGCGCACTATATAGTTTTGCCATAGGCGCAGAACTACTTTCTTGCAATGGAGAACCAACTAAAGCACTGTTAAACTCCACAGCGTCTATGACATTGACTGTATGCACTGCTCTCGCACTATGCGAAGCACTGTTTCTAACGTTACTGTTCTTTGAGTTTTTAATTTGCATACACACAGACTGCACATGTCCCGATTTGCCACATTGATAACAGGTTGCGTTGCGACTAGGGCAATGAGCACGCTTGTGGCGAGACACACACTGGGGGCAAGATTTACGTACATTTTTCTGAAATGAGCGTTGGCGCCCGTTATGCAAATTACTGTGTCTAACACTACGGGGCGACCTTTGCGTCGCACTTTTACACTGGCTACTGTTCACTGTCTGTTCAGCACGGCCGGTAGAAAAATAAGAATCACTAGTGCTACACTGAGAACTACGGCTAGGAAAGCGTCCGTTGCGGCGCACTGAATTTACACTATGGCTTTGCATTTCTACATCAGCTAAGTCAAAAGTATCATGCGCTTCTATAAGCTGCAGTACACTGTCTAATGAGGGGTCAGACTGCTTTAGAATTGCTGCTCTAATTCTGGGGTCCTGAATGTTCTGCGTAATCGCATCCCTCAACATCACGTCACTATACGAAAGTCCACAAGAGCAAGTAAATTTACATTGGCGGGTTAAGCCCTTCAATTCTGTGATCCATTCTTGGTGTGACTGCTGCGGTAATTTTTTAAGTCTAAAAAATCGGTATCGTGCAGCGGCTACAAGAACTTTTCTCTCATAATGAGCATTCAGTGCATCTACAATTTGTTCAAAGTCTACATCACGAGGAGATGCTTGCGGGAAAAGTTTTTGCAATAGTACGAAAGTCTGGGGGCCCACAATCGATAAGAAAAGGTTCTTCACTCTCTGACCTGTAATTTGATGAGCCGCGACGAGTTCTTGAAACTGTGCGAAATAGTCGCTCCATTCTTCCTCACGTTCGTTGTACTGGCGGAACGTCGGAAGCGGTGCGGCGGCAGGTGTGGGCTGCTGATGCGACGGCTGTTGTTGGTGAGCAGCCTGTGTCGTCAACTGCGACACGGCCTGGAGAAGCTGGGTAATTTGCGCCGTCTGTAACTGAATAATTTCCATTAAGTTTGGGTTCGGGGTAGTGGCCATGCTGACCGATTAGGCGCCGCGTATACAAGTAACTTATAACAAAACACAAATGCAATATGAAAGAAGGGCTCGCTCTGCAACAAAAAAGTCCACAAAACACGTAACTGAAAATGTTCCCCCAAAATTCTTATAATAAGGGTGGGTGGGCGGGAGCAATTTCTGCGTGCTCCGACTACTGCTGTCTGGCTGCTGCAAGTGGGCTGGTCCAAGGTTCTATCACTCCTCGTCGCCACTATTGTGTCCCAACTTCATCGCCGCTTTTGTATCCCATCCTTGTCGTAGGTGTCGGTGGCCGAGTGGAATGAGACCGACACGCTGGTGCAGGTACGGAGGGGAGCAGCCAGAAACTATAAACACTCGAGTAAATTAGAAAGAGATATATTGCACAGAATGTAACAATACTTATCTTTTACATAGTACTGCAGAATGTTGATACATAGTTGTTAGAGGCCTGCCTAGTGCCTGTACAATAGCAAAGTCTTCACTGGTGCCTATCTGATTACGAAGGTCCTAACTCGTTGCTATCTCAGTCCGAAGTGCTTACTCGTTGCTCTCTCAGTCCGAAGTGGCAAGTCCTTCAGTGGTGGCCACGAGCGGGGTTGTCCCAGAGGGCGCTCGTGGCCGTCGTCGTGAGAACGCCGCGCCGTGCGTGCCTGGCGGCGCGCGGCGAAAGTAAGTGGCGCGCACTTTGTACTTGTGCGACACCACATCCAGAATGAAACTTTCACTCTGCAGCGGAGTGTGCGCTGATATGAAACTTCCTGGCAGATTAAAATTGTGTGCCGGAACCGAGACTCGAACCTGGGACCTTTGCCTTTCGCGGGCAAGCGCTCTACCGCTCAGCCATGTCTCCACCATATCCTTTCTTCCAGGAGTGCTAGTCTTGCAAGTTTCGCAGGAGAACTCCTGTGAAGTTTGGAAAGTCGGAGGCGAGGTACTGGCGGAAGTAAAGTTGTGAGGCGGCATCGTGAGTCGTGTCGGGGTAGCTCAGTGGTAGAGCGCTTGCCCGCGAAAGGCAAAGGTCCCAGGTTCGAGTCCCGGTTCCGGCACACAATTTTAATCTGCCAGGAAGTTTCATATCAGCGCAGAGTGAAAGTTTCATTCTAGACAAACTTTACTACAAAATGCTCTACTTATGTTTGACTTTATGATGAGCAGTATAAGCGATATGACTCAAAGAGAAAGAGCAACTTTTTGGCCCTTCTGCGAAAACGTCAATAACGCACACCTGCACGTCCTACAACTCGAGAAATACACATGTTATCAACAAAATCCCTGCTCCACGTGAAAGTACATTAAATTTCCTACAAGGGACGTCTATAATATTCCTTTTTCTCGTAATGGTGGGAAGCACCAGGAAGAAAATAACGAGCAATGCTTTCTGCGCCCTATAGTGTAACGCCCCCTCCCACCGGACCATCTCTGGCCGGCGCTATATTTTCGATGTGTTCCACTGAAAAGTGATGTTTTGAATGGATTAAAGAGAAAGTTGTGTTTGAAAAAATAATTATCAAATTATATTTAGATCACATTAGGTACATGCCATTGAACAGAAAGCTGAAGTTACATAGTAACATGACGTACATGTATCATGAAATGAGTGAATGACCAGTTCAAGATTGTGTCATCTGTTCCTATAGATTTTCCATCTGGAAAAAAAGACTGCCTTTAGTGTTACAATAAGGGTACAAAAGACAAATAAGTTGTGTAGCGATACTTGTATGATGAAATACCTGTACTGACGTCATATGCACAGTTATTTTATTCGTCTCTATTTGGGTATTTTCGGCACAGGCAATGTTTCGTTGTCACATGAAGGTCCAGGTAAAGGATCTGGAGCAACGTAATGTCCAGGTAAACTATCAGGGGCTTTGCAGAGTCCAGGCTGAACAGTCAGTAGTTGATCTTCAAATGAAAAAATGTAATTGAATGATTAATATTATGAGAGAGAAAAATAGATTTTTTTTTTTTTTTTTTTTTTTTTTTTTAGCGGTTGGGGCTTAACTACGCGGTCATCAGTCCCTAAACTTACAAACTACTTGTGAACTAGCTAATACTAGGAACGGCACAAATATCCATGCCCGAGGGGGGATTCGAACCCCCGACCGTAGTGGCCGTGCAGACCGTGTCTGGAGCGCCTCAGTCCCCTCGGCCACCGCGGCCGGCATATTGAGTTCAAACATGAACAAATGGGGGCACCAATTTTGTTAAACAATAAAAATGCATCCCTCCGGATGTTAAAGTAATCTGAACTGAACATCGTGTACTGGCGAGAAATTCCACCCCCGCGTGAGCAGTGGCGTAGCTATCATAGGGCTAGGCGAGGCAGTGCCCCGGGGCGCCCGAGCTCCAAATGTTTGTATGGTCTATGGGACTTAACTACGGGGTCATCAGTCCCTAAACTTACAAACTACTTATCAACTACTTACGAACTAGGACGGCACAAATATCCATGCCCGAGGGGGGATTGGAGCCCCCGACCGTAGTGACGGTGCAGACCGTAACTGTAGCGCCTCAGTCCCCTCGGCCACCGCGGCCGGCTGTGTGGTGAAGTAGTTCTAGTCGTTGAAACAAGTATCGAAGTAAATACTGTACTCTGACGTGACTACCAATTCGGTGATTTTACATAGAGAGGGCTTTATTCACACAGGATTTTAAGCGAAAAATCCCTGTTTTGGGCACAAAAGCGTGGCTCCCCTGGCTTCAAACAATGTTTGTCCTGAGCATAGGTAACGTTGTTAGCTTCGTTGGAAGAGTTGCTTTCTGGCTACCGCGCACGCGCAGTACGACAGTTCGCGTTTGAAGAGCGCCTGGCCCCGAATCTGGCTACTTGAATAGGAGCGCCAGCTGTTCGAAGAGCTGCTAGCAAGCAGGGCCAAGCAGCCAGATGCTGCCCGAGGAAATTTCTCTGGCTGCCAGATTCGCGCATGCGCGTAGCTCTCTTACTTGTAGCGGGGATACACGACGCTCCCTTGTTCAAAATGGAAGTTATCTCAGAAGTGGACACATTAGTCTGCTCTGTGTTTCTTCTGAAATTGCATGGTCTTATTTATTCTTATAAAATTACGCATAGAAGGTAGCAGAAATCAAAATGACATTTGTTATGGATGTCCAAGCAATTCAAATGTCGTCTCTACTGACTTCGATTTCTACGCAGTGGTGTTGCGCCGAAATAAAAGGCAGAAACCCGATTTTGTGGGTTTTTTTTTTTTTTTTTTTTTTTTTTTTGTTTTTTTTTTTTTTGCCACGTTTCTCATATACGGAATTTGTCCAACATTTTTGGGTGCGGCGACTTCTGGCAGAACAATTGAGAAATTCGGTTTCTTATAAATACAAGGACGCGGGAGTGGGGGAGATACTCCTATTACAATATAATCTCAATCTTTTTGTGGTTTGCTGGCCGTGAACTGCAAGTTTTCGTAATGTAGCGGACAGGTTCAACGTTTGCAGCTTGTTGTGTTTGAAATTAAAAGAGCTTGCAGGAGGTTTCCGCTAGGGACGCGTTAGAGACCTATTCTGGATCAGCCCACGATATCAGAGTATTCAGAACGAGTACGCTGTCGGAAACCACTGACGAAAAGTGGCAAAGTTTTTATACGAGGCGCGTCCAGAAAGTAAGTTCCGTTTGGTAATAAAATGAAATTCTACACAGATACAGAAGAAAATTTTATTCCACAAAATTCTACAACACACATAACTGCCGAAATTTTGCAGGCATTTGTCACAGAGAGGCACCAGGTTTTGTACACCTTCTTCATAGAAATCTGCCGCCTGTGTCTTCAACCAGTTGGAAACAGTGAAATTTGGGGGAAGTCCATAGCGAGAGCACTAATTGTAAACCTACGGTTTTTCTGGATCTTGTCATCAATGGCGTGAACCAGTTCTTCTGTAACCAAAGGAGGACGCCCACTTCGTTCTTCATCGTGCACATCACTACGCCCGCCATTGAACTGTCGGACCCATCTTCTCACCGTCGAATCACTCATCGCATTTGGTCCGTAAACATCGCAAATTTGCCGATAAATTTCTCTCGGTTTCACTTTCCTCGCATTCAGTAACCGAATCACCGACCTGATTTCACAGGCGGCGGGATTTTCAATCGACGCCGACATTTCAAACGAGCACGACAAAGCGTACGTAACTGACAGCGATCTCCAAATGGCGCACGTTCTTCTCCTTGATACACATCGTCTACAGCGCATGTGCGGAACTGCAGTCGCAGCGCTGCAGCGGAGATAAATTGAAACCGAACTTACTTTCTGGACGCGCCTCGTATTTTGGGTGACAGGGCTTATACCAGTCTGAAGCATTTGCTGACAGCGTATCGAAGTATTGGGCGTTTGACAGGGAGATACAGTAAATTCAATGTTGTTCTCTTAAAAATAGGACTTAATATCACTTGCGACATTGAGTTTGCATGCCCTTAACAGTCATCTCCATTTGTTCCCGCACTACACTGCGAGGAATGCTTTTCCACGATTTTCTCTCAAACAAGCCGCCGTACCACCCCGAAATTGCTGCTTCCGTTTAATTCTCTCGCTACGGCTCTTGCAGAACTCTGTGACAGCTAATTTAGAGTTTCTGCGGCACTACGTTTCCTGTGTACGGAACTCGAGTGGTTCCTGTGTGGGAAACCAGCTATATACGTAACCATAATACACCAATTAGGAAGCATCTGCACCTGTCAAGAAAACACAGAGAACTCAGCACAGTATTTTACAATAAGTTGACTGATGACGTTAAACAAATAACTAGTATGCACAGCTTTAAAAAAAGCTATCAAAATGTTTCTCCTTATAAAAAGTTATTATATAGTGACAGAGTATTTAAATGAAATACCGACAACATTCTTTAGTAAAATGCGAAGCTGTTTGTTTTGCAAGAGGTATACTGTTCTATACTGGGTATATTATTTTCTATATGGGGTGTATCTTTTATTTAAGTACCGGGATGCATCTAAACATATTTATGTTTTGTGACGAAACCCATCTCATGTACTTTTGTAAATGAAAAGTGGTGAATAAATAAATCAAATCAAACGTGATGTAAACAACATTCGCGCCGTTGCTGTTCATTCGTCTGTCTTTTCACGCTACCCTAGCGAAGGTGGCAAACAGGCTAAACAAAACGAGATGGGTGTTCGAAGAGCCCAAACACCAAGCACAGACACGTGACGTCACCGTTGCCGCGCATGCGCAGTAGCGCCTGTTTGCTGGCTCTCCAAGTAGCTTTCTGGCAACTCTTCGAACGGACCTGTTACCTCCTTTTATTCTAACCTCACTTTTTTTTCTTTATTGTATTTCCACACCAGCGATTACACCAGTAGGCTGGCAGCAGCTCCAGAGGCTGCTCTTCAGCCGAGAGAATAAAATACATTGATGAGATGAAATTTAAAATACATGACAGGCGAAAAATCAACGGAGGAACAATGACACATACATGGCGACAATTGGAGGTACAAACAGTTGACAGGTGAACAAAAACCGGATGTAGTCAGTTAAAAACGAGGAGCCACGGTGACATAAAAAGCACATGTTGGACGACAAGAACACAGGACGGCGAGTACACGGAGACACTAAGTAAAATACACGGTGCGACACTTGTCTGGTTGCGGTGGACGCAGTTAAAAAACACACGCTTCACTGGAGCACAGCACACAACACTTGACGTAGCACTTGTAAAACTGTCGGTCCAGGACCCCGAGAAGGGGGGGGGGGGAGCAAAGCGTGGGGGAGAGGGGAAAAAAATAAAATAAAAAACGGCGGGGAAGAAAAGGGGGGCGGCAGGGAAGAGCCGTAGGGACTCCAGGGCAGGGGGGGGGGGGTAGCCAAGCGGGGGAGCGGAAGGGGAGGGAGGAGAGGGGGCACTTTATCTGTGGGTGGGGGATCAGAGCTGGTAGGACGGGTAGATGTCGGAACGGAGGACGTCATCAGGAAGGGGGAGGCGGCGGAAATTACCCTGGGAGAGGACATGGAGGGTGTGGAGATGAAGGGAAGGGGGTATAACGCGGTAGAGGTGTGGCAGAGGCCCAGGGTTGGTAAGGATGGGGTGGACTAGGGGTTGCGGGAGTCAATTTTACGGGTGGTATAGAGGATACGGATACGCTGGAGATATTCGAGGAGGTGGGGAAACGGGATCAGGTCATACAGGATCCGCGTGGGGGACGGGAGCCGGATGCGTTAGGCGAGGCGGATGGCGTGGCGCTCGAGGACTCGGAGGGTTTTATAGTAGGATGTGGGAGCGGAGATCCAGGCAGGATGGAAGCTGCAGAGGACGGGACGCATGAGGGACCGGTAGGTGTAGAGGATGGTGGAGGGGCTGAGACCCCCATGTCCGGCGGTGAGGAGTTTGAGGAGGTTAAGGCGGGAGAGGGCTTTCTGTCGGACAGTGCGGAGGTCGGGGGTCCAGGAGAGGGTACGGTCGAGGGTTAGGCCGAGGAACTTCAGGGTGGGGGTGTGGCGGATAGGGCGGTTGTGGAGGGTGAGGTAGAAATCGTGGAGACGGGAGGAGCCGGTGGTACGACCTATGATAATTGCCTGGGATTTGTCAGGATTGACGGAGAGGAGCCACCGGTTGCACCACGAGGCGAACTCGGTGAGGTGGGACTGAAGCAAAAACTGGGAGTGGGTAAGGGAGGGGGCGAGGGCTAGGAAGGCGGTGTCGTCAGCATATTGTAGAAGGTAAACGGGAGGCTCGGGTTGGGGCATGTCGGCGGAGTAGATGAGATAAAGGAGAGGAGAGAGGACGGAGCCTCGGGGCACCCCGGCAGAGGGGTAGAACAAACGGGAGTCGGAGTTGCAGACAGTGACGTAGGAGGGGCGGCGGGTGAGAAAGGAAGCAATGAGGCGGACGTAATCAATAGGAAGGGCGTAGAACTGGAGCTTGAAGAGGAGACCGGAATGCCATACACGGTCGTAGGCTTTTTGGATATCGAGGGAGACAAAAATTGCGGAGCGACGGGAGTTGAGTTGGACAGAAAGGAGATGAGTAAGGCGAAGGAGCTGGTCGTCGGCAGAGAAGGAGGGTCGGAAGCCACATTGGGAAAGGGGGAGGAACTGGTGGCGATGGAGGTGCTGATGGATGCGACGGGAGAGGATGGTTTCCAGGACCTTGCTGAACACAGAGGTAAGACTGATGGGACGGTAGGATGAGGTCTGGGAGGGGGACTTATCAGGTTTTAGGAACATGAGAATACGGGAGGTCTTCCACAGGTCGGGGTAAAAGCCGGTGAAAAGGATGACATTATATAAGGTAGCAAGAGCTTCGTGGAATGAGGGGGGGCAGGCTCGGAGGTGACGGTAGGTCAGCCGGTGGTGACCAGGGGCGGTGTTGCGTTTAGTCCGAAGAGTGTCAATGATGTCACGGGCGGTAATGGGTGTGTTCAGTTCTGAACTAACCTCATTGACCGATCATTTCTTTAATACGTGATCTGTGGTGCACTGAATGAAGAGAAGAATCATTGGCTGCAGGCGAGTCTTCAGGGTAGTATGAAGAGAAGAGTACTTTGTGTTATTTTATGACAATTTTTTTTTCTTTTGTTTTTTATTTATTTATTTTGAGTCTACATTTGTTATTCTCCCGACATCCTTGATACATCTACGCGACATTCCAGGGTGTGGCGACACCCAGTTTGGAATGCTCTGCTAGGTGGCGCTGGTGGTAAATAGAGTTGTGGCGATTCGTCAATGAGTCGTTCATTTGAACGAATACAAATAAAGAATCGTAAGAATCGAATCGTGATCCGGACGAATCGTCGTTCAAAAGAATCGTCTGCCGCGTGACGATTCCAAGATGCAACGATTCAGGATTCAAAAGCAAGTGGCGAATCGTGCCGAATAATTACGAAAGCCAGAAAGCGTGTGGACAAAGGAAGCACAGAACGAAGATCGTGAGCCGTTAATTATTATCCTACTCACGAATTACAGACGACAGAAACGAAACGCAGCGAAATACACATCTGCCAATACATACGAATATACGTCTTTTATACAGTCTTCATATTATGTATTTGAACGAACAATTCTTACACATTTATATTTCGCGTATCCCGGAAATGGCTGTAACGATTTGGATTATACTATGTGTTTAGAGAGGTTTAAGTTTTTCGAATACATCTACGTAGTTATAGTTTTTGTAAAAACTCAATTTTACAAAAATATTCTTTTTATATAAAAACGCTATATTAAATGCTTTTAAAGCCATCTCAAAAATCTTTTTTACCATTTTGGTTTTTACATTATCAGCTTTCCTGAATGAAACCGGTTGTACAAAAAAGAAACATTTTAATAAACGTGAATTTCTTGCATCTACAAAAAACTTACAAACTACTTATGAACTAGCTTATACTAAGGACGGCACCAATATCCATGCCCGAGGGGGGGATTCGAACGCCCAACCATAGTGGCCGTGCAGACCGTGGCTGAAGCGCCTCAGTCTCCTTTTTTTTTCCTTATAAATTATTTATTCACATGACAAAATATCTCTTGAAATATTCATGATTTAAAGATAAAAGTCAGGAAACTCAAACAGTAAAATCAAATGGTTGAAAAGATGACCTGAAAGTTTTTTGTCAGTTGTGTTTCTTCTTCCTTAGAAAGTTTACAGTCTCTCCAGTCTGCTCGATCCACCATATTCAGCACAGACTCACTAGCCAGGACGTCCTTTACAAACTGCAATGGGAAGTTTTTCTTGATTCTGTGGAATAGTTTTTCACCAGAAGGCAGTTCAACATAGAAGTAATGGGTCCCTGGAGGTGCTATGTGATCTAATTTTGCATGTTCCTCGGCCACCGCGGCCGGCACGGGTTTTTATTTTTAATGTTTATTTATATAGACATGTTTAGTTAAACTAATTGATTTTGCATAAGTATTTCGTAACGATTAGATATGTGTTAATTACCATATATTTAATGAAGTTTAAATAGCCGAAGTATTCAAACAGAACGTAAAAAAAAAAAAAAAAAAAAAAAAAAAATATATAAGGATACAGCAGGATTGGAAATAAGTGACCTACGTTCACTAAACCTACAACGCTACTAAATAAGGTATGATGACAGCAGAAATAGTTGGTAGTGTAATATGTATTTATAACCGCTCGCAAAACTTCAACTACATATTTTCTCGAGAATTTTTGAGAGCTGAATCGAATAGCTTTGCCTCATTATTATTTTAAGTCTGAACTTTACGCACCATAAATATTAAAAAATCCGATACCCATATTGTCACCTTTTCGGCATTTTGTAAGAATCGTACCGTCGCAGACCAGAAAGAATCGTGAACAAATCGTAGGAGCAGATGCAAAAGGTTAAAGGCTAGTCTACACGAGACACCAGGTTGCGACACTCCTTGAATGAAATGAGTTGCGCGCAACTGGTTTCGTGTATGTCTGTAGACACGGCGCCAATACTATACACTTCAGTTTCGTTGTTTTGTGAGTGCCGTAGTCGCCGTAGAATGAAAGTGTTGGTAGCTGTGAAAGTTGTGGCGGAGCTATTGGTACTCTCTATGAAATCGCTGCATAAGACTAAACATAAAAAGAATAAGGAACGTGTTAGGATTTGTGACTGGATTAAAAACTGTCTGTTCGGTTGCTTAGCCACCTTGCTGAAAGAAATTGTAATCGAAGACCCTATAAATTATTTTAATCAACTCAGAATGTCACCAGAGCAGTTTTTGTTCCTTTTAAACAGAGTTGGCAATGCAATAAACAAACAAGATACTGTTATGCGTGAAGCATTGCTACCAGAACTGAAATTACAAATTGAATTACTTTTCTTGTCAAATAGATATTCGTCTCTACAGTACCTGCACCGTATTCCCAAATCCACAATTGCCATAGTTCGTTTGTATAGGTATTTGGAATTGAATGTAGTTCAGTCTGCAATTCACAAATCGTCAACCCATCAATAATTCACGGATAATTGCTTCAAGGGCACTAACACGCCGCTGCTTATTCCTGAGATTTTCATCGTTAAAATGGCACAAACACCTATGCATCGCATATATGTTCAAAAACCGTATTATTTCTTCCTTCTCCCCTTTATGTTATGTTTTGTTCTGTATTGGTTATAACCTAACCTAAAAACACGCGCAATCAGTTTCGCCAAAGTTGGAAGGTGCCGAATCTGTTTAGTTTCGCCAACGAGTTGCGCGAACGCCTGCCGCGCATGCGCACTGGCCAGTAGCGCAGTTTCATGAAACGCAGTGTCTTTTGTGTCCCCGCCTCGTCGCCGCTTTTGTGTCTCGTTTCCGTCGTAGGTGTCGGTGGCCGAGTAGGGAGACTGACACAGGAATAAAGGATGCACGCTTGTGCAGGTAGGAGGTGACCAGCCAGTGGGACAGCAGAAACTAGAAACACTAGAGTAAATTAGAGCGAGATATATATTTGTTAGAGACTTAGTAATACTTAACTTTTACATAGATCAGTACTGCAGAATGCTGATACATAGTTGAGCTAGAGGCCTGCCTAGTGCCTATACGATAGCCAAGTCTTCACTGGTGCCTATCTGATACCCTGTTAGCTGGTTCCTATCTCAGTCCCAAGTGAACGATGTCGTTCAGTGGTGGCCACGAGCGGAGTTGTAGCAGAGGGCGCTCGTGGCTGACGTCGTAAGAACGCCGCGCCGTGCGTGCATGGCGGCGCGCGGCGAAAGTAGGTGACGCGCACTTTGGACTTGTGCGACACCACAGTGTCATCGTGTAAACAAGCCTTAAGATTCCAAACTCCATGACACAGACATGTATTGCCATCTATGAGCAAGACCTAAAAGTAAGACTCGAGCCAATGCAGACTAAAGAATCGTGAACGAATCGTAGGAATCGATTCACAATGTGGGATTGAATCGCAAGAATGGATTCCTAAAAAAGAATCGTCTTGCCCAACTCTAGTGATAATAATACCAAGCCCCTAGCACGCCGTAGCGGAGAAGCGAGGCGACTGTCCCCGAACTGAAGCGGCTAACCACCGCCATTTGCAGGGAACAATACTAGTAATGGCGTTGTAATTTGTAGTGTATGGGACGCAATAAGAGCAACATAAAGCACAAAATAAACGCATGTTTGTTTAAAAACAATTACTGATTATTGCAGTCTTTTATAAAGTATTCTTAAATGAATGAAGTTTCCTAATTTCCGAAATACGTCTGCATAGGACACACGAAATTTTAAGAATTAAGGCGCTGTTTTGAGAAGTTGGAGCGATTTTGCATCTACATATTTGCACAAGATTATTCCATGAAACTTGTAAAGTACAGTAGCAGAGAGTGAGATTATTATTTAATCCACGTAATTTTCTGTCAGGTCCTGTTTACTTTTTGCCGACTACTTTGTACGTTTTGCACGCTTATTTTTGTACACCACATTTTTGCCTACATTTCTTCCCATATTAAATAGATTTTTTCGTCCGACTTCCTCGAATTTGAGCATGAATAATTGTAAAAACCCATACAACTTTAAATAGGCGTATTCACACATTACTTTTTAACAGGGATAGTACTCCTGAAAGTGGTTGAGTATGCAACATTTGATCAAATAATGACCATTTACGAAGTACAATCACCACTTGTTAAGTGTCTAAAAGCAATTATTCCTCTTACTTCTGCATCATACTGATATATATGATTAAAAATCTAAATACCTCTAATACGCCTACATCTTCATTCAGCTTAGCTTAGTATTTTTAGTAATTAATATGCAAATAAAATATAAGTACTGGAAATGCAACAAAGTACTTATCTCATTTTTAGAGACTCATTTGTAAGAGGAAACCTAAAGAGAAACCAATGCTCATCACTAAATATTTCTGCCTGAAAATACCATATGGTATACAAGTAATGACTGACACGTGAAATGTAACATTGTTTCCGTTTTCGTCTTTGCTTCCATTCTGAGTGTTACAATTAAAAGCAACACACGAATGAACCATGTTTACGCACGGTTTCCCTGCAAATGGCGTCTTCTGTGACGTTCAATGTGGGGACGCAACACCAGTGCCAACAAGCGATCTAGCTTTTATTTACTAAAGGCCGTTTTGTAAATGTCTCGCTAAGTTCCGGTTAAGATTTTAACTTGTCGTCAGCGGAGAACTGCGTTTGTCAATGTTTCGTTATGAGTTAACCAGACGTTAAAAGACCTCAAACTGGCCGTTAAGTTAACGAGTAGAATTCTGCTCGTTACACGGCTAACTATCAGTTAAGTGAGAATCTGTATGAAAATAGAAAGATTCCAAAGAGCTAAAATACCGCAATATATTTACGTGATAAGAGCGATTTATCGAACAAAATAACAGAATCACTACATGAATGAAAAACTAGTGTGGAAAACAGCTTCACTGAAAAAATTTTATGATCATATTTCTCGCCCCATCCATGTCAGTAGCTAGTCTACGAGTTTGATATAATTGCAGATACGCAATATAACCTTAAAATTATTGTTGCGATATCAAAATACAAATTTATGGGTAACGACTAGTTCAGTGAACATCGCTATGATGAAAATGATTGGAATAACAGATTTGGTTGACAATGAAGACTATGTCAATATTTTAGACGATCTAGAGGTCATTGCTCCCGTATTTATGTTCGCCCAAATCATTTTGAATGCTGAGATGATGCAGAATTTGTTACGCAATTTCGTCTTGGAAACGCTACATGAGAAACTCCACTGCCATCTCAAGAGTCCAACAGATATTTTGTATGTTGTCTGTCATAATAGAAAACAGAATATATTATTTATGCCTGCAAGCTTATTAATTCAGTATGTGGTTAAATTGCACCACGCTTGTCGCCGGGCTGCAGTGGTTATGTTGGCACCAATGGTAATGACGGCAACTCAGACGACCAATGTTTTTCGTGACAACTTCAATTAAAACGAAACTTATTTTTTTCTGAACGGACAAGGGTGCATACAAGAACCTGTCAACGATAGAGCAGGTACAGTATTAATTTTGCTGCAAGTGAAACCGAACAGCAATAACATTTACTCTGTAGCTCGTGAAAAATATTAACACAATTCAACACTTCATTGTTTATCTATTGCCAACATAAGCACTGGAGCCCGGCGAGAAGCGTCGTAAAATTTTACCCAGTCTTTACTTATGCTTATTGCGCCCAGTGTGAGGCCTAAAATGATTCCTTCCTCCGATCTACAGGAACAGTATACTTTTGCCTATGTGTCAGCTTGCACTAAGATACTACGCAGTTGGCATGTTATCGTACTAAGCCCTAAGCATTTTTACTGTCCAACATTTCCGTGGAAAGCACTGAATTCATGTGCCACACGCGATCATGTCGCTTTTTTCTTCTCCTTCCATGTCGTGGCGTCCGTTTATATATTCCAATCCACCCTAATATTTCTCTATTGAGAACACAACACACTCGCACTAACTTCTTATAAAATTCGAGCTTCTTTCACGTTTGTTTTCCATAACGCCAATTAACAACTATGTACTAACGTCTTCCCTGATAGTTAAATAAGGGAAACAGCCACGGGGGTGAAACTCATATAGAGATTTCCGGTAACACGATGTTGATTCGCTGCCAGGCCACATGGAGCGCTGCGAGCGTTGCGATTTTTCATCTCGCCTTCCTATTGGATGATTCACGTTTTACAGTCCTCCATACTTGTTTTGATTCGTAGGTGGTGTTCTGTGCTGAGGTTCTATAGCAACGTCTTCCTAATTGCGATATTCTGTGTGCGTGTTGTGAGTTTCATAAATTTCATTTATTTGAACTGTACAGAAGTTCCATTTCATATGACTGAAGATGCATAAATAGTAATCAACAGAAATAAAAATAAATTGGTTTTTGTAGACATTACAGTAGGCCTACATTCTTGTTTCCAGGACAGTGTATATGGCTGTAAAATTATTTATTTGTACAAGCTACTGTTCCTCTTTTGGTCACATGAGTGGATATAATTGTGCCTTAGCGTATGTGAAAACTGAAAAATCATTTACATAGATGCATGCAATATCAGATGATTTTTAGTCTGACATGCGCAAAATCACATTTATTTCCATGGGATAACGCCACACGGCGAAAATCGCAGTATCGTGTTTTAGAAACAAACGATTTTACGGTCAAAAAGATTACCACGACATCATTTACGAAGTTTGGCCGACTGTAAACAACAGCCACAAGCAATTAATGTCAGTTTTTTATTTAAATTTCTCGTATATATTACTTTGCAAGGTCTCAAAAACCTTTCTGTGAGGTCCACCCTCGAAGAATAAATGAAAAATATTGTCATCTAACACCAATATCACGTTTTCTCATTCGTGTATTTAGAAGTAAACATATCGATTTTCGCGCCACATTTTTGGGCTTGAAAGTTCACTGCCAGGCCACTAGTAGCGCTGCTGTCGTTCTGTGTTTCCGTGTGATAACATGGTCTTTGCACTTCTGTTATTTTTTGGTGTTCTGTGGAAACAGCTGTTTATTCAGACGGCACTCATTTGTTTCTATTGCCAACCTAGTCGAAATATATCGTACCTTCTCGTTTTCTCCAGGTTAGCAAACGAGAGGTGTATCTGGCAGTGACAAACGCAATGCACTTAACGAGCACATTTAACTGGACGGTAAAGGCATCTTCTCGTTTACTAACGAGAAGATTAATGAGAGATGGACGAACCGACCCTTAATCCCTTTTTAAAAGATGAACGAAGGTGAACAAGATAGATAATAGTCCACTGAAGCGCTCCTAGCGTACTAGCCCTGAACTACAAACTCAAGCAAGATCTTGTGGCAGCGTGTTTAGACGATAAACGAAATCGAACAGTAATACTCGATGTTGAAAGTGAGGTTGTAACAGGCGATTTGTTATGTAGGAAGTCATAGTTTAATACTGGATTTGAGGAAAAAACGCTAAATGTTATTGATGACCAAAGAAAACTTTGCAATCTATGTTTTTGGTCAAAGTGTGGTAAAGTTCTGGGAAGTGAAACAACATTTCAAAACATTCACATCTTTTTTCAAGCAAAAAAAAAAAAAAAAATAAAAAAAAAAAAAAAAAAAAAAAAACAACTTATGAACACATCAAGCAATATTTATAAGAGCGTAAATAGACCTTCTTTACTTTATCTACTACGATTTGCCCAATGACATTGTTAATAACGTCATGCACAACTGAATTTTTGTCTTTCATTTGGACTGAGTTTTCGATTTATAATGAAAATTGCATCGTCAAATTATAATCTTATTCAAATAAACAATTGGCTTCAGTCTTTTCTGTTACGATATTGCAAAACATAAACCATTTTTCGGTTTCAGATGTACGACCTCGCTTTTCGGTGGACAATAATTGAGATAAATATTTTAGTCGTCATGAAACATTTGCAATTCACCGCTAAACCAAAGTATAATAATAAACTAAAGACTAATAAGACAAACTTGCCTGTTACTTTATTATCTTTGTAATTCCATAGCATTCCTTGTGATTATTTAGTGTGCCCTTTATTCCATATAATTTATTTAGTGTGTATAGAAAGTAGCATTTATGATCAATCACTGTAATATGCGTACCGTATTGCAGTTTGTGAGTTCCTAAACGGGGTAAACTTTTCCCTATCATACCGGCGGTCTCGTGTGACTATGTTGGCAACATCAACAACACGGGAGAAAAACTTTATTAACATGTTCCGTACAGACCAAGAAGTAAATATATACTCTATGGTTGACAGGTTCTTGTATGTACCCTTGTCCACATAGTGAAAAATATTGCCCTCCTAGAACGAAGATTTCATGACAAAACATACATTGCTTCACGGTTTCATGGTTTCGGGAAACCACAGATGGTACAGTTTCATTCGTTTCGAAACCGTCTGATGTTTCAGTTTTCCCATCTCTAGTCTATGGGTAATGCCGGCTTTTAAGCCCGTTTTAAACGATCAACGGACTTGTAATAGATTGCTAACAAGTTGCGTTAATGGCGGCCGTCAGTCGTTTGAACGGCTGCACTAGTATGATCGCGCTAGTATCGAAGCGCGATAATTATAGCGATAAAGAAATAGGACGGGTTCTAAATTCGGTACTAGTGGGTTCACTGCGCATGCGCGAGCTAACAGCTCCAGTTAGTACGCCATTTTCCTTCGTAGTTACGTATATATTGTTTAATGTCGAAATTTATGATCACAATGTAATCCAAAATGTATTTCTAATGATGGTATTCACATTGTCCGTCACCAGACCGTCACCTAACGTCAACGTCAGATTAAGGTTTCTCGAGAAGATTGTTTTGATTGAACGGTCGTCTGCTGACATCGGAAGTTAACCTATTTCCGTCACGCGATTTTCATATTATAGTCGAAAATTACTCGGTTTTCACGCAAATTTGTGTTATTAATCTTTATTTTATTATTATACTTTGGTTTAGCGGTAAATTGGAAATGTTTCATGACGACTTAAATATTCTCAATTACTGTCCACCGAAAAGCGAGGACATAGCCTACAACTGAAACCGAAAAATGGTTTATGTTTTGCAATATCGTAACAGAACAGACTGAATCCAATTGTTTATTTGAATAAGATTGTAATTTTATGATGCAATTTTCATTAAATAGCATTTTAAATTAAAAAGTAATCCAAATGAAGGACAAAAATTCAGTTGTGCATGACGTTATTAACAATATCAGTGGGCAAATCGTAGTAAAGAAGGTCTATTTATGCTCTTATAAATATTGCTTGATGTGTTCATAAGTTTATTTTTTTCGCTTGAAAATAGATGTCAATGTTTTGAAAAGCTGCTTCACTTCCCAGAACTTTACCACAGTAAGTTGACCAAAAACATAGATTGCAAGATTTTCTTTGGCCGTCAATAACATTTAGCGTTTTTTCCTCAAATCCAGTATTAAACTATGACTTCCTACATAACAAATCGCCTGTTACACCCTCACTTTCAACATCGGGTATTACTGTTCAATTAAGTTTATCGTCTAAACATGCTGCCACAAGATCTTGCATGAGTTTATAGTTCAGGACTAGTACGCTAGAAGCGCTTCAGTAGACTATTATCTATCTTGTTCACCTTCGTTCATCGTTTATAAGGGGCTTTAAGGCTAGTCTACAGGACGACACCAGGTTGCGACACTCGTTTCATGAAATAAGTTGCGCGCAACTGCTTTCGTGTATGTCTGTAGACACGGCGCCAATACTATACACTTCAGTTTCGTTGCTTTGTGAGTGTCGTAGTCGCCGTAGAATGAAAGTTTTGGTAGCTGTGAAAGTTGTGGCGGAGCTATTGCTTCTCTGTGTCAAGTCGCTGCGTAAGACTAAACATAAAAAGACTAAGAAACGTGTTTGGGTTTGTGAGTGAATTAAAAAAAGACGTCAGATCGGTTACTGACAATGTGATCGAAGACCCAAGAATGTCACCAGAGCAGTTTACGTTCGTTTTACACAGAGTTAGTAATGCGATAAAGAAACAAGATACTGTTATGCGTGAAGCATTGTCACCAGAACTGAAATTACAAATTGCATTACGTTTCTTGTGAAATAGATATCTCTACAATACCTGTACCGTGTTCACAAATCCACAATTGCCATAGTTCGTTTGCATAGATATTTGGAATTGAATGTACTTATTCTGCAATTCACAAATCGTCAACCCATCAATATTTAATTCACGAATAATTGCTACAAGATCACTAACAAGCCGCTACTTATTCCTGAAATTTTCACCGTTAAAATGGCACGAACACTTATGCATCGCGTATATGTTCGAAAACCGTATTGCCGGCCGCGGTGGCCGAGGTGACTGAGGCGCTCCAGTCACGGTCAGCACGGCCACTACGGTCGGGGGTTCGAATCCCCCCTCGGGCTTGGATATTTGTGCCGTCCTAGTTCGTAAGTAGTTCATAAGTAGTTTGTAAGTTTAGGGACTGATGACCCCGTAGTTAAGTCCCATAAGCTTAACAAACATTAAAACAATTTTTTTTTTATTTTTTTTTATTTTTTTTTATTTTTTTTTATTTTTTTTTTTTTTTTTTTGAAAACCGTATTATTTCTTCCTTCCCCCCTTTATGTTGTGTTTTGTTCTGTATTGGTTATCACCTAACCTAAAAACACGCGCAATCAGTTTCGCCAAAGTTGGAAGGTGCCGAAACTGTTTAGTTTCAGCAACGAGTTGCGCGAACGCCTGCCGCGCATGCGCACTGGCCATTAGCGCAGTTTCATGAAACCTAGTGTCGTCGTGTAAACTAGCCTTAAAGGCACGATACTTGGGCCGCGCCGCCCAACGCGCTCCGCCGCTTTTCGGGCGAGCTCGGGCGTTTCCGGCGCCGGCAGCGCCGCGCCGCGGCCGCGCCCCGGAACCTCGCGCCGGGCTAACCTGTTGCTGGCAGTCGCGTCCCAGCCGCCGCCGGCCGAGGTGGAGGGACCGCGCGCGGAGCAGCGACAGTGAGAGGGCGATAGATAGGAGGGAGCGCGAGCGCGAGTGCGAGAGAGAGGGAGATACAGAGCGAGAGCGGGCAGGCCGCGCCCAGCACGGCGGCGCTCCGCCCTCTGCACGAGCAGCGGCCAAGGCAGGTAAGGCGCTTCTCAGACGTCACCTGCACCAGTCGACTCGCAATAATGTAAAGTACTCCAAGCACCCCTGGCCTGGTACACCAGCAATGAATCCACGACTCTAATGAAATCGTAATTTGGAAGAAGCGTTCCTTATCGCAGTGATGGCCTACTGTCGTGATATATGTACAGGGTGAGTCACTGTGTTTGCCTCTGTAACTTATAAAATAATAGGTGACGGGAAATTTTAATCCGGTACGTCAACACAAGAAATGTTACACTTTCTGCGTAGCTACGAACATAGTTTATCATTTTCCAAACAGTTACAGCACAAAGATATAATTTTTTAAATGATTTCCAATCTATGGTGTACAACAGCAATCAGAATAAATATTCCTTCAAACCGTCTTGATTGCAAATGTTTTATTAGGCCGGCCGCGGTGGCCAAGGTGACTGAGGTGCTCCAGTCATGGTCAGCAAGGCCACTACGGTCGGGGGTTCGAATCCCCCCTCGGGCATAGATATTTGTGCCGTCTTAGTTCGTAAGTAGTCCATAAGTAGTTTGCAACTTTAGGGACTGATGACCCCGTAGTTAAGTCCCATAAGCTTTACAAACATTTGAACATTTGATTTTGTTTTATTAGTTGATGACGCGTTTCGGCCTTTAGCAGGGCATCTTCAGATTATTTGCGTGACAGAATTTACACAAAATTACAAGGCGGAATTACACTCCTCTACACAAAATAAGCCCATGTACCATTATAACCGTTTGTAATTCCGCCTTGTGTTTTTGTGTAAATTCTGTCACGCAGATAATCTGAAGACGCCCTGCTAAAGGGTGAAACGCGTCATTAACTAATACAAAAGTTGCAATCAAGACGGTTTGAAGGAATATAATTTTTAAATGGAATAATAGTTTTTTCTATCGTGCATTGGATACGTTGAAACCAGCTGCGTCCAAATCAATTTAAACTACATTCCTATCACTGTTACTTTGGGAGCTACAGCCCTTCAGAGTTTCAGGGGCAGATACCACAAACGCTGCGCATAATGCAATGCGCCTTCTAAATGTGGTGCGGCCGAGTTGTAACGTCGCCGGTGTCACGGAGCGAGAAGCTTCAGTGGCATCGTGTCGGCACTCACCGAGCATCAGCAACATGTCGACGTACTCGTTGTCCGTGTATGCCATCGTCATCCGATGTCAGTAACTGTGTTATGTTGAGCCCCGGTTGTTTGCGTGGCTCCAACTGTCGGGTATACGGCCGTGTGCGGCGACAGTCGGCAGTCTAACAGCGCATCGAGGAAGCTTCTCGCTCCGTGACACCGGCGACGTTACAACTCGGCCACACCACATCTAGAAGGCGCATTGCATTATGCGCAGCGTTTGTGGTATCTGCCCCTGAAACTTTGGAGGGTTGTAGCTCCCAAAGTAACAGTGATAGGAATGTAGTTTGAATTGATTTGGACGCAGCCGGTTTCAACGAATCCAATGCGCGATAGAAAAAACTGTTGTTCCATTTAAAACTTTATATCTTTGTTGTAACTCTTTGGAAAATGATAGAATAAACTATGTTCATAGCTCCGCAGAAAGTGTAACTTTTTTGTGTTTACCTAACGCATTAAAATTTCCCGTCACCTATTATTTTGTAACTTACAGAGGCAAACACTTAGTGAAGCACCCTGTATATACAGGGTGAGTCACCTAACATTACCGCTGGATATATTTCGTAACCCACATCAAATACTGACGAACCGATTCCACAGACCGAACGTGAGGAGAGGGGCTAGTGTAATTGGTTAATAGAAACCATAAAAAAATGCACGGAAGTATGTTTTTTAACACAAACCTATGTTTTTTTTAAATAGAACCCCGTTAGTTTTGTTAGCACATCTGAACATATAAACAAATACGTAATCAGTGCCGTTTGTTGCATTGTAAAATGTTAATTACATCCGGAGATATTGTAACCTAAAGTTGACGCTCGAGTACCACTCCTCCGCTGTTCGATCGTGTGTATCGGAGAGCACCGAATTAAGTAGGGATCCAAAGGGAACGGCGATGTACCTTAGGTGCAGAAGAGACTAGAACAGCACATAAAGTCCACATGCTAACACCTTTATTGGTCTTTTTCACTGACGCACATGTACATTACCATTCCGCTATTAACACTAGGCTGACCTTTGCCAGGATGTTCGACAGGCGTTTCATAGCACGTCGAGGACGCACAAATTGGCCACCCCGTTCCCCTGATCTTACACCTCTAGACGTCTTTCTGTGGGGTACGTTACAGGAGAATGTGTACCGTGATGTGCCTACAACCCCAGAGGATATGAAACAACGTATTGTGGCAGCCTGCGGCGACATTACACCAGATGAACTGCGGCGTGTACGACATCCATTACGCCATAGACTGCTAATTGTGTGCAGCAAATGATGACCACCACTTTGAACATCTATTGGTCTGACATGTCGGGACACACTCTATTCCACTCTGTAACTGAAAACGGAAACCATGTGTGTACGTGTACCTCACCCCTCATGGTAATGTACATGTGCGTCAGTGAAAAAGACCAATAAAGGTGTTAGCATGTGGACGTAATGTGCTGTTCTAGTCTCTTCTGTACCTAAGGTACATCACCGTTTCCTTTGGGTCTGCACGGCCACTACGGTCGGTGTTCGAATCCCCCCTCGGGCATGGATATTTGTGCCGTCCTTAGGTTAAGGTAGTAGATAAGTAGTTTGTAAGTTTAGGGACTGATGACCCCGTAGTTAAGTCCCATAAGCTTAACAAACATTTGAAGATCTCCGGTGTTTGAACAGATATTTTGCAATTTCTGTTTTTTGCAATGTGTAGCTGGACTCAGGCCAAACAAATTCTGATCATCAAGCCATTGCTGCGACGCCCGGTGTAAATGTAAAGCGTCGGTTTGTTTCCCGGTCAAGAACAAAAAGATTTTTAAAGCGAAATTTGTCAAGCTCAATCGATAGAGCAGTCCGCAATTAGTCTAGTGTGATATTAGGGGTTATCTAAATGTATTAAGAGAGACAGAGTATAACAAGACAACTGACCAATACTCCGGAAGCGGGCGGGTGTGTAGCGCTTCTATAAGGCAGGAGCAGACGCTACGCACCCGTGAGATGGCGCACTTAGAACGAGGGCCAAGTGGCGAGCACGCGTCTACCAATGCTGCTGGTGTGTGTCGTGGGTGTCAAACGTGCTGCACATCCGCTCAAAGTAAGGTTACCAAATTTTCAAAATAAAAAACCGGGGTACGGGGATATTACAAAGAATCTTTACTTCTTATCTATCTTATATATCTATATAATAATGGAAAGTCCAGGTTGGAATAAATAATATAGTGAGGACCGTTTACAACTCACCGCAAAGACGTGGCGACGAGCTGCGACAGGCAGACACAAAAGACACACACGTACAACACTTTCAGCTATCGGCCATGGCCTTCTTCAGAAATAGAGCACTCACGCAATCACACAGGCACACAACACAGTCATACAACCATCACCTCCGGCTGCCACACTTCGAATCTATCGAATATATTTATTTATTTATTTCTGCCATTTTTCAGGTATATATTTATTTGTATAAAGACTGTAAAATCTCTCAATTAGTAGTAAAGAAGTAATAGATTAAAACTTGGTGCGTGATGGGGCGGTTTTCCACGAACGTTGCTGTCGTACTGTGATAGAACTTAGAAGCTACACTCAACTATATTCGTGTATACTGCCTGTAAAATTTCCTGCGGCTACAATTTGTAGTGTACAAATTATAAATTGTAACGTCATACCGGATCCCGTAGATTTACTCAACAAACAGCGGAAAAGTAGTAAGCGAGAAACTTTTTTCTTTTCATCATTTTGCTATGGTTGTCAGCGAGAGAAAGTTTAATAAAAGTTTGAAATTATGTATAAAGTCTGTTGCGCCTCGCTAAGTACTCTGATTCTCGTATAGCGTATTCATAAAGTCTCGCCGCATTGTATGGCAGTTTCTTGCACATCCTATTGTTTATGACGTCATATCTACGCGATAGCAATGGTAATACTACCGACGACAGTACTGCTAAGGCAGAATTACTAAACACAGCTTTCCGAAATTCTTTCACCAAAGAAGACGAAGTAAACACTCCAGTATTCAACCCAAGAACAGCTGCCAGCATGCGAAACTTAGAAGTAGATGTTCCTGGAGTAGTAAAACAACTTAAGTCACTAAACAAAAATAAATCTTCCGGGACAGATTGTATACCAACTAGATTCCTCTCAGAGTATGCTGATGAAATAGCTCCGTACTTAGCTATAATTTACAACCGATCACTCAGCGAAAGATCCGTACCCAAAGACTGGAAAGTTGCCCAAATTATTCTAATATTTAAGAAAGGCAATAGGAGTGATCCCCAAAATTACACGCCTATCTCATTGACGTCGATTTGCAGTAGGATTTTGGAACATATACTTTGTTCGAATATTATGTACTACCTCGAAGAGAACGACCTATTAACCAATAGTCAGCACGGATTCAGAAAGTATCGCTGTTGCGAAACACAGCTTGCCCTTTATTCACATGAAGTGTTAAGTGCCATCGACAAGGGATCTCAAATCGATTCCATATTTCTGGATTTCCGGAAGGCTTTTGATACTGTACCCCACAAGCGGCTTCTAATGAAATTGCGTGCTTATGGAATATCTCCCCAATTGTGCGGTTGGATTCACGATTTCCTATCAGAAAGGACACAGTTCATTGTAATTGGCGGTAAGTCATCGAGTAAAACGGAAGTGATATCTGGCGTTCCACAGGGAAGCGTTATAGGTCCTCTACTCTTCCTCGTGTTTATAAACGATTTAGGAGACAATCTGAATAGCTCCCTTAGACTGTTCGCGGATGATGCTGTCGTTTATCGGTTAGTGAAGTCAACAGAGGATCAAAAGCAACTGCAAAGCGATTTAGACAAAATTTCTACTTGGTGCGAAAATTGGCAATTGACACTAAATAAAGAAAAGTGTGAAATAATACAAGTGACCACAAATAGAAATCCGTTCAACTTCAATTACGCGATAAATCAGTCAAACCTTAAGGTCGTAGATTCTACCAAATACCTAGGAGTTACAATTACGAACAACTTTGACTGGAGAGAACACATAGAAAATATTGTGGGGAAGGCGAACCAAAGGTTACGTTTCATTGGCAGAACGCTTAGACGATGCACCAGCTGCACCAAAGAGACTGCCTACATCACACTTGTGCGTCCTCTCTTGGAGTACTGTTGCCCCTTGTGGGACCCTCACCAGGTGGGACTGACGGAAGATATTGAGAAGGTTCAGAGAAGGGCAGCTCGTTTTGTTTTATCACGTTACGGGGGGGAAAGCGTCACGGAAATGTTGCACGAATTGGGGTGGAAATCATTAAATGAAAGACGTTATTCATTGCGGCGTGATCTGTTTGCGAAGTTTCAATCACCGACTTTTAGTTCTGAATGTGAAAATATTTTGCTAGGGAGACATGACCATCCCAATAAAATAAGAGAAATCAGATCGAAAACGGAACGATTTAGGTGTTCTTTCTTCCCGCGCGCTATTAGAGAATGGAACGGTAGAGAAAAGTTATGAAGGTGGTTAATGAACCCTCTGCCAGGCACTTAAATGTGATTTGCAGAGTATCGATGTAGATGTAGATGTAGATCTTCTTAACCATGTGTCGTATGTGATTCTTAACCATGCAGCAATTGTTATCTCACGGTAAAGAATGTGTGTACCAAATTTGGTTGAAATCGGTCCAATGGTTTCGGAGAAAATGAGCAGCATTGTCGCAAACTGCAGCAGTTTTCTGCGCATCTCATCGTTTATGACGTCATATCTCGTGAACTATATATCGTATGTGATTCTTACACTTACGACGACCGTCCACATGGATTGAAGCCTACACGTACAAAATTTCATAAAGACTGGAAGAAAACTGTAGATTTGTATGCAACACGTACAAATATACGGACACTCTGCTTAACATATATATAAATTCCAACCTGGACCTGCCATTATAATCTCACTTTCTCGAATTTTCTTAAGTGATTCTTTCGTTTTGATATTGTCATAGAACTGAGAGCAAGTGATATCTTTGTAAATGTAACTGATGATCAACAAATCCTTTACACATTATACATACATTCGATTTCTTTCATCATCCCATTGTATATTTAAATAGCTGGAAACCCGGCGTTGCCCGGGTATTTATTTATTCGAGCCTTGAGTTAGTGCATTTCCTATCCACTCTCTCTCTGTCCATCTCCTTTTTTCTAAAAATGTTACATTTATCAGAGAATCTATAAGAAATCACAGGTAAAAATGAACTCGTTTCGAAGAATCCAATCACGAAATTCAACAATAATGATTGTAATAATACCACACATAGATCACTTGATGTAATGCGCGAAACTTCAAATCGATTTTCTAAAAGATGTATTAAAAGATACTTTTTACTGCTTCATTTATTTATTCTTATTTCCTTATTCGTATGCTTATCCTTACAGAGAAAGAGCTGAAGACATTGTAGCACGCATAGACCAAAGATATGGTCTGTGGCATCACATTTCGCTGTATGTAACCTCCTTGCTATAGAGTCGCAAACGTCATCGCTGGCCTTCAGTCCGAATTTTTTTAATAATTTGACGACTTTCAACCACCGTATCTTCCACCACCTTTATAGCTATCGGCGTGGAACTGGTATGGTGTACAACGGGAGACTTCGGACAACATTACACACAGACCATTTGTTTGCGTTCTGTTGTTTTCGCTGCAGAGCGAAACATTAACACACACACACACACACACACACACACACACACACACACACACACACACACGTAGAATTTTATATACACCGATAACTTTCCATCTCAATATACCCCATTCTTATCATTATCAACCCTCGAGCAACGATGCAACCAATAAAACAATTTTCAAAGAGTAAATATAATTTTCAAAGAGTAATTATTGTTCCGCATTTCGCGTTATATTCTTCAAATTACTAAATATCTATCAGATCGCTATAAAACCATGCCTAAAACCATCCTCGGGTATAAGTTATTAACTGTACAAATATTTAAGTCTCTGCGTCTTGTCGTTTGGACGTGATAAGCGTACACCGAATAGACATTCACATTAACATATATAGATAAATAGCTATCCGATCGCCATAAAACCGTGCCCAAAACTTTCCCCGGGTAGACATTAGTAACAGTGCAAATTTTTAGCTCTTTATGTCTTGTGGTTCAGACGTGATAAACGTACTCCGAACATACATTAACGTTTATAGATATAGACAATGACAGTACCCTTTCCACAGTGGCATTGTGGGCAGGGATTGCGAAAAACTACTGAACAATTCGTTTTACTCTTGTTAATGTTATCTTATATCTTCCTTTCAATATACTGTCCATCCCATTCAATTGCTCTTCCAGATCCTTTGCGGTCTCTGACAGAATTACTATGTCATCGGCAAACCGCAATGTTTTTATTTCTTCTCCCTGCACTTTAATGCCCTCTCGAAATGTCTCCCTCCATTCCTTCACTGTCTGCTTAATGCACAGATTGAACAACATTGGGGAAAGGCTACAACCCTGTCTTACTCCGTTTCCAACCTCTGCGTCTTTCTTGCCCTTCGACTCTAATAACCGCTGTCTGGTTTTTGTATAGGTTGAATATAATTTTTCTCTACCTATATTTTACCCCTGCTGCCTTCGAAGTTTGGATCTTCCCCGAGATCGGATTCCACAAGTTTTTCCATTCGTCTGTAAGTAATTAGTGTTAGTATTTTGCACCCATGACTTATTAAACTGGTAGTTCTGTAATTTTCACACTTGTCCGCACTTGCTTTCTTTGGAATTGGAATTGCAATATTTTTCTTGAAGTCGGAGGGTATTTCGCCTGTCTCATACATCTTGCATACCAGGTGATACAATTTTTTTCACGACTGACTCTCCTAACGTTATCAGCAGTTCAGACGGAATATCATCCACTACAGGGGCCTTGTTTCGACTCAAGTCCTTCAGCGCTCTGTCAAATTCTTCTCGCAGTATCATATCTCCTATCTCATCTTCCTCCACTTCGTCTTCCCTTTCTAGAATACTGCCTTCAAGTTTATTTCCTTTGTATAGGCACTCTATATATTCCTTCCACAGTTCGGCTTTCCCCTCTTTGCTTAGTACTGGTTTTCCGTCTGACTTCTTGATATTCATACAGCTGCTTTTCTTGTCTCCAAATATCTCTTTTATTTTCCTGTAGGCGGTATCTATCTTTCCCCTAGTTACGCATTCTTCTGCGGTTCTGCAATTGTCCTCTAGCCACTCCTGCTTAGCCAGTCTGCACTTCCTGTCAATCTCATTTTTCAGATGTTTGTACTCCCTTTTTCCTGTTTCACTTGCTGAATTTTTATATTTTTTCCTCTCATCAGTTAAGTTCACATAACAGTTAAAACAGGGTTAACGCTAGCAGCACTTACCCATTGCCAAAATCATGTCTCTTACTTCTGTAGGTGTGTACACGTTGTATTGTCCAGTGCGGTGTCGTCGATCGAAACACAGGGTCGTCCGCCGCCATCTACACTGTCGTACAGCACTCGTCTTATCGGTAAACACGTGTTCGCACCGTCTTCGTTGCTCGAATTGCCCCGTTGCGTGTGTTGCTACGCCTCGCGCCGCCTGCTACTAGACTTGCGCATAATAGTTCGCGATCGGGCAGCGATCTAGTTCGTTCTTTCAGTTCGTCCGCTCTGTCACGGCTGAGCGGCGTGGTCTGCGCGTGCAGGTGGAGGGGGAAGTCCCCCCACCTAGCTGCTTAATGCGCTTGCTGCTTGAGCCGCTAACGATATCACGCAAACCAAAAGACACAGTTTGTGGATAATTTCTCGCGTTTAAATTTAGAGTTATCTCTATATCTTGGCATTATGGAATTTATTAGTCAGATATTGCAAAGTGCAGAACACTACAAAGCAGAAATTTTGTAGCACTGAACTGTGTAATCTAGCAGGCAGACGCTCACCTCGAAATGGCCTTCATCAGCAGAAGGCAAACACGTGATTTTTAATTCTGATGCGCGCCCTCTCGCTATTGCCCGTCGGTCTTCGGAAAAGAATCCAACGAACTAAGAAGCGAGATACGTTTGGCATAATAGTCCGCTGATCCCTAGTTCGTCCGCTCTTTTTGGCTTTTGCTACCGCTACTAAAAGAGCTCTTTCTTTTTTTATGACAGCTTTTTTATATAATGAATCAGTGTTGCCAAAGCGTGTGCTATTACCCGTATTTTTGGCCAATTTCACAACAAATACTTAGGCAAATAAAGCAGTTATTTACACGAATGGGTGATACAATGGTATTCAACTACTTTGGATACAGACTACGAGTAGTACTTTATTTTTAAAATAGATTTCTTGTGGCAGTGAACTATGAAACTACAGCTGAGCTGCACCTCAGCTCGAAATGACGGCAACTGGCGGAAGGGAATCACGCGATTCTGCGCGCTCTCGCGTCCTCTCGCTGTTCCCCGTCAGTCTTCGGAAAAGGAGCGGACGAACTAAGAGGCGAGGGATCTGCGAACTAGTTCGCCTGTGGGAGCGCTATTCCGAACTAGTTCGTTCGCGAACTACACAAGAGTACTACACAGCCGCTTCTGGACTACTGGTCAATTGTCGTGTTTTACTGTCTCTGTTAATACACTTCGAGAAACCGAATATCACGCTGGACTAATTGGGGACGGCTCAATCGATCGAGCTCAAAACAATTTCGCTTTAAAAATCTTTTTTGTTCGTGAGGGGAAACAAACCGACGCTTTACATGTACACCGGGCATCGCAGCAATGGCGTCATGGTCAGAATTTGTTTGGTCTGAATCCAGCTACACGTCGCAAAAACGAAATAGCAAATAACTGCTCAAACACCACAGAAAATGCGCCTGGCGACTCTTTGGAGAGAGGCCCTATATAATACGCGAACAACTCACGAGGTGACCACATGGGTACCACATTTCAAAATCTTTTGATATTTAACGTACGTGAAGTGCAGAATTCAAATAACAATCAGCCAAAGCCATTCGATGCAACTCTCGAAAATTGTCGAGAAAAATCGACTTTGAAGTTTTGCAAAGTAAGCGTAAGCACCAATCATTATATAAGTTGGTGTACCTCAGGTGGTAGCGCTCTGGGCTTACAACTCTAGGGTCGGTGGTTCGAATACTGTCGTGACCTTTTTTTTTCGTAGGTAATTTTTACGACAAGTGTACGTATTGGCCCACTTTAGGTTACGGTAGTAACACTAAAAGTGGGCCTTAGCGATCGTCTTTCGACAGCTCGAAATTTAAATGAAAATAACGGCTTAACCATTCATCTGACACGAAAATTGAATAACCGAATTTGTAGAGGAGAAAATTCTCTGCAACTTTGCTCCGTTATGTTTCTTTCATATCTCGTATCGTTTCAGAGATATTTGCAAAAATAACGACGATTTTGCTATGTCTGTCAGTCTGTCCGTAACGTGTTCCATGTTTTGAAGACGAACCGTTCAACCGATCAGCACCAAATTTTACAGACATAATTGTTGGCTACCAGAGATCAGAACCTCGCTTTTTTTCTAATATTTCGGGCAAGAAATACGTTAGTAATACCAAAGAAAACCGTTTGTAATGTAATTTTAATTGCAAATAAACCGTTCATCTGACACGAAAATTGAATAAACGAATTGGCAGAGGAGAAAATACTTAAAGCTTTGTTCCCTTATGTTTTTTTTTCATATCTCGTATCGTTTGAGAGATATTTGCAAAAATAACGGAGATTTGACACCCTCCATTGAATTACCGAAAACCAGCCGTTCGCAGATGTGACGTGACATTCCTCGCCCAGAACTCTCTGGCATACGCCATCTTGCGTTGCGAATTTGATGACTTTCTTATTGTAACTTACACGTTGTCATTTCAAAGCAATGGCGCACTGCGGAATTAACAAAAACACGTCGTTCTTCGTATGATAAATGATAGTCTAGTGTCTACGAATGCCATAGTGGCATCAGTTAACAACGGCCAACAATAGCACGAGATTAAAGAACGCAACTCCTAAGTGTTGGCCGTAGCGTGGTGGGCAATGTGTTGGACTATGACGCTAAAGGTCACTGATTCGCAACCCGCCACAACCTAAAATTCTTTTTTCCTAAAAGGGTTTCAGACACTGTTATTAATTTATTATTTTGGTCCAAAATATTTGCAAAAACCTATAAAACTACAAATTTAAAGTGAGCCGTAAAACACGTCAGTGCGATTTTTTGTTTTATATTCTTCAAAAATGAAACGGAAAGATCGCGAATTAATAATTTCTTTAATGACGACCGGTATCGGAGGACTGTGCCATCATGTGGCCATATACATTTTATAAGCCGGTCACCTCATTTGAGAATCTCGTAAGCTGTCATGTTAGAACTCAACGTATTTTTATATGCTGACAAAGAGCTATGTTGCAGTTATTTTATATCTTCATTTTTTAAAATAAGATGGTCAGCTTATAAAATGTACATATGACCAGATGATGGCGACACAGTCTTCCGAAAGCGGTCGTCAATAAATAAATTATTAAATAGCGATCTCGGCTTAAAAAAGTTGAAATGTTTGTGAAGCTTATGGGACTTCAACTTACAAGCTAGTTATAAACTAACCTATACTAAAGACAGCACCAACATCCATGCCCGAGGGGGATCCGAACCCCAGACGGGGAACGGTCTCTCGCATCGGAGCATAGCGCCTCAATGCGCTCGGCCACTCCGCCGCGGCCTGGCGTTTCAGTTTTGAAGAATGTAATACTGCTGTGAAGCTGGTTAGGTCGCAAGCTATTTGTTATTGGTCACACTTGATGTACAGCGTATCCTCAAAATGACGCGTTTCGGAATAACCATCATCAGATTAGAATCTAAAATCATAAGAATATAAAATAATAAAATTAATAAAATTCCTTATATGATAGAAAAAGTAGTAGGTTGCAATTCATATTGAAAATTATGATTTACCGTGCCATGTGCACACGCGAACAGATGGAAGATGTTCTTCAATATACATACAAACGCAGACTACAAGTTTTAACACATATGATACTGTCCAAGTAGACATTTTTGCCACCAGGTGGCATTTCAATGTGTATAGTGGCGCCATATCACATAAGTGTGACCAATAATAAATAGCTTGCGACCTAACCAGCTTCACAGCAGTACTACCTAATCATATCATCATGGTCGCCTACCTCCTCAGTGACTTTATGTCGCATTTACAATATTGAAGAATGTAAAACTATCAGATCGCCTCTTAACACGGCAATGTCAGTTAATGTTAGATTAGATTAGATTAGATTATTTATTTGTTCCGTAGATCCATATTGAGGGGATCCTCGTGGATGTGGAACATGTCAAGAAACAAAATTTACAAGTTGAATAACAAGTAATACTAATATAAATACATACACTTATAATATAAATACAGATACATAATTTTTTAAGTTTTTTTTTTTTTTTTTTTTTTTTTTTTGTTGATAATATAATAATACTAATATAGTATGAGTGCATGCATCATTTGGTACAATTTAGAAATTCACTAATGGAGTAGAAGGAGTTGGCCACTAGAAAGTCTTTTAGGTTCCTCTTAAACTGATCTTTATTTGTAGCTAATTTTTTTATACTTGATGGTAAATTATTGAAAATGTGTGTTCCTGAGTAGTGGACCCCTTTTTGAACTAAAGTAAGTGCTTTTAAATCCTTGTGTAGATCATTTTTATTTCTAGTATTGTATGTATGAACTGAGCTGTTTGTTGGGAAAAGGGATATATTATTTATGACAAATTTCATTAAGGAATAAATATACTGAGAGGCAGTAGTTAATATACCCAGTTCTTTGAAGAGGCTTCTACAAGACGTCCGTGAATTTACTCCACAAATAATACGTATTACACGTTTTTGGACTCTGAAGACTTTTGACTGACTTGAAGAGTTACCCCAAAATATTATACCATATGACATTAAGGAATGAAAGTAAGCAAAGTATGCAAGCTTTGTTATTTTTGTGTCTCCTATGTCTGATAACACTCGTATTGAAAATACAGATTTGTTGAGTCGTTTCTGCAGTTCTGTGGTGTGCTCCTCCCAACTAAATTTATTATCAAGCTGTAATCCCACGAATTTAATTCTGTCAACCTCTTCTATCTGCTCTTCTTCATATTTAATGCATATGCTGTCAGGAAATCTCTTACATGTTCTGAACTGCATGTAGTGCGTCTTTTCAAAGTTTAATGACAATGAGTTGGCTTTAAACCATTTATTAATGTTCATGAAAATATCATTAGCAGACTTTTCTATCAATATACTTGACTTATTATTTATTGCAATACTTGTATCATCTGCAAACAAAACGAACTCTGCTTCTGGTAGTGTAACTGATGAGAGATCATTAATGTACACAAGAAAAAGCAATGGCCCTAAGATGGATCCTTGTGGGACACCACATGTAATTTCTTCCCAACCCGATGATGACTGTTGGCCTAATTCACTAGTCACTTGCACTGACACCCTTTGTTTCCTGTTAGTGAGGTACGACTTGAACCATTTTGCAGCATTTCCCGTGACCCCATAGAATTCTAATTTACTTAAAAGGATGTTATGGTTCACACAATCAAATGCCTTTGACAAATCACAGAAAATACCTGCTGCTTGCAATTTATTATCTAATGTACTTGCAATGTTAGTATTTTTGTTTATTCGGAATTTTCTATGTATTATAGAAGGTTGTTAATAATGATTGTTTCAATCAAATAAAAAAAAAGAATGAAAATAAAAACCATAAGCTGCCTGCATCTCTTACAGGAATTACCTACACGTTACCCACACGTAAAGTACATCCGCTACGTGACGCTAGTGGCCTTCCAATCTAAAGTCCAGAAATTATTTAGCAGTTATTTGTTTCTGTTTTTATGACAAATTTCCGTGTGATTTTAGCACAATTTTAGAAGTTTAGAAAGCTGAAAATTGGAAATTCTTTCGTCATCGTCGTGATCGTCTTCTTCGCGCGTTTTTCGTGTCAGAACACAACCATTTGATCTGTATAATGGGAGCGAATTTCATGTGTGTTTCAGACAGTTAAAAAAAATCAATGACGTCATTGTCGGGTCGTACTAAACGGAAAAAATGCGGAAAAAAATTCGGGTTAAATTTTACATTGAGGTCGGCGGTCGCGACAAATAATGTTGGTAACCGGTGACGTATGCACAACACAACTAGCTGTTTTTACAATACAACTAGCAACTAGCTGTTTTTACAATACAACTAGCTCATTACTCACACAAAGTGCTATCGACAAGGGTTCGCAACTTGATTCCGTATTTCTTGATTTCCAGAAGGCTTTTGATACCGTACCTCACAAACGGCTTTTAATCAAATTGCGTGGTTATGGTTTGTCGACCCAAATTTGCGATTAGATAGGGGATTACCTGTTTGTAATAATCGATGGTAAGACATCGACTAAAACACAGGTGATTTCGGGCGTTCCACAGGGTAGTGTTCTTGGTCCCCTAATGTTCCTTATTTACGTAAACGATTTGGGAGAAAATCGAAGTAGCCCCCTTAGTTTGTTGGCAGATGACGTCGTCATTTACCGTCTAGTAAAATCATCTGAAGATCAAAACCGACTGCAGAACGATCTGAATAAGATATCACTATAGTGTCAAAATTGGCTAAATAATAAGTGTGAAGTCGTCCACATAAGTTACTAAAAGAAATCAGTTAAACTTTGTTTACAAGATAATCAAAAGTGAAGGCCGTAAACTCATAAAATACCTAGGAATTACTATTACTTCAGACTTAAATTGGAAAGAACACGTAGATAATGTCGTGGAAAAGGCGAATCAGAGACTGCGTTTTATTGGCAGAACCCTTAAAACATGCAACAGAACTACTAAAGAAACTGCATACACTACGTTTGTCCGTCCTTTTTTGAGTATTGCTGCCGACTGTGGGATCCTTGGTTTGACGGAGGACATCGAAAGAGTCCAAAGAAGGGCAGCTCGTTTCGTATTGTCACGATACAGGGGAGACAGCGTTACGGAAATGATACAGGATGTGGGATGGGAATCATTACAACAACGGCGCTTATCGCTGCGGCGTGGGCTACTTAGGAACTACACTCGCGAACATTCTCCTCCAATGCGAAAATATATCGTTGACTCCCACCTACATAGGTAGAAATGAACATCAGAATAAAATAAGAGAAATCAGAGCTGGAACGGATAGATTCAGGTGTTCTTTCTTCCCGCAAGCTATTCGTGCATGGAATTGGAGATAAATAGTATAACGGTGGTTCGATGAACCCTCTGCCAGGCACTTAAATGCGATTTACAGAGTATCCCATGTAGATGTAGAAAGTTCCGGGATGTGTTGACGCCACAGAAGATGAAGTAAATGGATCGATTGGCCACGATTATGAATTTGAAGTGGCAGATGAAGATACACAGTAGTCAACAAGGTAAACGGAAAAGAGGGTGATGAAGCGAAATTGTTCAAATTTTTGCAATCCTATGGGACCAAACTACGTTTATCAAAATGTTCAAATGTTCGTAGAACGTATGGGACTTAACTACGTGGTCATCAGTCTACGTTTCAGTCCCTAGTCTTACAAACTACTTAAACTGAGTTAAACTAACCTAAGAAGAACGAAAACGTCCATGCCCGAGGGAGGATTCGAACCCCGGACGCGCGATCCGTAACGTGGCGCTCGAGACCGCTCGGCTACCCTCGCGCCGCACGATGGAGCGGTTCTACAGCAGCTGGAGTAAACATCGTCTACCCAGGTCTTACTTCTTAAGAGAACGCGATTTGGCGGCGATAAAAAGCCGAACAGCAGGCAAACAAAACACTAAATTCCTTTACGCAGGTTTAAATGTATCTTTGTAGTTTAGGAGTAAAATATGGGGAGCGTAAGGTTATTTACAACTTATACAAAAACCAGACAGCGGTTGTCAGATTTGAAGGACATGAAAGGGATGCAGTGGTTGGAAAGGGAGTAAGACAGGGTTGTAGCCTTTCTACAATGTTATTCAATTTGTACATTGAGCAGGATATAAAGGAAAGCAAGGAGAAATTTGGTGAAGGAATTAAAGTTCAGGGGGAAGAATTAAAAACATTGCGTTTTGCCGACGACATAGTAATGCTGTCAGAGACAGCAAAGGACCTGGAAGAGCAGTTGAACGGAATGGACAGTGTGCTGAAAGGTGCATATAAGATGAACATTAATAAGAGTAAAACTAGGGTAATGGAGTGCAGTGTAAGAAAATCAAGTGATGCTGAAGGAATTAGATTAGGTAACGAAACAATAAAGGAGGTAGATGAGTTTTGTTACTTGGGCAGTAAAATAACAAAAGATGGTCGCAGAACAGAGGATATAAAATGCAGAATGTAATGGGTAGAAAAACGTTCTTGGAAAAGACAAATTCGTTAACATAGAATATTGATTTAACCGCAAGGACGTTCGTACTGAAGGCATTTGCGTGGAGTGTTGGCTTGTATGGGAGTGAGACATGGACGATAAACAGTGCGGACAGGAAAAGGATAGAGGCTTTTGAAATTTGGCGGTACAGAAGAATGCTCAAGATTAGGTGGGTGGATCGTGTACAACGAGGAGGTACTGAACAGAATTGGGGAGAAAAAGAATTTGACTAAAAGAAGGGGATTGATTGGTAGGACACACATTCTTAGACATCTAGGAATTGTGAATTTAGTGTTGGAGGGAAGCGTGTGTGTGTGGTAAAAACCGCAGAGGAAGACCAAGAGATGGATACAGTTAGCAGATTAAGATAGATGTAGGTTGCCGTTCTTATGTGGAGATGAAGAGGCTCGCTCAGGATAGGGTAGCGTGGAGAGCTGCATCAAACCAGTCTCCGGACTGAAGACCACAACAACCACTCAATTAACTCTTTCACAAACATATCAGTGAACTGCTGGACGTCAGTAAATGTCTATTCAGTCTAATTAGATTTGTATTGTATTAAATTTTTATCTCATTGAGCCCACTTTTCTTTGAGTTTCGTCTAATGTATTTCAACGTTATATTCAGTTCACGATTCTACGTACAAACAAATTTTTTCAAACTTTCTACGTGTTTTTATTATTTATTATTATTATTATTTTTTTTTTTTTTTTTTTTTTTTTTTCCGTGTTATCCGAACTCTTGAGCTTATTCGACCTTGCCGCGGCCGGTTTAGGTCGGATAATCGACTTTTTTTTAAATTATTGTTATCGGAAATGTTTGCAAACAATCGTAAAACTACAGGACGATTTAAAGTGTGCCGTGAAAGACGCCAGTGTGGTGATTTTCTGATTGTAGTTCACGAGTGCGACATTGACTGGGCGTAACCGCGAAGTTTCAGCGTCCTGCGATGTATGCAACCCGCACTGCAGCGCCCGTAGCAGCCACTTTCTTAGACGCTAGCTTTTCGGACTTCATGACAACTTTGGCAGTATCGTTTCACACGAATTGTCTGTGTTCTTACGCCAAAACTCAACCAGTTGGCTTCAGTAGGCTATAAACGACGTGTTCACTATTCATCTACATCTACATAGATACTCTGCAATTCACATTTAAGTGCCTGGCTGAGGGTTCATTAACCACTTGCATAACCTTTCTCTATCCCTCCATTCTACAATAGCGCGCGGGAAGGAAGAACACCTAAATCGTAGGGATGGTCATGTCTCCCTATGCAGGTGAGTGCTAGCAAAATATTTTCACTTTCTGAAGTAATAGTCGGTGATTGAAATTTCGCAGATCTCGCCGCAACGAATAACGTAGTTGTTTGAATGATTTCCGCCTCTAATAGTGCAACTCTTCCGTGACGCTTTTCCCCCTGCAACGTGATAAAACAAAACGAGGTCCAGTAAGTTTGTAACAAAGAGAAATGTGTGGAAATGTATAATTCTGAATTGAGCGGTCTCGCACAACTGTAAACGACTCACAGCCTACGTTTAAGGCAGAATGGTGTTTCTCATCTTCCCAGAACGTCCTCACTCTTCGGTTCACGCCTTGCCTCTGTTCACTTGAGAACGCCCTCCTAGGACTCGCATCCGGGAGTTCGCTGGTTCAGATCCCACCTGCGGCCATCCAGGCAAATGCCGGGGACAGCTTTATTTCATTTAACCCTACATACACCAAACACGCGCAAAATTTGCCCGTAAATTTTTCTTTTATTAAAAAAGTCGTTATTAAAACTCTTCTGTTTATGGGCCTTTTTCTAATTCTCACCCTGTAAAATACTACACCGTCCATTTATATGATTACAATTTAAAAAAAAAAAAAACCATAGAAATTTCTATGTCCCCAAGGGCAAATTTTGCTCCGGGTTGGTACTCCATGTGACTATAATTGTCAGTGCCTTTCGCGGGCAAGCGCTCTACCAACACGCAAGACTAGCACTCCTGGAAGAAAGGATATGGTGGAGACATGGCTTAGCCACAGCCTAAGGGATGTTTCCAGAATGAAACTTTCACTCTGCAGCGGAGTGTGCGCTGATATGAAACTTGCTGGCAGATTAAAATTGTGTGCCGGAACCGGGACTCGAACCTGGGACCTTTGCCTTTCGCGGGCAAGCGCTCTACCGACTGAGCTATCCCGACACGACTCACGATGCCGCCTCACAACTTCACTTCCGCCAGTACCTCGCCTCCTACTTTCCAAACTTCCCAGAAGCTCTCCTGCGAACCATGCAAGACTAGCACTCCTGGAAGAGAGGATATGGTGGAGACATGGCTTAGCCACAGCCGAAGGCATGTTTCCAGAATGAAACTTTCACTCTGGCGGAAGTAAAGTTGTGAGGCGGCATCGTGAGTCGTGTCGGGATAACTCAGTTGGTAGAGCGCTTGCCCGCGAAAGACAAAGGTCCTAGGTTCGAGTCCCGGTTCCGGCACACAATTATAATCTGCCAGGAAGTTTTAAAAAAATGTTATTGTAAAATCAGTATCCATCACCTCTAATTTCAGTATATCCCATCTATTTACAAGCCTAACAGGCCTAATAACTACTGAAATTATTGCAAATAATAGTGTATAAACAAAATTTCGCTTTCTTGGGCATGGATGTGTGTGTTGCCCTTATGTTAGTTTGCCTTATTTTAAGTAGTTTGTTAGTCTGTGGAGTGATGACCAACGTAGTTTCGTCCCATAGAATTACAAACATTTGAACATTTTGAACAAAATTTCGCAAGAATGCAAAAGTAACTCTATCGGTCCTATATCTGCAGTTAATGCAAGACGGCAATACTGCAACGAGGACAACGCAATGTACATATGTTTGACAAACGACAAAAAAACCATGTATTTACAGGATTCACAGCTTACTATAATTCGGACAAAATTTGGCCTTTCTTGGTCTTCCGTGTAACCTAAAATACCTTCCTGCTGCTAGGGTTAAAATCCACAGCGATTCTACGTACACGTTAGACTGTGATATCAGTATGTAAATATATGGATTAAACACGGCGAAGATTGTACCAGTTACATATTCACTGCGTTTAATCATATTTCCCAGAACATCGCAACCAACAAAGTGGTTTTCAAAAAATATGCTAAACCTGAAAAGTAAAAGATTAAATAGCATTTTAAAAGGGTAATAAACCGATGGCTACCAAACTTCACATGAACGCTCGCAGCGCTATCTATTAGTTTCCTGGTGCACTACGAAACTAACAGCGCCTATATTGGTTCTATGCCGCATTACGTCGTTCTTTCCTAGCATGAAGTACACCTAAAACTTCAAATTACGTTATCTTTTATTTTCCTGATCTGATTTTGATGAAATGAAGCCTATATGTTGCCCCCAAGCTGTTATCAATTTATCTGTGATACCCAATGAATGTTCGTTCAGTACTTTTATATACGAGGCGCGTCCAGAAAGTAAGTTCCGTTTCAGTTTATCTCCGCTGCAGCGCTGCGATTGCAGTTCCGCACATGCGCTGTAGACGACGTGTGTCAAGGAGAAGAGCGTGCGCCATTTGGAGATCGCTATCAGTTACGTACGCTTTGTTGTGCTCGTTTGAAATGTCGGCGTCGATTGAAAACCCCGCCGCCTGTGAAATTAGGTCGGTGATTCGGTTTCTGAATGCGAGGAAAGTGAAACCGAGTGAAATTTATCGGCAAATTTGCGATGTTTACGGACCAAATGCGATGAGTGATTCGATGGTGAGAAGATGGGTCCGACAGTTCAAAGGCGGGCGTAGTGATGTGCACGATGAAGAACGAAGTGGGCGTCCACCTTTGTTTACAGAAGAACTGGTTCACGCGATTGATGACAAGATCCAGGAAAACCGTAGGTTTACAATTAGTGCTCTCGCTATGGACTTCCCCCAAATTTCACTGTTTCCAACTGGTTGAAGACACAGGCGGCAGTTTTCTATGAAGAAGGTATGCAAAACCTGGTGCCACGCTATGACAAATGCCTGCAAAATTTCGGCAGTTATGTGGAAAAGTAGTTTCAGATTTGCAGAATTTTGTGCAATAAAAATTTCTTCTGTATCTGGGTAGAATTTCATTTTATTTCCAAACGGAACTTACTTTCTGGACGCGCCTCGTATTTGCCGTACTACACCGTGCTTACGATATATTTTCTTCCCCTGATTCTAAAATTTCGTGTGAAGCACCACGAATGTTCGTATAGTACTTTTGGAGATTACCCTCTACAAATACACACATGCGATTGTTTTCAGGGAAATGTTTAAATTGTGATATCCTTACTTTCTCCGATACAAGCCGCGGCGGGGTAGCTAGTTTTATATAATTCAGTAACTTTAAACTCCCGTACCTACCACCCCCTTATCGTTATCAACCCTCCACCACCATACAGCACTATGGGGAGATTGATACCTACTACCAGATACAAACAGTATGCGTTTGCGATGTGTAGTTTTGGATGCAGAGTGAAATATAGCCGCAAACATCTCAATTTTTATATATATTAAGATTTTTTATTCGTGTTGAATGTTTGTAAATGTATGGGTCTTGCTACTGCGTTTATCACTCCCTAAGCAAGTCTCTTCATCTGACAATACGTTCGGCAACCTACATCCTTTTGAATCTTCTTACTGTATTCGTCCCTCGGTCTCCCTCTACGATTTTTACCCCACACGCTTTCTTCTAATGCTAAGTTGACAATTCTTTGATACCTCAGAATGTGTCCAACCAATCTGTCCCTTCTCTTATTCAGGATACGCCAGAAACTCCTTTTCTCCCCAGTTCGGTTAAGAACCTCATTAGTTACGTGATCTACCCATCTAATTTTCATCATTCGTCTGTAGCACCACATTTCAAAAGCTTCTATCATCTTTTTATCTGAACTCCTTACTGTCCACGTTTCACTCCCATACAATGCTACACTCCAGACAAATGATTTCAGAAAGGATTTCCTAAGAAGTTTCGCTTCTTTAGAAACGCTTTTCTTCCCATAGCCATTCTGCATTTTATATCTTCTTTACTTTGGCCATCAGAAGTTATCTTGCTACCCAAATAACAAAATTCATCTACTACTTTTATTGTCTCATTACCTAATCTAATTCCTTCAGCATCGCCTAATTTTCTGACATTCAATTGCATTAATGTTTATCTTATATCTTCCTTTCAAGACACTGTCCATTCCATTCAATTGCTCTTCCAGGTCCTTTGCAGTCGCTGATACAATTACTATGACATAGGCAAACCGCAAAGATTTTTTTTTCTTCTCCACGAACTTCAATTTCATCGCCAAATTTCTCCTTGCTTTGCCTCACTGCTTGTTCAATGTACAGATTGAACAACAGTGGGGAAAGGCTACAACCCTGTCTTACTCCCTTCCTAACCTCTGCGTGCCTTTCTTGCCCATCGACTCTAATAACCGCTGTCGGTTTTTGTATAGGTATAATATAACTCTTCGCTCCCAATATTTTACCCCTGCTACCTTCAGAATTTGATAGTGTATTCCTGTCGACGTTATCAAAAGCTTTCTCCAATTTACAAACGCTAAAAACGTAGGTTTGCCTTTCCTTCGCTTATCTTCTAAGATAAGTCATAATGTGAGTATTGCCTCTCGTGTTCCTACATTTCTCCTAAATACAAACTGATCTTCCCCGAGGTCGGATTCCACAATTTTCTTCATTCGTCAGTAAATAAAACATATTAGTATTTTACAACCATGACATATTAAACTGATAGTTCTGTAATTTTCACACATGTCTGCACTTGCTTTCTTTGGAATTGGAATTGCGATATTCTTCTTGAAGACGGAGGGTATTTCCCCTGTCTCATACATCTTGCATCTTTACGAAAAATAATTTCCTGCTTTCTCAGTAATCAAATTCTAATATGATTTCTGCACTAAATGACAATTCTTCTCAAATCTGTTTACACTCGATGTTCTAATTAACTTACAGAAAATACTTAAATACGTACTCGGTAAGTGGTTCTTTCACTAACCAAAATCGTTACAAAGTTTCGATATTTCTTTACCTTTATAACTGAAACAGGTAACATCAATGAGTGTCTGACTTCCTTGCGGGTCAGACGACGTCTCTGTATGACGCCAGAAACTGGAGAATTCGTGTCCGCCAAACAATGACCTGTGCGAGGCGAGTCAATGATATTGCACTGCTGGCCATTAAAATTGCTACACCAAGAAGAAATGCTGATGATAATTCCCCATTTATCCATAGGACAAATATATTTTTATTTATATTTTATATTATATTTGGACAAATATATTTGCTGACATGTGACTACATTTTCACGCAATTTAGATGCATAGATCCTGAGAAATCAGTACCCAGAACAACCACCTCTGGCCGTAATAACGGCCTTGATACGCCTGGGCATTGAGTCAAACAGAGCTTGGACGGCGTGTACAGGTACAGATGCCCATGCAGCTTCAACACGATACCACAGTTCATCAAGAGTAGTGACTGGCGTATTGTGACGAGCCAGTTGCTCGGCCACCATTGACCAGACGTTTTCAATTGGTGAGAGATCTGGAGAATGTGCTGGCCAGGGCAGCAGTCGAACATTTTCCGTATCCAGAAAGGCCCGTGCAGGACCTGCAACATGCGGCCGTGCATTATCCTGCTGAAATGTAGGGTTTCGCAGGGATCGAATGAAGGGTAGAGCCACGGGTCGTAACACATCTGAAATGTAACGGCCACTGTTCAAAGTGCCGTTGATGCAAACAAGGGGTGACCGAGACGTGTAACCAATGGCACCCCATACCATCACGCAGGGTGATACGCCAGTATGGCGATGACGAATACACGCTTCCAATGTGCTTTCACCGCGATGTCGTCAAACAAGGATGCGGCCACCATGATGCTGTAAACAGAACCTGGATTCATCAGAAAAAATGACGTTTTGCCATTCGTGCACCCAGGTTCGTCGTCGCGTACACCATCGCAGGCGCTCCCGTCTGTGATGCAGCATCAAGGGTAACCGCAGCCACGTTCTCCGAGCTGATAGTCCATGCTGCTGCAAACGACGTCGAACTGTTCGTGCAGATGGTTGTTGTATTGCTAACGTCCACATCTGTTGACTAAGGGATCGAGACGTGGCTGCACGATCCGTTACACCCATTTGGATAAGATGCCTGTCATCTCGACTGATAGTGATACGAGGCCGTTGGGATCCAGCACGGCGTTCCGTATTGCCCTCCTAAACCCACCGATTCCATATTCTGCTAACAGTCATTGGATCGCGAGCAACAATGTCGCGATATGATAAACCGCAATCGCGATAGGCTACAATGCGACCTTATCAAAGTCGGAAACGTGATGGTACGCATTTCTCCTCCTTACACGAGGCATCACAACAACGTTTCACCAGCAACGCCGGTCAACTGCTGTTTGTGTCTGAGAAATCGGTTCGAAAGATTCCTCACGTCAGCACGTTGTAGGTGTCGCCACCGGCGCCAGCCTTGTGTGAATGCTCTGAAAATGTCATCATTTGCATGCCACAGCATCTTCCTGTCGGTAAAATTCGCGTCATCTCCGTGGTGTAGCAATTTTAATGGCCAGGATGACGTTGCAAGCCACTGGAAAGGGCACTGGTAACTCACGTGTATAAGATAGGCAAAAGAAGGGATCCACGAAATTAGAGACCTATGTCGCTACCATCAGTTTGCTGTAGAAATATTGAACAAGTCAGTTCAGTGAATTTCCTTTAGACGGAAAAGCTTCAGTCTATGCACGGCTTCAGGAAGTATCGACCGTGGGGAAACCCAGCTTGCCCTTTTCTCTCGTGCTATGTCGGTCCCCAGTGTGAAGGCAGCTTTCGAGGTGCGAGAGAAGTGTCAGATTGTCGGCAGCCGGTAGTGAGGACAGCCAAGCTGAAACTGGCGACCGGAGAGCTAAGCCGATACCGGGGGGAGGGGGACACGCGGCTCACGCATCAGTAGGCACGGCGTGTGTGCCGCCAGGCAGCGCCCGCATCCTGCGTGTGTGTGTGTGTGTGTGTGTGTGTGTGTGTGTGTGTGTGTGTGTGTGAGAGAGAGAGAGAGAGAGTGAGAGAGAGAGAGAGAGAGAGAGAGAGAGAGAGAGAGAGAGAGGACATCAGCAGTGACGCATCAGTGCACGGACGGTTCGCCACCAGAACCAGACACACACAGAGAGAGAGGCACCTTTTCTCGTTTTTTCGCCATCTTTGGGGGAGCAGGTCCCGTCGGTCAAAATGCCCGTAGCGAATGCGCACCACCGCTTTTGGGTGATCCGTAGGGATTTGAATCGCAGCTGCATTCCAATTACTACACGTGCCGTCTGTGGCGGCGCGTCCATGGTTGAGTAATACGGAACGCCGTGCTGGATCCCAGCGGCCTCGTATCACTAGCAGTCGAGATGACAGGCGTCTTATCCGCATGGCTGTAACGGATCGTGCAGCCACGTCTCGATCCCTGAGTCTTGATGGGGACGTTTGCAAGACAAGAACCATCTGCACGAACAGTTCGACGACGTTTGCAGCAGCATGGACTATCAGTTCGGAGACCGTGGCTGCGGTTACCTTCGACGCTGCATCACAGACAGGAGCACCTGCGATGGTGTATGCAACGACGAACCTGGGTGCACGAATGACAAAAGGTCATTTTTTTTTCGGATGAATCCATGTTCTGTTTACAGCATCGCAACCTTGCTTGGCGACATCGCGGTGAACGCACATTCGAAGCGTGTATTCGTCATCGCCATAGTGGCGTATCACCCGCCGTGATGGTATGGGGTGCCACCGGGAAAATGCTATCGCGGAAAAAAAATAAAAAATAAAAAAATCGCACTGACGTGTTTTACGGCCCTCTTTAAACTTGTAGTTTTATAAGTTTTTGCAAACATTTTGGACCAAAATAATCTAAATAATAAAAAATTAATTAATAAGAGTGTCTGATACACTTTTACGAAAAAAATTAGTGCCGGGTTCCGAACCACCGACGTTTGGTATCACAGTCTAACGGCTTGCCCACTACGCTACAGCTATCAATCACAAGACGAGACCTATAACCTCATACTATTGATGGCCGTTGTTAGCTGATGCTAATATGGCATTTGTAGACACTAGACTATCATTTATCGTACGAAGAACGACGTGTTTTTGTTAATTCTTCAGTTCGCCATAGCTTTGAAATGACAACGTGTAAGTTACAATAAGAAAATCATCAAATAACGCAACGCAAGATGGCGTATGCCAGAGAGTTCTGGGCGAGGAATGTCACGTGACATCTGCGAACGGCTGGTTTTCGTTAATTTAGTGAAGGGTGTCAAAACTCTTGTTATTTTTGCAAATATCTGTCAAACGATACGAGATATGAAAAAAAAAAAAAAAAAAAAAAACATGAGGGAGCGAAGCTGTAGAGAATCTTCTCCTCTACAAATTCGGTTATTCAACGGTTTATATGCAATTAAAATTACATTACAAACGGCCTTTTCTTTGGTATTACCAATGTATTTATTGTCCGAAATATTTGAAAAAGCAAGGTTCTGGTCTCTGGTAGCCAACGTTTATGTCTGTAAAATTTGGTGCCGATCGGTTGAACGGTAAAAAGTGGGAACACGTTACAGAAAGACAGACATCGTCAAATCACCGTTATTTTTGCAAATATCTCTGCAAGGATGCAAGATATGAAAAGAAAAAAGAAACATAATAGAGAAACGTTGTAGAGAATTTTCTCTTCTACAAATTAGGTTATTCAATTTTCGTGTCAGATGAATAGTTAAGCCGTTATTTTCATTTAAATTTCGAGCTGTCAAAAAACGATAGCAAAGGCCCAGTTTTAGTGTTACTACCGTAACCTCAAGTGGACAAAAAAACAAAGTACAATAAAAAGTGTTTTTAAACTATCATTCTTCGTTTCGTTTTTTATAAGATTATTTTATATGCACAATCTAAGTATTTTTATCACATGAGAAACGTTTTACGTCGCGGAGACAGCACGTATACGTTTCCTTTTTAACTTTCATTCCAAGTCCTAGGCGCGCCACTGGAAAAAAAAAAGAATGCCTATTTGCCTCCGTAAGAGCCCTAATTTATCTTGTCTTTGTGATCACCACACGAAATGTAAGTAGGCGGCAGCAAGATCGTACTACACTCACCTTCAAATTCCGGCCCTCTAAATTTCCTCAACACAAATTCACGAAAAGAACGTCGTCTTTCCTCCAACGATTCCGAATTGAGTTGCCGGAGCATTTCCGTGACACTCGCGCATTGGTCGAACCTACCGGTAACAAATCTAGCTGCTCGTCTCTGAACCGCCTCTATGTCTTCCTTTAAACTGGTCTGCTGCGGGTCCCAAACACTTGAGCAATACTCAAGACGTGGTCGTACAAGCGTTTTATACGCGGTCTCCTTTACGGGTGAAGTACATCTTCCCAAAATTCTCCCAATAAACCGAAGTCGGCTGTCCGCCTTACTCACAACTGTCCTTACATGCTCGTTCCATTTTATATCGCCCTGCAGTGTTACGCCTATATATTTGAACTTAACTACTTACAAGTAAATGTGAAAGTTAAATATCTATAACAAAGTGAAATAATATAAAACAACATAAAATAACATAGAGAAGAACTATTAGAATTAAAATAATAAGTATAATTTTAAATATTGTTAAGTTTTCTTATTTGTAATGAATTTGTTTTTATTGAATTGCTTTAATAGCGCTTGAATTATTTGCGGTTGATTAGTTTCGTAGATTTGGAGAAAGCTTTTGACAATGTTTACTGAAATACACTCTTTCAAATTCTGAAGTCAGCAGGGGTAAAATATAGGGAAAGGAGAGGTATTTACAACTTGTATAAAAGCGAGACCGCAGTTATAAGACTCGAAGGGCATGAAAGGGAAGCATTAGTTGGGGAGTAAGACATGGTTGTAGCCTTTCTCCGATGTTATTAAATTTGTACATCGAGCAGGCGGTGAAGAAAAGCAAGGAAAAATTTCGAATAGGGATTAAAGTTCAGGGGGAAGAAATAAAAACATTGCGTTTTGCTGATGACATTGTAATTCTGTCAGAGACAGCAAAGGACCTGGAAGAGCAGTTGAATGGAATGGACTGTGTGTTGAAGAGAGCGTATAAAATGAACATTAACAAGAGCAAAACAAAAATAATGGAATGCGGTCTTAGAAAATCAGGCGATGTTGAAGGAATTAGATTAGGTAACGAAACATTGGTGGTAGATGAGTTTTGTTACTTTGGTAGTAAAATAACATGCGATGGTCGCAGTACAGAGGATATAAAATGCAGAATGGCAATGGGAAGAAAAGCATTTTTGAAAAAGAGAAATTTGCTACCATCGAATATTAATTTAAGTGTAAGGAAGTCTTTTCTGAAGGCATTTGTGTGGAGTGTTGCTTTGTACGGGAGTGAAACATGGACGATAAGCAGTGCGGACAGGAAGAGAATAGAGGCTTTTGAAATGTGGTGCTACAGAAGAATGCTGAAGACTAGGCGGGTAGATCGAATAACTAATGAGGAGGTACTGAACAGAATTGGTGAGAAAAGGAATTTTTGGCACACCCTGACTAAAAGAAGGGATCGCTTCGTAGGACACAGTCTTAGGCCCGCCACACAGGTTCCGGTATACCTGTCAGGTAAACCTGTGCAGGTATACAGGAAAGGTAAACTTGCACAGGTATACAGGAACACACACACGCTGCGGTAAACCGGAAGAACTCAGTCGAGAAATGGCGAGCAGAAAGGAAGACGATTGGTTTGTTAGTGGCCATGAACTGTAAAAGTAATCGAATATGATCGCACTGAAACATTACGTCTGCTGCTAAAAAGCTTAGAAATTCATGAATGAAGGCAAAGTTCCATGGCAAGACAATAGGGTTCTTCGAAACAAAAAGATAGACTAAAAGAAGCGTCTTGGTCCTCAGCATGTTAATAATTCATACAGTTAAAACAGTTTGCAATACGGTCTAATATTAATAAAAAAGGTGGACTCTAAATATAAACTTTCCGTTTGTAAATACATAATGTAGTTTCATTACATTAAATTCTATGAGTATTATAAATTACTTTATCGATCTCACATCCATCCTTGTCATCAAAGTATGACACAGACGCAGCAGTAGTATCTTGATCGCCAAGAAAATCGAACAAATCTAACTACTACAATTTTGATGTGTAGATGTTGTCTGTTGAAGCTCCAGATTTCATTGACGTGTAACGCTTCTTGTCTTCTTTACGTACATTACTTCTTAAATTATGTTTTTTTTTTCATTACAGATTGTTTTGTAGCGTCGGGTTCTAACTCTTTCAATTTAATATAAAGTCTTTCATATGCTGCATCTCTTTTTTACCGGCCCTGGTACTCTTTACTTTTCACCTGCCACAGACATGGTTGCAACCGATACATTTCGGCAAAGTCTTCTATAACTTGGTTTCGTTTCCGATTTGACATGTTGAGTAGAAGTTGAGCAGTGCCGTGGGTGTAGTCACTGGTTGACGATGTTGTGCACGTAAATAGAAAGACAACGAGCGCTCTTTGCTCAAGGGGCTAGCCCCAGCTAACCAAAAACCTGTACAGGCGTGCCGGAGTGACTGACACACACGCTCAGGTCTGCACGCCTGCGCAGGCAGAAAGAACTGAATTTTGATTCTTCTCCGGTCGCCGGCGCAGGTCGCTATGCCTGTACAGTTTGGCCTGAAGGGTCTGGCACACACGCTCCGGTTTGCCTGTACAGGTTTATCTGACACGTATACCGGAACGTGTGTGACTGGACTTAGACATCGAGGAATCGTACATTTAGCATCGGAAGGAAGTGTGTGGGGTAAAAAATTGCAGAGGGAGATCAAGAGATGGATATGGTAAGCAGATTAAAATGGATGTGGGTTGCCGTTCTTAAGAGGAGATGAAAAGGCTTGCTGAAGATAGTAGGGTGAAGAGCTGCATCAAACCAGTCTCCGGACTGAAGACCGTAACAAACAACAACATACTTTTTGGTATAGTGCATTGCATTAATTGCATATTTACATTTTAAAATTTGCATGGAGGTCACAGAGTTTTCCAGTTTGTCAATGATTTCGTAACATTTAAAAGTTCATTTTTTCTTTAAGAGATAAAATAACATTAAATTGAAAGTATTGAATTTTATGTATATACATTCTCCAGAATTTTCTCTAGTGATAGAGTTTGCATATGCAGTGTTGACAAAATTACATTTGTATAGCCGGACGCGGTGGCCGAGGGGACTGAGGCGCTTTCAGTCACGGTCTGCACGGCCACTACGGTCGGGGGTTCGAATCCCCCCTCGGGCATGGATATTTGTGCCGTCGTAGTTCGTAAGTAGTTCATAAGTAGTTTGTAAGTTTAGGGACTGATTACCCCATAGTTAAGTCCCATAAGTTCTACAAACATTTGAATTTTTTTAACGTTTGTATACATATTTACACTTGTTATTTGAGTTTTTTGGAGCCTAGGTAGCGATTTGGTTGGAGTTGAGTGGTAGCGCGGCCACTTAATAGAGGGGGCAGTGTCCGCAGCGTTGCAATGCGCATGCGCGGCGAGGTTCAGATTCTCTGCTGAACCCCCTGGAGGCAGCGTATGGGCAGCAGGGAGGGGCGAGGGGAAGCGACGCTTCTAACACTGGCGTCGGAGCTGGTAGAGACGCCAGCTCCTGGCTACTCGAGCTCTCGCGATCACGCACGAATGGTGCCGAAGTAAAGGCATTGGTGCTACTGCGCACCTCGCCTTGCGCATGCGCAAATCCTCCATGAAGGCAACATCCACCATTCATATGTGTGTTTCGCACGTTGAGGATTCATCATAAACACGTCATATATCGTAAAAATTTTATAATTGTATATTAAAGAGGCATCAGCTGTAAAAACCGTCAAAAAATCCGATCGTGAATAATAAAGAAGTCACTACTATTCTCCTAGCATGAATAGTCGTGTGGTTAGCGGCATCGCGTGCGCCGTAGTGGGTTCGAGACCGACTGCAAGCAATTTTTTTATAAAAACCCAATCTTGTTTTTAACGAATACCGGAACAACAATGACTTAAATTGTTACGTGGCACATACCTTTCGACGTCACGATTTTGAGAGTCAATACAATACAAATATTGAACTGTTGGGAAAGATGTGTGGAACAGCAGACTTTGCGCATGCGTAAGGTTAGCGTCACGGGACCCGAAGGTAGCGTCTTTTTTTTATTGTAAGAGATTCATTTTGTTACAGTCACTTAACATTGTAATCATTTACTTACTTTGTTTTAGTCTTCATCTAGGTATTCATATGTTCTTGGTGTTTATTATGAAAGGAAAATGAACAACGTTAAGTATCTTTTAGAAAGAAATTATCCAGCTTTAATCTTGGGACAAAAGTGTGAAATAAAGAAGCTAGGTAGGCCGACGTCTCAGCTCCAGTTGAAGCAAGCGCAAGCAAGCCGAGGCGAGACATTCTGCACATCCTTTAACGAAAATATATCTAACTAGCTGTAAACCCGGCGTTACCCGGGTGTTTATTTACCCTACACCCTCGTAGTCCACATCCCCTTCCCCCCTCTCTCTTTCTCTTCCATCCCTCTGTTCGTTTCTACCTTTCCCTCTCTCGGCAAAGTTTTCTACAAGGTACCCTCTGTCATGTACCGTACTAACATTTATGTACCCAGTGATCTTTCTCTTTGTTTAAAGGTAAAGTGTGCAAAGATTGCCGCGGTGGAGTAGCCGAGCGGTCTAAAGCGCCTCGCTGCGGCGCGCGCTGTTCCTCGCCGTGGAGGTTCGAGTCCTCCCTGCGGCATGGGTGTGTGTGTTTGTCCTTAGGTTAGTTTACCTAGGTTTAAGTAGATTGTAAGCTACGGACTGATGACCACGCAGTTTGGTCCGATAGATTTACAGACATTTGAACATTTTTTGTGCAAAGATTCATAAAGATTGGAGCAAAACTATGCACTATGCAAGATTCCGTAAGTTAAGTACCCTCCCCCATGCACCGTATTGAACTTAAGGTAGACGGTGACGTTCCTCTTGTTTTGAAGGTCAAGCGTGCCAAATTTCGTGAATATCGGAATGAAACTGTAGATTTCGTGATTCTGTAAAAGAAGAACGCTCTGCCATGTACCTCTTACAAAATACTTGAACTGACGTCTTCTACTTGTAAACTACATTCCTGCCAAATTGCAGCTTCATAGGTGAAGTAGTTTTCGAGATTTCTTGTTCAGTCATGAGTGAGTGTCATTTCGCTTTTTTATAGACAGAGATTAAGATAGTTTAATTTTGGATGCAAGAGAATTAAGGGAGACTTTCAGACAAAAATAAATACTATTATGCAAATCTGTAACGCTAACTTAATCTGATACAAAGTCATGCCTGATGCGTGGCATCTACAGCGAAACTGTTGACCGCTAGACTTCTATTCGTTTCATTATTTTATGTGTAGGGGGGAGGGGGGTTTGTTACAAAACGCTTTATAAATGTCGGAAATTACATGCAAACTTTGATGCAGGTCCCTAACTACTCCCATTTTCCAATAATTGACGCATAAATCTGGGTTTTCTCACGCGATGGCCGCTCTTTATGACCTCATATCTCCTGAGCTATGAGTCGTGCTCTTTTGTTTTTGGGTGAGGAACCTTCGTGAGCGTACGGTGAACAGTTCATCGAAATTTAATTGCAATCGAATGAATGGTTTATGAACACACAGAGGACATACATATATATTCTATGGCCTTTATTACTATAATTTACAAAGGTGGTAATTGATTCGCTTAAATTTTTGAAAAAAAAAAATCGTACTGACGTGTTTTACGGCCCACTTTACATTTGTAGTTCCATCATTTTTTTCAAACATTTCGGACAAAAATAATAATGTAAGAAATAAAAAATTATAGTGTTATGATTACGACATATCTATGCACCCAACATGGAGCCCTTTTAGGAAAAAAGGAGAAAAATATATTTGGGAGTGGCGGGTCCCGAACCACGGATCATGTTGCATCACAATCCAACATGCAGCCTACTACACCACGGCGAAGAATTACGAAATTCGCCCTTAATTTTGATACTATTGATGTCCGTTGTTAACTGATGCTAATACGGCATTTTTAGACACTAGATTATCATTTATCGTACGAAAAACGACGTGTTTTCGTTAATTCTTCAGTGCGCCATTGCTTTGAAATGACAACCTGTAAGTTACAATGAGAATATCATCAAATACGCAACGCAAGATCGTGTGTGCCAGAGACAGTTCTGGGCGAGGAATGTCACGTGACATCTCCGAACGGCTGGTTTTCGTTAATTCAATGGAGGGTGTCAAAACTCCGTTATTTTTGCGAATATGTGTCAAACGATACGAGATATGAAGAAAACATAAGAGCAAAGTTGTAGAGAATTTACTCCTCTAAAAATTCGGTTATTCAATTTTCGTGTCAGATGAACGGTTCGTTAGCAATTACAATTATATTACAAACGGTTTTTTTGTATTACTGCCGTCTTTTTTGTCCGAAAAATATTGAAAAAGGCAATTTCTGGTCTCTGGCTGCCTACAATCATGTCTGTAAAATTTGGCGCTGATCGGATGAACGGTTCGTCTTGAAAACAGGGAAAACGTTACGGACAGATAGACATCCCAAAATCGCCGTTATTTTTGCAAATATATCTGAAACGATAGGAGGTATGAAAAAAAGATATGATAGAGGAGAAAATTCTCTACAACTTTCCTCTACATACTCGGTTATTCAATTTTCGTGGCGGCCGCGGTGGCCGAGAGGACTGAGGCGCTCCAGTCACGGTCTGTACGGCCACTACGGTCGGGGGCTCGAATCCCCGGGCATGGATATTTGTGCCGTCCTTAGTGTTAGCTAGTTCGTAAGTAGTTCATAAGTTTAGGGACTGATAACCCCGTAGTTAAGTCCCATAAGCTCTACAAACATTTGAACATTTGATCAATTGTCGTGGAAGATGCATGGCTAAGCCGTTATTTTCATTTATATTTCGAGCTGTCAAAAAAACTATCGCAAAGGCCCAGTTGTAGTGTTAGTACCGTAACCTAAAGTGGGCCAATGCGTAATTTGTGCCTCGTAAAAGTAATGAAATTTCTAGAAATGGCAGAATATGGCGATCCTGATGCTACGACCGCGATGTGGTGTCACCATCAGCAGAGTACACACACGACAGCTTCGTCCCCTATCGCCTGGTCGGCAGGTTTCGCTTATCTCACCCGTACGACCCGGCCACACGCGGGGCTGTTTGCTGTCGGTTAACGACCTCACCTCTGTCACACGTAGTAGGGCTGCCTCACCTCCAACTCCCTCTAACCTGCACCGCTCACCACTCGCCTAACACACACACACACACACACACACACACACACACTCACTCGTTTGACTCGCAAATTCGCTTACACCCACCCACCTCTGCCTGCCAGCATCACACACACACACACACACACACACACACACACACACACACACACATTACACTGGACTGTGGAAGCATCGTCCATTCTTCTGCTCGCCGACCGCGGTGGCCGAGGGGACTGAGACGCTTCAGTCACGGTCTGCACGGCCACTACGGTCGGAGTCCAATCCCCCCACGGGCATGGAAATTTGTGCCGTCCTTAGTAGTAGGTAGTAGATAAGCAGTTTGTAAGTTTAGGGACTGATGACCCCCGTAGTTAAGTCCCATAAGCTGTACGAACATTTGAATTCCTCGGCTCGACCGTGCATACTGCGCCGCCTGAACACAATCCTGTAAAGGAGACCGCGTATAAAACGCTTGTACGACCACGTCTCGAGTATTGCTCAAGTGTTTGGGACCCGCAGCAGATCGGTTTGAAGGAAGACATAGAGGCGGTTCAGAGGCGAGCAGCTAGGTTCGTTACCGGTAGGTTCGACCAATGCGCGAGTGTGACGGAAATGCTCCGGCAACTCAATTGGGGATTGCTGGAAGACAGACGACGTTCTTTTCGTGAATTTCTGTTGAGTAAATTTAGAGGGCCGGAATTTGAAGCTGAGTGTAGTACGATCTTGCTGCCGCATACTTACATTTCGCGTAAAGATCACAAAGACAAGAGAAATTAGGGCTCGTACGGAGGCATATAGGCATTCTTTTTCTCCTCGTTCCATTTGGGAATGGAATAGGAAAGGAAATGCCTAGTAGTGGTACAGTGTACCCTCCGCCACGCACCTTACGGTGGATTGCGGAGTATGTATGTAGATGTAGATGTAGAATCCACCACCAAGGGGTCCGGGAACGTTTCAGCGTTTTACACTAGCCCCGTTGAGAGCCTCTATGCCGAGGCCGGCGAACTACCCCTTCCTTACCGTCGGGAACTCCTGCTTAGCCGTTACGCTAGCCGTTTCTCATCCATGCGCAGTTTTCTTCAATGACTCACTTGCCGGTCTCTTCGCCAAGCGCCCGTCTGCTCTGCTACCACCGGGAGTTCGCTTGCGTTCGCTACTCGGCCAGCTCGGCGTTACAATGCCTGCTACTTTCTCGACTGGAGAGAGCACCTCTCCACCGTGGCCAAGCCCCGAAGTCTGTGTCAACTTGGACGTTCACTCTCTTCCAAACGACTCCGCACCTTGTTCGGTTTACCGGAGAGGATTTCTCGCACTCCGGTTCAAATTTGATGACCATTTGTTCATCTATACTGATGGCTCAGAGACAGACCAGGTTGTCGGTTGTGCCTTTGTGCTTGGCAACGCCTCGTTTAAATATCGTCTCCCTGAGTGGAGTTCCATTTTTACAGCTGAGCTGTATGCATTATATCAGGCCACCCAATACGTCCGGCGAAACTCGCTCAGTAAGACTGTCATTTGCTCGGACTCTCTGAGTGCTCTGTTGAGCCTTCGCACGCTATATCTGCCCATCCCCTGGTACAAAGCAGCCGCAATTGCTTTACCTCTCTTTCAGCGAGCGGAACTACTGTGACGTTTCTGTGGGTCCCTGGCCACGTGGGAGTGTTGGGGAATGAGTCTGCGGATACGGCTGCCAAGGAGGCAGTTCTCCTCCCTCGGCTGTCTACCTTTTCTACTAGCTCTGATGACCTTCGCGCTGGCGTCTCCCGGCGTGTTATCTCACGTTGGTTTTTACACTGGTCATCCCTGTCAGGGAACAAATTGCTGTCCATTAAACCTGTGCCTGATCTCTGGTCAACGTCATCTCGACCCTCCCGCCGAGAGGAGGTTCTCCTGGCCCGGCTTCGTATCGGCCACTGCCGTTATAGCCACCAGTATTTACTACGTGGTGATCCTGCTCCCTTATGTGAGCACTGTCATTAACCTTTTACTGTGTACCACCTTTTAGTGCAATGTCCGTTTTTTAATCGTCTCGGTCATGATCTATGTTTACCATTTCAAATGTATGATACTTTAGCTGATGATCCGCATTCTGCTGGCCGAGTTTTACTTTTTATACATCGTGCAAATATGGCGAAAGCCATTTAAGTTCTAACCCCGGTTCGATTTTACTATGGGCAGTGTTGGGCGATAATGACGTAAGTAGTTTTGCGCCCTAAATCAAAACAAAACAACTTACGTTAACGACTTTTATTTACACTTAAATTGGCGATAACAAACAGTATCAACATATAGAATAAAACAATATTAATTGCTAGATCTGAAGCATTGAATTAAAGTTTGTGGTGCGGCCGGGAATCGAACCTGGACCTCCATGCTTACTAGGCAGACGTCTTAACCGTTAGACCACCACACCACTAACGATTAAGGCGCCTCGGAATAGTCTATGTACGATTTCCCTCCACAACACAAACTTTAATTCAGTTTCTTTGTTCCAAAGATAATTGCCACTACTAATTGATATTTATATCACCGTAACAGGATTGTTCCATCATGTCCATTGCTGAGGTGCTATTCCGCTCCATGGAGAGCCTTGGCAGTAGTGGCAATTATCTTTGGAACAAAGAAGCTGAATTAAAGTTTGTGTTGTGGAGGGAAATCGTACATACACTATTCCAAGGCACCTTAATCGTTAGTGGTGTGGTAGTCTAACGGTTAAGACGTCTGCCTAGTCTGCACGGCGGTCCGGGTTCGATTCCCGGCCGCACCACAAATTTTAATTCAATGCTTCAGATCTATCAATAATGTCTTTCACATATTTGAGACGTAAATCCGTCTAAGGAATTCTTTATTTCTATTAATATTAATTGCTTTTAAAGGTGCATACTGCTGTTATAATGGAAAGACATTGATTTCGTAACCAGGTTTTAAACTGTAAGACATACCCAGGGGCAGATATAGACTCTGACCATAACTTTTTGGTCATGAACTGTAGGCGTAAACTGAAAAAACTGCAAAAAGGTAGGAAAAGCAGGAGATGGGACCTGAATAAACTGAAGAAACCTGAATTTCGTAAGAATTTCAGAGGGAGCTTTAGGCAACGATTGACACAAACGGGGGGAAATAAAACAGAGGAGGAAGGGTAGCATTGAGAGATGAAATAGTGAAGGCAGCAGAGGACAAAATAGGTAGGAAGGCAAGACCTATAAAAAGTACTTGGATATTACAAGAAATAATAAATTTAATTGATAAAATGAGAAAATATAAAAATTCAAGAAATGAAGCAGGCAAAATGAAGTAAACACGACTAAAAAATGAGATTGACAGAAGTACAAAATAGCTAAGTACGAGTGGCTAGAAGGCAAATGCAAGTCTGTAGAAGAATGTATAAATAGGGGAAAAATATACCGCCTACAGGAAAATAAAAGAAACATTTGCAGACAAGAATAGCAGCTGTATGAATATAAAGAACTCAGATGGAAAACCAGTTCTCAGCAAAGAAGGGAAAGCTGAAAGGTGGAAAGAGTATATAGAGAGGCTCTACGAAGGAAATGAACTTAGCGGCAATATTGTAGGAAGGGGAGAAGAAGTAGATGAGGATGAAATAGGAAATACTATACTGAGAGACGAATTTGACAGAGCACTGAAAGACCTAAGTCGAAACAAGGCTCCTGGAGTAGATGATATTCCCTCAGAGCTACTAAAGTCCCTGGGAGAAACAGCCATGACAAAATTGTTTCAGCTGGTGTGTAAGATGTATGACACAGGTGAAGTACCCTCAGACTTTAAGAAAAATGTTATAATCCCCATTCCAAAGAAATCAGGTGCAGACAGATGTGACAACTACAGAACCATCAGTGTAATTAGTCATGGTTGCAAAATATTAACGCGAATTATTTACAGGATGGAAAAGCTGGTAGAAGCCGACCTCGGGGAAGATCAGTTTGGGTTCAGGAGAAATGTAGGAACTCGGGAGGCAATACTCACTTTACGGCTTATCCTAGAAGAGAGATTAAGGAAAGGCAAACCTACATATCTAGTTTTTATAGATTTGGAGAAGGCTTTTGAAAATCTTGATTGGAATAGACTCGTTCAAATTTTGAAATCAGCAGTATTAAAATATAGGGAACGGAAGGTGATTTACAACATGTACCAAAACCAGACAGCGGTTGTCAGAGTTGAAGGGCATGAAAGGCATGCAGTGGTTGGGGAGGGAGTAAGACAGGGTTGTAGCCTTTCTCCAATGTTGCTGAAATTGTACATAGAGTAAGCTACAAAGGAAAGCAAGGGGAAGGAATTAAAGATCAGGATGAAGAAATAAACACATTGCGTTTTGGTGATGACATTCTAATTCTGTCAGAGATGGCAAAGGACCTGGAGGAGCAGTTGAACGGGTAGTACAGTGTGTTGAAAGGAGCATATGAGATGAACATTAACAAGAGCAAAACTAGGGTAATTAAGTGCAGTCTAAGAAAATCAGGTGATGCTGAAGGAATTAGATTGGATAATGAATCAATAAAGGCGGTAGATGAGTTTTGTTATTTGGGCAGTAAAATAGCACATGATGGTCGCAGTACAGAGTATATAAAATGCAGAATGGCAATGGGAAGAAAAGATTTTTTAAAAGAGAAATTTGCTAACATCGAATATTCATTTAAGCCTAAGGCAGTCCTTTCTGAAGGCATTTGTGTGGAGTGTTGCCTTGTAAAGGAATGAAACATGGACAATAAGCAGTGCGGACAGGAAGAGGATAGAGGCTTTTGAAATGTGGTGCTACAGAAGAATGCTGAAGATTAGGTGGGTGGATCGCGTAACTAATGAGGAGGTTCTGAACAAAATTGGGGAGAAAAGGAATTTCTGGCATACCTCGACTAAAAAAAGGGATCGATTGGTAGGATACATTCTTAGACAACAAGGAATTGTGAATTTAGCGTTGGAGGGAAGTGTGTGGAGAAAAAACTGCAGAGGAAGACCAAGAGATGGATACAGTAAGCAGATTCAGACAGATGTAGGTTGCCGTTCTTACGTGGAGATGAAGAGGCTTGCTCAGGATAGAGTATTGTGAAGAGCTGCATCAAACCAGTCTCCGGACTGAAGACCACAGCAACAGCAGTGGCGTAGCTGTCATAGGGCTTGGCGGGGCAGTGCCCCGGGGCCCCTGAGCCTTCGTGAGCTGCCTCGAGAAAATGTTACAATAGAGCGTCGAATTCTTTTAATTTTTTCTCATTCTCCCTAATGTCCATCAGCTCTCCTTCCCCTCCCGCCAAGTTTCCAATAGTAACCGCATTGGACCACCGCGTGGCGCAGCCAAGCTTCCAAAGCTTGCTACTGGGGCCTTCACTTCACACGACGCCATTCGGAAGCGCAGCTGACCGGCCAAGCCGCCACTCGCTGTGTACAACAACCGGCGCACTTCAGTCGGCGTGGCTGCAGAAGTAGCGGCAGCATTACAGCTGCTCACAGCAACAGCTGAGACTTCCAAGTGTTGCGGCGTGACGCTCGGCGCAGTGTGGAGGATCGCGCGCTTCCAAATACTGCATAAATTTCTTATTCGTAAATAGAAGTGTACAGTTCGATTATCTGTATAAACAGATTTTTCGAACATCCATGTCTCCCAATTACTTTGGATAATCGACGTTCTACTGTATATAATATTTTAGTTGAATGAAGGATTTTCGCCGGCCGCGGTGGCCGAGGGGACTGAGGCGCTCCAGTCACGGGCTGCACGACCACTACGGTCGGGGGTTCGAATCCCCCCTCGGGCATGGATATTTGTGCCGTCCTTAGTCTTAGTTAGTTCATAAGTAGTTTGTAAGTTTAGGGACTGATGAGCCCGTAGTCAAGTCCCATAAGCTATACAAACATTTGAACATTTGAAGGATTTTCGACTTTACGCTAGACCAACAAACTTCAAAGGCACGAAGTGAAATCCAAAATTTTCCCACCTCAGGATATAACCATAACAAAATCTATTGCTTGTCCGCTAAGACGTGTGACGTGTCACTATTAGCGTGTTGGCGGTTGAAGTCGGAGTTGTGAAATAACAGCTGAATTACGAGCAGTGTGTTTCACAACAGACGGTGTGATCACATTTGAATATGAAGTCACTATAGTGTATTATTACAGAACAGTATTGTTATACTAACTCCTGTTTGTGTAGTGAATACCCCCAAGCACGTGCTCCTTGATAATAAATCCCAATTAAGTTTAAAAAAAGGTTCAAATGTTTGTAAATGTATCGGACCCAACTGCGTGGTCATCAGTCCGTAGCTTACAAACTACTTAAACCTAGGTAAATTAACCTAAGGACAACACACACGCACACGCACACGCACACGCACACGCACACGCACACGCACACACACACACACACACACCCATGCGCCATGGAGGACTCGAACCTCCAACGGCGAGCAACCGCGCGCTCCACTTTAGACCGCTCAGCTACTCCACCGCGGCCCCCAATTAAGTGCTGTAACGAACTGCATTCTGAAATTTGTGCAAGAAGAGAAAATATGGATAGTGGCTGGGTGGATTGTGTTACTGATCGTCGCGTCATCAGTGACGCTTCTGCCTGCAACTTCATTCGCCTAGTTTGGAGCAACTTCCAAAACTATCTCATGGGGTCGTTTTATCTGTGTGTCCTACCCAGGTCGAACTCTATTCCTCTGCAACATGTCATCCAAATCCACCCATTAATTTTTGCTTGAAAGCATAAGAAACAAACTTACACAGTTATATTAGAGTTACGATTAAAAATTGTGGTGCATTGCACGAAATACTTTACTTAGTAGTATTTAGGTTTGCCTTATTATGTCTTCCAGTGGGCGGTAAAAAGCTGATGATGAAATAGTTTTGTATCTGTATAGCTTTAGCGTAAAGAGGGCCCCAATGTCATTTTTGCCCCGGGGCCCTTGGTGATACAGCTACGCCACTTGAACAACAGATCAATGTGATAGGACGTTACGAAATGCTAGATGGCGAGATGTTGGTGGTTGTGTACCCCTGGGCTACTTACTCCATACCTGTCCATAGCGAGGCCTCTGGGGCTAGCGGTGGCGGCCGTGCTGTATGGAGAGCTTGCAACCGGAGTGCGTCGTCACTGGACAAGTGGCCGTAACAGCCGGTGCGTGAGCCGCCGTTACGCAATGCACGCACAAGCGCGCACACACACACACTATCACCGCTCGCTGTGTTTTCACAACGGGTCGTGCGCAGCCCGCCTCTTGCGAGTCTGAAACCCCGACCACCCTAGCCTGCGTACACGGCGCGCGAATGACGTCAGCAGCACACACACACACACACACACACACACACACACACACACACACACGTGCGCGCACCTGTTCGGTCTTTTGGCGGCATCTAACGGCATTTTTCGGAACTTCCTGAAGCTTTGTTTCCGAATCTATGTGGAAGCCGTATTTTTAGATCCCGAAAACCGGGAAAAGTGCGCCATCCACTTGGGTAAATACGGGAACTTGGGGGTCGTCTTATAGGCCAAATACGTGCTTAAACTATTAAATCTTGATCAAAATTTGTACCTCGTCTTACCTGAAGGCCGTCTTATAAGCGAAAATATCAGTAGCAATCTAGAGATTTATACCAAATAATAAGAGGGGGGCTGACCCCCCGTGGTACACAAAGCAGCTCAGATCACTGTTGCAGAAATAGAGAAAAACGCATGCAAAATTTAAAAACACACAGAATCCGCAAGACTGGCAATATTTCACTGAAACTCGCAACCTAGAGCGGACTTCAATGCGAGAAGCCTATAGTAGTTACCACAACGAAATCCTATCTCGTAATCTTGCAGAAAATCCAAATAAATTCTGGTCATATGTGAAGTACACTAGCGGCAAAACACAAACAATACCTTCACTACGCGATAGCAATGGTAATACTACCGACGACAGTACTGCTAAGACAGAATTACTAAACACAGCTTTCCGAAATTCTTTCACCAAAGAAGACGAAGTCAACACTCCAGTATTCAATCCAAGAACAGCTGCCAGCATGCGAAAACTTAGAAGTAGATGTTCCTGGAGTAGTAAAACAACTTTAGTCACTAAACGAAAACAAATCTTCCGGGCCATATTGTATACCAACTAGATTCCTCTCAGAGTATGCTGATGCAATAGCTCCGTACTTAGCTATAATTTACAACCGATCACTCAGCGAAAGATCCGTACCCAAAGACTGGAAAGTTGCCCAACTTACTCCAATATTCAAGAAAGGCAATAGAAGTGATCCCCAAAATTACAGGCCCATCTCATTGACGTCGATTTGCAGTAGGATTTTGGAATATTGTTCGAATATTATGAACTATCTCAAAGAGAACGACCAATTAACCAATAGTCAACACGGATTCAGAAAGTATCGCTCTTGCGAAACACAGCTTTCCCTTTATTCACATGAAGTGTTAAGTGCCATCGACGAGGGATTTCAAATCGATTCCATATTTCTGGATTTCAGGAAGGCTTTTCACACTGTACCCCACAAGCGGCTTCTAATGAAATTGTGTGCTTATGGAATATCGCCCCAATTGTGTGGTTGGATTCACGATTTCCTTTCAGAAAGGACACAGTTCGTTGTAATTGACGGTAAGTCATCGAGTAAAACAGAAGTGATAACCACAGGGAAGCCTTACAGGTCCCCTACTCTTCCTTCTGTTTATAAAGGACTAGCTGAAAACCCGACGTTGCCCGGATATTTATTTATTTATTCCTCCCATTTTTCAGGTATGTATTTATTTCTTTAAAGGCTGTATGTCTGTAAAATCTCTTGCAAATACGATTACTAATAAAGAAGTAACAGATTAAAACTTGGTGCGTGATGGGGCTTTTTCCCATGAACGTTTTATGTGCTCATATCTCATGAACTACGTGTCGGAATGTCATACAATTTAGTAGGTACATTCAACTATATGTTTGTACACGGTCTGTAAAATTTCCTGCGGCTACGATTCGTACTGTATAAATTATAAATTGTGATGTCTTACCAAATGCCGTAGTTTTACTCCATCAACAGCGGAAAAGTAGTAAGCGAGAAACATTTTTCTTTTCATCATGTAATATGGTTGTCAGTGAGAAAAAGTTTAATAAAGCTTTCAAATTATGTTTAAAGTTTGTTGCAAGTCGCTAAGTACTGAACTTCTCATACAGTGTATTTCCAAAGTCTCGCCGCATTATATAGCATTTTTTGCGATTTCTATTGGTTGTGACATAATATCTTTTGAACCATATGCTGTGTGCATGTGCCATGCAACAATTGTTAGCTCACGGTAAGGAATGTGTGTACCAGATTTCGTTGAAATCGGTCCAGTAGTCTAGCAGAAAATAAGCAGCATTGTCGCTAAATGCAGCATTTTTTCGCGCATCTCTTTGTTTATGACGTCATATCTCGTGAACTAATTGTCGTATGTGATTCTTACAGTTACGGCTACCGTCCTCATGGATCGAAGCTTACGTGTATAAAATTTCATAACGATTGGAAAACAACTATAGATTTGTATGCAACACGTACACACATACGGACACTCTGCTTTATATATTACATTTAGGAGACAATCTGAATAGCTCCTGCCTTAGACTGTTCGCGGATGATGCTGTCGTTTATCGGTTAGTGAAGTCAACAGAGGATCAAAAGCAACTGCAAAGCGATTTAGACAAAATTTCTACGTGGTGCGAAAATTGGAAATTGACACTAAATAAAGAAAAGTGTGAAATAATACAAGTGACCACAAATAGAAATCCGTTCAACTTCAATTACGCGATAAATCAATCAAACCTTAAGGTCGTAGATTCTACCAAATACCTAGGAGTTACAATTACGAACAACTTTGACTGGAGAGAACACATAGAAAATATTGTGGGGAAGGCGAACCACAGGCTACGTTTCATTGGCAGAACGCTTCGAAGATGCACCAGCTCCACCAAAGAGACTGCCTACATCACACTTGTGCGTCCTCTCCTGGAGTACTGTTGCCCCTTGTGGGACCCTCACCAGGTGGGACTGACGGAAGACATTGAGAAGGTTCAGAGAAGGGCAGCTCGTTTTGTTTTATCACGTTACGGGGGGGGGGGGGGGGGCGTCACGGAAATGTTGCACGAATTGGGGTGGAAATCATTAAAAGAAAGACGTTATTAATTGCGGCGTGATCTCAAATGTTCAAATGTTTAAGCTTATGGGACTTAACTACGGGGTCATCAGTCCCTAAACTTACAAACTACTTATGAACTACTTACGAACTAGGACGGCACAAATATCCATGCCCGAGGGGGGGGGGGATTCGAACCCCCGACCGTAGTGGCCGTGCAGACCGTGACTGAAGCGCCTCCGTCAGGGCGTGATCAGTTTGCGAAGTTTCAATCACCGACTTTTAGTTCTGAATGTGAAAATATTTTGCTAGCACCCACCTATATAGGGAGACATGACCATCCCAAGAAAATAAGATAAATCAGATCGAAAACGGAACGATTTAGGTGTTCTTTCTTCCCGCGCGCTGTTAGAGAATGGAACGGTAGAGAAAAGTTATGAAAGTGGTTAATGGACCCTCTGCCAGGCACTTGAATGTGATTTGCAGAGTATCTATGTTAATGTAGAGAGAAGGCCGCGGCGCTCTCGTGTGACGTCAGGCAGAGTAGGTTGCGCGCGAACAGCTTACTGGCTCGCCGCTTCGGCACAGTGGGCCGGACCCCAGCGGCTACCCAGTCAGCTGTGCGCGCGCAACCTACTCTGCCTGACGTCACACGAGAGCGCCGCGGCCTTCTCTCTAGCTGGTGGTAATAAAGCCCCGTTGTGACGTCACAGGAAGTCTTACAAGGTCTGGCGTAGCGTATCTCGTAGCTATCTTCGGAAAGACGTCGCAGTAGCCAGCGCGTATCCTGACCAGAGATACGTACCCTTCAAACCGAAAGCTTCGTATCAAGAGCTACGATTTCCATCCCAACTTCGTATTTGCTCAGTTGTTGAGATGGTGTGCTGACTTCAATGCTGTTGGTGGATAGTACCAGAAATGGCGTTCAGTGTGCCGTGGTGAGTCAGATATCAACTTCAGTGATTAGGTTAAATTTCAAATAATATAAACAAACAATCCCAGAGACGGATTTTCGTCTCAAATGTGTCAAAGACATTATTGATAGATCTGAAGCATTGAATTAAAATTTGTGGTGCGGCCGGGAATCGAACCGGGACCTCCATGCTTACTAGGCAGTGGTAGTCTAACGGTTAAGACGTCTGCCTAGTAAGCATGGAGGTCCGGGTTCGATTCCCGGCCGCACCACAAATTTTAATTCAATGCTTCAGATCTATCAATAGGTTAAATTTGATAAGATTAATACTTGTTCTATAGATGATATATACGACATTTCCTAATGATGTGAACGTGCCAGTTTAGTAAATGTCTATATATATGACACTCTATATTTCGAGGGTCTATTATATATAATTTTCTAAGGGAAATTACTAACTTTTGTCTGCAAATTCATCCATAGTGTAGAAATAGCTGCCATTCAGAAATTCCTTTAATTTGTTTTTAAATACTAGTTGCCTATCTGTCAGACTTTTGCTGCTACGTGGTAAGTGACCAAAGACTTTTGTGGCATCATATTCACCCCTTTGCCGGCCGCGGGGACTGAGGCGCTTCAGCCACGGTCTGCACGGCCACTACGGTCGGTGATACGAATCCCCCCTCGGGCATGGATATTTGTGCCGTCCTTAGTATTAGTTAGTTCATAAGTAGTTTGTAAGTTTAGCGACTGATGACCCAGTAGTTAAGTCCCATAGACTATACAAACATTTGAACATTTGATTCACCCCTTTCTGTTAGATTTAACCTTGAATAGTGAATATCACCCTTTCTCCTAGTGTTGTAGCTATGCACACTGCTATTACTTTTGAATTGACTCGGATTGTTAATAACAAATTTCATGAGTAAATATATATATATATATATATATATATATATATATATATATATATATATATATATTGTGAAGCTACAGCGAAGATCCCTACATAAATGTCTGCAGGATGATCTTGGGTGGGCTCCTTCAATTATTCTGATTACACGCTTTTGTGCAATGAATACTTTTTTACCCAATGTTAAATTGCCCCAGAATATGATCCCATATGAAAGCAGTGAATGAAAATAGGCGTAGTAAGCTAAGAAATAGTAAGCTGAGAAATATATCACCAAATTTTGCAATGACCCTGATAGCATACGTAGCTGAACTCAAACGTTTCAAGAGATCTTCGATATGTTTCTTCAAATTCAATCCCTCGTCAATGCAAACATCTAAAAACTTTCAATATTCTACCTTAGCTACAGATTTATGTTTAAAGTCTAAATTTATTAATGGTGTCACGCCATTTATTGTACGAAACTGTATATACTGGGTTTTATCAAAGTTTAATGAGAGCCCATTCGTAGAGAACAACTTATTAACTTCCTGAAAGACATCATTTGCAATTTCATCGGTTAATTCCTGTTTGTCAGGTGTGATAGCTATATTTGTATCAGCAAAAATAAGTAGCTTAGCATCTTCGTGAATGTAGAATGGCAAATCATTAATATATATTGAGAACAGTAAAGGGCCCAAGACCGAACCCTGTGGGACCCCATTTTTGATAACTCCCCAGTTACAGGAATTGTTTCATCTACGTCTATATAATGATAAAGCCCTGTTGTGACGTCACTGGCGGACTTAAAAGGCCTCTTCACATCGGCATAGCGTATCTTGCGCAACGTCTTCGGAAACACGTCGCAGTACGTAGCACGCTTCCTGACCAGAGGTATGGACCCTTCAAAGACACATTTTTTATCCCAGCTCAGTCGTTGAGATGGTTTGCTGACTTCAATACTGTTGGTAGGTAGTACCAGAAATGGGTTTCAGAGTGCCGTGGTGAGAACCAGATAGCAACTTCAGTGTGCCGTGGATTGCCTGTTGTTAAAGTAGCGATAGTGATCAACTGTTGTTATCGTTGTTGTTGTATTCATTGTGAGATAAATCGAACTAGGACCATCCGCTAAGTGTTAGAACAGCGTACAGCGAATACCACCACCTAATGTGGGATTTACAGCTTGACGATGTAAAGTTTTTTAAAACTTATTTCAGGCTTAAGGCAAAACAGTTCAATGAAGTTTCATCCCTGATTAGCAGCGACACCTAAACAACAGGATACAAATTACGGTAAATCAGAACCTCCTGAAGAACGGGTAGCTATTTCTCTAAGTTAAGCATTCCTTCGTCTTGAAAGCAGGATATAAGATGAACATTAACAAGTATAAAACGAACGTAATGGAAATGCAATGTCAGAAAATCAGGCTATGCTGAATGAATTAGATTAGGTAATGAGACAGTTAAAGAAGTAGATGAATTTTGTTATTTGGGTAGCAAGATAACTTCTGATGGCCGAAGTAAAGAAGGTATAAAATGCAGAATGGCTATGGGAAGAAAAGCGTTTTTAAAGAAGCGAAACTTGTTAACAATCTAACATTTAAATTAATATTGGAAGTCCTTTCTGAAAGCATTTGTCTGGAGTGTAGCTTTGTATGGCAGTGAAACGTGGACAATAAGTTCAGATAAAAAGATGAAATAAGCTTTTGAAATGTGGTGCTACAGACGAATGATGAAGATTAGATGTGTAGATCACGTAACTAATGAGGAGGCGCTTAACCGAATTGGGGAGAAAAGGAGTTTCTGGCATATCCTGACTAAGTGAAGGGGTAGTTTGGTGGGACACATTCTGCGACATCAAGGAATTGTCAACTTAGCATTAGAAGGAAGCGTGTGGGGTAAAAATCGTAGAGGGAGACCGAGGGACGAATACAGTAAGCAGATTCCAAAGGATGCAGGTTGCCGAACGTATTCTCAGATGAAGAGACTTGCACAGGACAGGGTAGCGTGGAGAGCTGCATTAAACCAGTCTGCGGACTGAAGACTATAACAACAACAACAACAACAACAAAACAAGAATTCCTTGCCCGTAATTTCAAAACAGAAAGGTAGCCTATTAGTATAAGGTTGGAGTAACTAAAATTCAGGAGAATACGAACATAAAAAAACGTAACGAGGTAAAGAAAGTTCTACAACCGTAATAAGGATTGATATTGCCGTCTTACTTACACCTGTAATACTTGACGAAAAGAAATCTTCATTTCAATTAGCTACCTTAAAACTCCACTCCCATGAACCACAGACATTGCCGAGGTGGGGTGGCTTGCGTGCCTCAACGATACAGATAGCCGTACCGTAGGTGCAACCACAGCGGAGGGGTATCTGTGGAGAGGCCAGACAAACGTGTGGTTCCTGAAGAGGGGCAGCAGCCTTTTCAGTAGTTACAGGGGCAACAGTCTGGATGATTGACTGAGCTGGCCTTGTAACATCAGCTAATGCGGCTTTGCCACACAGCTACTGCGAACGGCTGAAAGCAAGGGGAAACTACAGCCGTTATTTTTCCCGAGGACATGCAGCTCTACTGTATGAACATATGATGATGGCATACTCTCGGGTAAAATATTCCGGAGGTAAAATAGTCCCCCATTCGGATCTCCGGGCGGGGACTACTCAGGAGGATGTGATCATCAGGAAAGACAATACTGGCATTCTACGGGTCGGAGCGTGGAATGTTAGATCCCTTAATCCAGTAGGAAAATTAGAAAATTTAAAAAGGGAAATGGATAGGTTGAAGTTAGATATAGTGGGGATTAGTGAAGTTCGGTGGCAGGATGAACAGGATTTCTGGTCAGGTGACTACAGGATTATAAATACAAAATCAGTTGGGGGTATCACAGGAGTAGGATTGATAATGAATAAGAAAATAGGAATGCGGGTAAACTACTATGACCAGCACAGCGATCGCATTATCATTGTCAAGATAGATACGAAGCCAACACCGACAACAGTAGTACAGGTTTATATGCCAACTAGCTCTGCCGATGATGAGGAAATCGAAGAAATATATGAGGAGCTAAAGGAAATTATTCAGACAATTAAGGGAGAGGAAAACTTAATTGTTATGGGAGACTGGAATTCGGTAGTAGGACAAGGAAGGGAAGGGAAGATAGTGGGGGAATATGGTCTGGGCAAAAGGAATGAAAGAGGAAGCCGCCTGGTAGAATTTTGCGCGGAACATAATTTAGTTATAACAAACACCTGGTTTAAGAATCACAAAAGAAGGTTGTATACGTGGAAGAGACCAGGAGACACCGGGAGATACCAGATAGATTTTATAATGGTAAGACATAGATTTCGGAACCAGGTTTTGAAGTGTAGGACATACCCAGGGGCAGACATAGACTCTGACCATAACTTGTTGGTTATGAACTGTAGGCTGAAACTGAAGAAACTACAGAAAGGTAGGACAATAAGGAGATGGGACCTGGATAAATTGAAGGAACCTGAAGTTCTTAAGAATTTCAGAGGGAGCTTCAGGCAACAATTGACAGAAACAGGGGAAAATAAAACAGTTGAGGAGGAATGGGTAAAATTGAGAGATGAAATAGTGAAGGCAGCAGAGGACAAAATAGGTAGGAAGGCAAGACCTACAAAAAATCCTTGGATATCACAGGAGATACTAAATTTAATCGATGAAAGGAGAAAATATAAAAATGCAGTAAATGAAACAGGCAAAATGGAGTACAGACGACTAAGAAATGAGATTGACAGGAAGTGCAAAATGGCTAAGCAGGAATGGCTAGAAGGCAAATGCAAGGATGTAGAAGAATGTATAAATAGGGGAAAAATAGATACAGCCTACCGGAAAATAAAAGAAACATTTGGCGATAAGAAAAACAGCTCTATGAATATCAAGGACACTGATGGAAAACCAGTTCTCAGCAAAGAAGGGAAAGCTGAAAGGTGGAAAGAGTATATAGAGGGACTCTACAAAGGATATGAACTTCGAGACACTATTGTAGGAAGGGAAGAGGATGTAGATGATGATGAAATAGGAGATATTATACTGAGAGATGAATTTAACAGAGCACTGAAAGATCTAAGTCGAAACAAGGCCCCTGGAGTAGATGATATCCCGTCAGAGCTACTGAAGTCTCTGGGAGAACCAGCCATGACAAAATTGTTTCACATTGTGTGTAAGATGTATGAGACAGGTGAAGTACCCTCAGACTTTAAGAAAAATGTAATAATCCCCATTCCAAAGAAAGCGGGTGCAGACAGGTGTGAAAACTACAGAACCATCAGTTTAATAAGTCATGGTTGCAAAATATTAACACGAATTATATACAGAAGGATGGAAAAGCTGGTAGAAGCCGACCTCGGGGAAGATCAGTTCGGGTTCAGGAGAAATGTAGGAACACGGGAGGCAATACTCACTTTACGGCTTATCCTAGAAGATAGATTAAGAAAAGGCAAACCTACATTTCTAGCTTTTGTAGATTTGGAGAAGGCTTTTGACAATGTTGATTGGAACAAACTATTTCAAGTTCTGAAGCAAGCAGGAGTAAAATATAGGGAGCGCAAGGTTATTTACAACTTGTACAAAAACCAGACAGCGGTTGTCAGAGTTGAAGGGCATGAAAGGGATGCAGTGGTTGGAAAGGGAGTAAGACAGGGTTGTAGCCTTTCCCCAATGTTGTTCAATTTGTACATTGAGCAAGCTATAAAGGAAAGCAAGGAGAAATTTGGAGAAGGAATTAAAGTTCAGGGTGAAGAATTGAAAACATTGCGTTTTGCCGACGACATAGTAATTCTGTCAGACAGCAAATGACCTGCAAGAGGAATTGAACAGAATGGATAGTGTGCTGAAAGGTGCATATAAGATGAACATTAACAAGAGTAAAACTAGGGTAATGGAGTGCAGTGTAAGAAAATCAGGTGATGCTGAAGGAATTAGGTTAGGTAACGAAACAATAAAGGAGGTAGATGAGTTTTGTTACTTGGGCAGTAAAATAACAAATGATGGTCGCAGTACAGAGGATATAAAATGCAGAATGGCAATGGGTAGAAAGGCGTTTTTGAAAAAGAGAAATTTGTTAACATCTAATATTGATTTAAGCCTAAGGAAGTCCTTTCTGAAGGCATTTGTATGGAGTGTTGCCTTGTATGGGAGTGAAACATGGACGATAAGCAGTGTGGACAGAAAGAGGATAGAGGCTTTTGAAATATGGTGCTACAGAAGAATGCTGAAGATTAGGTGGGTGGATCGCGTAACTAATGAGGAGGTACTGAACCGAATTGGGGAGAAAAGAAATTTCTGGCATACCTTGACTAAAAGAAGGGATAGATTGGTAGGACACATTCTTAGACATCAAGGAATTGTGAATTTAGCATTGGAGGGAAGTGTGTGGGGTAAAAATCGCAGAGGGAGACCAAGAGACGCGTATAGTAAGCAGATTCAAGTGGATGTGGGTTGTCGTTCTTATGAGGAGATGAAAAGGCTTGCTCAGGATAGAGTAGGGTGGAGAGCTGCATCAAACCAGTCTCCGGACTGAAGACCACAACAACAACAACCTTAAAACTTGAGATATTTCTTCCCAACCTAAGTCACGCAAGTTAGCATCTCTGTATTGCATATTAGAATAGTCCCGCAGCACTGGATTCTTACGCACTTGGTCAGCTGATGCGAACATTGTCAACAATAAAGACACAAACACGCTGTAACGGAGCTGTCCGGCAGAGAGCACGTGGTTCGTGGAGCCGTCTAGTGCGCATGCGCGAGCCGAGATACGCAGCTATGCTTCGCGTGCTGAACAGGCGTGCCTGGAGATACGAGTATTATATATCCCGGCTGGAAACGACGCAAAAATTTCTTTCCCTCCAATGAAATTCGCTGTTACATTAGCCAATGAAAGACGATTTTGGCAAGCGACGTGAAAACGATATTCACTTGTTCTTTGCATGTTACAGACGCCATCTTGATTTGCCGTATATCTCACAGATTGGGTTTTATAACTCGCAGTAAACCGTTTCAGGGAAACAGCGAATTAAAGACAAACTATTAAACCATCTCTGGATAAATTTATTGTAACTAAATGTAATTAAAATCGTATTAACATTGAGAAACAAAGATGTAGAAACTGGCATATAAATCATGAAGGGACAAATCGTGTCGAGTGTCTGTAGCGTAATGGGTATAGTGGTGGATTACCAAGCCAGACATACTGTGTTCAAACCTCCTCCCAATAAAAAAAAAAATATATATTTTTTTTTTTAAATCTTGCCGTTCTTAACACATTGTAGGAGTTATTTATCCACAACACTTTGTTGTATTTTCTTATTAAAAATGTTCATATTTTTGTAAATCTATCGGATCTAAATGCATGGTCATCAGTCTGTAGCTTACAAACTACTTAAACCTAGGTAAACTAACATACGGACAAACACACACACGCCGGCCGCGGTGGCCGAGGTGACTGAGGCGCTCCAGTCACGGTCAGCACGGCCACTACGGTCGGGGGTTCGAATCCCCCCTCGGGCATGGATATTTGTGCCGTCCTAGTTCGTAAGTAGTTCATAAGTAGTTTGTAAGTTTAGGGACTGATGACCCCGTAGTTAAGTCCCATAAGCTTAACAAACATTTGAACATTTGAACAAACACACACACCCATGCCCCAGGGAGGACTCGAACCTCCACGGCGAGCAACCACGCGCTCCGCAGCGAGGGGCTTTAGACCGCTCGGCTACTCCACCGCGGCTTTTCTTATTCACATAATGGTGTTAAATTATTCAGTACTCTTCTGTGCTGTCTCAGGGGTTAGTAACATCGATTTGGTGATTTATGTGTGACTGAAGAATGGAGAATGAAATTGATGCAAGTGGTACGATCAGCAATGAGGAAAAATATTTCATGCAAATTGTCGCGCACTGAGCTACAAACATAAATTGGTTTTCCGCATGTTCCTATGTCCGTAAATGACAATGCAACTCAATGTTAAAAGTGTGGAAATATGAAGCTGACTTTTGGGTGTTAACTGTGCTCCGACATTGGCCAAGGGGACAGATTTGCAACAGGGCACGAGTTACTTTCCCTATGCCAACTAGCCACGATACATAATACTAGCCATGATACGTGATACCAGCCAGTGGAAACAGTAGGGGATAGACGTGAGCGCCGCCATTGCTCGCAGTGTCACGCAGACCGTCGCTTGACGCCGCATGCCTCGCCTTCTCGTGAGCGGCTAGACTACCTGCAACACTCGCGTGTTGTTCCGTGTTGCCGATCTGCCCCCTTGGCCAATGTTGGCGCATAGTAACATCCAAAACTACGCTTCATATTTCCAGATTTTTACCATTCAATTACATTGTTATTTATTGACATACGAAGATGCGGAAAACGAATTAATGTTTGTAGCTCAGTGCATGACAATTTGCTCGAAACAGTTTTCCTCATTTCAGATTCACTCTGTATAACGATTGGCTGGATAGGACCGCACCTTAATGTCTTCTGTATTTCCTACGTTATTTGTAAGATTCTGATGGGTTTCATCGACTGTATCCTAGTTTTAATGATTCAATGCTACCCAGATTGTGGCTAGCACTGGTTTTAGTTCAACTCATCTGATGTGGTATTTTAACCCTTTTAGTCCCACATTCTGAAATCAGCTTTGGAAAAATTAAAATTCAATGCTTCCTGCATTAGTGCAGTCCAGTAACTAAATATATGTTCTAAAATCTTTCATAAAACCATTGATTTTAAGGTCATGTGTTTCATGCACAACACAGACGTTTGTGTCGTATTTTATTACTTGGAACGTTATTTTGTCGACAGTTAACACTGCTAGATCAATAACGCTAGCATAATCTTCGCCACAGCACTAAAGACAAGTCAGTTCACTGCTGGAGTATAACAAAAGGAACCACACTCACGCTCACACTCTCAGCCACGTACAAACGGCAACGTGACATTTTTAACCTCCAATACGGACAGAGGCCTCACAAGTGGCAACACGCCGTACCAAGCGGCAAGATTTAGTACTAGAAGCATGTTCATAAAAAAAATCAACTTTGAGGGCTGACACACTAAATCCGGTATGAATCAAGTTTTACGTTGTTGTCCAGGAACAAACAACGCTGCGAATGAAAGTGTTTAGATGTATTCACTTCATATTAATTTTTAGTGCGATTGTAAACGCTAAGATTGGGCAAGTTCTATGCCCCACATTTGAGTTATGCATCACAAGTGTGAAACGCATTAAAAATAAATGAAAAGGTTGGAACCGCGACGTCTTTCATTACTAAGTTATATATATGGTGTCTCTTCTTTCGGACAGGTCTCAAAGAAGCAATCGCCACTTCTTTATCCTGAAGTTATTCAAATGTTCAAATGTTCGTAAATCTTATGGGACTTAAACTTACAAACTACTTATGAACTACTTACGAACTAGGACGGCATGGATATGCCCGAGGGGGTTTCGAACCCCCTCCCCTGAAGTTATTATCTATGTATATTCACAGAATGTACGACATTAACTACGAATCTGTAAAATTGAAAATATGTACCCAGCCGGGATTCAAACCCAGATCTCCTGCTAACCACTTTACCCCAGTGGTGTAGAGTTGAGCATAACTGCCTAGAAAGCAGACCTGGGTTAAAATTCCGGCTGGGTACACATTTTCAACTTTACCTGTTGTTGTTGTTGTTGTTGTTAAGGTCTTCAGTCCGTAGAATGGTTTGATGCAGCTCTCTACCCTACTCTATCCTCATAAGAACGGCACCCCACATCCACTTGAATCTGCTTACTGAATCCATCTCTTGGTCTTCCTCTGCGGATTTTACCCCACTCACTTCCCTCCAACGCTAAATTCACGATTCCTTTATGTCTAAGAATGTCCCACCAATCTATCCCTTCTTTTAGTCAAGGTATGCCAGAAATTCGTCTTCTGCCCTATTCTGTTCAGTACCTCTGCATTAGTTATGCGATCCACCCACCTAATCTTCAGCATTCTTCTGTAGCACCACATTTCAAAAGCCAATATTCTCTTCCTGTCCGCACTGTTTATCGTCCATGTTTCACTCCAGAACAAGGCAACACTCCACAAAAATGCCTACAGAAAAGACTTCCTTACCCTTAAATTAATATTCGATGTTAGCAAATTTCTCTTTTTCAAGAACGCTTTTCTACCCATTGCCATTCTGCATTTTATATCCTCTGTACTGCGACCATCACATGTTATTTTACTACCCAAGTAACAAAACTCGTCTACCAGCTTCATTGTTTCGTTATCTAATCTAATTCGTTCAGCATCACCTGATTCTATAAGACTGCATTCCATTATCTTTCTTTCGCTCTCGTTAATGTTCATCTAATATGCACCTTTCAGCACACTGTCCATTCCATTCAGCTGCTGTTCGAGGTCCTTTGCTGTCTCTGACAGAATTACAATGTCATCAGCAAAACACAATGTTTTTATTTCTTCCCACTGAACTTTAATCCCTATTCCAAATTTTTCCTTACTTTCCTTCACCGCCTGCTCTCTGTACAAATTGAATAACATTGGAGAAAGGGTTGTAGCCTATCTTACACCCTTCCCAACTGATGCTTCCCTTTCATGCCCTTCGAGTCTAATAACTGCGGTCTGGCTTTTGTACAAGTTGTAAATAATTCTCCTTTCCCTGTATTTTACTCCTGCTGACGTCAGATTTTGAAAGAGTGCATTCCAGTCAACATTGTCGAAAGCTTTCTCCAAATATACGAAAGCTAAAAATGTGTGTTTGCCTTTCGTTAGCCTAACTTCTAAGATAAGTCATAAAGTGATTATTGCCTGCCATGTTCCTACGTACCTCCTGAATCCAACTTCAAATGTTCACGGTTAATGTCATACATTCCATGAATACGGACGATCTAATTGGTTGCTGTAGCAGCCGACTGTAATGGCGTGGAGAGTATTTTAAGTAAAGAAATCGCACTGACGTGTTTTACGGCCCACTTTAGATTTGTAGTTTTATAAGTTTTTGCAAACATTTTGGACCAAAATAGTAATCTAAATAATGAAAAATTAGAGTGTCTGAAACCCTTGTAGGAAAAAAAAATTAGGTACTGATGGGTTCCGAACCACTAATATTCAGCGTCAGAGTCCTACACATTGCCCACTACGCTACAGCTGACAGTTAGGAATTGCGGTACTTAATCTCATACTATTGATGGCCGTTGTTAACTGATGCTAATATGGCATTTGTAGACACTAGATTATCATTTATTGTACGAATAACGACGTCTTTTTGTTAACTCTTCAGTGCACCACTGCTTTGAAATGACAATGTGTAAGTTACAATCAGAAAATCATCAAATACGCAACGCAAGATGGCGTATGCCAGAGAGTGTTCTGGGCGAGGAATGTCACATGACGTCTCCGAACGACTGGTTTTCGTCAATTTAATGGAGAGTGTCAAATCTCCGTTATTTTTTTAAATATCTCTGAAACAATACGATATATGAAAAAAAAACATAAGGAAGCTAAGTTGTAGAGAATTTTCTCCTCTACAAATTCGGTTATTCAATTTTTACGTCAGATAAACGGTTTATTTGCAATTAAAATTACATTACAAACGGCTTTTTTTTGGCATTACTAACGTACTTCTTGTCCGAAATATTTCAAAAAGCGTGGTTCTGGTCTCTGGTAGCCAACAATTAAGACTGTAAAATTTGGTGCCAATCGGTTGAACGGTTCGAACTAAAAAAGTGGGAAGACGTTACAGTCACAGACATACATCCTAAAATCGCCGTTATTTTTGGAAATATCTCTGAAACGATACAAGATATGAAAAAAACATAATAGAGCGAAGTTGTAGAGAATTGTCCCCTCTACCAATTAGATCATTCAATTTTGATGTCAGATGAACGGTTCTTTTGCAATTACAATTATATTACAAACGGCTTTTTTTGGCATTACTACCGTATTTTTTGTCCGAAAAATTTTAAGAAAGGAGGTTCTGGTCTCTGGCGACCTACAATTATGTGTGCAATATTTGGTGCAGATCGGTTGAACGGTTAGTGTTAAAAACAGGAAACACGTTACGGACAGACAGACGGACAGACATACATCCTAAAATCGCCGTTATTTTTGGATATGTCTCTGAAACGATACGAGATATGAAAAAACGTAACTGAGCAAAGTTGTAGGGAATTTTCTCCTCTAAAAATTAGGTTATTCAATTTTCGTGTCAGATGCATGGTTAAGCCGTAATTTTCATTTAAATTTCGAGCTGTTAAAAGACGATTGCAAAGGCCCACTTTTAGTGATACTTCCGTAACCTAAAGTGGGCCAATAGTAATAGTTTCAGAACTTCGTTTCTGTTAAATATTAAAAAATGCTCAGTCTCTGTTGCAGTATTTTATCCTCCAATAACGCGTTTCGCGCTGTTAGCGCATCGTCAGATTGGGCGGAGATGGAGCCACAGAACTATGCATTGCTGTGAAGGAGGTATCTTAACAATTTGTGTTGTCATTGGGCGCCATAGCAGCAGAGGAGTCGCTGTCGCGGCAGGTCCACGTTTACAACTGGGAGTACTGTTAAGAACTAAAAAACTTCTTAAGAATACTACCAGTAAGTTGTAAACGTGGACCTGCCGCGACAGCGACTCCTCTGCTGCTATGGCGCCCAATGACAACACAAATTGTTAAGATACCTCCTTCACAGCAATACATAGTTCTGTGGCTCCATCTCCGCCCAATCTGACGATGCGCTAACAGCGCGAAACGCGTGATTGGAGAATAAAATACTGCAACAGAGACTGAGCATTTTTTAATATTCAACACTGTTGCTGCACCAGCCGCCACCACAACCATCATGGAATGGAATGGAATGAAATGTACTTCGTTTCTGTTATAAACCGTGCACCTCGGAGCGCAGATGCAGAAAAAAGTCAATAGTGGAGAAATGGATTTGAGGTTTTTTTTTTTTTTTTTTTTTTTTTTTTTTTTTTTTTTTTTTTTTTTTTTTTTTTTTTAGATGTAGCTGTATGAAAGCTGTAAGAGTGTCCCGCCCCTTTCCACCTGGTGCATACCTGCCGCCACCGCGAACCTTTCTATGCCATATGTTCGGACTGCCTTAGTGCCCTGCAGAGTCTTAAGGACCCTTTCTCGAACCATCCTCTCGTGTATCGGATCCAACGCTCCCTCCAGTTGCTGGCGGATGACAGCTGTCACGTTTCTTTCCTGTGGGTCCCTGGCCATGTGGGTGTGCCCGGGAATGAGGCTGCCGACATAGCAGCCAAGGCCGCAGCCCTTTTGCCTCGCATGGCTACCTTTTGCGTCCCATCGGACGATGTTCAACGGGCTCTTCGCCGGAGTATCGTGTCGCAATGGCACAGTGCGTGGTTTTCAATGTACAACAATAAATTGCGAACTGTAAAACCGATCCCGACCGCTTGGAGTACCTCCTCACGCCCCTCTCGGCGGGAGGATGTCATCCTGGCCCGGTTGCGGATCGGTCACTGCCGTTTCGGCCACCGTCACTTGCTGTCCGCCGACGCTGCACCGCTGTGCTCCTGCGGTGAACTGCTTACGGTGCGACATGTTTTACTGTCTTGTCTTAATTTTAATAATCTCCGTGTAGACCTTCACCTACTCTGGAGGAAGTTTTAGCTGATGACACACGAGCAGCTGCTCGAGTTTTGCGTTTTATCAACTTGGCCAACTTATCCAAGGATATTTAACCCGTTTGTCATTTATGTTTCGTTTTTAGCCTCTTGTTGATGTTCTGACAGTTACCAATTTTTTTTAATTTTTGAGATAATAGCTAATGTATGTTCTTGGCTGGGCGCTAATGACCATAGAAGTTGTGCACCCTAAAACCACCAAAAAAAAAAAAAAAAAAAAAACACACACCTGGTGCATGCGACAGTGGCGCCGCCTCTGGCTGTGTCAGCTGGGCGTTTAACGGCCGGCCATCCAGCCAGCCACCTGTAGTGCTAGGCTGGTGTTTTGGTGTTTACTGCCGGCAGGACGGGCAGCGAGGGCGTACGTCACGGCAGAAAGGGTAAGAGCGGAGAGGAGAGGAGAGGAGCCATGAATTCCGCCTGAGCTGCTGACGAGGCAGGCGAGGCGGGGCGGGGGGCGTGAAAAATGTGCTGCAGAGGCAGAACAGCGGCAGCGGAGGAGCCAGCCAGATTTATTCCGCCCTAATGGCCGACTGCTCTCTCCTGGTGGCTGAGGACGCGCCCAGGGCCGAAACGACACACAGGCTCAGCAGCCTCTAACGACCACCGCCTCTTTCCCAAGTGGATTCACCTGCTTACACGAAGTCTTCTGATGTACGAAGAAGTACCGTATATTTCTAGATCTACATCTACATACATACTCTGCAAATCACATTTAACTGCCTGCCGCCGGCTGCGGTGGCCGAGGGAACTGAGGCGCTCCAGTCACGGTCTGCACGGCCACTACGGTCAGGGGCTCGAATCCCCCCACTCGGGCATGGATATTTGTGCCGTCCTTAGTGTTAGGTAGTTCATAAGTAGTTTGTAAGCTTATGGACTGATGACCCCGTAGTTAAGTCCCATAAGTTCTACAAACATTTGAAGTGCCTGCCACACGGTTCATTAACAATTGTCATAACTTTTCTCTATTCTTCTGTAATAGCGCACGGGAAGAATGAGCACCTAAATTGTTCCATTTTCCATCTAATTTCTCTTATTTTATTTGGATGGTCATGTCTCCCTAAGTAGCAGGGTGCTTGTGGTGTCGCCCACGTCCAAAGTGCGCACCACCTACCATCGCCGCACGCCGCCATGCACGCACGGCGTGGCGTTCTTACGACGTCAGCCACGAGCGCCCTCTGCTGCAACTCCGCTCGTGGCCACCACTGAACGACATCGTTCACTTGGGACTGAGATAGGAACCAGTTACCACTTCGGAATCAGATAGGCACCAGTGAAGACTTGGCTATCGGAATAGGCACTAGGCAGGCCTCTAGCTCAACTATGTATCAGCATTCTGCAGTACTGAGCTATGTAAAAGTTAAGTATTACTAAGTCTCTAAGAAATATATATCTCGTTCTAATTTACTCTAGTGTTTCTAGTTTCTGCTGTCCCACTGGCTGCTCCCCTCCGTACCTGCACAAGCGTGCGTCCTTTATTCCTGAGTCGGTCTGTCTACTCGGCCACCGACACCTACGACGGAAACGAGACACAAAAGCGGCGACGAGGCTGGGACACAAAAGTGCTAGCAAAATATTTTCACATTCAGAAGTAAAAGTCGCTGATTGAAACTTTGCAAACATCATGCCGCAATGAATAACGTCTTTCTTTTAACGATTTACACCCCAATTCCTGCAACATTTCCATGATACTCCCCCCCCCCTCCCCGTAACGTGATAAAACAAAACGAGCTGCCCTTCTCTGAACCTTCTCAATGTCTTCCGTCAGTCCCACCTGGTGAGGGTCCCACAAGGGGCAACAGTACTCCAGGAGAGGACACACAAGTGTGATGTAGGCAGTCTCTTTGGTGGAGCTGGTGCATCTTCGAAGCATTCTGTCAATAAAACGTAACCTTTGGATCGCCTTCCCCACAATACTTTCTATATATTCACACACACCTTACGGTGAATTGCGGGGTATGTATGTAGATGTAGATATCTGTTCTCTCCAGTCAAAGTTGTTCATAATTGTAACTCCTAGGTGTTTGGTAGAATCTACGAACTTAAGGTTTGACTGATTTATCGCGTAATTGGAGTTCAGCGGATTTCTTTTAGTGGTCATGTGTATTACTTCACACTTTTCTTTATTTAGTGTCAATTGCCAATTTTCGCACCATGCAGCAATTTTGTCTAAATCACTTTGCAGTTGCTTTTGATCCTCTGTTGACTTCACTAACCGATAAACGACAGAATCATCCGCGAACAATCTAAGGGAGCTATTCAGATTGTCTCCTAAATGGTTTATAAACACGAGGAAGAGTACGCGACCTATAACGCTTCCCTGTGGAACGCTATATATCACTTCTGTTCTACTCGATGACTTACCGTCAATTACAACGAACTGTGTCCTTTCTGATAAAAAATCGTGAATCCAATCGCACAATTGGGGAGATATTCCATAAGCACGCAATTTCATTAAAAGCAACTTGTGGGGTACAGTGTCAAAAGCCTTCCTGAAATCCAGAAATATGGAATCGATTTGAGATCCCTTGTCGATGGCACTTAACACTTCATGTGAATAAAGGGCAAGCTGTGTTTCGCAAGAGTGATACTTTATGAATCCGTGTTGACTACTGGTTAACAGGTCGATCTCTTCGAGGCAGTTCATAATATTCCAACAAAGTATATGTTCAAAAATCCTGCTGCAAATCGACGTCAATGAGATAGGCCTGTAATTTTGGGGATCACTCCTATTGCCTTTCTTGAATATTGGAGTAACTTGGGCAACTTTCCAGTCTTTGGGTACATCTACATCTACATACATACTCCGCAATTCACCGTAAGGTGCGTGGCGGAGGGTACACTGTACCACTACTAGGCATTTCCTTTCCTATTCCACTCCCAAATAGAACGAGGAAGAAAAGGATGCCTATATGCCTCCGTACGAGCCCTAATTTCTCTTGTCTTTGTGATCTTTACGCGAAATGTAAGTAGGCGGCAGCAAGATCGTACTACACTCAGCTTCAAATTCCGGCCCTCTAAATTTACTCAACAGAAATTCACGAAAAGAACGTCGTCTTTCTTCCAGCGATCCCCAATTGAGTTGCCGGAGCATTTCCGTGACACTCGCGCATTGGTCGAACCTACCGGTAACAAATCTAGCTGCTCGCCTCTGAACCGCCTCCATGTCTTCCTTCAAACCGATCTGCTGCGGGTCCCAAATACTTGAGCAATACTCAAGACGTGGTCGTACAAGCGTTTTATACGCGGTCTCCTTTACAGGTGAAGTAGATCTTCCCAAAATTCTCCCAATAAACCGAAGTCGGCTGTCTTACTTACTCACAACTGTCCTTACATGCTCGTTCCATTTCATATCGCTCTGGAATGTTACGTCAAGATATTTGAACGACGCGACAGCATCAAGAAGCTCACTACTAATGCTGTATTCGAACAATCCCATAATGTTTTTTCTACTCATGCGCATCACCTTACATTTTTCTACATTGAGAGCTAGCTGCCATTCTTCGCACCAACTAGAAATTTTGTCTAAGTCATCCTGCATGATATTACAGTCAGTTACAGACGACACGCTCCCATACACCACAGCATCATCAGCAAACAGCCGCAAATTACAACTTACTCTGTCCATCAGATCATTTATATAGATAGAAAGTAATAGCGGTCCTATCACACTCCCCTGGGGCACGCCTCACGATACACTCGTCTCTGATGAACACTCGCCGTCGAGAACAACGTACTGCGTTCTATTACTTAGGAAGTCTTCCAGCCAGTCACAAATCTGTGAACCTATTCCATAAGCTCGTATCTTCGTTAGCAGTCTGCAGTGTGGCACCGCGTCGAACGCCTTTTTGAAGTCGAGAAAAACACAATCCGCCTGTTGCCCTTCGTCCATGGCTCGCAAGATGTCATGTGAGAAAAGGGCAATCTGAGTTTCACATGTACGATGTTTCCTAAACCCGTGCTGATTCATGGAAAGAAGCTTTTCCGTTTCAAGGAAATTTACTATTTTCGAACTGAGAATATGCTCCAAAATTCTACATGAAACCGATGTCAACGATATTGGCCTGTAATTGTATGGGTCAGTTCTCTTTCCTTTCTTATACACGGGAGTCACCTGCGCTTTTTTCCAATCACTAGGAACTTTGCGCTGAATTAAAGATTCGCTATAAATGCAAGCTAAATAGGGAGCCAATGCCGCAGAATAGTCTTTGTAAAACCGAACTGGTATTCCATCCGGACCAGCAGAGTTTTTCGTATTTATCTCTCTCAGCTGCTTCTCTACACCGGAAATACCTACTGCTATGTCCCCCATTTCGGAATTAGTACGTTGATCAAATGATGGTAGATTTGTGCGGTCCTCCTGCGTGAAAGATTTCTTAAAGGTTAAATTTAAAACTTCAGCTTTCCGTTTGCTTTCTTCTATTACTGCCCCGGAATGATCAACTAGTGACTGGACAGTGGGCTTTGACCCGCTTATCGATTTTACATAGGACCAGAATTTTTTCGGGTTCTCGGAAAGACCTTTTGCTAAGGTATGGCTGTGATAATTATTGTATGCTTTGCGCATCGATCTTTTTATAAACGCACGAATCTCTACTAACTTTTACCTGTCATCATTTGCGTGTTCTTTTTTGAATCGAGAGTGCAACAACCTTTGCTTTCTCAGCAGCTTTCTAACATTATTATTATACCACGGTGGATCTTTTCCATCCTTAATCGTCTTTACTGGGACATATTTCTCTAACCCTTAATTAACAATGCATTTAAATTTAGTCCACAATTCCTTTACATCCATAGTCCCAGAATTAAACGATGCCCATTCATTTTCTAAGTACGATCGTAACATTTGCTTATCGGCTTTTCCCAACAAAAACACGCTCCTAGCCTTCTTGACTGGTTTATGAACTTTGGTCACCATCGACGCTATGACGATATCATGATCACTAATTCCTGTCTCTACACAGACATCTTTAATAAGGTCAGGCCTGTTTGTGGCTATAAGGTCTTTCGCTGAGTGATCGGTTGTAAATTATAGCTAAGTACGGAGCTATTGCATCAGCATACTCTGAGGGGAATCTAGTTGGTATACAATCTGGCCCGGAAGATTTGTTTTTGTTTAGTGACTTAAGTTGTTTTACTACTCCAGGACCATCTACTTCTAAGTTTTCCCATGCTGGCAAGCTGTTCTTGGATTGAATACTGGAGTGTTCACTTCGTCTTCTTTGGTGAAAGAATTTCGGAAAGCTGTGTTTAGTAATTCTGTCTTAGCAGTACTGTCGTCGGTAGTATTACCATTGCTATCACGTAGTGAAGGTATTGTTTGTGTTTTGCCGCTGGTGTACTTCACATATGAGCAGAATTTCTTTGGATTTTCTGCAAGATTACGAGACAGGATTTCATTGTGGTAACTACTATAGACTTTTCGCATTGAAGTCCGCGCTGGGTTGCGAGTTTCAGTAAAAGATTGCCAGACTTGTGGATTCTGTGTCTTTTTAAATTTTGCATGCGTTTTTCTCTGTTTCTGCAACAGTGATCTGAACTGTTTTGTGTACCACGGGGGTCAGCCCCCTCTTATTATTTGGTATAAATCTCTAGATTGCTACTGATATTTCCGCATATGGACGAGGAACAAATTTTGATCAAGATTTAATAGCTTCAGCATGTATTTGGCCTATAAGACGACCCCCAAGTTACCTTGAATGCATGCTGCACTTTTTTCCGGTTTTTTGGGATCTAAAAATACGCCTTCCACACAGATTCGGAGACAATGCTTCAGGAAGTTTGGAAAAATGCCGTTAGATGCCGCCAAAAGTAGTTTTCGTGGTTGGTACACCTGGATTTCAGCCTTTGTTGCAGTGTTGGCGGTCTGCTTTTGCTTTTGAACTTTCGTGCGTGTACTGCTACATTGTATCCGATCGGGAACAAGCAAGTTGTTTTTTACACTGCTAAGCTGAAAAAAATCACACTGACATGTTTTACGGCCCACTTTAGATTTGTAGTTTTATAAGTTTTTGCAAAGATTTTGGACCAAAATAATAAATAATTAAGGTAGTGGCAGGTTCGTAACCACCGACATTTAGCTTCATAGTCCAACGCCTTGCCCACTACACCACGGATATCAATGAAAAGATGAGTCCTTTAATCTCATACTATTGATGGCCGTTGTTAACTGACGGTAATGTGGCATTTGTAGACACTATATTATCATTCATGGTTAGAAAAAGAAAATCATAAAAATACGCAACGCAAGATGACGTATGCCAGAGACAGTTCTGGGCGAGGAATGTCACGTGACATCACCGAACAGCTGCTATTCATTAATTCTATGGAGGGTGTCAAATATCCGTTATTTTTGCAAATTATCTCAAACGATACGAAATATGAGAAAAAAAAAGAAATCATAAGGGAGCTAAGTTGTAGAGAATTTTCTCCTCTACAAATTGAGTTATTCAATTTTCGTATCAGATTCAATTACAATTACAAACGGATTTTTTTTGTATTATTTTTTGTCGGAGAAATTTGAAAAAGGGAGGTTCTGGTCTCTGGTGATCTATAATCATGTCTAAAATTTGGTGCTGATGGGTTGAACGGTTCGTCTTAAAAACAGGGAACACGTTACGGACAGACAGACAGACATACATCCCAAAATCGCCGTTATTTTTGCAAATATCTTTGAAACACTATGAGATATGGAAAAAAAACATAAGAGAGCAAAGTTGCAGAGAACTTTCTCTACAAATTCGGTTATTGAATTTTCGTGTCAGATGCATGGTTAAGCCGTTATTTTCATGTAAATTTCGAGCTGTCAAAAGACGATTGCGAAGGTCCGCTTTTAGTGTTACTACCGTAACCTGAAGTGGGCCAAAAAAAAGGAATTTCTTTTCGCCGACATGACGTGTAATCGAAAATTGCCCAAACCAGAAGATAAGTTGAAGGATTTCGAAGGAAGCCGCAATTGTTGTGTATAGCTCCGAAATATTTTAACCCTTTCACTACTCCGTATGTAAATTTACTCTAATCGTTTCAGAGCGACTCTGGATATATTGAGAAATTATTTTTGACAAGCGACATTGTAAAATGAAACTGCATTGTAAGTTATTCTATTCCTGCTTTATGACATATAGGTTATCGTATGTACCCTTGTCCATTCAATAAATTAATAAAGCTCGTAAAGCAAATTTTTTATTTTTTTAATTGGACATAACTTTGTTTTCCTAAATCTTTCCTCTACGATGTAAATTTCATCAGGGTAATATCGCAAATGTGATGCACAACGCGGCTTCGACCTCTAAACGATATATATAGAATCGATAAGTTTCGAAACGATATGTATGGAATAAGCCAATGTTTCTGAACCGGAGATTAGCGTTAACAAATTTCTTGTTTGGCCTATACCTAATAGCGTAGCCTGTTCGATACGTATTGTTTCGATACTTAACCGGTTCGATGTATATCGTTTGGAAGTCGAAGCTGCGCTATGCAACACATCTGCGAAATTACCAATTTCAGACTAAATTTCAATCTAATTTTTGGACCGTCGGATAAGACGACCTCGGTTTTGGGGACTTTTTTAATGATTCAGCCATCGTCTTATCTGCGGAAATATACTGTAGTTCATTTTAACAGCCAGATTTAAAAACAATCCACTTCACTTTAGATGGGGAAGATCAAACATAAATATTTTACTTAGCGTTGTTCTTGAAGATGGACATTTGCGTTGTTGATGCTCAGCATTCAGCTGAATAGTATTACATGTTTCATTATAGTTACTTCAATAAAAGATGCATATCAGTGGTTATGGAAACTATTTTATTTACATTTATATGAAAATTAAACGAGACACGTAGTCGCACAATGTCTAAAAATTCAGTAGCAGGTAACAGGTGCAACTATGAACAGAGTGACAAAACATGGCTTCTCTTCAACAGAACTACAAAATAAGACGAATAACAATGTTCTGCAGTTATTAAGTAACTAATACAGGAGGATTTGAAATATGTCAAAATGTTTAACTTGAAATATTACATTTACATTAGTAATATTTACTTTAGTTTGTGTTTTATGAAATTTGTATTTAATGTGGTAGGCAAATTAAGAGTTATGTGTTGACTAATTTTAAACTTACTCAAGTTATTTATATTATTTGCTTTGAAGTGCACACACATCTGTTTTGAAAATATTGTGTAGGTATGCTATTATTGAGACATTTAATTTTAATGTATTTCAATTTGTGGTCTAACTTTTTATAAATGCGGATTTGTATAAAGTCATAGTAGTTTTGTTTGTTTCGGAGATAGTTTCTTAGTACCAACGGTTTATTAAATGTTGTGTGTGAAAAATGATCAGTATTTAATTTAGGATCCAGTGATGTATAAAACATGGTCTGCCATAATTTATTTAAACAAAAGGTAAATATGTAATAACGGTGTGCAATAGTTCTAAATGTAGTAGTGTTATTTTTATACAAATACTAGCTGAAAACCCGTCGTTGCCCGGGTATTTATTTATTTATTCCTACTCATTTTTCAGGTATATACTGATTTGTATAAGGGCTATATGTCTGTAAAATCTTTTGGGAATACAGTTAGTAGTAAAGAAGTAGGCTAATAGATTAAAGCTCGGTGCGGGAAGGAGCGGTTTTCTATGATCGTTCATACTTATGAACTGTCTACTTCATGTTAATATGCAAAGTGGAAGTTTTTGTGGGCCCACAGTGCTTGGATTCATGCATTGAGGATGGTCAGACACTGACCGAAATCGATCTGTATCTTGTCTAATATATAAAGCAGAGTGTCCGTATATTTCTACGTGTTGCATACAAATGTACAGTCTTGTTCCAGTCTTTATGAAATTTTGTACACGTAAGCTTCAATCCATGAGGACGGTCGGCGTAAGTGTAAGAATCACGTAAGATATATAGTTCACGAGATATGACGTCATAAACAATGAGATGCGCGGAAAACTGCTGCATCAAACGACAATGCTGCTCATTTTCTCCTAAAGCATTGTGCCGATTTCAACCGAATTTGGTACACACATTCCTCACCGTGGGGTAACAATTGCTGCATGGTTAAGAATCACATACGGCACATGGTTCAAAAGAAATTACGTCATAACCAATAGAAATAGCAAAAAATGCCATATAATGCGGTGAGACTTTCGAAATACACTGTATGATAATGACAGTACTTAGCGACTTGCAACAAACTTCAAACATAATTTCAAACCTTTATTAAAATTTTTCTCGCTGACAACCATAGCAAAGAGACGAAAGGGCCGGCAGCGGTGGCCGAGGGGACTGAGGCGCTCCAGTCACGGTCTGCACGGCCACTACGGTCGGGGGTTCGAGTCCCCCCTCGGCCATGGATATTTGTGCCGTCCTTAGTAATAGGTAGTTCATAAGTAGTTTGTAAGCTTAGGGACTGATGACCCCGTAGTTAAGTCCCTTAAGTTGTACAAACATTTGAACATTTGAATTTGAACGAAAGGATAAGAATTTCTCGCTTACTACTTTTCCGCTGTTTATGGAGTAAACTACGACATTCGGTATGACGTTAGAATCTGTAATTCGTACACTATAAATTGCAGGCGCACGAAATCTTACAAACAGTATACAAACATGTAGTTGAATGAACCTTCTAAATTGTATCAAAGTACGACACGTAGTTCATGGGGAATGAGCACATAAACTTTTGTGTCTCAGCCTCGTCGCCGCTTTTGTGTCTCGTTTCCGTCGTAGGTGTCGGTGGCCGAGTGGAATGAGACCGACACAGGAATAAAGGATGCACGCTTGTGCAGGTAGGAGGTGACCAGCCAGTGGGACAGCAGAAACTAGAAACACTAGAGTAAATTAGAACGAGATATATATTGCACAGAGTTTATACAATACTTAACTTTTACATAGCTCAGTACTGCAGAATGCTGATACATAGTTGAGCTAGAGGCCTGCCTAGTGCCTGTCCGATAGCCAAGTCTTCACTGGTGCCTATCTGATTCCGAAGTGTTAGCTGGTTCCTATCTCAGTCCCAAGTGAACGATGTCGTTCAGTGGTGGCCACGAGCGGAGTTGCAGCAGAGGGCGCTCGTGGCTGACGTCGTAAGAACGCCGCGCCGTGCGTGCATGGCGGCGCGCGGCGAAAGTAGGTGACGCGCTCTTTGGACTTGTGCGACACCACATAAACAGTAATGTTCCGCTGTTTATGGACAAAAACTACAGCATTCAGTATGACGTTACAATTTTTAATTTCTACACTGCAAATTGTAGCCGCAGAAAATTTTACAGACAGTATACAAGCATATAGTTGCGGATACCTTCCAAATTTTATCACAGTATAAGCAGTAACGATCAGGAAGAGCGCCCCATCAAGCACGAAGTTTGGATCTATACTACTAATTGTATTCCCTAGAGATTTTACATACAGCCCTTATACAAATGAATATATACCTGAAAATGGCAGGAATAAATAAATAAATATCCGGGCAACGCCGGGTATTCAGCTAGTTGTATATATAAAAAAAAATCGTACTGACGTGTTTTACGGGCCACTTTGGATTTGTAGTTTTTGCAAACATTTTGGACCAATATAATAATCTAAATGATAAAAAATTGTCTGAAAACCTATAAGAAAAAAGATTGTAGTGGCGGTTTCCGAACCATCGACCTTTGCGTCATAGTCCAACACATTGCCAACTACGCTTCAGCTATCAATCAAAAGTTGATTCCTTTAATCTCGTACTATTGACGGCCGTTCTTAACAGTTACTACTATGACATTTGTAGACACTAGATTATCATTTATCGTACGAAGATCGATATGTTTTTGTTAATTCGTCAGTGCGCCATTGCTTTGATATCACAACGTGTAAGTTACAATAAGAAAATAATCAAATACGCAACGCAAGATGGCGTATGCCAGAGAGAGTTCTGGGCGAGGAATGTCACGTGACATCTCCGAACGGCTGGTTTTCGCTAATTCAATGGAGGGTGTCAAATCTCCGTGATTTTTGCAGATATCTCTCAAACGATACGAGATATCAAAAAAACGTAAGGGAGCTAGGTTGTAGAGAATTTTCCCGTCTACCAATTAGATTATTCAATTTTCGCGTCAGGTGAACGGTTCGTTTGCAATTAAAAGTATATTACAAACTTTTTTTGTATTACTGCCGTATTTTTTGTTCGAAAAATTTGTAAAAAGGGAGGTTCTGGTCTCTGGCGGCCTACAATCAGGTCTGTAAAATTTGGTGCTGATCGGTTGAACGGTTCGTCTTAAAAACAGGGAACGGACAGACAGACATCCCAAAATCGCCGTTATTTTTGCAAATATCTTTGAAACGCTACGAGATATGAGAAAAACATAAGAGAGCAAAGTTGTAGACAATTTTCTCCTCTACAAATTCGGTTATTCAATTTTTGTGTCAGATGAATAGTTAAGCCGTTATTTTCATTTAAATTTCGAGCTGTCAAAAGACGATCGCAAAGGCCCACTTTTAGCAGTAGAACCTCTCAAACTCGACACAATGTGAACTTAAGGGTTGTCGAGTTTTGAGGTTGTCGAGTTTTAGGGAACTTCAATAAAAACGCTTATTTAGAGTATTAAAATTGTACATTTACTGATTTATTATATAGAATTATATATTTATATCAACATTTATAACTTATAATCAAAAAATAAAAATAAAAAATTGAGTCAAAAGACCTAGTAGAATCTCAAAATAAAGTGTTCATTACAATTACTACTGAAGTTGTTTATGCTGCATATAAAAAGTCCATCACAGCTAGTTATGGGAAGTTTTCTGAACACTGTAAATGAAATCTTACTGAAGTCGTTTGAAAAACCCTGTGACTGAAGACTGCTTTTCTTTCTCCACACGGCGTCTTGCAGCTTGACCACGGAGTCGCCTGAGGAGCAGAATCTCCATTCGATTCGCATTTTGCTGCTCTAAGTACTGCAATGTCCGTTCAACAAATTTCACAGCCTCAATGTGGCTAACTTTTCTTTCTTGTCGATGGTCCTCTTCCTATTCTTCCGAATCGACACCGTTCTATGTCACGCCCTTTGACAGCTGGGATGATTTCATCTTCTCCCAGTGGTTCTGATGCTCTGTCGAGATCCATCCATCCATTCATTGACATCATTGCTTGAAGACTCTTCACACCCTGGGATTTTTTTCAGGAGTTGAATCAAGTCGGTATTTTCAGAATTGATTCCATCGTCACGCGACAAATCATTACCTGCGTGATCTAGAAGTTTCCTCCAAGAACGAATGAGGGTTATGGTCTCAAGCTCGCGGCCTCACGTTAAGTGGCCACAGAAATCACGGAACGTGTGCAAACAATAGCCCGCACCAGCTGGGCAGGTAACCTAGTCTCAGTCTCTAGCGCTCTCGGGCGGCCTATGTAGTGATGGAACGATTGACGTTATGGACGGTGTAAAAAAAAAAAGAAAAAAATATTAATTCACCAGCCTTGTCGAGTTTTACGGAATGTAGAGTTTTCGGGAATCGAGTTTGAGAGGTTCTACTGTACTAACGTAACCTGAAGTGAGCCAAAATAAGAGATTTCAGTACGTCCGAAGGTGGTTCTCCCAATTTTAATAATTTTTATTTTGGGTGTCCAGTAGTTGGTGTTTGTAACGTTGGCAGTGAATATGTAAGGAGCGCGCGACACAGCAGAAACGTTACAAACCTGATTGGGTGTGGCCGTCAAAGTACCTGCATTGTATGGACAGCTGACACGTTACGCTCGACAAGCCGCGACTGCCACACTACATCAGCAGATGTGGCAGGCGTACAGTGGCGTATCAGACCCACACAGTGCCCACAACCTGTGCGATGGAAAGAGCGACCTGCAGCCGGCGAATGGTACAGTGGTGCACACAGAACAAATTACAGATGGCAGCACATAAGACACTCTACATATTACTAAAAGGAACCCTAATCAGGGACCTAACAATAAAACACAACAACATCAAAATACGCAGAAAACACAATACACGTTATCTTAGTGTCCAATTGGACGAACGCTTGACCTTTAATGTACATATACGACTGACGACCGACAGGGCCACCAAGATGACCCAAAAACTTGCCAGGCTAAACACCACAACGTACAGACTACCTACACAAACACTACGTACATACCACATAGCCCTCTTCGAGTCAGTAATCTGCTTCGCGGCCAGTTCATGGGCACAGTGTCTGGCACTACAGACCAACATTGCCACTGTTAGGAAAGGTCAAAGAAGTGTTCTATTAAGGCTAACTGGAGCCTTCAACACTACCTCAGACGAAGCACTCTGGGGATACCACCAATAGACCTTACCATGCGACTAAGAGCTGCTATGTACTGGCTGAAGGCGGGCAAATACAAGGTCCACGAACTTGTTGGACAAGAGATAACAGAACGGAGGCAACTAATTAAATGGAGAATGGACACATGGCAAAGGGAATGGGAAAACTGCGAGAAAGGAAGACGTGCCTAAGACTTTTTCCCGAATATAAGGGAACGTCTTCGAATGGGTTATATCAATCCCAGCCGGGGTATGATCCACTTCCTAACGGGACACGGCCCCTACCCCACACACCTCACACGTGTGGGTCTCAGTGACAATCCATGCTGTACGTGTGGAGAAATTGGGACCCAGAACACACTGTCATACACTGTCAGCTCTACAAAACACACATTCACACTATGTTTGACACGACTAAAGACCTAAACGAACTAATAAGAGATAAGAACGGATGGGACATAATGAACAGGCTGACGGACGAAGTCTCACTACAAAAAAAACACGAGTACACACAGAACGTAAGACGTAATGCAACACGAAACGCCCACAACAGAAGACAAAACACTTACGATGAATCTGACAGTGAAAGCACAAACAGTACAGATTACACCACAGATGACAGCCCCGACACAGAGGATGTATAAATACTTGCGAAATGTAACCTACAGATAGAGCTAATCATAAGAGTCTCAAAATGAGAAAACTCCAGGATGGCAGGGCTCGAAGTAAATTCCGAGGCCTCCCACCCTGGACTTTCCTCTCTTATTCTTCAGACTGTCACTCAAAGCAATCTTTCCTATCTTCTATTATTCTCTTCTTAAAATAGTTGATGTTTTTAAGTTGCCTTTCTATTTTCCTTATAAGTTTTTACGCTTTTCTTTGTATTATTTATCTAATTACTGTAAATGTATAAAGAAAATAATGTATCATAGTCGCATAAATGTATCACATAGATTGTGTAATCACGACCAGCTATATACCCAAAGGCAGCTGGTTCGCAAGAAGGGTAAATAAATAAATAAATAAATAAACCCCCTTCAGCTACTGACCTGTACACGCAATCGTATCGTCTGATGCACTTTCACTATTTCTGCAATAATAAATCTTGTGCGGATTCGTTAACTGTAGGAGGGTGTCAAACGCGTCCACTGACTGTGAGGTGATGCTCCATTTTGATCTATGCTTTAACCTCAAGTGTTTCTGCACTATTAATGTTATCTATCTCTGTTTGTTAAATATATATACAGGGTGTTTCACTAAGTGTGTTTGCCTCTGTAACTTATAAAACAATAGGTGACGGGAAATTTTTAATGCGGTAGGTCTTTTGTGACCCAGTCTCGTCGCCGCTTTTGTGTCTCGTTTCCGTCGTAGGTGTCGGTGGCCGAGTAGAATGTGACCGACACAGGAATAAAGGACGCACGCTTGTGCAGGTAGGAGGTGAGCAGCCAGTGGGACAGCAGAAACTAGAAACACTAGAGTAATTATAACGAGATATATATTTCTTAGAGACTTAGTAATACTTAACTTTTACATAGTTCTTGACTACAGAATGCTGATACATAGTTTAGGTAGAGGCCTGCATACTGATGAGTCCTAGTGCCTATCCGATAGCCAAGTCTTAACCCTTTCACTGCGGCGCCATGACTGCTGCGCCGTGCGCTGTGGACGAGCGCCAGCTGTACGACTACGGCGCATTTTCCGCACTCCCCACTGTGGACGAGCCTGTTGTACGCTACTCTGTTACTGAAGGGTTGTAGCTCCCAAACTAACAGTGACATGAATGTAGTTCAAATTGATCTGGACGCAGCTGGTTTCAACGAATCCAAGGCAAGATAGAACATTTTTTTCGTAAATTGTGAAAGATCCAAGTTTTGGATTCAGCTTTGGTGGGGTGTGGACTATAAACGCCTATTTCACTTGTTAAATAATATTTATTTACAATTGCTTTACGTTACATTTCAGTAGCATTACATTACAAGAATATCATTTCACAGTGTTAAATTTCAAAAATTCTTTTGTATGTGGTAAATCTTGAAGCAGGGAAAGGCGCAAATAATGAATTTGTTTATTCCAAAACGGCTACGTTTAGCAGGTATATAATGATTTATTTTTAGCCTGCATTGAATAAAACAAGATTTTCATCTTGCATAATTTTTCATAAGGATATAAATTTTCCTTATATTGTTTTCTGAAGTGGTCAATTACTGGCCTTAGCTTATACAAATAGTCACTGTCGTGAGGCTCTTCGTTACTGGTGAAATGTAAAAACCGCAAGACATGTTGAAATCGCTCTAGGAAGCAGTTTAAGAAATATTGGTGCATGAATAACTGGATTCTCAGACCAATATTCAGACAGGCTCAGTTTTTTTACTCTTGTCGTGATAAACATAGTGGCAATAAAGATGTAAATATCATTTTCATTCACGTCGCTCCATGCTCTTTGGATCCTTTCTGGAACGCGACCACCAGCCACAATTTGGGAGAAGTATCTGTTAGTTTCCTCACACAAAATGTTTATGAAATCTGTTCTAAGGAACAACTGAAAGAAACTTAGCATGCTGTCACTGTGTACGATACCATTCAGTCCAGAGGCAGCTGCGCCAAACGCGTGTTTCTTCGGATTCAAGTTGTCATTTTTCCACTTTATTTTTTCCTTGTTCGGTGCTTCTACTGCCTCTGCGTCTATCTCATTATCTGTAGATTCGTCTTCTGTGCACAAATCCAACTCTGTGGATGTCAATGGAACAGCAGGAGTAGCAAATGTTCGTGATGTAGAAGCAGCTACAATAGCCGTTTCCTGTTCGTCAGATTCGGACGAAGATACACTTTCATCCTCAAAGTCACTACCCAGTATTAGGGAAAGAGCTTCCTCCACAGTATATCTCTTCTCCGCCGTATCACTTCTAGTAGAAACTGAGGTTAACAACACGTCATATATAAACAAGGAGGGAAACGAGCAGTACAACTCAAGCAAACCCACGCTTTGAAACTGATTGCAAATGCCATCTAGTTAAATGCAGACTATCAACAAAGCCGCTAGATGGTGCATAAGTCAAACTTCCACACAAGTCGAGCGTAGTGAAGCGCAGAAATATGACGCGAGGCGGAACTGCTACAGCAGTCCACCGGCTTGGAGCGCACTCACTCCCGACTTCTGCCAAAGTTCACCGTAGCGAAAGGGGTAACTGGTGCCTATCTGATTCCCAAGTGTTAACTGGTTCCTATTTCAGTCCCAAGTGAACGATGTCGTTCAGTGGTGGCCACTAGCGGAGTTGTAACAGAGGGCGCTCGTGGCTGACGTCGTAAGAACGCCGCGCCGTGCGTGCATGGCGGCGCGCGGCGAAAGTACGTGGCGCGCACTTTGGACTTGTGCGACACCACAAGGTCAACACAAGAAATGTTACATTTTCTGCGGAGCTATGAACATAGTTTATTGTATCATTTTCGAAAGAGTTACACCACAAAGATATAATTTTTTAAATGGAACAATACTTCTTTCTATCGTGCATTGGATTCGTTTAAACCAGCTGCGTCCAAATCAATTTAAACTACATTCCTATCACTGTTAGTTTGGGAGCTACAACCCTTCAAAGTTTAGGGGGCGGAGGCTACGACAGCCTAGCTGACTGGCCGAGTGGCTATCCCCTGGGGCACGGCCCACTGTCTCATGACCACCAGCCAGTCAACTACGCTGTCGTAGCCTCCGCCCCCTAAACTTTGAAGGGTTGTAGCTCCGAAACTAACTGTGGTGTCGCAGAAGTCCAAAGTGCGCGCCACGTACTTTCGCCGCGCGCCACCATGCACGCACGGCGCGGCGTTCTTACGACGTCAGCCACGAGCGCCCTCTGCTGCAACTCCGCTCGTGGCCACCACTGAACGACATCGTTCACTTGGGACTGAGATAGGAACCAGTTAACACTTCCGAATCAGATAGGCACCAGTGAAGACTTGGCTATCAGTTAGGCACTAGGCAGGGCTCTAGCTAAACTATGTATCAGCATTCTGCAGTATGTGAAAGTTAAGTATTGTATAAATTCTGTGCAATATATATCTCGTTCTAATTTACTCTAGTGTTTCTAGTTTCTGCTGTCCCACTGGCTGCTCACCTCCTACCTGCACAAGCGTGCATCCTTATTCTTGTCGGTCTATTTATACTCGGCCACCGACACCTACGACGGAAACGAGACACCAAAGCGGCGACGAGGCTGGGACACAAAACTAACAGTGATACAAATGTAGTTTAAATTGATTTGGACGCAGCTGGTTTCAACGAATCCAATTCACGATAGAAAAAAAAACTATTGTTGCATTGTTGTTGTGTTGTTGTGGTCTTCAGTCCAGAACTGGTTTGATGCAGCTCTCCAACCTACTCTATCCTGAGCAAGCCTTTTCATCTCCTCATAAGAACGACAACCCACATCCACTTGAATCTGCTTACTATACGCGTCTCTTGGTCTCCCTCTGCGATTTTTACCACACACACTTCCCTCCAACGCTAAATTCACAATTCCTTGATGTCTAAGAATGTGTCCTACCAATCTATCCCTTCTTTTAGTCAAGGTATGCCAGAAATTTCTTTTCTCCCCAATTCGGTTCAGTACCTCCTCATTAGTTACGCGATCCACCCACCTAATCTTCAGCATTCTTCTGTAGCACCATATTTCAAAAGCCTCTATCCTCTTTCTGTCCACACTGCTTATTGTCCATGTTTCACTCCCATACAAGGCAACACTCCATACAAATGCCTTCAGAAAGGACTTCCTTAGGCTTAAATCAATATTCGATGTTAACAGATTTCTCTTTTTCAAAAACGCCTTTCTACCCATTGCCATTCTGCATTTTATATCATCTGTACTGCGACCATCATTTGTTATTTTACTGCCCAAGTAACAAAACTCATCTACCTCCTTTATTGCTTCGTTTCCCAATCTAATTCCTTCAGCATCACCTGATTTTCTTAGACTGCACTCCATTACCCTAGTTTTGCTCTTGTTGATGTTCATCTTATATGCGCCTTTCAGCACACTGTCCATTCCGTTCAATTGCTCTTCCAGGTCATTTGCTGTATCTGACAGAATTACTATGTCGTCGGCAAAACGCAATGTTTTTAATTCTTCACCCTGAACTTTAATTCCTTCTCCAAATTTCTCCTTGCTTTCCTTTATAGCTTGCTCAATGTGCAAATTGAATAACATGGGAGAAAGGCTACAACCTTGTCTTACTCCCTTTCCAACCACTGCATCCCTTTCATGCCCTTCAACTCTGACAACCGCTGTCTGGTTTTTATACAAGTTTTAAATAACCTTACGCTCCCTATATTTTACTCCTGCTTGCTTCAGAACTTGAAAGAGTTTATTCCAATCAACATTGTCAAAAGCCTTCTCCAAATCTACAAAAGCTAGAAATGTTGGTTTGCCTTTTCTTAATCTATCTTCTAGGATAAGCCGTAAAGTGAGTATTGCCTCCCGTGTTCCTACATTTCTCCTGAACCCAAACTGATCTTCCCCGAGGTCGGCTTCTACCAGCTTTTCCATCCTTCTGTGTATAATTCGTGTTAATATTTTGCAACCATGACTTATTAAACTGATGGTTCTGTAGTTTTCACACCTGTCTGCACCCGCTTTCTTTGGAATGGGGATTATAACATTTTTCTTAAAGTCTGAGGGTACTTCGCCTGTCTCATACATCTTACACACAATGTGAAACAATTTTGTCATGGCTGGTTCTCCCAGATACTTCAGTAGCTCTGACGGGATATCATCTACTCCAGGGGCCTTGTTTCGACTTAGATCTTGCAGTGCTCTGTCAAATTCATCTCTCAGTATAGTATCTCCTTTTTCATCTTCATCTACATCCTCTTCCCTTCCTACAATAGTGTTTCGAAGTTCATTTCCTTTGTAGAGCCCCTCTATATACTCTTTCCACCTTTCAGCTTTCCCTTCTTTGCTGAGAACTGGTTTTCCATCAGTGTCCTTGATATTCATAGAGCTGTTTTTCTTATCGCCAAATGTTTCTTTTATTTTCCGGTAGGCTGTATCTATTTTTCCCCTATTTATACATTCTTCTACATCCTTGCATTTGCCTTCTAGCCATTCCTGCTTAGCCATTTTGCACTTCCTGTCAATCTCATTTCTTAGTCGTCTGTGCTCCATTTTCCCTGTTTCATTTGCTGCATTTAAAAAATGATATCTTTGTGGTGTAACTATTTGCAAAATGATACAATAAACTATGTTCATAACTCTGCAGAAAGTGTAACATTTCTTGTGTTGACCTTCCGCATTAAAATTTTCCGTCACCTAGTATTTTATAAGTTACAGAGGCAAACACAGTTAGTGAAACACCCTGTATATATATATATATATATATATATATATATATATATATATATATATATATATATCAATGATCAGTGCCCCACGTTTATGCATGTTTGCCCTCATATTTATGTGTTTCCACCCGTGTGTTTGAACTTGTATGTTCATGTCAATGTCGAAGGTTGCTTTTGATAATAATTTAGCTGCCGCTCAATGGCTTACAGTCTCCGCCTCCGCTCTACGCCTCGTTCACTTTAATTAAGAACGCATGACTTCGTTTGTCGTCTGCTCTAGCGTCTGCTGGTTGGCCAGAGACAAGCTTACTTGGCGAGGTGGCCGTACCGACCTAATCTTGGACGAAAGAGGTGACAGGAGACCTCTCTGGGAGCGGTTGTAGGCGGAAGTGTCTTGGCCAGGTAGCAACGGTTGCTAAACATTAGTCTCTGAACGCACTCTGCGTCGCTTTTAGCGCGATCTACATCTGGTGTATGCCGGTGGGAGGGGGTGAGGTTTCTCCAAGGCCTTAGAGCTTCACCACAGTCTAACACATACAGTCCCGACACTCACTGCTGTAAAGTTGTTACCAACTGACAATTGCTGCGACGCTAGCGCTCCTAGCGGTGGGCAAGGTGCCGAAGGAGTGATGTTTGTTTATAATCGCTTTTGTACGTAATTAACGAAATACGTACTATAATTTTTGCGTTACAAGCATTTTTCAAACATCGAGAGATAAACATAATTCGGAAATTAACATAAAAACAGCCTCATTCAAATGATTCAAAGGTATAAAGAACACCACCATCATGAACAAATACTTACGAATATGTGTATATTTGCAGCTTATTTCGCTGAAAGTAAGTTGCATATAAACATAATGGTATAATAAATCTCTATTATGGTATGTTCTTACTATTACAGCCAGTTTTTGACGTGTATCAATTCGGAACGGATTCTAATGATTCTCACATTTCTACACGTCACTCGTCTTTCTTCTACGTGCATATTCTTTGAAGTGTAATTACTTTAGCTTTAAAAAACCAATGTTTTGATGATTCTTGCCGTTTCAGATGGTTCAGATGTAGCAACAATTGTGGAATTGGGCTTTTCTTTGTTGGAAAACAAATTGGTTACTTTTATCGTTATATTGCCATGTCTGTGACGTTTTTCCTTCAGCTACAGCTGTGATGGTTGATTTGGTACGTTAAATACCGTATTTATTGCATAATATTGCATATATATATATATATATACGTTTTCTATGTTCCGCCCTCGCCGATTTTACTGGAATTTTAATGAAGAATACTGAACGTTCCTGCGTAGAAATTGACGTCTCTCTGCCAAAGGTCATGTCTCCTGGGGTTTCCTAGGCATTTTTATTTTTAATAGAAAATGATATTACTCATTTAAAGCCTGTATGTTACAGGATGATTGTAAATTAACTGTCCTGTAATGCAACGTTTCGTACCTTATCAGGGATCTCATGAAACTTAAGAAAGACAAATGGGTAGCTATTTTTGAATTATTACCTATTTATAAGGCACTACATACGTTCCATAATGTAAAACGTATACTGAAGTCAATCTAAACGATACTATTCGCACTCAGCAACTACCGTATTCAGAAACGTAGCTTGCCGGCCGCTTGGAGCGCTGCTATCGCAGCGTATAACAAAAATCTGTGGGAGTGTCGTGACTGTATGTGTTAGACTGTGGCTTCACTCTGGACTCTTCATTTGGCTCCGACCAGTGGCGTAGCTACGCCACCAAGGGCCCCGGGGCAAAAATGACATTGGGGCCCTCTTTAAACTAAAACCGCATACGGATGCAAAAGTATTTCTTCAGCTCCTTTCTGCCCACTGTAAGAAATAAGGCAAACCTAAATACTGCCAAGTAAATTATGTGTCACGCAACAGATAATACAGTTATAAATGTAAAAGTTTGTTTGTTTGGTATGCTTTTACGCAAGAATTTACTGGGTGCATTTGAATGAAATTTTGCCGAGGGATAAAGTTAGATCTGGTGGGCAGGACATGCAGATACAACGACCCCATGCGCCATACCGATCAGACTTATTTCGTTTAAAGCCCAGTCAAAGAAGGAAAATAAATGAAATATTCGAGAAGGATGGTTTCAGCAAAAGGAAGTTGCCGGATTTTGTATGATAAAACACTTTGTATTGAGCCATGCCGCTACCAGGCTGTATGAAGTAATAAGTAAAATAACGTAAATCGACATTTTCGCTTATGACTGGGGCAGAGGGCAGCGTCTAGAACGCACAATTCACTATTGTGACAAAGTAACCATATTTTCTCTTCTTCTTTCATGCTTTTCAGAGTGCAGTTGGTTACAGCACTTCATTGGGTTACAGCACTCCCTTGGGGGAATTCACTATACAAACAGTTTAGTTACCATAATAATACCATTCTGTAATAATTCAAATGTGATCACACTGTGTAAAACTTACTGCTAGTAATTCGCCGCCATTGGTTGTTATATCGCAAAGATTGTCAGCCATGGCAACTCCGACTGCAACCGACAACACTCTAACGATAGGAGGGTCGCGTCATAGTGGACAAGCAATAGACATTGTTATGTTTATATCGTGAGGTGGGAATAAAATTTGGATTTCACTTCATACATATGAGGTTTGTTGCTCAGGGTTCAAAAAGTTAATGAAAATCCTTAATTTAACTAAAATATTATATACCGTAGATCGTCGATTATCCGAAGTGATTGGGAGACATGGATGTTCGGAAAACTGATTATTGGTATAAGTTAATCAAACTGTACATTTCTATTCGCCAATAAGAAGTACTGTAGAGTAAATGTATTTATTCAGTATTTGGAGGTCCTCGATCCTTCGCACAGCGCCGAGCGGCACGCCGCAACACTTGGAGGGCGCAGTGAGCAGCTTTGATGCTTCCTCTGCTTCTGTGCCGATTGTTGTACACAGCAACTGGCGACTTGGAAGATCAGCAGCACCACCGAGCGGCGTCTAGTGAAGGCCACACTAAAAGCAATGTTCCGCCACCCGGTGGCCCAAAGCGGCTACTGTGGGACACTTGGTTTGAGGGCAGACGGCGATAATGGACGGTAGGGTGGGAGAGCGAAAACAAAAAAATCGATAGTCTATTGTACTTTTCTCAAACGTCGCTCACGGAGGCCGAGGAGCCCATAGAGCTCGGGGGTCCCAGGGCACAGCCCCGACTAACCCTATGATAGCTACGCCACTGGCTCCGACGACTGTGGAAGTACTCCGCTAAATCATGCTGAGGGGAAGGCGTGCTGTTAGAACTTCGATTTCTTCGTGATCAGGCAGTCTTGGTTTTTCAGTGATAGTTCTCTTGAGCAATTCTTTTGCTATGCGAGGCGAAATGTTTCTTAATTTATAGAACTCGAATATTCAGAGAAAATTTATTATTTTCATTTTCATGCCAGTGATGATTGGGTGTCCAGTTTTGCTCAAGTTAGAATACACGTGTGTGGCCTTCAGCCTTTGTGTAAACTTAGTGTGTTTGAATTTCCTTGCTGTTTTTAACTCACATTTTCACCTCATTTCTGTATCTGCGAGTATGCTAAATATTTATTAGATTTTCTTGTTCGATTCCATCTTTCCTGTCTTGTATGACAGATTGCACCATGTGCTTTCGTAACGGCCATTACTTCAGCCTTCAGCCATGGTTTTATTAATACTAGCTTTCTTCTATACGAATTCTCGCGTGTGCTTTACTCGCTTATTCAAGAATAATCTCTGTAAATGCTATGAAATCCGGCATGGTCGCACACCACATGGTACTTAACAATAGTATGCCGCTGACTTCCCACAAGAGTTCGTTTAGTGTACAGTGTAATTAAATTTGTAATCAAGACACGAACCATCTTGTCTAGACGCCGCTTCATTTCACCACTGCTTTCGTATGTTCAAGCATTGTAATGTACCGCCTATCTTCATGCACATGACTGTGACTGAATGTGCTTTCAGTTACTCATTGTCTGTTTGCAAATTTCCTCCCATGTTACCTCCATATTCATATAGGGCAGGAATAATTTTATTATTGGCTGTAATTATATGATTTAATTCACTTTTTGTACTAGGTGTGAGCTTAATTTGGCCTCCCCACATTTATTTGCTTGTTCATTTTTCTGAATAGATTATGATTTTAAAGTATCAAACCTCTGCTTTATGATTGCATGCTCCCCGCCCCATGTTTAATTATCTATTCATTTATTTTTAACATTGATTTTGTGTTTGTTAAAACATTGGCTGCCCCCTTAAGGAGTGAGCTGTTGGATAAATATCCGTTGTGCGTGTACTGTGGCCACTCATAACGCAATTTAGAGCAGCTGTGGGCGTTTTAACTTACATTGTGGATCTCAACTGTCCGAGATCTTGGAAATTTTAATAACAAGCTACTCTCAGGTGTAATAAGTTTTAATGCCGAAAGCGTATTTCTCTGTTTTGTATAGAAAGGCTCTGTCCCTACTGACCATAGGCACGGACTTTTGAAGATATTGCGGCAGGGGTCGGCAACATGTCGATCACGATCACCTGCTGGTAGATTGCACGAGTACTGAGAGAGCAGAAGAAAAATGGTTGAATAAAATTGACAGTTGTTTTTCGTATCAGTCAAAATGGGCGGGTGTTCAACATAAAAGTTCATTCTACTTTTTGACAATAGCGTAGAACTATTAACATCTGCCTTAAACCTATATAAACGTTTACCCGTATTGGTGCAATCAGCCAGTACCTGCGCGCCATTCGGTGCTACACTACTTCATTCATCTCGTGTAATTTGTAGTGTTAGTTCGGTACGTGTTCGCAGGAAGTGTAGTATTTCATACCTCGTGCAAATAAAGATAAGAATATCACCAAAAATGTGCAAATGTTTGTAATTCTATGGAACCACACTACGTTGGTCATCAGGCTCTAGTCTTACAAACTACTTAAACTAAGTTAAACTAACCGAAGGACAACACACACATCCATGACCGTGGCAGGATTCGAATCTCCGACGCGGGGTGCCTCGCGATTCGTAACGTAGCGCTCCAGAGCGCTCGGCTGCTCCCACATGGCTGTAACGGATCGTGCAGCCACGTCTCGATCCCTGAGTCAACAGATGGGGACGTTTGCAAGACAACAACTATCTGCACCAACAGTTCGACGACGTTTGCAGCAGCATGGACTATCAGCTCGGAGACCGTGGCTGCGGTTACCCTTGACGCTGCCTCACACACAGGAGCGCCTACGATGGTGTACGCAACGACGCACCTGGGTGCACGAATGGCAAAAACGTCATTTTTTCTGATGAATCCAGGTTCTGTTTACAGTATCATGATGGTCGCATCCGTGTTTGGCGACATCACACTGAACGCACATTGGAAGCGTGTATTCCGCGTCGCCATACTGGCGTATCACCCGCCGTGATGGTATGGGGTGCCATTGGTTACACGTCTCCATCACCTCTTGTTCGCATCGACGGCACTTTGAACAGTGGCCGTTACATTTCAGATGTGTTACGACCCGTGACTCTACCCTTCATTCGATCTCTGCGAAACCCTACATTTCAGAAGGATAATGCACGAACGCATCTTGCAGGTCCTGTACGGGCCTTTCTGAATACGGAAAATGTTCGACTGCTGCCCTGGCCAGCACATTCTCCAGATCTCTCACCAATTGAAAACGTCTGGTCAATGGTGGCCGAGCAACTGGCTCGTCACAATACGCCAGTCACTACTCTTGCTGAACTGTGGTATCCTGTTGAAGCTGCATGGGCATCTGTACCTGTACACGCCATCCAAGCTCTGTTTGACTCAATGCCCAGGCGTATCAAGGCCGTTATTACGGCCCGAGGTGGTTGTTCTGGGTACTGATTTCCCAGGGTATATGCGCCCACATTGCGTGAAAATGTAATCACATGTCAGTTCTAGTATATTTGTCCAATGAATATCCGTTAATCATCTGCATTTCTTCTTGGTGTAGCAATTTTAATGGCCAGTAGTTTAAACGGAAATAGGCTATATATATTCGACGTGTAGGTAACAAAATAATTTATGGTTTGTGAAATAAATAACGAATGTCTGTAGAATAAAAATTAGTAGCCTCTTTCCACGTGTAGTATTTTTTTTCCGGCAATGTATAGAGCGCATGTCCTGGAGAATGTCTGTCTTTTAGAGAATCGTGTACAAATTTGAATTAAATCGCTCAAAATCTGTCCGAAATGTTTTTATTTTTATTTTACCAACGTTACACGATGGCGTGTCTTCATGTAAAGAGTTATAGATCGCGGAATGTGTTACTAAAATGAGTTTTCATTTTTAGCAATTTTTGAGGATTCTCTGTAAGTAAAGCTGCAGAATAATAGCTCGCGTCTCTCATCATCTTCGCATTACGCACCCGAAAAACAAAATAAACCAGTTTGGTTTTTTTTTTAAATTGTGTGTTAATCGGTTGCTTGCTTAACGACATCTGTTTTCACAAAAGTACCCCGGTGGAGTAGCTGTTCGGGAACAGAATGCAGTGTGCGGCCTACACACCAGCCGCCTGTGTTAACTGTTATTTGCTGCGTTATTTTCAGATAAAAAAGGAACCGCGCCATCGGAAACTGCGCCATTGTTCGCCGGCTGGACAACACACCGCGGTGCAGACCGCCTCGTAATCTCCATTGTCCAGGCATCCACTGCCACTCGACAGGAACACTCTGTAGCGAATGAAACACCCCCAACACCGGGTTTGTTTAATAACGCCAATCAGCCCTCTGCGGTTCGCGAAATTACGGGCAACGCGTGCGGGGTATGAGGAGGGAAGTGTGTGCTGTGTCTGTCACACACGTCTGCACTGTACACTCTGGCGTTAAAGCGGAAAAACTCGTGAGCAGACGACCTGATTCATTTCCAGTAGGCCTTAATAGCGTTAGTTCTCTTACCATAATATATACAGGGTGTTTCACTTAAGTGTGTTTGCCTCTGTAACTTATAAAATAATAGGTGACGGGAGATTTTAATGCGGTAGGTCAACACAAGAAATGTTACACTTTCTGCGGAGCTATGAACATAGTTTATTGTATCATTTTCCAAAGAGTTACAGCACAAAGAAATAATTTTTTAAATGGAACAGTGGTTTTTATTGTGCATTGGAATCGTTGAAACCAGCTGCGTCAAAATCAATTTAAACTACATCCCTATCCCTGTTAGTTTGGGAGCTACAACCCTTCAAAGTTTCAGGGGCAGATACCACACACGGTGTACATAATACATGGCTGTGTGGTGGGGTTGGGGCGCCATGGTCCTCATTCGTGGCCCGCAAGATCGCCGGATTTAACACCAGTAGATTTCTTTTTGTGGAGATATCTAAAGGATCGTGTTTATGTCACTGAGCCCACATCCCCAGATGATCTAAAACGGCGCATCGAGGACGCATGTCGCTCCGTCACACCGGCGATGTTACATCTCGTCCGCAGGTCCTTTCGACGGCGCATTGCATTATGCATTGAGGAACATGGACACACATTTGAACATCTCATGTAAATCAACTTCCAACGCCATAACATCCATCACCCACCACACAGCCATGTATTATGTACAGCGTGTGGTATCTGCCCCTGAAACTTTGAAGGGTTGTAGCTCCCAAACTAACAGTGATAGGAATGTAGTTTAAATTGATTTGGACGCAGCTGGTTTCAACGAATGCAATGCACGATACAAAAACTATTGTTCCATTTAAAAAAATTGTATCTTTGTGCTGTAACTTCTTGGAGAATGATACAATAAACTATGTTCATAGCTCTGCAGCAAGTGCAACATTTCTTGTGTTGACCTACCGCATTAAAATTTCCCGTCACCTATTATTTTATAAGTTACAGAGGCAAACACACTTAGTGAAACATCCTGTATATAAAAATTGAGTTGTTTGTGCCTATATTTCATTATGCAACCAAATCTACACACCGCAAGCGAATAGTGTTTGTATGTGGTAGTAGGTATCACTCTCCCATTGTGCACTATGGTCGTACAGGGTTGATAACAATGTAATGTAATCTAGCAGGCAGACGCTAGAACTTCGAAATGGCTCTCATCAGCAGAAGGCAAACACGTGATTTTTAATTCTGCTGCGCGCCCTCTCGCTATTGCCCGTCGGTCTTCCGAAAAGAATCCAACGAACTAAGAAGCAAGATTTGTTTGGCATAATAGTTCGCGATTAGAACGCATGTTTTAGTTCGCGAAAGATTGCACATATTTTAAATCGCGGCCGATCGCGCATGTTTTAGTTTGCAACCAGCAGCTGCCCTTTTAGTTCGCAGCTCCGCTGCGAGGTAGGTCGCTGTTTTTAGTTCGTCCGCTCTTTTTGGCTTTTGCTACCGCTACTAAAAGAGCTCTTTCTTTTGACAGCTTTTATGATCAGTGTTGGCCAAACCTTTTGCTATTACCCGGAGTTTTGTGCAATTTGACATCAAATACGTAAGCAAATAAACCAGTTATTTACACGAGTTGGTGATACAATGGTATTCAACTACCTTGCATACAGAGTACTCGTAGTTATTTATGTTTAAAATGTATTTATTTATTTAATAGGTCATTGAAGGGACATTATTCTCAACATTCTACCCCGCGAGCCGTCAACAGTATCATGCAGGCGAGTGAAAATGGTTGATGCATAATTTCTCTGATATAAATGCAAACAATGTTAAGTTTTGAGTTCTTTACTTTTTTACACTATGGAATGAGGGTTATATTTACACGATGCCGAATACCTTTGAAAAGAAATGTGTGGCAGTGAACTATGAAACGACATCTGAGCTGCAACTCACCTCGAAATGACGGCAACTGGCAGAAGGGAATCACGCGATTCTGCGTCCTCTCGCTATTCCCCGTCAGTCTTCGGAAAAGGAGCGGACGTACTAAGAGGCAAGGAATCTGCGAACTAGTTAGCGTAGTTCGCCTGTGGGAGCGCTCTTTCAAACTAGTTCGTTCACGAACTACACAAGACTACAATGGAGCAGGTCACATACAACTGTCCATGAGAGAAGCATGGTGTCCGCAAGTCTATACCAGCAATCCCAGGAGACTGGCCCTGTGACTTGTTGACTGTTATGCTAAAGCACAGTTTCAAAGGGAACTCTATTTTCTTGAATTGTATGGTGTTGTCTGAGAGAATGATAGGTATTCTTGGAATGAAGACATCCTCACCCTTAGCACTGCCTGTGAATACTGTGGTTAGAATCAGAAGTCGCATCAGCTTTTCACAATTAATCTTCTGCCATTGCACAACCTGGGTGCATCGACATTTCTGATTAGCATTACTGAAGCACCAACTTTCAGAATCCAGTTGTGGACTTTCAAATCAAGAGTCTGGGTGGAATTCGAAAACTCAATGGGATATTCTACTGCTTCACCATCTTTAAGGATGCAGTCTATGGACTTGTAGGCATATTCTTGCCCTGGAAGTCTGTAAGTGGAGTACTCTCCCCCATGCACCGAAAGAAATTTTATATACACAGTTACCCTCATCTTGTTTTCAAGGTCAAGTGTACAAAATCGGAGCAAAACTGTGGATTTTGGCGAAATCCATAAGTACCGTCCACCATGCACTGAACGAAATTTTATGTAGACAGTGCCCTTCCTGTTGTTTTGAACGTCAGTAGTGCAAAATTTCATCACGATCAGTGCGAAGATAAAGATTTACACGGACACATTGAAAACGCACTTTCACTCTTTCTCAATGGAACTAAACCTGTTTAAGAACCTTCCCCATGTAATTTTGCGAACGTGTACCAAATTTCACGTTATTTCCTTGTCTGGATCTTGAATTATAAGAGGACAGACAGACAACAAATGCATCTTGTAAGTATAAAGATTCCACGTGTGGGTGTCAATATTTTGATCTTCAGCAAAAACAACACAATGAAGTCGAACAATCTAATGTTCAAATGTTTGTGAAGCTTATGGGACTTAATTACGGGGTCATCAGTCCCTAAACGTACTAACTACTTATGAACTACTTACGAACTAGGACGGCACAAATATCCATGTCCGAGGGGGGATTCGAACCCCGCGACCGTAGTGGCCGTGCAGACCGTGACTGGAGCGCCTCAGTCCCCTCGGCTACCGCGGCCGGCTTGAACAATCTCTCTGTGCTGTTGTAGTACAAAGTCTCCCGTTGTTCACCATAGCAGTTCCGTGTCGATAGCTACAAGAGGGTGGAAGATAGTGGTTGAGAGTCGTCAGCTTGTATAAAATTAGGACTGAAGACAAGCGTTGACTTTTGACACTATTATAGCGAAGAGGTTATATACAGCGAAACGTGATGCACATTCTTCAGATGTGATTCTGCAACAAGCGTACGAATAAAGAAAAACAAGTGCATCTTGCAGTTTGAAAAGTGAAAGTACCAAGAAACATGCCGAAGCGCAAGGAACAAATTTCTCGTTCTCGATCCGTTTCTAAAAGACAGAAAACGACGCTGGAGAGTGAATCTACAGACGGTAGAAACTTGAAATTTTAGGACGTTGTTAGTCTTAGACTGCAGGCATCAGCGACTTTTCGGTATTCCCATCCCTAAGTGGGTGAAATAGGGCATGAACTGTTTTTCTTTTTTAAATACGTTGCGATTAAGGCAATTTTGAAGCAAGAAATACAAAACTTCGGATTTAGATTTTTGATTGGAATTTTAAAAACACGTGTTTCGATATTTTTGGACATTCAACCATTAAGCGGGTGAAATAAGGGAAAATCTTTTACGGGTGCTACTGAGACGCTTTTGATGTTAGGAATGCGAAATTTTGGGTTTGGAACAGTGGTTAGAATTTAAAATAAAAATTGTTTAGGAATGTTTTTAATTCTGCCATCAATGATGCAATAGGGGGTGGCAAGTTGTATCAAAATATTTGATTATGAAAACATTTTGAAGCTAAATATATGAAAATTTATATTTAGAAGTAGAAACAACCAATATACACCATGCAATCTATGCTTGCGAAGCAGCGGAAATGTAACTGGTCTATACCTAAATATTCTGCAAGTTGCAATGAAGTGCATGGCAGAGGGTTCATCGATCGGCTTTTATTGTATTTCTCTACAGTTCCATTCTCTGATAGCTTGCGGGAGAAAAGGAACGACTTAATCTTTCTGTGTTCTATCTGATTTCTCTTATTGTCATGTCTCCCTATGTAGGTGGGTGTTAGCAAACTATGTTCCCACTGGGAAGAGAAAGTTGATGAATGTTTGTTGCAAGTCGCCAAGTACTTTCTCATGCAGCGTGTGAATAAAGTCTTGTCGCATTATACGGCGGTTTCTTGCAACTCATATCGTTTGAGGCATTATATCTTCTGAACCATGTGTCGTATGCGGTTCGTAGTCCTACAGAAATTAAATTAAAAAACAATTTTGTGTGTGTTTATTTTTGTTTAGTTAACTGGTTTTCGTCTTATTAGGCCATCTTCAGAGTATTTACTGCTGTGTCAAAGAGGTTACAATGTTTAGATGTAGTATGTGAAGAGATGTCAAATGTCTCCACTTAGACATACATACTATAACACTTCTTTGACATTGTGTTATTTTAGTTATCAAATTAAAAACTAAGGAGTAATACATGAATATACAATGTGTGAAGGATAAAAACAAGGAATAAATTTGAATATAACCTGGGAACTGAAACTACCTACTATTACAAAACAAACTGATAATGCTGATAAATATATTAATTGTTATTAATTCTCAATTATAGATGCACTATAATTATAAATGGTATAGAACACACACAAAATTGTTTTTTAATTTATTTGATTATTTTGTACCAAGAAGCGATGGAAGAATAAGTAAAAAAAAATAAATTAATAAATAAATAAAAAAAAATAAATAAAACCCCTACAGAAATTGTTACCTCACAGTAAGGAATATGTGTACCAGATTTGGTTGAAATCGGTCCAATGGTTTAGGAGAAAATGAACAGCATTGCCGCGAAATGCAGGAGTCTTCCGCGCATCTCATTGTTTATGACATCATATCTCGTGAACTATGTATCGTACGTCATTCTTACACTTACGGCGACTGTCCTCATAGATTGAAGCCTATGGGTACAAAATTTGAAAATTATAAGAGCAAAGATGTAGATTTGTATACAACATGTACACACAAATACGCAAACACTCTCCTTTATATACAGGGTGTCTCAAGAAAGACGCCCGCCAGGCATATTTCGTAGAGTTGGCAAGTTTGCGTTTTACAGCATAAATTACTGCGAACGAAATGTAGGTGACATATCGAAATTGTTTTTAACGGTGGAAGAAGAACCGTAGCTCTTTCCATTCTCTAGAAAGTACGTGAGATACGTTTGACGCGCCGCGGTCGGCAGCTACGCGGCTGTTGCCGCCTGCTGTGCCGAGTGCGGAGCTGCCTCGTGTCTCTCTTCTTTGTGTGCTGCCGATACACACCCAAGTTGGAAATGAACAACTTACTGAAATAGAAAGACACCGAGTTTCATATACCGAAGATGCTGATTGTGTATTTTTACGGTCTATAGTCTCTGGTTCCAGTAAACTTTGTGGCAGGCATGACAGCACTATGTAAGCTAAAATTCCCGTTACTACTGAATGATAAGTTCTGCTAAGCCGGGAGGGAAGCGCAACGATTTCCTTTATCATCAGGGGCCTTCTTCCGTTTCTTGAAACACAAGTCCACCCCTTTGTGGAGCTCCAGCCCACTGATAAACTATAGATCATCAATGATCCAGAAATCTAGTAACGTTTCTTGTCAGTATTCGTCAAGCTGAATTTTATACTATTTAGTGTGTCTCAGGAAAGCCGCCCACCCGGCGTGCTTGGACCGTGTTGTGTTCTGTTCGTCTCCCGGCCGCCGCCACCGCATCCGCCGGCCACGGTAGCGAACGATTCTATATAGGACTCTGTCGTGACGCGGGCGAAGGCATACACTGAGTTAAAAGTCTGAAGAACATTGCCATCTGAGCGACCTAAGTTTACCTTTATTTACAGGAGGTGTTCAAAATGGTGTCCCTCTGTGGAAAGAGCGGCCTGACATCTCTTGAACACATTTGCGAAAACTGGACGAAATTCGGCTGCCGAAATCTGGGAAATGACTAGTCCAAACCTGTCTTTCAAGTCTTAGAGTGTATGGGGATTGCTGGCACACACCTTGTCTTCTAACATTCCCCAAAGATAAAAGTCACAGGGATTTAGATCTGGAGAACGAGGAGTCCAGTCAACTATACTATCCCACAGGACGTAAACTCCAAGCTTCCTTCCTGCTGCAACTACTATCATGTAAAACACTTTGTACTGCTGCCATAGAAGCATTGTCAATCTGTTGCCTTGAAATATCCTGCATGAAATAACCGTACAGCTTTTCGTTGGGTGAAAGTTCTTAAAAAAATGGATGCAGGATTTTGTTCACATACCTGTCAGAATTTATTGTTTTGTGAGAAAATATTATTCACCCCGCAATAATTGCACACCACAGTTTTCACGTGATGAAGAGGTTGTTGATGTAACTCACGTGGTTGTTCTGAGCTCCAACGTCGATTGTTCTGCGAATTTACGTATCCTGACAAATGCAGTCATGCTTCATCAGAAAAATAAAGCAATCCCCCATACACTCGGAGAGTTGGAAGACGGGATTCCAGTAGTCATTTCCCATACTTCGGCAGCCGAAATTCGTCGAGTGTTCTGAAATGTGTTAAAGAGATGTCAGGCCGCTCTTTCCACAGAGATACGTCATTTTGAACATCTGCTGTAAATGAAGGTAAGCTTAGGTTACTCAGATGGCAATGTTTTTTACACTTAATAACTCAGTGTATCACAATAGAGTCCTATATAGAATGGGTCGCTGGCCGTGGCCGGCGGATGCGGTGGCGGCGGCCGGGAGACGAACAGAACAGAACACAACACAACACAGCACAGCGGTACACAAACGTCTGGCAGGCGTCTTTCGTGGGACACGCGGTACAAAGATGTTTCGCTCATGGTAGAGTTTGAAAATTTGAAGATCTGGGGGCGGCGAAGGAGGGGTGGAAAAGGGGGAGGGGGAACCGCTGAGAGTTTACTGCTGATTTCATAAAATAAGCTACCGCATATCCTTTATTAAAAAGTAATCATATTTAATTCAAACTGCAGTATTTACGGAGATAGGACGGAAAATGATGGAATTAAAATGTGTGCTTTCCATTTGTGTAATGAATAAATAAATGAATTAACTGAAGCGGCAATTAAAATGCAATTTTTCGAACGCGTTATTAAAACGCGCGATGTAAATCTGCTTTAGTGGATTATATCGGTGACTTCCGCACCGGTTAGACCGCTGTACGACTGACGTAATCACGGGAGTCAGGTGGTGTTGTTGTTTCTTTGTAAATCGTATGGGACTTAACTACGGGGTCATCAGTCCCTAAACTTACAAACTACTTACGAACTACCTTATACTACTGACGGCACAAATATCCATGCCCGAGGGGGGGATCCGAACTCCCGACCGTGGTGGCCGTGCAGACCGTGACTGGAGCGCCTCAGTCCCCTCGGCCACCGCGGCCGGCTCAGGTGATGCTGATCAGTTTACCACGGCGCCTGTACTTGGTGCGATGGAGTTTGGAAAATGTGGCGATGGCAACAGGAATAACTAGTAGTGCTGTACGAGCGAAGACCGGTTACAAGCCACTCTTACGGCCGAGTGCACCAACCTCGATCAAAAAGGACGATAATCACGGGTTCCGAGAAAACGGTCAAAAGTTAACCGCGGTTAAAACGTCTCTGCGGTGCACCAACGTTAATCACCGGTCAGCTAACCGTCGTCAGCCAATCGAACATTTGATCGTGATCAAGTCCGTGTAGCGCAATGGAAGGCACCCAAGAGATGCAAACGTGTTAGTTGGGCTTACCTACCTGTGTATACTCGACTATCTTTGGTGAATGACGACAGTACCACGTGATTTGTATGTACAAGATTGTAAATACTGTAATCTATATAAAATTGCAGTCTTGCAGATATGGAGAAGAGTGCTCCGAATTTTTCCGAATTCGAAGTTAATATTCCATTATAATTAGTCGGAGCTAATGCTTCTGGGTTAAATTGTACGACGCTTCTCGCCGGGCTGCAGTGGTTATGTTGGCATTAATGCTAATGACGGCAACTCAGATGACCAATAAATGTTTTTTCGTGACAACTGCAATTAAAACGAAAATTATTTTTTTCTGAACGGACAAGGGTACCTGTCGACCATAGAGCAGGTACAGTATTAAATTTTCTGAGAGTGAAACGAGCAGCAATAACATTTACTCTGTAGCTTGTGAAAAATATTAACGCACTCTACACTTCATTGTTCATCTGTTGCCAACATAAGCACTGGAGCCCGGCGAAAAGCGTCGTAAAATTTTACCGAATTCAGTCATATTGAAAAGAGAAATGATTATTAAAACACACTCTAAGACAGATTTATGTAATTGCATAAATTATGATTTATTGTTTCGAACAAATCAACACAAATGTCATTCTTGTTCCCTTGCACCAATATGTATGTTAAATGCACCAGATGCATATGCTCTTAACGTATTCAACAGTCTTTTCATAGGCGAAATAGGTTTATTTCTATCGGTAGGAAATTCCAACCTGTCATTGATTTGGTTTAACAACCACCGCACTGTTTCTTTGGACAAATGAAATCTTTCTTCGAACTTTTCACTGTAATCTTCAAAAGGGTCTCCCCTTTCCACAATCACAACGTTCCGGTTTTGATCCCGATTTAAATGATAGAGGTAAAATAAATCTTCGTCAATTCCGTCTAAAACATCAAAACGCGCCGCCACCTTGACACTGCACACTCGTATAGCCCTGATCATCTCGACAAAACCGGGCGTCAGCCGCGATCAACTTTAACCGCCATCAACTCCCTCGTTTAACTTTATCGGTGTCGGTGCACCAGAAACCTGAGTTGACCACGGTTAAATGCCGACTTGACCGCGATTAACTTTTGACCGAGGTTGGTGCACTCGGCCGTTAAAGTTTACACTTTATTTATTTACTGTGGAACAGGAACCGCTGATCTTGCCAGGCTGGGGTTGCTTAAGGGGGGAACACTGATGATGAAAAACACACTATTTCAAAAATGCACCAAACCCACAGTTTTGGAGATATGGCAATGACATTTTGTCCACGATTTAAATAAAAGTAACAAATTTACATTTAAAATCCTTTCATTATATACCGGGAGATCAAAAAGTCAGTATAAATTTGAAAATTTAATAACGGAATAATGTAGACAGAGAGGTACAAATTGACACACATGCTTGGGATGACATTGGGTTTAATTAGAACGAAAAATAAATCAAAGTAAAAAAAAAAAAGCGACAGAGTAGAAACATTAGTCTCAGCAGATGCCAAGCCCCCACTATTAAAATCCTCCTAGGTCATAGGTTTTACCCTTGATTAATCTGGTGTTGAATGTTTCGTTGTTGTTGTTGTCGTTAGGTTGTTAAAGGGGGACTAAACTACCATGGTCATCAGTCCGCCTGAATGTTTCGGTAACAGTGTATGCAGCGGTGCTGTAATACAGTTGTTTAAACAAGACTGGCATTCAAGTGAATCTTCCGATCGGAACTGGTGGTGCCTCACCATAACTCCGGGCATGTTTTACAGTGCTGTTCACAACATTATTCATATTGTTCAGGAATGATCGTGGACACATTGTGCGTTTCCTGTAAAGAACATCATCTTTCCTTTGTCTTAATTTGTTATGCTAAATTATTGCTTTACTGATCAGATGAAGCGCCATCTGTAGGAAATCTTTCAACTTTTTTTTTCTAATTAAAACCCCAAGTCTTTCCAAGCAAGTGTGTCAATTTTTACCTCTCCATCTACATTATTTCGTGAGTTATTAAGTTTTCAAATTTATAGTGACTTTTTGATCACCCGGTAGAAATGTAAGCAATTTCTCTGTACGAATAGGACCTGAAGATGAGCACAAGGTGCTCGAAACGCGTTGCAATATTTTAAATTAAAGAAGAGAAATAAAGTGTCTGGCGGCAGTAGTAATGAACAATTATTAATGACCAGCCAAAAAGTCGGCGTTGAAACGATACAAAAAGAAAAAAAATTAACGACCTAAGATATATTTTAATCGAGGAGCGTTTTTCTCTCTCTGGACCTTAAGCCTCTGATTAGTACAGACGTATCTATAGCAGCTCCTATTGTTTCATGTAAGTAAAGTGCTTTTCTGAGTTAAATACACCATGAAATACTTAATATGACGGGTTTTTATTTATCATTTCGGTAATGAATCTGGCCTAAATAATTTTTGCCCTTGAAGTTATGTGATGGGTTTGGACGCCATTACAGCAGACAAGATATCGTGCAGTGATTGTTATTAATGGCTTTTTAGACCCTGCAATCGCGTTTCCCGTAACTCCGTTTGGATACTCAAATAAAAATTAAGGCACGGTCCACTGCAGGAACAAATTACGTAACAAGTCCAACCCCATATCACGACGGCGCCATACCTTTATAAATATGAATTGTTATATTGCAGCAAAACAGGCCAGAACGTAGGCCCCGTCTCTTTTGATAATGTAACTGCCGCAACATTTACTCTTTAATCGTCAAAGATATATTTATGACTCATAATCTCTGCAGTCAGTATGTACGTAATTTTTGGCTACTTTAATCCCATTGATATCTTGCAAACTATTTACGAAATTAATTGATTAAATACTGAAAGTTAAGCTTGCCTCTACAACCTCAACCCACAAGGCAGTTAACATTACAGCGTTCCCCGGGTATTTATTTATTCCTGCCTTGACTTACTACTTCTCCTATTGCTTCTCTCTCTCTTTCTCTCTCTCTCTCTCTCTCTCTCTCTCTCTTTTTGTCCTTCTCTTTTTTTCCTAAAACATGCTCTATTTATCGGAGAATAAATAAGAAATAAGGCTGTCTTGCATAATGAACAAAATTATACGTGCAGGATCCAAACGAAGGAAGATAGCAATCAAAATAGAAATGGCATATAAAATTCGCACAATCTCATTTTTATGTTGAATAACTGTATAATTTTTCAGATATATATTCATTTGTATAAGTTTTGTATGTGTGTAACATCTGTTGCGTATATATTTAGTAGTAAAGAAGTAATATATTAAAACTTGGTGTGTGATAGGTCGGTTTTCCATGAAAGTTGCTGTTTATGTACTCATATCTCATGAACTACGTGTCGTACTGATACAACTACGAAGGTACATTGAGCTATATGTGTGTGTACTAACTGTAAAATTTCACGCGGCTATAATTTGAGGAGTAAAAATTATAATTTGTAACGTCATACCGAAAGCCGTAGTTTAGTCCATGGACAGCGGAAAAGTAGAAAACGAGAAACGTTTTTCGTTTAATTATTTTTTCTATGGTTGTCAGAGAGAAGTAGTTGAATAAACGTTGGAAATTATGTTTAATGTTGGTTGCAAGTCGCTAAGTACTGTCATTCTCATACAGTGTGTGAATAATGTCTCGTCGCATTATGAGGCAGTTTCTTGCAACTTTATTGTTTATCCCCTGAACCATGTGTCATATGTGGTTCTTACTCCGACAGCATTGTTACCTGACGGTAAGGAATGTGTTCAGTAGAATTTGGTTGAAATCAGTCCACTGGTTTAGGAGCAAATGTGCAACACTGTTGTTTCATGCAGCAGTTTTTCGCTCATCTCATTGTTTATGACGTCATTTCTCGCGAACGATCTGTTGTACATGATCCTAACACTTAGGGTGACCGTCCTCATGGATTGAAGCTTTCGTGTGCAAAATTTCATAAAGATTGGATGAAAACTATAGATTTGTATACAACACGTACACACAAACATATAAACATTCGTACACTCTTCTAATATATAAAGCAGTGTGTCCGTATGTTTGTACGTGTTGCATACGAAACTACAGTTTTGTTCCAATCTTTATGAAATTTTGTACACGTAAGCTTCAATCTATGAGGGCGGTCGCCGTAAGTGTAAGAATCACATACGATATTTAGTTCACGAGATATAACGTCATAAACAATGAGATGCGCGAAAAACTGCTGAATTTTGCGACAATGCCGTTTATTTTCTCCTAAACCATTGGACCGATTTCAACCAAATTTGGTACAATTGCTGCATGGTTAAGAATCACATACGGCACATGGTTCAAAAGATATTTCGTCATAACCAATAGAAATCGCAAAAAAATGCCATATAATGCGGCGAGATTTCGAAATACACTGTATGAGAATGACAGTACTTAGCGACTTGCAACAAAGTTTAAACATAATTTTAAACCTTTATTAAACTACCATACCAAAATGGTGAAAGGAAAAAAGTTTCTCGCTTACTACTTTTCCGCTTTCATGGTATTCGGTATGACGTTACAATTTATAATTTGTATACTATAAATAATACCCACAGGAAATTTTACAGACAGGATATACACAGTGTTAGGCGCGTGATGGAGCCCCTTAGGCAGATAGCGTCCAGATCTGGAAGGAATTCCAACGTGCACTCGGTGTGTCTGCCGGGGGGCCTCATCCGAGATGTGGAGGCGGCCTTGCCGGCGGCTATCGAGGGTGCGGGGTGCAGTCGACTGCAAGTCGTGGCTCACGTCGGCACCAATGACGCTTGTCGCTTGGGTTCTGAGGACATCCTCAGGTCCTACGAGCGGCTGGCGGAATTGGTGAAGGCTGCTGCCTTCGCACGCGGGGTGCAAGCAGAGCTGTCGATTTGCAGCATTGTTCCCAGGGTTGATCGGGGTCCTTAGGTTTGGAGCCGAGTGGAGGGTCTGAACCAGAGGCTTCGCCGACTCTCTCGCAGATTTCTGGATCTGCGTTATCGGGTGGGGAATTGTAGGGTGCCCCTAGATAGATCAGGGGTGCACTACACTAAGGAAGCGGCTACTCGGGTAGCAGAGTACTTGTGGAGTGCACATGGGTTTTTTTTAGGCTAGGCGCTAACTCTGATGAGCACTCGCCTGTCAGTATTCAAACAGCGAATTCAGGCCCCGTTCGGAACAAAAATTCGAACATATAAATATTAGCCGCGAACTTAGAGTATTAGAAACAAAGTTCCCGAATTTGCAGCGCTGCATGGAAGTTATTGCGCTCAGATAGTTTTAGGCACCGAAAGCTGGCTAAATGATGATTGTGGCAAGTTCAGAAGTATTTAGCGAAGCGTGGAATGTATATCGGAAAGATAGATCTGATACAACTGGAGGAGGAGTGTTCATCGCTGTGGACAAAGATATTGTTTCTACTGAGATCGAGGTTGAAAGTAACTGTGAAGTTATCTGGGCACGCATAACAGGTCTAAAAGAAGTAAACTTAATAGTTGGCTGTTTTTACCGGCCCCCCCAGTGCTGCTGTAGCAGTTTTAGAATCATTCAAGGAAAGTCTACACCAGGTAGTGCATAGGTATCTGGGCCATGTAATATTAGTTGGAGACTTCAACCTTAAGAGTATATATTGGGACCTCGCTAGTTACATTTCAGGCGGTACAGACAAGCAGTCTTGCGAGCTACTTTTGGACACATTCTCCGAAAACTGTCTTGAGCAGTTAAACCGGCAACCCACGCGCAATGGAAATATTCTAGACCTTATAGCCACAAACAGGCCTGACCTTATTAACGATGTCTGTGTAGAGACAGGAATTAGTGATCATGACATCGTCATAGCGTCGATGGTGACCAAAGTTCATAAACCAGTCAAGAAGGCTAGGAGCGTGTTTTTGTTGGGAAGAGCCGATAAGCAAATGTTACGATCGCACTTAGAAAATGAATGGGCATCGTTTAAGAAATATGTGCCAGTAAAGACGATTAAGGATGGAAAAGATCCACCGTGGTATAATAATAATGTTAGAAAGCTGCTGCTCGATTGAAAAAAGAACACGCAAATGATGACAGGCAAAAGTTAGTAGAGATTCGTGCGTCTATAAAAAGATCGATGCGCGAAGCATACAATAATTATCACAGCCATACCTTAGCAAAAGATCTTTCCGAGAACCCGACAAAATTCTGGTCCTATGTAAAATCGATAAGCGGGTCAAAGCCCACTGTCCAGTCACTAGTTGATCATTCCGGGGCAGTAATAGAAGAAAGCAAACGGAAAGCTGAAGTTCTAAATTTAACCTTCAATAAATCTTTCACGCAAGAGGACCGCACAAATATGCCATCATTTGATCAACGTACTCATTCCGAAATGGGGGACATAGCAATAGGTATTTCCGGTGTAGAGAAGCAGCTGAGAGAGCTAAATACGAAAAAGTCTGCTGGTCTGAATGGAATACCAGTTCGGTTTTACAAAGACTATTCTGCGGCGTTGGCCCTCTACTTAGCTTGAAATTATCGCGAATCTTTAATTCAGCGCAAAGTTCCTAGTGATTGGAAAAAAGCGCAGGTGACTCCCGTTTATAAGAAAGGAAAGAGAACTGACCCATACAATTACAGGCCAATATCGTTGACATCAGTTTCATGTAGAATTTTGGAGCATATTCTCAGTTCGAATATAGTAAATTTCCTTGAAACAGAAAAGCTTCTTTCCATGAATCAGCACGGGTTTAGGAAACATCGTACATGTGAAACTCAGCTTAACCTTTTCTCACATGACATCTTGCGAGCCATGGACGAAGGGCAACAGGCGGATTGTGTTTTTCTCGACTTCAAAAAGGCGTTCGACACGGTGCCACACTGCAGACTGCTAACGAAGATACGAGCTTATGGAATAGGTTCACAGATTTGTGACTGGCTGGAAGACTTCCTAAGTAATAGAACGCAGTACGTTGTTCTCGACGGCGAGTGCTCATCAGAGACGAGTGTATCGTCAGGCGTGCCCCAGGGGAGTGTGATAGGACCGCTATTATTTTCTGTCTATATAAATGATTTGATGGACAGAGTAAGTTGTAATTTGTGGCTGTTTGCTGATGATGCTGTGGTGTATGGTAGGGTGTCGTCTTTAACTGACTGTAATAGCATACAGAATGACTTAGACAAAATTCCTAGTTGGTGCAAAGAATGGCAGCTAGCTCGCAATGTAGAAAAATGTAAGGTGATGCGCATGAGTAGAAAAAACAATCCCATAATGTTCGAATACAGCATTAGTAGTGAGCTTCTTGATGTTGTCGCGTCGTTCAAATATCTAGGCGTAACATTGCAGAGCGATATGAAATGGAACGAACATGTAAGGACAGTTGTGAGTAAGGCGGACAGCCGACTTTGGTTTATTTGGAGAATTTTTGGAAGATGTACTTCACCTGTAAAGGAGACCGCGTATGAAACGCTTGTACGACCACGTCTCGAGTATTGCTCAAGTATTTGGGACCCGCAGCAGATCGGTTTGAAGGAAGGAAGACATAGAGGCGGTTCAGAGGCGAGCAGCTAGGTTCGTTACCGGTAAGTTCGACCAATGCGCGAGTGTCACGGAAATGCTCCGGCAACTCAATTGGGGATCGCTGGAAGAAAGACGACGTTATTTTCGTGAATTTTTGTTAAGTAAATTTAGAGGGCCGGAATTTGAAGCTGAGTGTAGTACGATCTTGCTGCCGCCTACTTACATTTCGCGTAGTGATCACAAAGACAAGATAAGAGAAATTAGGGCTCGTACGGAGACATATAGGCATTCTTTTTTTCCTCGTTCAGTTTGGGAGTGGAATAGGAAAGGAAATGCCTAGTAGTGGTACAGTGTACCCTCCGCCACGCACCTTACGGTGAATTGCGGAGTATGTATGTAGATGTAGATACAGTTGAATATACTTTCTAAATTGTAGCACATTCCGACACGTAGTTCATGAGACATGAGCACATAAACAGTAACGTTCATGGAAAACCGCCTCATCATTCTATCACAAAAAGATTTTACAGATAAAGAAACCTTATACAAATGAATAAATATCTGAAAAATTGCAGGAATAAATAAATAAATACTCGTGCAACACCGGGTTTTCAGCTAGTCTGAAATAAAAATACATTATGCACAGGTATATGAAGGATGACACATAAAGGAAAAACATGGGCAAATCACACTAAGAAAAATTCATCTTAGCAAAAATTCTTAGGGCGAGTAATCATGACTAGCCGACATATAGTGAAATAGCATGGACAATGACATCAAACGCAAAGCTTAAGTTTGAGGCTATAGACAAAATTATTGGGCAAATCTGGAGCATACTATTACATTGGCAAATTATTATTGGCAAAACGTTAGGCGTTCGTCTAAACAGGGGTACGTACAGGACGAACATGGGCCGTCATTGAAAAAAAAAAAAAAAAAAAAAAAAAAAAAAAAAAAAAAAAAAAAAAAAAAAAAAAAACATACAAGATAAATTCGTAAGGCAAATGAAAAACTGATAATACGTAACATATGAGCAATAAAAGTACTGTGTAATGCCAATAGTTGGTACAAATGGAATGGATTAGGCAGAAATTCCATGTGGACTACCATGTAAGCAACAGTAAAGAAAACGGAAAGAAAGCGCTAGTGGGAGAAAACGGAAAGGTGAAGAGAGAGAGAGAGAGAGAGAGAGAGAGAGAGAGAGAGCAATTCAATAACTACTGTTCGTTTTAAAGCGTAACATGAAGACATAATACGAAATACATTTACATAAAGAATACGAACCACCAACCATTAGCTCCTCACTCATACGCTCTTAACCGCGAAACCACGCTGAACGCGTTGAGTAGGGGGTAGTAAGTCTACCTGTATTCAGGTAGACCCCCGCTGCTTCGCATGTGTAGGCTGGTTGGTCTGCACCAGTTGTTTCTTTTTAATCCTGATGAAGAATCCATATCCTAAGTTTCGTAGTTATAGCTCGAAATTTAACAGAAACATATCTTTGAAAACCAATTTTTGTATCCCGTATTTCACCCCCTTATTAGTCTAATTTTCACGTGTCTTTTAAATTCTAACCCCGAATCCAAATCCGAAAATTTGTAGTTCTAACTTCAAAATTGCCTCAATAGCAACATCTTTTCGAAAAACATCCCCTCTCCAATTTAACCGCGTTGATGGTTGAATTTCCAAAAATACCGAAACACGTATTTTTTAACCTCTAACCAACTATACAAATACCAATATTTGCAGCTCTAGCTTCAAAATTGTATCAATAGCAACATGTTTTCAAAAATAATTTTTGATCCTCTATTTAACCCTCTTACTTGTTGAAATTCCAAAAATACTTAAAATGATGGATTTTTAATCCTGGCCAAGGTTCCATATCCGAAATTTAGTAGTTGTAGCTTAAAATTTGAGTTAACAGCAACATATTTTAGATAATCATTTTTTTGCGTCACCTATTTTACCTCCTTATTTGTCGAATTTCAAAAAATGCCGAAAGACGTGTCTTTTAAATTCGAACTGTGAAGAAAATCCGAAATTTTGTAGGTCTAGCTTCAAAAAATGTTTCATCCCCTATTTCACGCCCCTACGGACGGAATATAGAAAAATCTGTTCTTAAATGACGCCTGCAGAGTAAGATCAACACCCTCTACAAATTTCAAGTTTCTATCTTCAGGGTGTTTCACTAAGTGTGTTTACCTCTGTAAGTTATAAAATAATAGGTGACGGGAATTTAAATGCGGTAGGTCAACACAAGAAATGTTACACTTTCTGCGGAGCTATGAACATAGTTTATTGTATCATTTTTCAAAGAGTTACAGCACAAAGATGTAATTTTTTAAATGAAACAATAGTTTTTTCTATCGTGCATTGCATTCATTGAAACCAGCTGCGTCCAAATCAATTTAAACGACATTCCTATCACTGTTAGTTTGGGAGCTACAACCCTTCAAAGTTTCAGGGGCAGATACCACACGCTGTACATAATACATGGGTGGGTGATGGATGTTATGGCAGTGGGAAGTTGAATTACATGAGATGTTCAAATGTGTGTCCATGTTCCTCAATGCATAATGCAATGCGCCGTCGAAAGGATGTGCGGACGAGATGTAACATCGCCGGTGTGACGGAGCGACTTGCGTCCTCGATGCGCCGTTTTAGATCATCTGGGGATGTGGGCCCAGTGACATAAACACGACCCTTTAGATATCCCCACACAAAGAAATCTACTGGTGTTAAATCGGGCGACCTTGCGGGCCACGAATGAGGACCATGGCGCCCCAACCCCACCACACAGCCATGTATTATGTACACCGTGTGTGGTATCTGCCCCTGAAACTTTGAAGGGTTGTAGCTCCGAAACTAACAGTGATAGCAATGTAGTTTAAATTGATTTGGACGCAGCTGGTTTCAACGAATCCAATGCACGATAGGAAAAACTATTGTTCCATTTAAAAAATTATATCTTTGTGCTGTAACTCTTTGTAAAAGTGATACAATAAACTATGTTCATAGCTGCGCGGAAAGTGTAACATTTCCTGTCTTGACCTACCGCATTAAAATTTCCCGTCACCTATTATTTTATAAGTTACAGAGGCAAACACACTTAGTGTATATAGAGATAACGTGTGTACGATAACGTTGCATGCAGTCGTTGCTTACAAACTGTGTAGGTGCCGCAGTTGAAGGCAAGTCAGACTCGGAAACAAAGCAAACAGTGAGGTGTAAATAGGCCGATTGCAAAGTAGCCAGCGTGGAGGTCACGTGACGAGCTGTTGGCTGGTGGGGGGGGGGGGCGGTGGGCGGGGCGATGCTGCAGGTGGTAGAGGAGTGGGGGGGGGGGGAGGAGTGGGGGGGAGGGAGCTGGGGCTGCCGCAGCCGGTCAGGGGTGGTTTACCCCAGCAGCCGCCTGTTGCGTGTGGGGGTAACTTTTTAACGACGAGCGCTCCACCAACTTTTAATGAGCCGCCACACCTGCTGCAGGCGACGAGATGGCGGCCGGGCCGACAGCTACGAACAGTGGCCTAACTCACCCCACACGCCCCGTGTACTGGCGAGAAATTCCACCCCCGCGTGAGCAGTGGCGTAGCTATCATAGGGCTAGGCGGGGCCCCCGAGCTCCAAATGTTTGTATGGTCTATGGGACTTAACTACGGGGTCATCAGTCCCTAAACTTACAAACTACTTATCAACTAGCTACAACTAAGGACGGCACAAATATCCATGCCCGAGGGGGATTCGAACCCGCGACAGTAGTGGCCGTGCAGACCGTGACTGGAGCGCCTCAGTCCCCTCGGCCACCGCGGCCGGCCCCGAGCTCCAGGGCCCCTTGTCCTACGTGAGCGACGTTCGAAAAAAGTCACCATATATCCTTGAACACTCGTCTTCCTGAGTGGAGTTCCATTTTTACAGCATTATATCAGGCCACCCAATACGTCCGGCGAAACTCGCTCAGTAAGACTGTCATTTGCTCGGACTCTCTGAGTGCTCTGTTGAGCCTTCGCACGCTCTATCCGGCCCATCCCCTGGTACAAAGCATCCGCAATTGCCTTACCTCTCTTTCAGCGAGCGGAACTACTGTGACGTTTCTGTGGGTCCCTGGCCACGTGGGAATGTTGGGGAATGAGTCTGCGGATACGGCTGCCAAGGAGGCAGTTCTCCTCCCTCGGCTGTCTACCTTTTCTACCACCTCTGATGACTTTCGCGCTGGCGTCTCCCGGTGCAACATCTCACGTTGGTTTTTACATTGGTCATCCCTGTCAGGGAACAAATTTCGGGCCATTAAACCTGTGCCTGATCTCTGGTCAACGTCATCTCGACCCTCCCGTCGAGAGGAGGTATCGGCCACTGCCGTTATAGCCACCAGTATTTACTTCGTGGTGATCCTGCTCCCTTATGTGAGCACTGTCATGAACCTTTTACTGTGAACCATCTTTTAGTGCAATGTCCGTTTTTTAATCGTCTCCGTCATGATCTATGTTTACCATTTCTAATGTATGATACTTCAGCTGATGATCCGCATTCTGCTGACCGAGTTTTACTTTTTATACATCGTGCAAATATGGCGAAAGCCATTTAAGTTCTAACCCCGGTCCTATTTTACTATGGGCAGTGTTGGGCGCTCATGACCACAGCTGTTGTGCGCCCTAAAACACCACAAAAAAAAATCCTTGAACACTCTCATGTCCGCCAATTACTTCGGATAATCGTAGTTCAACTGTATATAACAATTTAGGTGAATGAAGGTTATCCGACTTTGAGCTTTTTGAACCCTGACCAACAAACCTCAAACGCACGAAGTGAAATCCAAAAATTATTCGCATCCCAGAATATAAACATAACAAAGTCTTTTGCTTGTCCACTAAGACGTGGACCCTGCCATCGTCAGCGTATTGTCGGTTGAAGTCGGAGTTGCCATGGCTGCCAATCTTTGCGAAATAACAGTGAATGGTGCTGAATTACTAGCACAGTGTTTGACAGTAGACTGTGTGACCACATTCGAATATGAAGTCTCTACAATGTATTATTACAGAACGGCATTATTATGGTAACTGAACTGTCTGTGTAGTGAATTCCCCAAGGGTGTGCTCCATTATCATAGATCCCAATGAAGTGCTGTAGCCAATTGTACTCTGAAATTCGTGCTAGAAGAAGAGAAAATATGGTTACTTCGTCACAATAGTAAATTGTGCATTCAAGACACTACCCTGTACCCCACTGCCATGATAATAAGCGAAGATGTCAACTTAGTTATCTTACTTATTACTTTTTCCTGGACAGATATTAATATATACTTCATGAAGCCTGGTAGGGGCACGGCTCAAACCAAAGTATTCCACCAAACAAATTCCGGCAACTTTCTTTTCTGAAACCATCCTACACGAATATTTCCCCTATTTTCCTTCTTTGATTGGGCTATCAACGAAATTAGGCTGATCGGTACGGAGCAGTGAGCTAACAGCGAGGAGTTTGGCGACAGTGAGGTGTCGGCACTGACAACAGTCCGCCTGCTGTCACCGCGGACTCGACTTTTCCCGGTTTGGTTCGCAGCAGGGGGCCATGTTTTCATGGTTAAGTAATACTTCTTCATTGAAACTTCCTGGCAGATTAAAACTGTGTTTATTTTTTACTAGCTTATGCCTGCGACGTCATTCACCTAGTATGGAGCAACTTCGGAAAATATCCCAAGAGGTCGTTTATCTTTATGTCCTACCCAGGTCCAAATCTATCCCTCTGCAAAATTTCATTCAAATTTGCCCAGTAACTTTTGCGTGGAAACATAACAAACAAACCAACTTTCACAGTTATAATTATAATATTATATTAAATATTATCTGCTGCGTGAAATATTGTAATTTACTTAATAGTATTTTGGTTTGCCTTATAATGTCTTCCAGTAGACGGTAAGAAACTGATGATGAAGTAGTTTTGCATCTATATAGTTATATTATAAAGAGGGCCCCAATGTCATTTTTGCCACAGGGTCCTTGGTGACACAGCTACGCCACTGCGCGTTAGCTCAGTTTAGCAGACAAAAAAAAAGTTTACTCTCTGGAAAAACCTACGGTTTTAACATTTCTGGAGCTGGAGAAAGCTTTTGTAAATGTCGGCTGGAATACACTTTTTCGCATTCTGAAGGTAGCAGGGCAGTGGCGTATATTGTAGTCCTGTGAAGTTCGCACCCCTTTTCCGAAAAATGTGCAATTTTTTCAGAGTTAGATATGCAATAGACTTCATTATATCCATAATGGATGTGAGGTCACGGTTGTATACTTAATTATTTTGTCAAGTAGGCTCAACCACAGAGATCCTGTAAAAACACTACAATATGGCGCGTTTCAAGGGTCAAGCCCTCATCAGATAAACTATAAATAAATATATATGACAAAGCAGGGGTTAATAAGATACTGGCCGGTCGCGGTGGCCGAGGGGACTGAGGCGCTCCAATCACGGTATGCACGGCCACTACGGTCGGAGGTTCGAATCCCCCCTCGGGCATGGATATTTGTGCCGTCCTTAGGATTAGCTAGTTCATGAGTAGTTCGTAAGTTTAGGGACTGATGACCCCATAGTTAAGTCCCATAAGCTTTACAAACATAAGATACAGTGTAGTAGTTGCAATGCCAACTACATTGGTCAGACCGGTAGATCGTCTAGAGTTAGGTACAAGGAACATATGGACGCCTTCCGACTTAATAATTTGGACAAGTCCGCTGTAGCGGATTGAAGAAGACCTTCAGATTTTGCATAGATAGGATAAAGGAAAAAAGTTAGATCTGCTAGAACAGCTGGAGATTATGATACATAACGCTAAAAGCGACGCTTCATTAAATGAACAAGTTCAAGGTGATACATACAGCTTTTTTAAAAAAACTTTGTGGACCTATTATAACAAAGTCGTTTATTTTAAATTTCAACCTATGTCTTACTGTGCAAATGATTTCGTGGCACCCGAATGTACCCACTAGCTCGTGGATGACCTTTGGAATTTAGAGGTCTTTGTTTTCATGTGCATCGTGCGCCCACTCGTGTTGTTGACTCGGTGCATTTCGATAGTGCTATGCGCCGCCAGTACTGGGGTCCGCTTTGAATTCTAACGTAGCACAGTATGCTGAGGAGCTTTCTGCGTAGACACGGTTACAAGGGAAGTAACCACGTTTTCTTTTATTACGTTTCAGATTTTTATTGTCTCAGGTTTTAAGATTCTTGTATAGTTTGTCCGATGATGACCGCTTGACCCTTGAAACGCGCCATATTGTAGTGTTTTTACACGATCTCTGTGGTTGAGCCTACTTGACAAAATAATTAGACACGCAATAGTTTTGGAGTTCCTAGACAAAATTTAAATAGTTCTGCACAAATACGAGAAAGAATTACAAAAAATTACAACAAGATTTAGTTGTTTCTTCTTTTAAAATTATTTTTTGCCTAGTTCTGATGACAGTTCTAAATAACTTCCAAAGAGTTCTACTGAAAATCCTGATGCTAATTTCTTGTGCATATTATATTTCTTTTAGATAATTGCAGTAATGATGGGGATCCATTACCCCGCTACTGAAGTTGGCATCCATTAGCTGTAACCACGTTCATATGCAGTCAGCTCCTGTGGTGTCATTTACCGTTCTGTCTGTTCGTCAGGATATATGTCAAGACCTAAGAAAAAAAATGCATATTTCTCGAACAAGGGGCGCAGATACACAGCTTTTCAGATATTCAGAATTGTAATCAGCAATTTCCGTTCTCTTGGGCCCTCTGTGTAGACTATGTCTTTGACCGACATGTTCAGTACCACAATAATTATAAATTATTTTTACACTGCTTTAGAACTTTATTATCTCACTATAAGCTTATTTCGGACTTAGGCCATCATCAGGTGTTCTGTAGATACGAGTGATATAGAGGAGTTGTTACATATATTCTTATAACATAATTATATAAAAATTTTACAATGTTTTACTTACATTACTTACAATATTGTTGTCGTTTATTTGCTGCCCAATCGATTTTAAAAGCTGATGCTAGTATCACCTATTGCTGCTTATCAGTATATGTGCAGCAACACTGGTTATATTAATCGATTTTTTATCAGCTTTTCTACAGTCTATGGTAGTCTGCCACTATAGAAAAACTGAAAAAAATTGATTAATATAACCAGTGCTGCTGCACATATACTGATAAGCAGCAATAGGTGATACTAGCATCAGCTTTTAAAATCGATTGGGCAGTAAATAAACGGCAACAATATTGTAACACCTGATGATGGTCTAAGGCCGAAATAAGATTATAGTGAGATAAAAGTTCTAAAGCAGTGTAAAAATAATTTATAATTATTGTGGTATCCAGAATTGTGATCACAATTTCTTTTTCGGGCAGTTGCATAGACGTATTCACATTAACTCTAGAACTATAGAATATGTACACGGAACCCCAGAAAACAACGTATATTTCTCGAAAAAGTGGTGCCAATTTCACAGTAACGTGAAAATGAATTCCACATTACTGCATTTATCTCACAAAGTAAAACCTGCACACAGAAATGTCATTAGGATTTTCTGTAGAACGCTTTGACAGCTATTTAAAACTGTGATCAGAACTATGTTTGCGCTAATAGGCAAATAATTATTTTGAAAAAAAAATGTGTGGTAATTTTTCCTATTTTTTTTTTCGGCGAAATTTTGCAGAACTATCTACATTTTGAACAGACAACTCTAGAACTCTTGCGCGTCTGATTAAAACTCTGAAAAATATTTACATTTTTAGAAAAAAGTGGTGCCAACTTCATAGGACTGTGTATTGTGGGCTATCAAAGCTATCACCGAAGCCCATATCTGAAGCAAACCAGAAGTTAAGAACCAATATAAAGAAAAATGGCAACAGAAGTCAGTTAACACCGTTAAGAATTGGCGCTTAGTGTGGAATACTGTATGTCTGGTTCGCTTCACTCCTACAGCGGGAGAACAGAGCTTGGGGTGGTCACTGCCGCAGCCTTCGCTAAGTAGTAGGGTGTAGTCATATGTTACTCTGTGGTGTAGTGTAGTGTAGTGTAGTGGGGTAGCGCAGCAGCTGAACGCCTCTACACTATAGTCGACACACAACTCAGGCACGAGCGCTGCCGAAGTCTGCCGAACTGACACGACTCGCTCTGCAGAAGTCGGCATCACTTTAAAGCAACAGACTGCGTCTCTGTGTGTTTGCTGCAACACCTGTACTGGCGTTGTTTATTTCACAGTATGCAGTCTGCTATGACAGTCCCTACTGATAATTCTTCAAAATGGATCAGCAAAGTGTAATTAAACAGTTACTTGGAATCTCTATGCATAAATATGTATGTAACTTTCGTACAAAACATTTTTTTTTTTCGTTTCATGATAAATGGCGCTGTAATAGGCAAAACGAGAAATGTGAAGCCGCCCGCAGTGGTCGAGCGGTCTGCGGCGCGCCAGTCACGGTCTGCACGGCTGCTGCGGTCGGGGGTTCGAATCCCCCCTCGGGCATGGAGATTTGAGCCGTCTTTAGTGTAAGCTATTTCATAAGTAGTTTGTAAGTTTAGGGACTGATGACCCCATAGTTAAGTCCCATAAGCTCTACAAACATTAGAATTTATTTTTTTATTGTGGAGATTGTTGAAGAACTGTAATATCTCAAACAAATATACATCAGATAAGCGAAATCAGTTTTTCATGTTTCTGTCAATGCTATCTCGTCATATCTCCCACAATCGAATGAAACACAAACTATGATCGTGCTATCAGTCCACAACCAGACAGTTTGTTCTATTTCAATGGTTCGGATTGTACCCACCTTTACGCAATTGTTCTCCGATGTTAACGATTGCAGAGACAGAGTAGATATCATTTGCTGATAGTGTGAGGCCCACAGAAAAGCTGAAGAAGCTCGTCACAGGTATGCTACACTTTCAGTTTTAGCCATTACAGCGACATTTATCATGAAACAAAAAAAAAAAAATGTTTCATACGAAAGTTACATATTTTTTCACGAAAAATCCAAATCTGCAATAAAAGATAGGCGTTCCTAGAAAAGATTTCAAAGTTGCCTCCCACCACCCATCACGGGTTTCAGTAGGGGGTGGGGGCGAGGGAAAAGTCATGGGATGTCCCCCTCAACGCTTTAACATTTGCCGGTAACCGTTTCTCCGTTCGCTGCTAATTTATTGAGATACTTTGGTACAGTCACTATCTATATATCGGGAACAGCGCAAGATACCTATTCTTTACTTTGCATTTCTTTTTCAGTACAACCTTAGAAAGTGAGATACTAGTGATAGCCTAAGTTACAAACCCAGAATACACCACTGTAGCAGGGGTAAAATATAGGGAGCGAAGGGTTGTACTCAATCTATACAAAAACCACTCTGCAGTTATTAGAGTCGAAGGGAAACAAAAGGACGCAGAGGTTGGGAAGCGAGTAAGGATTGTAGCCTTTCCCCAATGTTGTTCAATCAGTACGTTGAGCAAGCTGTGACGGAATGCAAGGAGAAATTTGGTGTGGCAATTAAACTCCAGGGAGAGGGAATAGAAACCTTGCGGTTTGCTGACTACATAGTAATTGTGGCAAAGGACCTGGAAGAGCAATTCAACTACATAGTGTCTTGGAAGGAGTGTATAAGTTGAACATTAACAAAAAAAAAAAAAAACTAGTGTAATGGAATGTAGTATCAAAAAATAGGCGATGCTCAAGGATTAGGTAGTAAGACAATAAATGTACACGAGTTTTGTTATTTCGGCAGCAAGATAACTTTTGATGGCTGAAGTAAAGAAGATATAAAATGCAGAATGACTGACGGAAAATAAGCATTTCTGAAGAACCGAAATTTGTTGATATCCTATATTAGTTTATATGTTAGGAAGTCGTTTTTGAAAACATTTACTCGCATAGAATGCTACACTGAAGACAAAACGTGCACAATGAGTTCAGTTGAAAAAGATTGAAGATTTCCAAATGATGAAGATTAAATTGATAGACAATGTAAGTAATGAGGAGGTGCTTAACAGAATTGGGGAGAAAAACAGTTTCTGGCATATCATAAGAAAAGGGATAGTCTGGTGGAGCACATACTGAGAAATCAATGAATCGTCAACTTGGCATTAGAAGGAAGTGCGTGGGGTAAAAATCATAGAGGGAGACAGAGGGACGAATACAGTAAGCAGAATCAAAAGGATGTAGGTTGTCGAACGTATTCTCAGATGAAGAGACTTGTACAGGACAGGGTAGCGTGGAGAGCTGCGTCAAACCAGTCTGCTGACTGAAGTCTATGGCTACTGTTAATAATTTTTCAGGTTAATGATTTTTATTGTGTGTTTCTGGAATAGGTGTGTGTATATTTTCTGATGTTTCATGTGCGGCAATTTCTTGGAAATGCTCCATGAAGAAGTAGGCTACAACTGGAGCTAAAGGACTTCCCATCGCTACGCCCAGTTGTAGCCAACCTGTACATGGAGCATTTCGAAGAGTATCCAGGGCCACAACAAATTCACGATGGAAGTAGAGAAGGGCGGTTCCCTGCCGTTCCTGGACGTCGTAAACCCGATGGATGTCTGGGCCACGGCGTTTACCGCAAGCCCCCCCTCACACGGATTGGTATCTGCGTGTCGCCGGCGGCCGCGGTGGCCGACGGGACTGAGGCGCTCCAGTCACGGTCTGCACGGCCACTACGGTCGGCGGTTCGAATACCCACTCGGGCATGGATTTTTGTGCCGTCCTTAGTTTAAGCTATTAACCAATAGTCAACGCGGGTTCAGAAAGTACCGCTCTTGCGAAACACAGCTTGCCCTTTATTCACACGAAGTGATAAGTGCCATCGACAAGGGATCTCAAATCGATTCCATATTTCTGGACTTCCGGAAGGCTTTTGATACTGTACCCCACAAGCGGCTTCTAATGAAATTGCGTGCTTATGGAATATCTTCCCACTTGTGCGATTGGGTTCACGATTTCCTATCAGAAAGAACACAGTTCGTTGTAATTGACGGTAAGTCATCGAGTAAAACAGAAGTAATATCTGACGTTCTACAGGGAAGCGTTATAGGTCCCCTACTCTCTTTATAAACGATTTAGGAGACAATCTGAATAGCTCCCTTAGACTGTTCGCGGATGATGCTGTCGTTTATCGGTTAGTGAAGTCAACAGAGGGTCAAAGGCAACTGCAAAGCGATTTAGACAAAATTTCTACATGGTGCGAAATTTGGCAATTGACACTAAATAAAGAAAAGTGTGAAGTAATACACATGACCACTAAAAGAAATCCGCTGAACTTCAATTACGCGATAAATCAGTCAAACCTTAAGGTCGTAGATTCTACCAAATACCTAGGAGTTACAATTAACAACAACTTTGACTGGAGAGAACACATAGAAAATATTGTGGGGAAGGCGAACCAAAGGTTACGTTTCATTGGCAGAACGCTTCGAAGATGCACCAGCTCCACCAAAGAGACTGCCTACATCACACTTGTGCGTCCTCTCCTGGAGTACTGTTGCCCCTTGTGGGACCCTCACCAGGTGGGACTGACGGAAGACATTGAGAAGGTTCAAAGAAGGGCAGCTCGTTTTGTTTTATCACGTTACGGGGAGGAAAGCGTCACGGAAATGTTGCAAGAATTAAAAGAAAGACGTTATTCATTGCGGCGTGATCCGTTTTGCGATGTTTCAATCACCTACTTTTAGTTCTGAATGTGAAAATATTTTGCTAGCACCCACTACTTAGGGAGACATGACCATCCCAATAAAGTAAGAGAAATCAGATCGAAAAGAGAACGATTTCGGTGTTCTTTCTTCCCGCGCACTATTAGAGAATGGGACGGTAGAGAAAGGTTATGAAAGTGGTTAATAAACCCTCTGCCAGGCACTTGAATGTGATTTTCAGAGTATCTATGTAGATGTACATGTCGATAAGTAGTTTGTAAGTTTAGGGACTGATAACCCCGTAGATAAGTCCCATAAGCTATACAAACATTTCAACATTTTGCATGTCGCCAACTATCATGACCCAGCACAGAAACAGTCTGTTGTGAAGAACCTTAGTACACAGAGCTGAAACCGTTCCAGACGCTGAAAACCTATCACTCCTGCGAACAGAAGATTGCCATATATGGTCAAGGAACTGGGCACCACTGATGTCACTGGCGGCTATATAAGCTATAAGCACGGCATCGGCCGCAAAATGGCAGTCATTCACTTGAGTCCTCTGTCGAAAGCTCGTGGGCAGTAAACCACATGACGTGGTTTGTAACCCGAGAAGATCTCATTAGAAGTAGATACCATCGGAGTATTGAAGCAACTAAAATCACTTAACTAGGACAAGTCTTCTGGTCCGGACTGTATACCCATTAGATTTCTAGCTGATTATGCTGAAGCGATAGCTCCTTACTTAACAGCCATATACAACCGTTCTCTCATAAAAGGATCTGTACCAAAAGATTGGAAAGTTGCACAGGTCACACCTATGTTCAAGAAAGGCAGTAGGAGTAACCCACTAAACTACAGGCCTATTTCATTGACGTCAATTTGCAGCAGGGTTTTGGAACATATCCTTTATTCAAATATTGTGAATTATCTCCAACAGAATGATCTATTGACCCAAGCTCAACACGGATTTAGAAAGTATCGTTCATGCGAAACACAACTAGCTCTATATTCACACGAAGTGATGGGTGCTATCAACAAGGGTTCGCAAATCGATTCCGTATTTCTTGATTTCCAGAAGGCTTTGGACACCGTACGTCACAAAGGGCTTTTAATCAAATTGCGTGGATATGGTATATGGCCACAGATTTGTGACTGGTCAGGGGATTTACTGTCAGAGAGGACACAGTTCGTAGTAATCGATGGTAAGGCATCGGCTAAAACAGAGGTGATATCGGGCGTTCCACAGAGTAGTGTTATTGGTCCTCTGCTATTCCTTATTTACATAAACGATTTAGGGGAAAATCTAAGTAGCTCTTTTAGGTTGTTTGCAGATGACGCCGTCATTTACCGTGTAGTAAAATCATCTGAAGATCAAAACCAACTGCAGAACTATCTAAATAAGATATCAGTATGGTGTAAAAATTGGCAGTTGATTCTAAATAATGAGAAGTGTGAAGTTGTCCACATGAGTACGAAAAGAAATCCGTTAAACTTTGTTTACAAGATAAATCAATCCAATATGAAGGCAGTAAACTCCACAAAATACCTAGGAATTATTATTACTTCAGACTTAAACTGGAAATAACACGTAGATTACGTCGTGGGAAAGGCGAACCAGAGACTGCGTTTTATTGCCGGAACCCTTAAAACATGCAACAGAACTACAAAAGAGACTGCATACACTACGCTTGTACGTTCTTTCTTGGAGTATTGCAGCCCAGTGTGGGATCCTTATCAGGTGGGTTTGACAAAGGACATTGAAAGAGTCCAAAGAAGGGCAGCTCGTTTTGTATTGTCACGATACAGGGGAGACAGCGTTACGGAAGTGATACAGGATCTGGGATGGGAATCATCACAACAACGGCGCTTATCGCTGCGAAACTCAAATCGCCAAAATTCTCCTCCAAATGACTCCCACTTACATAGGTAGAAATCATCATCGGAATAAAATACTAGAAATCAGAGCTCGAACGGAGAGATTCAGGTGTTCTTTCTACCCGTGCACTATTCGAGAATGTAATGGGAGATAAATAGTATAAATGTGGTTCGATGAACCCTGTGCCAGGCACTTAAATGTGATTTGCAGAGTATCCCATGTAGATGTAGATGTAGAGCTGTTGTGCCTTGGCGCACTGTGAAGCCGTGTGGGCCTGGACTATAGTGGTAGTGGAGGGGGCAGTGGAGGGACATGCGCAGAGCGGCTGACGCCTGTGCCACCTGCCGCCTTCCTGCGTGAGTCGACCTATAGTGGGGCGGCCGCCTCTCGCCGGCTGTCAGCTGGCTGCTGCGTTGGAGGCGAGGCCCTAATGGCGCGGCGGGTGACAGAGAGCGAGTGCACTGGGCCGCCGCTGGCTGGAAAGGGGGCGGTGGCGGGCAATTTGTCGCCGGCAGGCGGGCTGGGCCTCGTTAAGGGTGGCTGGAGTCTCCAGGGAGAGATTAGCGGCTCCAGCGGTCGTTTCTCCAGCTCCAGGCTGTCTGGCACACCTCGCCATGGTGGCCTGGCAGGCGTCTCCCTAATGCTGTCCAAACTGAGCAGCGCGAGCGGGTATTTGCAGTAGGAAGTAAACTTCAGCTGGAGGAAGTGAAAACCTGCCGGATAAAACTGGGGGATATAAATATTAATATACGTAAATACAAATAAACTATCACTGAGACGGATTTTCGTCTTGCGTATATCAAAGACATTAATGATAAATATCAAGCACTGAAGAAACTACAAAAAGGTAGTAGGATTTCTGGGCAGGTGAGTACAGGATTATAAATACAAAATCAATTGGGGGTATCACAGGAGTAGGATTGATAATGAATAAGAAAATAGGAATGACCAGCACAGTGATCGGATTATCATTGTCAAGATAGATACGAAGCCAACACCGACAACAGTAGTACAAGTTTATATGCCAACTAGCTCTGCCGATGATGAGGAGATCGAAGAAATATATGAGGAGCTAGAGGAAATAATTCATACAGTTAAGGGAGAGGAAAACTTAATTCTTATGGGCGACTGGAATTCGGTACTAGGACAAAGAAGGGAAGGGAAGATAGCAGGTGAATATGGTCTGGGCAAAAGGAATGAAAGAGGAAGCCGCCTGGTAGAATTTTGCACACAACATAATTTAGTTATAACAAACACCTGGTTTAAAAATCACAAAAGAAGGTTGTATACGTGGAAGAGACCAGGAGACACCGGGAGATACCAGACAGATTTTATAATGGTAAGACATAGATTTCGGAACCAGGTTTTACAGTGTAAGACATACCCAGGGGCAGATATAGACTCTGACCATAACTTGTTAGTCATGAACTGTAGGCTGAAACTGAAAAAACTGCAGAAAGGTAGGGAAATAATGAGATGGGACCTAGATAAATTGAAGGAACCTGAGGTTCATAACAATTTCAGAGGGCGCTTTAGGCAACAATTGACACAAACAGGGGAAAATAAAACAGTGGAGGAGAAATTGGTAGCATTGAGAGACGAAATACTGAAGGCAGCAGAGGACAAAATAGGTAGGAATGCAAGACCTACAAAGAATCCTTGGATATCACAGGAGATAGTAAATTTAATCGATGAAAGGAGAAAATATAAAAATGCAGTAAATGAAACAGGCAAAATGGACTACAGGCGACTAAGAAATCAGATTGACAGGAAGTGCAAAATGGCTAAGCAGGAGTGGCTTGAAGGCAAATGCAAGAATGTATATGAATGTATAAATAGGGGAAAAATAGATACAGTCTACAGTAAAATAAAAGAAACATTTGGAGATAAGAAAAACAGCTGTATGAATAACAAGGACACTGATGGAAAACCAGTTCTCAGCAAAGAAGGGAAAACTGAAAGGTGGAAAGAGTATATAGAGGGGCTCTATGAAGGAAATGAACTTAGCAGCAATATTGTAGAAAGGGAAAACAACTAAATGAGGATGAAATAGGTCTTTCAGTGCTCTGTCAAATTCATCTCTCAGTATAGTATCTCCTAAGTCCAAACAAGGCCCCTGCAATAGATGACATTCCCTCAGAGCTACTGAAGTCTCTGGGAGAACCAGCCACGACAAAATTGGTTCACCTGTTGTGTAAGATGTATGAGGAGTACCCTCAGACTTAAAGAAAAATGTTAGAATCCCCATTCCAAAGAAAGCAGGTGCAGTCAAGTGTGAAAACTACAGAACCATCAGTTTAATGAGTCATGGTTGCAAAATATTAACACGAATTATTTACAGAAGGATGGAAAAGCTGGTAGAAGTCGACCTCGGGAAAGACCAGTTTGGGTTCATGAGAAAAGTAAGAACACGGGAGGCAAAACTCACTTTACGCATTATCGTAGAAGATAGATTAAGGAAAGACAAATCCACATTTCTAGCTTTTGTAGATTTGGAGAAGGCTTTTGACAATGTTGATTGGAATAAACTCTTTCAAGTTCTGAAGCAAGCAGGAGTAAAATATAGGGAGCGTAAGGTTATTTACAACTTGTACAAAAACCAGACAGCGGTTGTCAGAGTTGAAGGGCATGAAAGGGATGCAGTGGTTGGGAAGGGAGTAAGACAGGGTTGTAGCCTTTCTCCAATGTTATTCAATTTGTACATTGAGCAAGCTATAAAGGAAATCAAGGAGAAGTTTGGAGAAGGAATCAAAGTTCAGGGGGAAGAATTAAAAACACTGCGTTTTGCTGACGACGTAGTAATTCTGTCAGATACAGCAAAGGATCTGGAAGAGCAGTTGGACTGAATGGACAGTGTGCTAAAAGGTGCATATAAGATGAACATTAACAAGAGCAAAACTAGGGTAATGGAGTGCAGTGTAAGAAAATCAGGCGATGGGTAACGAAGCAATAAAGGAGGTAGATGAGTTTTGTTACTTGGGCAGTAAAATAACAAATGATTGTCGCAGTACAGAGGATATAAAATGCGGAATGGCAATGGGTAGAAAAGCAATTTTGAAAAAGAGAAATTTGTTAACATCGAATATTGATTTAAGCCTAAGAAAGTCCTTTCTCAAGGCATTTGTATGGAGTGTTGCCTTGTATGGTAGTGAAACATGGACGATAAACAGTGCGGACAGGAAGAGGATTGAGGTTTTTTAAATGTGGTGCTACAGAAGAATGCTGAAGATTAGGTGGGTGGATCGCGTTACTAATGAGGAGGTACTGAACAGAATTGGAGAGAGAAATTTCTGGCATACCTTGACTAAAAGAAGGGATAGATTGGTAGGACACATTCCTAGACATCAAGGAATTGTGAATTTAGCGTTGGAGGGAAGTGTGTGGGGTAAAAACCGCAGAGGGAGAGCAAGAGATGGATACAGTAAGCAGATTCAGACAGATGTAGGTCGCCGTTCGTATGAGGAGATGAAGAGGCTTGCTCAGGATAGGGTATTGTGGAGAGCTGCATCAAACCAGTCTCCAGACTGAAGACCACAACAACAACAACGAATTAAAATTTGTGATGCGACCGGGAATCGAACCCGGACCTCCACACCTACTAGGCAGACGTCTTGCTGCTAGACCAACGCATAACTAGGTATTAAGGCGCCTCAGAACAGTCTAAGCACGATTTCCTTCACGTCACACACTTTACTTCAGCTTCTGTGTTCCATAGATCATGGCCCCTACTGCCAAGGCGCCTTAATTGATAGTGATGCGGTGGTCTAGCAGCAACACGTCTGCCTAGAGAGCATGGAGCTCCAGGTTCGATTCCCGGTCGCATCACAAATTTTAATTCAATGCTTCATATTTATCATTAAGACTGGGGGAGTTGCGTCCGACTCAAAAATTTCGTTACGGCTCAATTCCCGTAATTTTATTCGTCATGAAATACGCTGTGAAAACATGAAGATGCACAAATAAAAGCTTTGTGTTTCGCAGGGTGATCAGACGTTCATATTAATGCAGACTTGTCCTCCTTTTCAGCTTGTGCAGTCACGGGCTTTTTGCAATATCGATTTTCTCTTAGCCTCACTGTATAAGGTATGGATGTTCTACCAAATGGTGAGATATGAAAATTTGTGCCGGGCCGGGACTCGAACCCGGGTTTCCCGCTTTTCGCGGGCGGTCGCCTTAACCACTAGGCTACCCGCACACGACTCCAGGACCGACCTAAACTTCCATGTGCTACACTAACTGCACTTATGGTTTCCGGCTTGGTACAAATTTTCATGTCAGCATTTGGTAGAAAATCTATTCCTCATACAGTGACGCTAAGAGAAATTCGCTATTGCGAAAAAATTTAATTACTGTAATTAGTCACCATACAATAATTTAACAGATGCCTAAGCGAGGCAATGACGATAACAGCGTAGGTTAATGCCTCGTTGTTTTCATTCTCCCTGGTGCGGGAGTACAGATTAAGCTGCGACTGATAAGGGATGGATGTAGTTGAATCGTACATGTGCAGTCAGTGCGGTATATGGAAGTTTGGGTCGGTCCTGGAGTCGTGTTCGGGTAGCCTAGTGGTTAAGGCGATCGCCTGCGAAAAGCGGGAAAGCCGGGTTCGAGTCCCGGCCCGGCACAAATTTTCACATGTCACCATTTGGTAGAACATCCATAACTTATACAGTAACGCTAAGAGAAAATCGATATTGCAAAAAGCCCGTGACTGCTCAAGCTGAAAAGGACAAGTCTGGATTAATATGAAAAAGTGGTTAAGGCGACCGCTTGAGATAAGCGGGAAAACCGGGTTCGAGTCCCGGCCCGGCACTTCTTTTTTTCTGTTTTAAATAATGGGTGAATTGGATAACAAATATTTGAGGTATCTATCGGTCGCCTAGGATCGGTATCTGTAGGGTATCTGTGCATCTGACGTATTAATAAATGACGCAAAGTTTATTGTAGGGTTTCCACATCAACCTCTATACCAACATCACAGAATTTATTTTCAATTGCGCAACGGATAACGACTCTGAACCACAACCCACTCGCCTGTTAGACACTTTAATCACTGCTACTTTAATGATAATTCAAATTGAATTATAAAATTCTTATGTCAACTTCAGTTCACCATTCATGATCATTTATTACGAATAAGTTAGGTAAATTTACGGGTCAATTGATAACCGTTGTACAACTCGTCAGTTTTGACCAATGACCTCGTATCTGGTACAACCAGTATATCGATTATAGATTAAGATTTAGTGTTTAAGAAGTCAGAGCTGATTGGCTGTTATCGTCTGTGCTAGTTTTGGTCTTCTATAGCCGCTGCCAACCTCTCAACACTTGACACCGTGCTGAGACACGGACTGTAAAATTTTACTGTTCATATGGTGGTTGGTGGACAGTATTTTACAACAGATTCTACACCTTTGATAGTGATGAAATTTTGCAACTCTTTCTTCAAAACAAGACAAATATATACATAAGATTTCGTACGGCAAATGCTGTCCGTCCGTGAAATTTGGCTGTAATAAGTGAGCCTCGGTTGTACAGTTGTACAATGCCAGACTATGGATCAGAAGGTCGCGGGTTCGATCCCTGCCAGGTCCTAGGAATTTTATCTGTCACTTTCCACTTCTTTCACCTCTGGCAGTGTTGCTGATGTGAAAAATACCGAGTAGCACCGTGGTTCGGAACCCACGTTAAACTGTAGGTCCCCCTGTAACTGGCTGGATAATTCAGTTCGAAGGTCGGAGGAAGGCAACGGCATACCACCTCCAAACAGGACCATGCCTAGTAAAGCACTGTCGTGATCAAACCAGTCTTCCGATTGTCAACTGCTTTAGCTTAGGCAATGTTGGAAGCAGATGAACAGAGATACGGCTGTAGATAATCAGAAACACGGGGAAGTAACGACCCAGGGGGATGGACGGATGGCCAGGGAGATGTATATAAACTAACAAAATACTGGGAGAAATACACGAGAAATGCCATGTTTTCAGCTAGCTAATACAGAGGCCCAAGAGAACAAGAATTTAAGGAAAGACCGACAAGGATTTCACACATTTTCTGATATTTTGTACTCAGTCGAACATAGGTTAATGACCGACTGTGGGTCGCGTATCTGAACAATGCAAAGTATTATTGGAATAACGCAGTGTTTGGTCGCGTTAAATCTGTTTATTAACCACAGATCGATTTCGGCTAGGTAACTAGCAATCATCAGTATCATATCTACAAAATAATCAGTACATAACGTGGGTGTGATGTACCTTTATGTGATATACTGACGTCTGACCCATGATGGCTAGGTAACCAGCCAAAATCGGTCTGTGATTAATTAACAGATTTGTTGTGACCAAACGTATACCCAGTAATTATATTGATGGTCACTGTGCACAACAATCCAATTATGGATGCATAGTTCAAAGTATCATAAAATATGAGAAATTGTTCTTAACTTTGAAAGACGGCTATCTGCCGTCTTACCTACGATTCCAACTTCGTAGTTTATATACGTTCACTAGACGGCCCTTTTTGCTAAACGAGAACCCCTTTCGTTCGGAGTCATGAGGAATAGCATTTCATTTCATGTTTTTAAATGTTAGTTTGTGTAATACTGTGTTAATCTTGCTGGTATTTTATTATGCTAATAATTTATCATTGTGTCTATGAATGTGGCAAGATGAATGATTTCTCCTTGACGCCATTTTTTCTGTGAGCATGTGTACTTACTTTATTCTGTATGTGCATGTATCAGTATCTTCTAGCATGGCAGTCTGAGTGTATGTATGGGAATTTTCGTCGTCGGCTGCTGGCTGCTCGCTACTAATGTAGCGATAGGTACTCGTTACCAACCTCTGCTTTTGGTGCTACCAAAGAGGTCCCTTCACCCCTTGGTTACAAGTTGGGTTGGCAATGCCTGGTAGCACAGACAAATATATACAGAAGGGAAACCTTCGTAACGGCCCGGTCCTACGCTCAGGGGTGCGGGGAGGGAGGGTTTCCAGCAGTTCTGTAAGATGTGCCACGATGGCGCTGCGGTCAGAAGCAGCCCTTTAAACTGGCCAGAGCAGGCGGCAGGTAGCGGCTGCCCCCACCACCACCTCCCCTCACAGTCGTGGCCTCGTGGCAGGCGGCACGAGCTCTCCCCTCAGCCTCCCCTCCACGCTACCCTCTGATGCTGCGGTCAGAAGCAGACCTTTAAACTGGCCAGAGCAGGCGGCAGGTAGCGGCTGCCCCCACCACCACCTCCCCTCACAGTCGTGGCCTCGTGGCAGGCGGCACGAGCTCTCCCCTCAGCCTCCCCTCCACGCTACCCTCTGATGCTGCGGTCAGAAGCAGACCTTTAAACTGGCCAGAGCAGGCGGCAGGTAGCGGCTGCCCCCACCACCACCTCCCCTCACAGTCGTGGCCTCGTGGCAGGCGGCACGAGCTCTCCCCTCAGCCTCCCCTCCACGCTACCCTCTGATGCTGCGGTCAGAAGCAGCCCTTTAAACTGGCCAGAGCAGGCGGCAGGTAGCGGCTGCCCCCACCACCACCTCCCCTCACAGTCGTGGCCTCGTGGCAGGCGGCACGAGCTCTCCCCTCAGCCTCCCCTCCACGCTACCCTCTGATGCTGCGGTCAGAAGCAGACCTTTAAACTGGCCAGAGCAGGCGGCAGGTAGCGGCTGCCCCCACCACCACCTCCCCTCACAGTCGTGGCCTCGTGGCAGGCGGCACGAGCTCTCCCCTCAGCCTCCCCTCCACACTACCCTCTGATGCTGCGGTCAGAAGCAGACCTTTAAACTGGCCAGAGCAGGCGGCAGGTAGCGGCTGCCCCCACCACCACCTTCCCTCACAGCCGTGGCCTCGTGGCAGGCGGCACGAGCTCTCCCCTCAGCCTCCCCTCCACGCTACCCTCTGATGCTGCGGTCAGAAGCAGCCCTTTAAACTGGCCAGAGCAGGCGGCAGGTAGCGGCTGCCACCACCACCACCTCCCCTCACAGTCGTGGCCTCGTGGCAGGCGGCACGAGCTCTCCCCTCAGCCTCCCCTCCACGCTACCCTCTGATGCTGCGGTCAGAAGCAGCCCTTTAAACTGGCCAGAGCAGGCGGCAGGTAGCGGCTGCCCCCACCACCACCTCCCCTCACAGTCGTGGCCTCGTGGCAGGCGGCACGAGCTCTCCCCTCAGCCTCCCCTCCACGCTACCCTCTGATGCTGCGGTCAGAAGCAGCCCTTTAAACTGGCCAGAGCAGGCGGCAGGTAGCGGCTGCCCCCACCACCACCTCCCCTCACAGTCGTGGCCTCGTGGCAGGCGGCACGAGCTCTCCCCTCAGCCTCCCCTCCACGCTACCCTCTGATGCTGCGGTCAGAAGCAGCCCTTTAAACTGGCCAGAGCAGGCGGCAGGTAGCGGCTGCCCCCACCACCACCTTCCCTCACAGCCGTGGCCTCGTGGCAGGCGGCACGAGCTCTCCCCTCAGCCTCCCCTCCACGCTACCCTCTGATGCTGCGGTCAGAAGCAGCCCTTTAAACTGGCCAGAGCAGGCGGCAGGTAGCGGCTGCCACCACCACCACCTCCCCTCACAGTCGTGGCCTCGTGGCAGGCGGCACGAGCTCTCCCCTCAGCCTCCCCTCCACGCTACCCTCTGATGCTGCGGTCAGAAGCAGACCTTTAAACTGGCCAGAGCAGGCGGCAGGTAGCGGCTGCCCCCACCACCACCTTCCCTCACAGCCGTGGCCTCGTGGCAGGCGGCACGAGCTCTCCCCTCAGCCTCCCCTCCACGCTACCCTCTGATGCTGCGGTCAGAAGCAGCCCTTTAAACTGGCCAGAGCAGGCGGCAGGTAGCGGCTGCCACCACCACCACCTCCCCTCACAGTCGTGGCCTCGTGGCAGGCGGCACGAGCTCTCCCCTCAGCCTCCCCTCCACGCTACCCTCTGATGCTGCGGTCAGAAGCAGACCTTTAAACTGGCCAGAGCAGGCGGCAGGTAGCGGCTGCCCCCACCACCACCTCCCCTCACAGTCGTGGCCTCGTGGCAGGCGGCACGAGCTCTCCCCTCAGCCTCCCCTCCACGCTACCCTCTGATGCTGCGGTCAGAAGCAGCCCTTTAAACTGGCCAGAGCAGGCGGCAGGTAGCGGCTGCCCCCACCACCACCTCCCCTCACAGTCGTGGCCTCGTGGCAGGCGGCACGAGCTCTCCCCTCAGCCTCCCCTCCACGCTACCCTCTGATGCTGCGGTCAGAAGCAGACCTTTAAACTGGCCAGAGCAGGCGGCAGGTAGCGGCTGCCCCCACCACCACCTTCCCTCACAGCCGTGGCCTCGTGGCAGGCGGCACGAGCTCTCCCCTCAGCCTCCCCTCCACGCTACCCTCTGACATGCGAGAGGCACCCTAAGTCTGACACCTGCTAGCATCTTACAGAACTACGAGGGGAGTGTAAGACAGTGGTTTAGGGGGGGCTGCTCCTCTGTATATGTTACTCTGTGCCGGTAGTGAGCCTCGGCAAGATGCGCGGGTCTAAGCTCTTCCCCACCACCTCGTTTTTCCTGGGCTTTTACCGGTTTCCGGTGGTGGCGGGGACTGGCTGGCCGACTTCTTCACTCGGTGACTGTGCTTCGGCCTGGTAAGACGTTCCAAGTTTCTTTCCTCTCTTGAGATGGTGGCGATTCTTTGTCTGGTGTTCAAGTAAGACTTCAGAACTGTAGTTCATTTTACGGAATAAGTTTCTCCGATCATGTACGGAAGTGTACTCAGTTTTATTTCGGTGATTTTGCATAGGTAAATGCGGTGAATATGCAACTAATTCGGTTTGATAACGGCTGGGAATCGGTAACCTTTGTTAGACTAGCTGGCGGTGTATGAACTCGGTTTAATTTCTCTCTAGCTTTGTGGGATGCAACTAATGTGCGAGAATATTTTTATTCTGTGTAGTGCATGTGAAATATTCTTTCCATTCTCTCCTTCCGCGAGTGATATGTACTCCACCTGGTGTGTTCTTAGAACAAAGCCTTCAGCTACCCCTGTGTCTGTTTCTATGCCCTTCAGGCAAGAAATTACGCATATATATCTTTTTGATATCCCCTTGTACATCGCGATCTCCTCTCCGTCTATTTTAAATTGCTGTTTCGTTTCCAAACTTGTACTTTGCATTCAGACTCCCCCAGTAAATTCTCTTCTAGCCTTGCATGACCCCCTTTATTAGCTTGCTTATGAAATACTACGTATTTCTAGAGGTTGCATAACGTATTTCTTCGTTGATTTTCTCCGATTTTGAATTTATTCCACTTTTCTCATTTTTGAAGACTGGACTTCGTCCTTCCGTGTAAACCTCCCAATCGCGTCTAACTGTATTTCTTTACCTTCCTTATGATATCCTACGCATTTCTAAGGGTTGCATACGTAGCTATTTTTCTTTATTTTTCGGAAATTGAATTTTTGTATTTTTACTGGTTTTCAGAACCACGTGGTCCCGAACTCCGATTTCAAGGGTTTATAGCTAGTCTCTCGAGTTCTGGCCACTGCTCACACACCAGTGCCTTACCAGTGCGTATTCTTGCTTCGAAATGTATGAATCCTTTTATTTTTGCTGAAACGAATACAATCTTTAAGCACTTCGCCTTCAGTGGGGTGTGAATAAGTAATGTATAAGACATTGCCTTGTGTTTCAGTTATTCCGCATGCTCACGGTTTGATTTGAGTGGAAATTAGTCTCGCTATTATCGCGTACCATCTCAAGTAAAGAAAGACAGACCAGAGCGACCTACGAAGATTATTTTTTCTTGTGTTGTGTGGTACATCCTGGTTCGCTGAATTTCGCCCACGATAGCGGCGCCTGCTTCTGCTTCATATCAGCACGCTGAGATGGGTGAGTTTCGGTTTGCTTCGCGCGTGTGTGTGGCTGAATGGTTGATGATCATAAATTCCTCCTCCGACGATGTTCAGTTCAGATTACTTTAACATCCGGAGGGATGCATTTTTATTGTTTAACAAAATTGGTGCCCCCATTTGTTCATGTTTGAACTCAATATGCCGGCCGCAGTGGCCGAGGGGACTGAGGCGCTCCAGACACGGTCTGCACGGCCACTACGGTCGGGGGTTCGAATCCCCCCTCGGGCATGGATATTTGTGCCGTCCGTAGTCTTAGCTAGTTCATAAGTAGTTTGTAAGCTTAGGGACTGATGATCCCGTAGTTAAGTCCCATAAGTTCTACAAACATTTGAACATTTTTTTGATGCATTAACTTACATTCCAAAGTAAGGCATATGATGCCGTTCTAAATATTTAGCACATACAGTTAAAACACGTTATAATTACTGTATTTTCTGGATTATAAATGGTACATCCACATTCGTTTACGATAACCAAGTATTGCATTCGAAAACAGTTGGGAATAATGTTAAATTGTGAATTGTACTTCCCGTATTCCCCCCCCCTCCCCCTGTAAAGAAATGTTCAAATGTTTGTAAAGCTTATGGGACTTAACTGCGGGGTCATCAGTCCCTAAACTTACAAACTACTTACCAACTACCTTATACTAAAGACGGCACAAATGTCCATGCCCGACGGAAGGATTCGAACCCCCGACCGTAGTGGCCGTGCAGACCGTGACTGGAGCGCCTCAGTCCCCTCAGCCACCGCGGCCGGCCCCCTGTAAACCCTCATATATTGTACACACACCATATTTAAGAGAGGAGTTTACGTCAAAATGTGTTTAATAACTTTGAACGTCTGGTTTCGTTGGATAACGACTACATGAATTCTTTCAGGTAGCATGCACTTTGAAATAAAGTGCATGTTGCAGGTTAAGTTTTGAATTTAATGCCTTTCAAGTACGACTTCCTTCCTGTTCACAATATTCGCGAAGTTATTATTTTTTTCTTTTCTTTCTTTTTTTTTTTTTTTCAGGCATTCTATTCATAGCTTGGCTTAGGCCTATATATTCCCGTGTTGGGAGTCACATTTAAATTAAACACCGAGCTTATGCGAAATAATATAATTTAAAAACCACTAGCTCGGTAAAGCCAGCTGCACTCATACATCACTTAAAATACAATCAACAGCCCTTACAACAGCTCCTTAGTTGATGTAAATAAAATAAAGAAAAGTAGTTTACTTTCAACAGACTCTACATCGTGTTATGCTTACAATATGTAGCACAATTAAACCATTGCCTACATGTATAGGCCTGTATTTCCATTATTACCTCTCTGTGAGTATAACTGTTTGTAATACAAATAAAAAAAAGTTGTTGTTAACGTTACGCAAATAGTTGCTCTATTCTGGCATTAATACTTGACGTCTGGTATTTACAAGCTACCTTTTGCGCCGATCTGCGTTTGAAGGAAAGCGATAAAACTTATAGCAGCCATGTCTGTTACTATTTGAGCCGTTCGGAGCAGCACAACCAACCATTCCATACTGTAAAACCATAAAATGACGAAATATTCGCCGATTCACTTCGCTGCACCACAGAAAGCGTACAAAACTGTCGTCGGATTGGGATTCAAAATGGCGGATTGTTCAGCTCGGTATATCTAGTGCTTTAGTGCCGGCTGTGACGTCACTGGCATCTAGAGCTCCTAAAAGCATAGGCCGGCGCGTCCGCCATTTTCATTCCTTGCGAATGCTAAACACAGCACGCAGCTTATACGAAAGGTGTTGTCTTATATTAGTGAAATATTTTACAATTGCCCGGCATAGAGACTTAGAGCGTGCTACTTTGAGCATGCATTCCGCTCTTGTTTACATCGATATGTGGATTAGACACAAAAATCTCGCGTTTTCTTTATTGCTGCTTCTGCCCAAATGCAGAAAAAAGAGCAATGAAACATATATTTTTCTGAAATAAAAATCGCTTACTACGTTTAATGCTGCCGAAACTGGTCATCTAGATAAAACCTTTTAAGCGATCGTGGCTTCTATATGAATAATGGCTGTCAATATGCGAGGTTTGTTTGTCGTCTTGCAGTAAGTGTTTGTTGTCTGCTCTGACAAATACACCACATCGGATTTTTGTACTCAAATTGCTGAAAGTACTTCTATTATGTTACTGAGAAAGCTTCACAATGTATTACAAACACTAAAACTGAAAAGAATATTACTGTATATACAGCATCTAAAGTTTACGGTCGTAGAGGCACACAGTTCCGATGTTGGCAACAACCTTTGAATGCTATTTGAAAACCTAATCTTACAGAATGTGTTGACCATGGAGTAAATAAATAATTCTGTTCCTTCTCTGAGGTTGACAGGTTACCCTTGCCTTGTCAGTAATTTAATAATCCTTATAAAGCAAACATTTCGTTGCCAAGATTAGTGAACTACGCCGCCACAGCCGTAAGTAAAATTTACCCATTATTCTTTGCCAGTTATGTTACAGCCTCTTATAGACAAGCGTCAATATTGGCATTTACTAATAAGACGTTGAATTAAGGCTGTATTTTGTGATGAAACATCAGGTACCATAGTATTCTTTCAAATTGCATACTACAAGTTATGACGCTAAAACTTGGAAATACCACAAACAGCATTCGACGGTAGTTGCCTGTATCAGCACAATACGCTGCCACAGCCGTAACGAAACTTTTTGCCCAGTGTATTTATATTTTCCGTTTTAGTGTTTGTAATACTTTCTCGCAATAACGTAACAGAGGTATCTTCAACAATTTGTGCAATGTCAGAACAAAACTTTCTGATGAGGTCTGTTTCTCAATATACCATATAAGACACACATATTGTGCTCTGAAAACAGTATGTTCTGGGATGCTTTGCTGTGTTATGATATTTTGCCACTGCTAATTCCCTACAGGCAGCACCTCTGTTAAGAGGTAGTACTTTGAGAAGAGCGAAACAAAAACCGAAGATCAAGTATCACAGACGATTTTTACTATTAAATATTGCTTCAAGTCATAATAGTAACTATTTACTTACAATACATAACTGTGAGCTCGGTCCGGGTTCCCAGTTTTTGCGCCGACATTTAATGATCCATTTTTTCTTCTCTCAGAATCTCTCTGGAAACTAAACGCTCTGTAGCCACCTCAGGAATGATCTGAGCAGATTATGGCCACACAGCCACCCCTAATGTCGTGCTGAAGTGACGTGACGCAAATACTATAGCACCGCAACGTTTTTAACTTACGAGCCACGGGAATGAAAATGGCGGATGCGTCAGCTCGTACTTAGAGGAGCCTTAGTGGCATCTACATCTACATACATACTCCGCAATTCACCGTAAGGTGCGTGGCGGAGGGTACACTGTACCACTACTAGGCATTTCCTTTCCTAATCCACTCCCAAGTTGAACGAGGAAAAAAAGAATGCCTATATGCCTCCGTACGAGCACTAATTTCTCTTATCTTGTCTTTGTGATCACCACGGGAAATGTAAGTAGCCGGCAGCAAAATCGTACTACACTCGGCATCAAATTCCGGCCCTCTAAATTTACTCAACAGAAATTCACGAAAATAACGTCTTCTTTCTTCCAGCGATCCCCAATTGAGTTGCCGGAGCATTTCCGTGACACTCGCGCATTGGTCGAACCTACCGGTAACAAACCTAGCTGCTCGCCTCTGAACCGCCTCTATGTCTTCCTTCAAACCGATCTGCTGCGGGTCCCAAACACTTGAGCAATGCTCAAGACGTGGTCGTACAAGCGTTTTATACGCTGTCTCCTTTACAGGTGAAGTACATCTTCCCAAAATTCTCCCAATAAACCGAAGTCGGCTGTCTGCCTTACTCACAACTGTCCTTACATGTTCGTTCCATTTCATATCGCTCTGCAATGTTACGCCTAGACATTTGAACGACGCGACAGCATCAAGAAGCTCACTACTAATGCTGTATTCGAACATTATGGGATTGTTTTTTCTACTCATGCGCATCACCTTACACTTCTCTACATTGAGAGCTAGCTGCCATTCTTTGCACCGACTAGAAATTTTGTCCAATTCATCGTGTATGCTACTACAGTCAGTTGCAGAGGACACCCTCCCATACACCACAGCATCTGCCCAGCCCCCTGTTTCAGGTCGCCTAGTGAGGACAGAGCGGCTGATCGGACAGCAGTCACGGACGCAGCCGGTAGCGTTTATGAGTATAGACATGGTGGAGCCATTACCTCGAGATCTCCACCGCCTGCTGGGTTTACACTACAGCGTGGAGCCACCGCCGGGCCCTGTTTACTGCCTCTTCACGCTTCCTGTCTACCTGTTCTCCGCACCTATAAACTTACACCGCTGTAAAAGCCGGCGAGACTGCCGTAAACTGTGGCAGCTGCTTGCGTATGCAAACTACTGGCGTCTCCCGGGTATACTGATCCTTCTAAAACAGAGTCAAAGGCTTCGACAGGCGGTAGTACTCAATGAAAAAATAAAAATCTACCCAGGGAACGCATAGGTTCGGATATAGTAAATTTTCTTGAGACGGAAAAGATTTTTTTTTTTTTTTCTATGACTAGCACGGGTGTAGGGAACATCGTTCATGTGAAACTCAGGTTGCCTTTTTCTAACATGACATCTTGCGAGCCAAAGATGAAGGGCAAGAAAAGATAGTGTTTTTCTCGATTTCAAAAAGGCATTTGACGCGGTGCCACACTGCAGACTGCTAACGTAGATACGAGCTTAGGGAATAGGTTCACAGATTTGTGACTGGCTGGAAGACTTCCTAAGCAATAGAACGCAGTACGTTGTTCTCGACGGCGAGTGTTCATCAGAGGCGAGTGTATCGTCAGGCGTGCCCCAGGGGAGTGTGATAGGACCGCTATTATTTTCTATCTATACAAATGATCTGATGAACAGAGTAAGTTGTAATTTGCTGCTGTTTGCTGATGATGCTGTGGTGTATGGGAGGGTGTCGTCTTTAAATGACGGTAATAGCACATAGGATGGTTTGTTGGTGCAGAGAATAGCAACTAGTTCTCAATGTGGAAAAATGTAAGGTGATGCGCATGAGTAGGAAAAACAATCCCATAATGTTCGAATACAGCATTAGTAGTGAGCTTCTTGATGCTGTCGCGTCGTTCAAATATCTAGGCGTAGCATTGCAGAGCGATATGAAATGGAACGAGCATGTAAGGACAGTTGTGAGTAAGGCGGACAGCCGACTTCGTTTTATTGGGAGAATTTTGGGAAGATGTACTTCACCTGTAAAGGAGACCGCGTATAAAACGCTTGTACGTCCACGTCTTGAGTATTGCTCAAGTGTTTGGTACCCGCAGCAGATCAGTTTAAAGGAAGACATAGAGGCGGTTCAGAGGCGAGCAGCTAGGTTTGTTACCGGTAGGTTCGACCAATGCGCGAGTGTCACCGAAATGCTCCGGCAACTCAATTGGGGATCGCTGGAAGAAAGAAGACGTTATTTTCGTGAATTTTGTTGATGAAATTGATGAGAGCCATTTCGAGGTGAGCGTTTGCATGCTAGATTACTTAGTTCAGTGCTACAAAACGTCTGTTTTGAAGTATTCTGCACTTTGCAATATTTAATGAATTCCATAATGCCAAGATATAGAGATAACTCTAAACTTAAACGGGAGAAATTATCCACAAACTGTTTCTTTTGGTCTGCGTGATATCGTTAGCGGCTCAAGCAGCAAGCGCATGAAGCAGCTAGGTGGGGGAACTTCTCCCTCCACCTGCACGCGCAGACCACGCCGCTCAGCCATCACTGGGAGCGGACCAACTAAAAGAACGAACTAGTTCGCGACAGAGCCGCGAACTGAAGTGAGCGATCCCGAACGCGAACTATTATGCGCAAGTATGAAACTTCCTGGCAGATTAAAATTTTGTGCCGGAACCGAGACTCGAACCTGGGACCTTTGCCTTTCACGGGCAAGCGCACTACCGACTGTGCTATCCCGACACGACTCACGATGCCGCCTCACAACTTTACTTCCGCCAGTACCTCCCCTCCTACTTTCCAAATTTCACGGAAGCTCTTCTGCGAAACGTGCTAGACTGGCACTCCTGGAAGAAAGGAGATGGTGGAGACATGGCTTAGCCACAGCCTGAGGGATGTTTCCAGAATGAAACTTCACTCTGCAGCGAAGTGTGCGCTTCTAAAGAGTGCTAGTCTTGCGTGTTTGCAGGAGAGCTTCTGTGAAGTTTGGAAAGTAGGAGGCGAGGTACTGGCAGAAGTGAAGTTGTGAGGCGGCATCGTGAGTCGTGTCGGGGTAGCACAGTCGGTAGTGCGCTTGCCCGCGAAAGGCAAAGGTCCCAGTTTCGAGTCCCGGTTCCGGCACACAATTTTAATCTGCCAGGAAGTTTCATATCAGCGCACACTCCGCTGCAGAGTGAAGTTTCATTCTGTATTATGAGCAAGTCTACTGGAAGAGTAGTTGAACGGAATGGTAACTGGCTTGAAAGGACCTTATAAGATGTAACGTGCTCCGTTATGTTTTTCCGTATATCGCAGCGTATCAGAGATACTTGGAAAAATAACGTCGTTTGGACACTGTGTGTGTGTGTGTGTGTGTGTGTGTGTGTGACGTGTTCCCAGTTTTCGAGTCATTCATCCGACGGCGCCGAATTTTACAGCCTTGTTCGTCGGCCGCCAGCGACCAGAACCTCACACTGGAGACATAAGCGGACTCACATTTCTGCTATACTTCGTTACGGTCAATTTTAATTTTATCTTATTGTGGTATGGGCAGCCGTTGGCCGCCCAGGTTAAGATACGCTAGGCAGCGGTTACAGGCAGTGGCTGAATCGTTGCGACAGCGGCAGATGGTCATCCCAACCGTGGGAAGCCAGCGGTTAGCAGCACTGCAAGTAGCGCGGGACTCCGCCGTGTTTTCTGTGGCGGGAACTGCCAATGCATCTAAGTCTGGCATCTGCTTTACCGACGATTGATTTTATATGGTCGTTCCATTTTAAATCCCTCCTAATGACTACTCCCAGATAATTTATGGAATTTACTGCTTCCAGTTACTGATCTGCTATAGTGTAGGTAAATGATACAGGATCTTTCTTACTATGTATTCACAGGAGATTACACTTGTCTACATTGAGATTCAATTGCCATTCCCTGCACCATGCGTCAATTCGATGCAGATCCTCCTGCATCTCAAATAATTTTCCATTGTTACAACCTCTCTATATGCTACAGCGTCATCCGCAAAAAGCCTCAGTGGACTTCCGATGTCGTCCACAAGGTCATATATATATATATATATATATATATATATATATATATATATATATATATATATATATATATATGTAAATAGCAACGGACCCACAACACTCCCCTGTGGCACACCTGACATAACTCCTACTTCGGAAGACTTTTCTCCATTGAGAATGACATATTGTTATCTAGGAACTCCTCAATCCAATCACACAATTGGTCTGACAGTCCATATGCTCTTACTTTGTTCATTAAACGTTTGTGGGTGAACTGTGCCAAACGCACTGCGGAAGACAAGAAACACTGCATCTACCTGAGAACCCGTGTCTATGGCTCTCTTAGTCTGGTAATCCTCATATCATTCCACGTCAAGCCCATCGCCAACTATAATTTCATTTTCTTTTAACCCGGCGTCCTATCCCTATCGAGAATAATGATGGGATCGGCTAATTTAAAGTCGATTGTAACATCTCGGAGTGCCCACGTGTAGTGGGCAGCTGAGGCGACAGACATTCTCTAAGTCGCTCTCCGTCGTTCTCAGTTGCTGTCGAAATCTACTGGCGGTCGGTTTTACTTGCAATTAGGTACTGCATTGCTGCTAGTATCATGTTCTCCAAGTTGAACTGTTTTTTCGTTAGCAAATGATGGCTGTAGTTTATGCCAGTTTTGTGTGGACCGCGCGTGTTGCGCACTGATGGTTACTTGCTATTAAAATGTGATGTTCTCAGTTTCAGACAGCAACCAACTTTACTTAATACTCCCGTGTTCGAATACGTGTTAGCCTGTCTCGAATCCAAGGCATCGAACCTGCAATTTTATTAATCACCGTGTTAAATACGGGCTCAGGGGCATGGAATTGTAAGGAAACGGCGTTGTAGCCTTCCTCACTAACTAACAAGGTAATTGTGTATTTTTGCGGAAAAAGGGCTGTTATACAATGTAACATATTGTTATGAGCTGAATGAAGTAAGGAACTGATGATGCAAATGTAGTTCGCGAAATCAGTCGTGACCTGTTAGTAAAGCAACTGATGATGCAAATTTAGTTTGCGAAACCGGTCGTGAGCTGTTAGTGAAGAATTTTTAACAGTCCTAGCGGTGTGTTATCGAGAAAAGGAATCCCTAGTTTTGCTATCCAAATTCAAATGTTTGTATAGTCTATGGGGCTTAACTACGGGGTCATCAGTCCCTAAACTTACAAATTACTTATGAAGTAGGTAACACTAAGGACGGCACAAATATCCATGCCCGAGGGGGGATTCGAACCCCCGACCGTAGTGGCCGTGCAGACCGTGACTGGAGCGCCTCAGTCCCCTCGGCCACCGCGGCCGGCCTGCAGTTTTATTAATCACCGTGCTAAATACGGGCTCAGGGGCATTAAATTGTACGGAAACGGAGTTGTTGCCTTCCACACGTAACTAATAAGGTAATTGTGTATTTTTACGGAAAAATCGCACTGACGTGTTTTACGGAGCACTTTTGATTAGTAGTTTTACAAGTTTTTGCAAACATTTTGGACCAAAATAATCCAAATAATAAGTGTCCGAAACCCTTTTAGGAAAAAAATAGGTAGTGACGGGTTCCGAACCACCGACTTCTGGCATCATAGCCCAACGCCTTGCCCACTACGCTACGGCTATCAATCAAAATATGAATTCTTTAATCTCATACTATTGATGGCCGTTGTTAACTGATGTTAATATGGCATTTGTAGACAATAGATTATGATTTATCGTATGAAGAACGACGTCTTTTTGTTAATTCTTCAGTGCGCCATTGCTTTGAAATGACTACGTGTAAGTTACAATAAGAAAATCATCAAATTTGTGCAAGATGGCGTATGCCACAAAGAGTTCTGGGCGAGGAATGTCACGTGACATCTCCTAACGGCTGGTTTTCGTTAATTTAATGGAGGGTGTCAAAACTTCGTTATTTTTGCAAATATCTCTCAAACGATTCGAGATATGAAAAAAACATTAGGGAGCTAAGTTGTAGAGAATTTTCTCCTCTACCAATTACGTTATTCAATTTTTGTGTCAGATGAATGGTTAAGCCGTTATTTTCATTTAAATTTCGAGCTGTCAAAAGACGATCGCAAAGGCCCACTTTTAGTGTTACTACCGTAACCTAACGTGGGCCAAGAGGGGGTCATACGACGTAACATACGGTTATGACCAGAATGAAATAAGCAACTGATGATGCAAATTTAGTTTGCGAAACCGGTCGTGAGCTGTTAGTAAAGAATTTTTAACAGTCGCAGCGGTGTGTTATCAAGAAGATGAATCCCTAGTTCTGCTATCCCTGCAGTTACCGAGAGATTGTACAACAAGTCGTAACATAGCGACAGAAGTGCTCAGCTAATAACAGGTGCGACGTTGTCTTTTGACTGGTACCGGAGAGGTTGGCACCTGTTGTCGTGTCGCCAGTCAGGGCAAGTGTGTGTGTGTGTGTGTGTGTGTGTGTGTGTGTGTCCTCGAGACTCCGCTATCTGCGTGGCCCGAGCCGGCTGGCAAATATTTGCCCCTCTTGCGTCACACAAGGCGACGCTTGCACGCAAGATGCTGCCGCCGCCGCCGCCGCAGCCTCTACTCACTAGTATAGGTAGGCGTCTGCGCCAGTGTGGATATATCCGCAGTATTTCTTAGTTTGCGGATAAAATTGAGATCGACGTGGATATCCGCGTGTTATATCCGGATAAAGGGCGAGGTATCTGCCCAGTACGTCTGTCGATAGGTTAAGCCGTCGGCACATGGAGCGTGTATCCGAACGAGTGTGGCCAACGTGGCGAGTTTCTGACGTCACAACGTGTGGTTGCTTTCCCAACGTGTGGGGCAGTATCAAGCATGCCAGATATACTCAACGCTCGTCTCAACCATCACCAATAAGGTGCGAGAACGCCACCGACGTCACACCACGTGGCTATCCGTAGAGGGGGAGGGGGCAGCTCTTTATGGTACAGAGACGAAGACGCCATGTTGGCTGTCGTATTTCGTGCTTTTTATGCATATAACTTAGGTCTTATGCATTTATGACATTTCAAAGCATGTAAAAGTAACTCAGTAAATTGAGACTCTCTCGGAAACCGGCCATTAAGGTATTACTTGTTGGAATAAATGACTGGAAACGTCTTATACGTGGTTAAAAAATTTCCGTATTATAGTAATCTGCCGTTTCAACTGTTCATCAGAGACGAGTGTATCGTCAGGCGTGTCCCAGGGGAGTGTGATAGGACCGCTATTATTTTCTATCTATATAAATGATCTGATGGACAGAGTAAGTTGTAATTTGCGGCTGTTTGCTGATGATGCTGTGGTGTATGGGAGGGTGTCGTCTGTAACTGACTGTAATAGCATACAGGTTGACTTGGACAAAATTTCTAGTTGGTGCGAAGAATGGCAGCTAGCTCTCAATGTAGAGAAATGTAAGGTGATGCGCATGAGTAGAAAAAACAACCCCATAATGTTCGAATACAGCATTAGTAGTGAGCTTCTTGATGCTGTCGCGTCGTTCAAATGTCTAGGCGTAACATTGCAGAGCGATACGAAATGTAACGAGCATGTAAGGAGAGTTGTGAGTAAGGCGGACAGCCGACTTCGGTTTATTCGGAGAATTTTGGGAAGATGGACTTCACCTGTAAAGGAGACCGCGTATAAAACGCTTGTACGACCACGTCTTGAGTATTGCTCAAGTATTTGGGACGCGCAGCAGATCAGTTTAAAGCAAGACATAGAAGCAGTTCAGAGGCGAGCAGCTAGATTTGTTACCGGTAGGTTCGACCAATGCGCGAGTGTCACGGAAATGCTCCGGCAACTCAATTGGGGATCGCTGGAAGAAAGACGACGTTCTTTTCGTGAATTTCTGTTAAGTAAATTTAGAGGGCCGGAATTGGAAGCTGAGTGTAGTACGATCTTGCTGCCGCCTACTTACATTTCGCGTAAAGATCACAAAGACAAGATAAGAGAAATTAGGACTCGTACGGAGGCATACAGGCATTCTTTTTTCCTCGTTCTAATTGGGAGTGGAATAGGAAAGGAAATGCCTAGTAGTTGTACAGTGTACCCTCCGCCACGCACCTTACGGTGAATTGCGGAGTATGTATGTAGATGTAGAAGGTGGACTCAAGATCTATCAACACGAATAGTTCTTTGTATCATTTGTTGTAATTACATGTCAACAACCGACATATCACCCAGTAGCATATACGACACGTCTAATACTATAGGTGAGGATATATTAGTAATGTAACTGGCTGTAGCGTAGGGGGTAAGTCGTGAACTGCGAAGTTATAAGAGGTTGCGGCGTTGGTTCAAGGCTCCACATCAGCAAATACTTCTTTTATACGGTTTTCTGATAGACTCGAGACTTTCTAAGAAAACTGCATAATATTCGATGCTATGTAAACACAAGTTCGCACCCTCTGAGGAGTCAGTTTGTTGGATTCGTTTTATGAGCAAGACAGTTTGTAGCTCACTTAGAGTAAAATACGCACTTACTGAACCATTAGAACATGTATCTATATATTTTGTGACTAGAAATTTTGTTTGGTGACGCCTCAACCTGGATGTACTCTATTAGTATGTAAAAAATGTTGTGAAGTTATGTAAAATACGATAGGTCTGAAGATGGCGTCGAGCACGCCGAAACCGGTAACGTAATAAATGAAAAATGCGATCTTGGCTGCCAAATAATTATTAAATATTATGAATTATGTCTGTCAGGATGATATATTCACCCAAGGTCAACACGGATTTACAAAACATCGTCCATGCGAAACATAACTATCTCTTTACTCACACGAAGTGATGAGTGCTATCGACAAGGGTTTGCAAATCGATTCCGTATTTTTTGATTTCCAGAAGGCTTTTGACACCGTACCTCACAAGCGGGTTTTAATCAAATTGCGTGGTTATAGTATATCGCCCCAAATTCGCAACTGGATAGCGATTTCCTGTCAGAAAGGACACAGTTCGTAGTAATCGATGGTAAGGCATCGACTAAAACACGGGTGATATCGGTTGTACCACAGGGTAGTGTTATTGGTCCTCTGCTATTCCTTATTTACATAAACGATTCAGGGGAAAATTTAAGCAGCTCTCTTAGGTTGTTTGCAGATAACGCCGTCATTTACCGTCTAGTAAAATCATCTGAAGATCAAAACCAACTGCAGAACGATCTGAATAAGATATTACTATGGTGTAAAAATTGGCAGTTGACTCTAAATAATGAGAAGTGTGAAGTCGTCCACATGAGTACGAAAAGAAATCCGTTAAACTTTGTTTACAAGATATATCAATCAAAAGAGATGGCCGTAAACTCAACAAAATACCTAGGAATTACTGTTACTTCAGACTTAAATCGTAAAGAACAGGTAGATAATATCGTGGGAAAGGCGAACCAGAGACTGCCTTTTATTGGCAGAACCCTTCAAAGATGCAACAGAACTACTAAAGAAACTGCATACACTGCGCTTGTCCGTCCATTTTTGGAGTATTGCAGCCCAGTGTAGGATCCTTATCAGGTGGATTTGACGGAGGACATCGAAAGAGTCCAAAGAACAAAGAAGGGCAGGTCGTTTCGTATTGTCACGATACAGGGGAGACAGCGTTACGAAAATGATACAGGATCTGGGATGGGAATCATTACAACAACAGCGCTTATCGCTGCGGCGTGGGCTACTTGCGAAACTCCAATCGCCAACATTCTCCTCCGAATGAGAAAATATATTCTTGACTGCCACCTACATAGGTAAAAATGATCATCAGAAAAAAATACGAGAAGTCAGAGCTCGAACGGAGAGATTCAGGTGTTCTTTCTTCCCGCGCGCTATTCGAGAATGGAATGGGAGATAAATAGTATAACGGTGGTTGGATGAACCCTCTGCCAGGCACTTAAATGTGATTTGCAGAGTATCCCATGTAGATGTAGATGTTTATCGTAGTGAATATAGTGATAGTTCTTTCTTAAAATGAACACGACACTAGTGGACACTACATCGCGTAAAGTAAAAAGAGGTGATTTGACATTACTGAAGGAAAATAAATTGAAACCGTCAATTTGGACAAAGATTTGGATGCGTATTTGATGGCAAGGAAAAGATCAGTGATATAGTAGCCTGTTTTGCGTTTAGAAAAAGTATATTCTTACACTGGACACAAGAGTGGGACGTCAAATTTGCTGAAACATTTGTGTGAGACACAGTAGCATAATTACTTAGTTAATCACCAAGACAGATGCAAATGTTCCTGAAGTTCCGCCAAAGTTGAAGACATACAACGGTTTTAAATACTGCTGGCTATTACTATTGCCCATTCAAAACTTTAATAGCTGTGGATGTGGATAACGAACTTGGGGATACGGATACAGGGTCGCGAATGTGGTTGTGGATATGGGCCTTACGGGTATGGGGCGGATGTGGATAAGACTTTTCTTATCCCCGTAGACCTCTAACAATGAGACGGCACGATCCTGGGTCGGGGATTTGTCGGAAATTTTGTGTGGTCAAGGAGAACCCTAATGGACGCACTACTCGGAAAATCCCGAGAAAAGTCTATCCGAAGTTTCTTAGGTGCCTTACGAGTATAAAACGTCAGTCCATGCCAAGCCGCCGTCTGGGTTAGATGGTTAGCGCTCGGAATCTTACGCCAGAGGTCTCGGGTTCGATTTCTTCTCAGGCACCCACTTTTTTTTCCTTTGCTTACAAGAAGCGACCGGTCATTTCGGACCTCTTATTCACAAATTAATAGATGGCTAAGCCAATACTTATACGATCATGATCGTAACATCATCAAACTCCGGAAAATTAACAACAGTTTTGTACAGTATTTTCTCTGGAAATCTTTAAAATCTTACGTCAGGGAGAATAAATTTTTACTTCTCATTGACTCTTGGTGAGGTGAAACGAATCCGGAGTTATATGATGCAATTTTTCAAGACGACGAAAATATGGCAACTTGGTCTATAAAAGTGATACCAACGAAATGCACTTCTTTGGCGCAACCTTGTGATGTTTACATTTACAGGCAAGTTAAAAATTCCATAAAGCGCTTGAAAAATTGCAGCGCATTGTTACAGGAGAATCGTCAAATTAATTCCTGGAAAGATTGTATAAGAATTCATTTTGTAATTCACCATCAATTATCGTCACCAATATTCCGAGATATGATTCAATATTCCTGGTTGGCCTCAAAATTATCAGATACTCGAAACATTTTCGTTAATGTTAACGGGCATGTTTTTGTACAGATTGATTGCAAACACCCTGTGACTGTAAATAAATAAATAAATACATAAATAAATAAGTAAAAAATAAAAAAAATCGCATATATATGCTGTACAGACCTTTTTGAGATACGGAAAATGTTCGACTGCTGTCCTGGCCAGCACATTCTCCAGAAATCCCACCAACTGAAAACGTCTGGTCAATGGTGGCCGAGCAACTGGCTCGTCACAATACGCCAGTCACTACTCTTGATGAACTGTGGTATCGTGTTGAAGCTGCATGGGCATCTGTACCTGTACACGCCATCCAAGCTCTGTTTGTCTCAATGCCCAGTCGTATCAAGGCCGTTATTACGGCCAGAGGTGGTTGTTCTCGGTACTGATTTCTCAGGATCTATGCACCCAAATCACGAGGAAATGTAATCACATGTCAGTTCTAGTATATTTGTCCAATGAATACCCGATTATCATCTGCATTTCTTTTTGGTGTAGCAATTTTAATGGCCATTAGTGCAGATGTAGCTGGGGTACCTCGCCCACAGTTACTGGTAGGTGCTCTAATAAAAAAGACGTACTTTTTAAAATTTATTCCGGGTCCGAGGCTCGAATTCAGGTCTCTTGCTGGCAAGGCAGCAGCGCTTCCGCCTGTACCACTCGCACACACAGGCTTGACACACCTGTCCCGACTACCCCGTTAGACACAAATTTTCGTTTTTAATGATTTATAGTCAATCTTCCACCCCCATGAACCACAGACATTGCCGAGGTGGGGTGGCTTGCGTGCCTCAACGATGCAGATTGCCGTACCGTAGGTGCAACCACAGAGGAGGGGTATCTGTGGAGAGGCCGGACAAACGTGTGGTTCCTGAAGAGGGGCAGCAGCCTTTTCAGTAGTTACAGGGGCAACAGTCTGGATGATTGACTGAGCTGGCCTTGTAACATCAGCTAACGTGGCTTTGCCACACAGCTACTGCGAACGGCTGAAAGCAAGGGGAAACTACAGCCGTTACTTTTCCCGAGGACATGCAGCTCTACTGTATGAACATATGATGATGGAATCCTCTCGGGTAAAATATTCCGGAGGTAAAATAGTCCCCCATTCGGATCTCCGGGCGGGGACTACTCAGGAGGATGTTGTCATCAGAAAAGACAATACTGGCATTCTACGGATCGGAGCGTGGAACGTTAGATCCCTTAATCGAGTAGGTAAATTAGAAAATTTAAAAAGGGAAATGGATAGGTTGAAGTTATAGTGGGGATTAGTGAAGGTCGGTGGCAGGATGAAACAGTTCATACAAACAGTTAAGGGAGAGGAAAACTTAATTGTGATTATGGACTGTAATTCGGTAGTAGGAAAAGGAAGAGAAGGAAAAATAGTAGGTGAATATGGACTGGGCAGGAGGAATGAAAGAGGAAGTCGCCTGGTAGAATTTTGCACGGAACATGATTTAATCGTAACAAACACCTGGTTTAAGAATCACAAAAGAAGGTTGTATACATGGAAGAGACCAGGAGACAACGGAAGGTATCAGATAGATTTTATAATGGTAAGACATAGATTCCGGAACCAGGTTATAAACTGCAAGACGTACCCAGGGGCAGATATAGACTCTGACCATAACTTGTTGGTTATGAACTGTAGGCTGAAACTGAAAAAACTACAGAAAGGTAGGAAAATAAGGAGATGGGACCTACATAAATTGAAGGAAAGTGAAGTTCTGGAGAATTTCAGAGGGAGATTTAGGCAACAATTAACAGAAACAGGGGGAAATAAAACAGTAGAAGAGGAATGGGTAGCATTGAGAGATGAAATAGTGAAGGCAGCAGAGGACAAAATTGGTAGAAAGGCAAGACCTACAAAAAAATCCTTGTATATCACAGGAAATACTAAATTTAATTGATGAAAGGAGAAAATATAAAAATGCAGTAAATGAAACAGGCAAAATGGAGTACAGGTGACTATAAAATGAGATTGCCAGGAAGTGCAAAATGGCTAAGCAGGAGTGGCTAGAAGCCAAATGCAAATCTGTAGAAGAATGAATAAGAAGGGGAAAAGTAGATACCGCCTACAGGAAAATAAGAGACATTTGGGGATAAGAAGAGCAACTCTACGAATATCAAGAACTCAGATGGGAAACCAGTTCTCAGCAAAGAAGGGAAAGCTGAAAGGTGGAAAGAGTACATAGAGCAGCTCTACAAAGGAAATGATCTTAGAGACGATGTTGTAGGAAGGGAAGAGGAAGTAGATGAAGATGAAATAGGAGATACTATACTGAGAGAAGAATTTGACAGAGCCCTGAAAGACCTAGGTCGGAACAAGGCCCCAGGAGTAGATGACATACCCTCAGAGCTACTAAAGTCTCTGGGAGAGCCAGCCATGACAAGACTATTTGAACTGGTGTGTAGGATTTATGAGACAGGCGAAATACCGTCAGACTTTAAGAAAAATGTAATAATCCCCATTCCAAAGAAATCAGGCGCAGACAGGTGTGAAAATTACAGAACCATCAGTTTAACAAGTCATGGTTGCAAAATTTCAACACGAATTATCTACCGGAGAATGGAAAAGCTGGTAGAAGCTGACCTCGGGGAAGATCAGTTTGGATTCAGGAGGAACGTAGGAACCCGGGAGGCAATATTCACTTTACGTCTTATCTTAGAAGATAGATTGAGGGAAGGCAAACCTACATATTTAGCTTTTGTAGATTTGGAGAAAGCATTTGACAATGTTGACTGGAATACACTCTTTCAAATTCTGAAGTCAGCAGGGGTAAAATACAGGGAAAGGAGAGTTATCTACAACTTGTACAAAAGCCAGACCGCAGTTATTAGACTCGAAGGGCATGAAAGGAAAGCATCAGTTGGGAAGGGAGTAAGACAGGGTTGTAGCCTTTCCCCGATGTTATTCAATTTGACATCGAGCAGGCGGTGAAGGAAAGCAAGGAAAAATTTGGAATAAGGATTAAAGTACAGGTGGAAGAAATAAAAACATTGCGTTTTGCTGATGACATTGTAATTCTGTCAGAAACAGCAAAGGACCTGGAAGAGCAGTTGAATGGAATGGACAGTGTGTTGAAGAGAGCTTATAAAATGAACATTAACAAGAGCAAAACAAAAATAATGGAATGCGGTCTTAGAAAATCAGGCGATGCTGAAGGAATTAGATTAGGTAACGAAACAATGAAGGTGGTAGATGAGTTTTGTTACTTGGGTAGTAAAATACATTTGATGGTCGCAGTACAGAGGATATAAAATGCAGAATGGCAATGGGAAGAAAAGCATTTTTGAAAAAGAGAAATTTGCTAACATCGAATATTAATTTAAGTGTAAGGAAGTCTTTTCTGAAGGCATTTGTTTGGAGTGTTGCCTTGTACGGGAGTGAAACATGGACGATAAGCAGTGCGGACAGGAAGAGAATAGAGGCTTTTTGAAATGTGGAGTTACAGAAGAATGCTGAAGATTAGGTGGGTGGATCGCATAACCAATGAAGAAGTACTGAACAGAATTGGTGAGAAAAGGAATTTTTGGCATACCTTACTAAAAGAAGGGATCGCTGGTAGGACACATTCTTAGACATCAAGGAATCGTAAATTTAGCATTGGAGGGAAGTGTGTGGGGTAAAAATCGCAGAGGGAGACCAAGAGACGCGTATAGTAAGCAGATTCAAGTGGATGTGGGTTGTCGTTCTTATGTGGAGATGAAGAGGCTTGCTCAGGATAGAGTAGGGTGGAGAGCTGCATCAAGCCAGTCTCCGAACTGAAGACCATAACAACAACAGTCAATCTTACACTGTTGCTATATATCCTAGCTTATATGCCCGTGCTTCGCAACGGTTGTTAAAGAAGATCCCGTGTATATCATGGTTCTTTGGGTTCCGGACGTAGGTCAGCAAAAACACAATCCTTGTTGGATCTCTCTGTCAATAAACTCAGTTCTCCCGGCCAAGATGTCAAATTTAAGTGGAAGTCATTGTCGAAAACGATGAATGATCATAATGGTTTTTTTATACTTAGAGTGAAATTAATTTAAGTCCGTGCTTCGGAATAATGTAAAATAAATGTTAGGTTGCGTTCATAAAGTTACACATTGCAACAGCAGCGCCGAAAGCGGCTGGCAAATTACATTTCTGAAAACGATATTGGGTAAGTGCGAATATTGATTTGTAACAGTTTTCACAAATATCTTCTTGAATAGGAATTTGGAATGAATTTTAAGACTGCGTGAATCATGAGACTCTATACAAGAGAGTTTCGCGTGAAAGTGCTGGTCATAATGAGATGTGACAACGGATGTAGCTAATACGGTAAAATTTTACTTTCTATCCTGGCGGCCTCGTGTTTTATGTTGGCAACATCAATAACACGATATAAAATCGTTGCCAACATTATCACAGGAGGCCGCCGGGATATGAGTAGAACTACGTCGCATTGTTTTTGTTGACCCAGCTGTCAAACGATAACACCTTTCATAGCAGAGTGTCGCGGCTATATCATTAATGTATGTCTGTTTCCACCACGCTTTCACGACAGTGTTCAATGTTCCACGAGTATTTTTATCTTTGAGTCTATCTGGATTTTTATCTTTGTTTTGTGTCTCTGTTCATAGTCGGTAATGTGTGGTTGACGGAAACATGTGATCTATTTAAAAAAAAAATTGCGTATTTGATATTCCTCGTCGTTATTAAAGTCTGGAAGGACCGCATTGTCTGACAATTGGAAGAATAAACAGATTTTGACTCGTACCGCAAAGTTCGTAAGTCACAAGGTATATAGCTTTTCCTAAGAGTATTCATCGCATATTTTGCGAATTTTTGCTCGTCACACTCACCCACTGCCACGCACCGCGACCAAACTCCCTTACTAACATCATTAGACCAAGGGCTATCTACCACCACAACCACGAGTGGGTGGCAGTATGTGGTCATGGAGAAAAGTCTGTCAGCACGTTCACACACAAGCCTTCCATATATATTGTTATTTTACGGTCAGTATTGTACAGGAAAGCTGCAGAGAGTGTGTTAGCGGCCTCGTGAACAGGTGGTAAGCGGAGTGGATGCAGTCTGTTAGGTGGGCGTATACCGGTCAGTGAGCGCTGGTGCGTCCTCCAGACGTCACCGCGGTATTGGAACTCTGCGCACGCGCAGACGGCTTACGTGCCACCGGGGCGTGACCGCACTCCCAACTGCCGCTAAACTGCGGACCCGGCCTTCTAAGGCAGGAAAAGTAAGCGCTGAGTTTAGCCGCCACTACCACACTGTGTGTCTGGATAAAGAGGTAGGTAGGATTTGAAAGGTAGAGAGGGAGATTGATAGAGAGTTGCGGTGAAAGAACTGCGTGAATGAGTGAGTGAGTGAGTGAGTGAAAAAGAGAAAAGAAAGAAAGAAATGGTTGGCACACAGTGAGGAGGGAGAGAGAGGGAGAAAGAGATGAGGAGAGAGAGGAAGAGAGAGGGAGAGAGAGAGACAGATGAGGAGAGGGACAGAGAGAGGGACAGAGAGAGATGAGGAGAGAGAGGGACAGAGGGAGATGAGGAGAGAGAGGGACAGAGGGAGATGAGGAGAGAGAGGGACAGAGGGAGATGGGGAGAGAGAGGGACAGAGGGAGATGGGGAGAGAGAGGGACAGAGGGAGATGGGGAGAGAGAGGGACAGAGGGAGATGGGGAGAGAGAGGGACAGAGGGAGATGGGGAGAGAGAGGGACAGAGGGAGGTGGGGGGAGAGAGAGAGGGACAGAGGGAGGTGGGGGGAGAGAGAGAGGGACAGAGGGAGGTGGGGGGAGAGAGAGAGGGACAGAGGGAGGTGGGGGGAGAGAGAGAGGGACAGAGGGAGGTGGGGGGAGAGAGAGGGACAGAGGGAGGTGGGGGGAGAGAGAGGGACAGAGGGAGGTGGGGGGGGAGAGAGGGACAGAGGGAGGTGGGGGGGAGAGAGGGAGATGAGGAGAGAGAGCAAAGAAGAGAAGAGAAGGAAAGAAATGGTTGGCACACAGTGAGGGGAGAGAGAGGGAGAGAATGTTCAAATGTTTGTATAGCTTATGGGACTTAACTACGAGGGTCATCAGTCCCTAAACTTACAAACTACTTATGAACTAGCTAATCCTAAGGACGACACAAGTATCCATGCCCGAGGGGGGATTCGAACCCCCGACCGTAGTGGCCGTGCAGACCGTGACTGTAGCGCCTCAATACCCTCGGCCACCGCGGCCGGCGAGAGAGAGAGAGAGAGAGAGAGAGAGAGAGAGAGAGAGAGAGAGTTGGGTGTGAACTGAAGAAGACGGATAAATTAAAGAAAAAGCGAGGCAGAGATACAGTATACCGAGCGAGGTGGCGCAGTGGTAACACTCTGGACTGGCGTTCAGGAGGATGGTGGTTCAAATCCACTCCAAGCAAATGCCGGGATGGTTCCACTCAAAAGGGCACGGCCGATTTCCTTCTCCATCCTCACCCAAAACTCCGGGCGTTAGCTCCGTCTCTAATGACCAAGCTGTCGACGGGACGTTAATCCCTAAGCTTCCTTCCCCCACAGAGATTCAGTGCAACGGAAGGGAGGGGTAAAGTATTATTAATGGTACATATAGCGATAAGAAAACAGCGGGACGCAGTGGCCGAGCGGTCTGCGGCGCGCCAGTCATAGTCTGCACGGCCGTTACAGTCGTGCATGCCAATCCCCCCTCGGGCGTGGATATGTGTCGTCTTTAGTATAAGATAGTTGATAAGTAGTTTTTAAGTTTAGGGACTGATGACCCCGCAGTTACGTCTCTTAAGCTTAACAAACATTTGAATATTAGATAAGAAAACCTATGGAGAGGACTACTTGCATTGAGAAAAAGAAGCGAAAAATAGAGACAAATTGGAAAAGAGCAAGGAAATAGAGAGAACCTGATAGAGGAAAGAAAGAGAGAAAATGAACTACGGTCAGTGGCAAGTATACTGTCAAAAACAACGAAACTTTCTCTGGCTGTTTTCAAAATAACTAAGAAAATCTACGGAGCACAGAATTATCGAAAACGCGAGAATAAAAGGTTTCTGAAAGCGAAACACACGAAACAAAGAAGTAACAAGTTCATAATTAAATTACGTAGCTTGCAGCACAAACGAAATCGGCCAAGTACGCCACAATAAACCTTTCAAAAACAGAAGCACTAACGCAAATGAAGAAATTGACCGGCAATGCAACTTCACACAAATTAAATTATGATCGCATTTTGTCAAAAACTGATATTTTGAGTCCGTGCTTGTGTATGAAACACAGGGTTATTCTTATAATATTGAAGATAGTAACACTTACCGGTTTCGACCTTCCAGTTCATCTTCAGACGGCTATTCACATCCACACACATGTCACTTACATTTTTCTTGTATGCAAATATTTTTTTTTCCTTTTTTTTCTTCTTTTTTTCCTTTTTCGTATATTAGCGCTCTGATAACTAGCAGCAGTAACGGTCTCTGACTTGTTTTGAAGCATACAAGTCGCTAACGAAAACCATACACAACAGCACTTAATACATTCCTGGCCATTGAAATTGCTATACCACCAAGATGACGAGCTACAGGCGCGAAATTTAACCGGAAGGAAGAAGATGCTGTGATATGCAAACGATTAGCTTTTCAGACCATTCAAACAAGGCTGGCGCCGGTGGCGACACCTACAACATGCTGCCATGAGGAAAGTTCCCATACGATTTCTCATACACAGACAGCAGTTGACCGGCGTTGCCTGGTGAAGCGTTATTGCGTAATGTGTTTTGCCTTCAAGGATTCACTACATACATATAACCTAACAATCAAAATTGCTTTGCGCCATGGTGCTTCACCAACATAAACGTAAGTCTACTTTTAGTAAAATTTTATCTGTAGCTAATATTATCTAATTTTTCGAAAGTGACATTATTGCTAATTATATGAAATACGAAAAATCTTACCTTACGAACGAATACACGCGATTATTGCAAAACAATAATAGCAATGGAACACCATACGGTTCTCCTTGACTTGCATTTGTTTCAAGTAGCGCTGCATCCATATAGAGCGCGTTGTTACCGTTTTTTCGCCAAATGGCTGCAATTAATAACGACAAGGTGTGTATTCAGCGAGAAAGCATGCTTTCTGTAGGCAAAAAGCGAAAATATCTACATCTGCATCCACACTCCTATTCCACTCTTGTATTGTTCGCGGAAAGAAAGATTGTCGGTATGCCTCTGTGTGGGCTCTAATCTCGCTGATTTTATCCTCGTGATCTCTTCACGAGATGTACGTAGGAGGCAGCAATATACTGCTAGACTCCTCAGTAAAGGTAAGTTCTCAAACCTTCGACAAAAGCCCGTACCGAGCGACAGAGCGTCTCTCCTGCAGAGTCTTCCACTGGAGTTTATCGATCATCTCCGTAACGCTTTCTCGATTACCAAATGATCCTGTAACGAAGCGCGCTGCTCTCCGATGGATCTTCTCTACCTCCTCTATCAACCCCACCTGGTACGGATCCCACACCGGTGAGCAGTATTCAAGCTGTGGGCGAACAAGTGTTCTGTAACGTAATTTCTTTGTTTTCGGACTGCATTCCCATAGGATTCTTCCAATGGATCTGGCATCTGCTTTACTGACCATTGATTTTATACGGTCGTTCCATTTTAAATCACTCCTAATGCCTACTCCCACATACAAGTTGTCCAGAAAAGGGATCACTGATTTCAAAATTAAATATCTCGAAACAAAGATCGACAGAGGAATGAAGTAAACGGTATGTTTATTGTGAAAGCTGTAAGAAGTTTATACAGCAGTTTGAAATAATAGTTACAAAAGCTGCTAACAGATGGCGCTGTACCCTGTACAGCTCATATCAGCAATACATAAGTGCAATAATCGTATGAAAAAACACTTTGCAAACAATCACATCACAATGTTTTCAAAATGTTCACCATTGGCACTACAGAGGTGGCACAAACGAAGAATGAAATCCGCCATCACATTTCGTAGTGTCTCACCCGAAATGGCTTCACATGCCACAGAGATCGCCGATTCAAGCTCGTCCAGCGTGGCGGGATGCTTCGGGTAGACCATGTCTTTCACTGTGCCCCACAAAAAAAAGTCACTGGGAGTCAAATCCGGCGAATATGGAGGCCAATCCATGCCTGCACCAGTAAATTTGGGATATTCCAAAGCAATGACTCGATTCCCGAAGTATTCCTCGAGAAAGCGAAACACTTGTTCGGTACGATGTGGTCGGGCTCCATCTTGCATAAACCATTCAGTACCTGGTTGATCCTCTAACGATTGCTGTGTGGCGACAAATTGTTCCAAAATTGCAACGTAACGTGCACCAGTGGCCGTTACTCGAATGAAAAAAGGGCCAATAATGCCTCTGCTGCATACTGCAGCCCACACAGTAACTTTAGGAGAATACAGGGGTTTCGCTTCACACCAATATGGCTTTTTGGAACCCCAAAATCGCCAGTTCTGCTTATTCACGTATCCATTCAGGTGGAAGTGTGCTTCATCTGTAAACCAGATGCAGCCAACATCAAATCCTTCACTATCAATCATTGTGAGCATCTGATTAGTGTGTTTGAATTTTGAATGGAAACATGTGTAGGCTCTTTCTCAGTATTTTCTGCGTGCTGGAACGCTTCAAACCAGTCTCAGATGCAATTCTACGGACGGATGACATTGGATTTCGCTGAATAATTCCAGAAACTGTGGCGATATTTTCAGGCGCATCTGCGGTTTGCTTGCGGCCAACATGTCCCACTAGATCATCAGTTACGCTGCCTGTTAGTTGAAATTTTGCGAAGAGCGTACGAATGGTTTTCGCTTCGGGTCCTTTTGGAACATTAAATCGTGCTTGAAAACTTGGCCTTGTTGCCGCAGGACTCTCTTCTAACCTGTGGTACTCTAGCACCAGAAAAACGCGTTGTTCAATGGAGTACATGGTTTTAATCTCTTCCTTCGGTACGCTAACCTCCTTTCACGTTTCAGTAGTGGAACTGATCGCTCTGGGCTTCGGATCACTATACTAGGCACTACGTATGGCGATTACAGCGCCATCTGTTAGCAGCATTTGTAACTATTATTTCAAACTGTTGTATAAACTTCTTACAGCTTTCACAATAAACATACCGTTTACTGCATTCCTGTATCTATCTTTGTTTTCGAGATATTTAATTTTGAAATCAGGTAGTCCTTTTCTGGATACACTGTAATTTATGAACTTCTTCCAGTTGGGTATAACGTTTTACTAGCTTCTTAAGTGATTACATTCTACTACTTCATAACAGAATACTCGTCTTTTCAACATTACGATGTATAGGGGTTCTGCTCGCTGCAACATCATTCTCCTGGGGCGTCGTGGTAGAAATAAATACTCATAGGTACAATTTTTCACTTGTTCTTAAATTTGAATCAAACTTCTTCTCCACCAAAACATTACAACTTAATAACGTACACAATACAACAGAACTTAGCGGATAGTAATTCCATTTTAAAACACAGACTGGCATAGCTTCCAGAGCACTTGATAAACGACTAAAACTCGAACTCCCCCACGAAAGGCGGTGAGGCAAATATATAACATCGACAATAAAGACATCACATTATCCATTGTTCATAACAATTGAATATACTAATTTACAGTTAACGAACACAACAGTAAAACATTTCATGTACACAAAAATAATCGCAATATAAGATGAAAACTATACATACAATAATTTTGGATGGCGCATATCTTCTTAAGTCTTATTCGCGGTCCTTTTTGTTTGACAACAAACAGCAATGTACCATACAATGACATTGAGATGAAAGGGCGGTTCGACGCAGACGGTATCGTAAGATAACATTGAGATGAAAGGGCCAGCAGTATCATCACATGGATGACCTGCTATAGTGCAGCTAAATGACAAAGGATCTTTCTTTCTATGTATTTGCAGCACATTACACTTCACTACATTGAGATTCAATTGCCATTCCCTGCACCATGCGTCAATTCGATGCAATTTAATGCAACTTTCCATTGTTACAACCTCTCTTTATATAGTGCCGGCCGCGGTGGCCGAGGGGACTGAGGCGCTTCAGTCACGATCTGCACGGCCACTATGGTCGGGGGTTCGAATCCCCCCTCGGGGATGAATATTTGTGCCGTCCTAGTTCTTAAGTAGTTTGTAAGTTTAGGGACTGATGACCCCGTAGTTAAGTCCCATAAGCTGTACAAACATTTGAACATTTTTTTCTTTATATAGTACAGCATTATGCGCAAAAAGCCTCAGTGAACTTCCGAGATATATATATTGAACAGTAACATACCTATACCAACGTCACTCCCCTGTGGCACTCCTGACATCACTCTTACTTCGGAAGACTTCTCTCCGCTGAGAATGACCTGCTGCACTCTGTTATGTTGGAGCTCTGCTAGACCATGTGCTCTTACTTTGTTCATTAAACGACTGTGGGGGAACTGTACCAAACGCCTTGCGGATGTCAAGAAACACAGCATCTACCTGAGAACCCGTGTCTATGGCGTATGAATCTGATGGGAGAATAGCGCGAGCTGTGTTTCACACTTGAGCCTCTTTCGAAACCGATGCTAATTCCTACAGAGCAGATTTCTAGTCTCCAGAAAAGTGTTTATACTCAAACTTAATACACGTTCCATACGTGTTCGTTATTATGGTGGTTTCGCCACGAAACCACATAGGCTAAAAGGGTTAATGGACGCTGCTGCATCGGTCTCCGTGATGTTGCGGATTACGGTGCATATTGTGATGATACTGCTGGCCCTCTCATATCAATGTTATCGTACGATACCGTCTGCGTCGGACCCGGAATCGTGTGGTTCAATAGTGAGACATGTTGCGTGTGAAGTTAGTTACAAACGAAATAACCAGCGTAGGAATCAATTTAGAACAGTGTCTCGGTGATACTGTGATCAAAACAAGTGATAGATTTCATTAATTAAGAGATTTATATATTTTCTTTCCAGACAGTTCTAAAAATAATAGTTTCGTCATTGTATGTTGTTTCAAGACTGACAGACGAAGGGTGGAAACTTTTGTAAAACAAAAAGACATGAAAATAAATAGTATTGCATATATGTTAGGCTTATAAACAAGTTATGTAGACAAGCTAATTGTGTTGATTAATGTAATAGTCGAGATTTCAATATTGTAATTCTTCGAATATATTGACTGACGTGAGATTTTGAGCGTATTTTGAGAATTGCCAAGATATTCGATAGTTCCAATATATGTTAGGAACATGTATGACGTACTCATTAACTAATTAATTGCCACTTAACTTTGCGCTTTATTCTCAAACAAAAAGAACCGGGATTAAGACTTAAAAAGATATGCGCCATCTAAAATGTTGTATGTATAGTTTTCATTTTATATTGTGATTGTTTTTGTGTTCATGAAATGTTTTACTTGTGTGATCATTAATTGTAAATTAGTATATTCAATTGTTATGAACAATGCATAATGTAATGTCATTATTGTTAATGTTATATATTTGCCTCGCCGCCTTGCGTGGGGAGTTCGAGTTCGAGTTTTGGCTTTTGCAAGGTGCTCTGGAAACTGTTTGCGTTTCGAAAGTGGAAGTACTATCAGCTAAATTATGTTGCATTCTGTACGTTATGAAGTTGTGATGTTTTGCTGGAATAAGAAGCAGTTTGATTGGGAATTAAAATAAGTGAAAAATACCTAGTTTTTTCCACGACGCCCCAGGTGAATAATTTTGCAGCGAACAGAACCCCCATACATCGTAATGTTGAAAAGCTGAGTATCATGTTTGAAACTGGCAGTGGTAGAATGATTGAAACGTAATTAGTTAATAACCTGGTGACGTTTTGACAGCCACTCGTGCATTTTTGGCGTAGTGTCCACCTGTTCCTCCGGCAGCCACAGACAGCGCTGCACAGCGTCCACCAGACTCTCCCCAGCCTGGTCGCTTGCTCAGCCTCCTCATATCAAGTCCTCCCTGCCTGCCTGGCTCTCGGTATGAGCGCCGTGGATCACACTTTATTGCTCCGTAAAACTCTCCTGTGCGGCTTATCTCCTGCTAGCGCGTCTTCCTCCCACGATAAAAGCAAAACCGCCATAATTAGGCCGCGTTTTACGGAACGGTGCTGTGGCGCCACTTGCTGTGTCATTACTCTGGAACTCGAGCAAGGAGGTGTATCGGTTCATAGCTTCAGAACAACCCACCTACGTGTATTACTAGACTCGCAATCTATATCTATATATAAAAGGCTTGTGTGTGTACGTACTGACAAACTTCTCTCCATGACCACATACTGCCACCCACTCGTGGTTGTGGTGGTAGATAGCCCTTGGTCTAATGATGTTAGTAAGGGAGTTTGGTCGCGGTGCGTGGCAGTGGGTGAGTGTGACAAGAAAAAATTCGCAAAATATGCAATAAATACTCTTAGGAAAAGCTATATACTCTGTAACTTACGAACTTTACGGCACGAGTCAAAATCTGTTTATTCTTTCAATCGTCAGACAATGCAGTCCTTTCAAACTTTAACAACGACGAGGAATATCAAAGACGCGATTTTTTTTTTTTTTTCAATAGATCACATGTTCCGCCAACGACACATTACCGACTATGAACAGAGACACAAAACAAAGATAAAAATCCAGATAGACTCAAAGATAAAAAATGCTCGTGCAACATTGATCACTGTCGTGGAAGCGTGGTGGAAACACAGACATACATTAATGAATGTCTCTTAGGCCATAGATATTGATATACCTGTGCCAGTAATCTCACTGGTCTGTGCTAATCAGTGATCTCTGATACATATAGCCGCGACACTCTCTGCTATGAAAGGTGTTTTCGTTTGACAGCTGGGTCAAGAAAAACTATGCGACGTAGTCCTACTCATATCCCGGCGGCCTCCTGTGATAATGTTGGCAACAGATGTTGAATAACGAGAATCATGTGACATCGTCATAAGCCAATCGCGTGACATGCGAAATCAAGCATACAGCAGGAACAGCAGTATTTATCTACACTCTATGTGGTTCGGTCATCTTTGCAACGATTTTATATCGTGTTATTGATGTTGCCAATATAGAAACACGAGACTGTCAGGATAGAAAGTAAAATTTTACCGAATCAAATACATCCGTTGTTGTCACATCTCATGATCACCAGCACTTTCACGCGAAACTCTTTGTATGGTCTCATGATTCACACAGTCTTACAATTCATTCCCAATTCCTATTCAACAAGATATTTGTGAAAACTTTTACATATCAATATCCAACAATTATCCAATATCGTTTTCAGAAATGTAATTTGCCAGCCGCTTTCGGCGCTGCTGTTGCAATGTGTAACAAAATTGAGAATAACGACGCATAATATCAAACATATAATTTTCTAACGTCTCGGCGCGTTTTCCTCAATCACACTTTACCGACGATCAACAGAGACAAATATGAAAATGCAGATAGGCTAACAAATGAATATTTAGAGTAATACTCAAGCTGTCTCTCATGCCATATATTCTAACCCAAGCAACGCTGGCTTTCTCAGCTAGTTCCGTATACAGTAGAGTAAGGTGGTACAATTTCGATCATTTCGGGCAAATGTTATTGTAACTGCAAATATATTGAGAAAAGAAATAATTTTAACTATGGCACTTGTTCTTCAATGTTTAATGAATATGTAACATAAATGTTAGACAGTTACAAATGTTGGTAGGACCACAAAAAAGGTTACAGAATTGAGAAAAATCGATCGAAAATGTACCACACTAGGTACAATTATGATCACTTCCTCGTACAATTATGATCACTGACTTTTTCCACATGAAAATCACTTTCCCTCGGATTCCTACGTATACTTCGTGGTACCAAACGTTGCACAGTAATGAATTAACAAGCGTGCGGAAACTAGGAAATTTATAAGAGCGCGTTCGACGAAGTAGCTCCACGTACATCTTTACAGGGAAAAATTCATATCTCCGTAGCACAAAGTGGTGTAGTCTTGGAAAAGTCGGAGAAGCTGTACAAAACCTGCTACGCTACAACGCCACACAAAGGCAAGTGCTACCAACACTACGAGACTGAAAACTTATGTTGATCGGAATTGTACCTATATCGAATCTGTATCAACTTACCCTATCATTGCTGTTACTCAAGTCCCGCTTTATTATCTACATAGATACTCTGCAAATCACATTTAAGTGCCTGGCAGAGGGTTCATTAACCACTTTCATAATTTTTCTCTACCGTTCCATTCTCTAATCGCGCGTGGAAAAAAAGAACACCTAAATCGTTCAGTTTTCGATCTGATTTCTCCTATTTTATTGGGATGGTCATGTCTTCCCTATGGAGGTGGGTGCTAGCAAAATATTTTCACATTCAGAAGTAAAAGTCGGTGATTGAAATTTCGCAAATAGATCTCGCCCCAACGACTAACGTCCCTCTTTTAATGATTTCCACCTCAAATTGTGCAGCATTTTCGTCACGCTCCCCCCCCCCCCCGGTGACGTGATACACATTAACGGAATATTTTATCTTTATCCAGAAGTCTTCAGTTCTTTCCAGCACTCAGATAACAGGGTACAGTAACGAATATTATTTTTTTCTTCAAATGTTGCGTTTTTTATGTCAGATAGGGTAATATGATTTACTTAATTTACTCTATTTCAATGGTACGACAACACACGAATATAAATTCAGAAACTGAAGGCGAGATTTCATAGTTACTCAGTACTGTTCCGAGTTAACGATTTAGTGTTAACTTCCATTAAGCTGTCCGTAATGTGACACATTAACGTTAAACAAGTTAACTTTTTTGTAACGGGTTAATGATTAATTAAGTTTAACTTTTTGCATGACGCTTTCCAGCTCCGACAAGTACCATAGTGACAGTTGACAGTAATCACTCGTACTATATGCCATGAAAAGTTGATTAACGTACGTTACGAACAAAGAATTTAACAAAATCTTAACTGCTTGGAAATGGCCTTCGAAAGGTTGCAGCCGAGTTTCAGATAGCTACTCCAGCTTTGAGTTCTTACATATCTTGCTTTGAAATTAATTACGATTTGTCTAAAGCACAAGTGCACAAATTTCTAAAAAAACTAAGAAAATATTAATTAACAATATGTACAGCTATATTTCAAAAAACAACGTACTCTTCTCAAAATATCCACGGGTGTAATGCCGGTCTATAGTGTCAAACGGACACAATATTTCGGCGATCATACATGTCGCCATCATCAGGTGAACTGACGGACTGAGTTCCTGGAAACGCGCCGGCACGGAGATCCGCACGCTACGGCGGCTCGAAGGGACCTGGGTTCTAGCCCGGTGGCGGGCCATTTAAATACCCTCGGCCCGCGGAGCGACCCCTCCGCGGTCCGCGCAGTGGAACCAATTGCGTCGGCGTCTGAGATGACGTCGGTGTGAGGGCTCTGTCCGCCGTGGTCGTCACTTCGTTACGTTTGCTAGATTTACTCTTAATTAACCCAATCGCTGGTTCCCAAGCTTTGCTAAGATTATAGCCACAGTCACGGTTTATGAGGTCGTCACTTGTGCGAATTTCAATGCCCTCTCTAACGACGCAGTCCCAGTATCTCGACGTCTGTACCAGAATCCTAGTGCGTTCATACTCCATCGCATGATTCTCCGACGAACAATGTTCAGCGACCGCCGACTTGCTCGGATACATCAATCGTGTGTGCCTATGGTGTTCAACGCATCGATCCTCGACGGTACGCATCGTCTGTCCAATATATATCTTTCCACACTGACACGGAATCTGGTACACGCCGGCCTTCCTCAAACCGAGATCATCTTTGGCGCTTTCCACCAGTGCACGAATTTTATTCGGCGGACAAAAAACAGTGCCAACCTGGTGTTTTCTCAAAATGCGGGCGATCTTCCCTGAGAGTGCGCCGGTATATGGAACGAACGCAGTGCCTACATCCTCCCTCCTGTTTTCATCCGTTTCCACAGGTTGTGATGTACTGGTTGGGGTATTTAAATGGCCCGCTACCGGGCTAGAACCCAGGTCCCTTCGAGCAGCCGTAGCGTGCGGATCTCCGTGCCGGCGCGTTTCCAGGAGCTCAGTCCGTCAGTTCACCTGATGATGGCGACATGGATGATCGCCGAAATAATGTGCCCGTTGGACACTATAGACCGGCAGTACACCCGTGGATATTTTGATTATCAAATACGCCGGGAGAAACTCAAGAATCACAACGTACTCTTCTATTAAAAATTATATATTAAATAGATTTTGATGATAAAACAAATGGGTACAGTTATTTCGCAGTGCTATTTTGTCCTGTGATAATGTTGTGGCCCGCTTGAACTTTCGAGAATTTGGCCCGAGAAGGAAAAAAGGTTGAGTATGGTTGGTATAAAGTAGCTTTATTCATTTTAGTATTCTTAGGAAAATTACAGTCTGCTTTGTCAAATACCCTACAATAATGAGAAACATGAGTTACTGTGTTTATTAGTCTGTTAACCCTATAATACATGACTTTTCATTTGAAGATGTAAAAACTACCATGCTTAATGTATAGTGCGTACATACTAACAAAAAATATTTTTAAAAAATCCATATGATTATTATGCACTACTAGCAACAAGAAGTTCATAGCTCGACTGCTATATAGCGCTTCCATGATGTACCTCGTGCAGTAAATGCCACTATTATGCCTCCCATCTTTCCAGAAAGTATCTCATAAAAAAAACAGTAGTATGTGTTTTATTATTTTTACATTGCAAAGTAAACAAACGCACATCTTAGGAGTAAGTATCACTCTGCAATTTGTAATTTCTGGGACGACCTACTAGCACGTGTCACACTATGTATAGTTGTTGTTACGGTCTTCAGTCCGGAGACTGGTTTGATGCAGCTCTCCACCCTACTCTATCCTGAGCAAGCCTTTTCTTCTCCTCATAAGAACGGCAACCCACATCCACTTGAATCTGCTTCCTATACGCGTCTCTTGGTCTCCCTCTGCAATTTTTACCCCACACACTTCCCTCCAGTGCTAAATTCACGATTCCTCGATATCTCAGAATGTGTACTACCAAGCGATCCCTTCTTTTGGTCAGGGTATGCCAAAAATTCCTTTTCTCACCAATTCTGTTCAGTACCTCTTCATTAGTTATGCGATCTACCCACCCAATCTTCAGCATTCTTCTGTAGCACCCCATTTCAAAAGCCTCTATTTTCTTCCTGTCCGCACTGCTTATCGTCCATGTTTCACTCCCGTACAAGGCAACACTCCACACAAATGCCTTCAGAAAAGACTTCCTTACCCTTAAATTAATATTCGATGTTAGCAAATTTCTCTTTTTCAAAAATGCTTTTCTTCCCATTGCCATTCTGCATTTTATATCCTCTGTACTGCGACCATCGCATGTTATTTTACTACCCAAGTAACAAAACTCATCTACCACCTTCATTGTTTCGTTACCTAATCTAATTCCTTCAGCATCGCCTGATTTTCTAACACCGCATTCCATTATTTTTGTTTTGCTCTTGTTAATGTTCATTTTATACGCTCTCTTCAACACACTGTCCATTCCATTCAACTGCTCTTCCAGGTCCTTTGCTGTTTCTGACAGAATTACAATGTCATCAGCAAAACGCAATGTTTTAATTTCTTCCACCTGTACTTTAATCCTTATTCCAAATTTTTCCTTGCTTTCCTTCACTGCCTGCTCGATGTACAAATTGAATCACATCGTGGAAAGGTTACAACCCTGTCTTACTCCCTTCCCAACTGATGCTTTCCTTTCATGCCCTTCGAGTCTAATAACTGCGGTCTGGCTTTTGTACAAGTTATAACTAACTCTCCTTTCCCTATATTTTACCCCTGCTGACTTAGAGAATTTGAAAGAGTGTATTCCAGTCAACATTGTCAAATGCTTTCTCCAAATCTACAAAAGCTAAAAATGTAGGTTTGCCTTTCCTTAAACAATCTTCTAAGATAAGACGTAAAGTGAGTATTGCCTCCCGGGTTCCTACGTTCCTCCTGAATCCAAACTGATCTTCCCCGAGGTCAGATTCTACCAGCTTTTCCATTCTCCTGTAGATAATTCGTGTTAATTGTGTATAGAAGGATCTAAAAATTAATTTGTGGTAAAATATTTATCAGTTTGAGAGATAATAGAAAAAATAAGGTATGTAGCTGATCAGCTACATTGAGTTTTCTGTCAACAGTGGATAACACGTATCTTTATTTTGAAGAATGTTTTCCCGATAACTACAGTCTGCTTTAAATGAATGTAACATCATCTTCCCATATTATGATTGTAGAATGTGGTCACATCTGCGTCGTCGACATAATAGATCTGCAAATCACATTAAACTGCCTGGAAGAGGGTTCATCGAACCGCTTTTATGATATTCCCCTATCGCTTATATATATATATTACAACTAAAGAACGTCTGAACTGATTTGGCTCCAAATTGGTGGGGAGGTAGCTTAGAAGCAGGAGACGGACATAGGATACTTTTTGTCCCGTTTGACCGCGTATTATATCAGAATTTGAAAGTACGCTTGCAGCTGGGATCATTTTCTCGATTCTCCAACAATCAGACTTTTCATTCGCTACTCGCCTAGCGACCAAATACGCTGTAACGGAGCGAACAAACACGCCAAGGAGGTTAGAATAAAGGGAGATGGCGTTACGCACACAGGGTTAAAAGTGTCAGACATATTTAACATTAAACGTTGATTCTTTACAAGACCCTCCGTATTATTCTTACCTCCATGATGTTATCGGTGGTGATCATATCTAGAGCATTGCAAAGATAAAATTAATGTTATTTCGAGGTATTTTTGAGTGTTACAAACAAATTAAGTACAGATCGTGGTTTGTCAGAACAATGCCTCCATTGCGTCGGCGTAATATCGGTAGGCGTACGTGAAACGCAATCTTACTACGTGATCGTAGTCAACGAGACCGACGAAGATCGTACACAGCGCTTGGAGGTAAATCGAAAAGAAATTCTTAAGCGCTATCCGTTATGACTCTGAAACAAAGGGAACAGTAGAGTTCGACTCCCTCAATTGCAGTTTACGCACGAAATAATTTGGGTCGTCGACAAAGCAGATTACCAAGCGAGGCAATTATAATTGCACGTTTAGATTACAGATACAATGCAGCAGTCGATTACGCAGCGGATGCATCAGTTGGCTTCGGAACAAACTGTCGCCATCTAAAATTTGATTGGCTATCTCAAGCTTTGCCACGATTGGTCGGCTTCATTCCGACGATCAAACAGCTGTTGCCAAGATGGCTATACCACGCACGTCGCCGATTGTAATATTTTACAATATTGGCAATATTTGGCAATTTTACAATATTGCCAACCGACTTATTTTATTTCAATTAATTGTTTTGTTTCATATGGAATTTGTATCATTTAAGTATGATCATGTTACAATTACTTTGTATCCAATCCGGAAACTCTAAAGAAGAGCCGACCGCGGTGGCCGAGGGGACTGAGGCGCTCCACTCACGGTCTGCACGGCCACTACGGTCGGGGGTTCGAATTCCCCCTCGGGCATCGATATTTGTGCCGTCCTAGTTCATAAGTGGTTTGTAAGCTTAGGGACTGATGACCCCGTAGTTAAGTCCCTTAAACTATACAAACATTCCTAAAGAAGATATACATGTGTTAAAAGAAACATTTCTATACTGCTCGCTGCGAGAAAAATATGCTAAGCTGTGCTGTAAACATGTGCTTTTGTTTTTCTTCCCAGTCATTTTTAACGTAAAACAGGAAAGTTGTTTTTATACCTACACCTATAATCACACCTGTTCGTACAATGCAGCCATTAAACGTGCGGCCATTGAAGCTACTAACCTCACAGATAGAGCAGCTCGAAACGCCTCTCTAATAACCCGTTTGCAATTGGTTTACCTGTCCATTTTGACTTCTATCCCCAATCAAGATCCCGATTGCTGTAACAGTAAATAAGATGAGAGAGCTGGGAAGGAGGAGACAGAGTATGGGGGAATGAAATGGGGGAGATGGTATAGACGTAGAGAGGAAGGGGAGGAGATGGATATGGTGTGGGGTGAGAGGGGGTGGTGTGAAGGTACGGGGAGGAGGAGATGGATAAAGAAAGGGGAAGGAAAGGATAGACGTAGGGAGAAAATACTGCCAAGCGTTGCCGGGTTTTGCTAGTTTTCTAATAGTATGAAGGAAAAAGGAGCACCAGAAGCTTTCTGCTTTCGATCTCATTTCTCTTACTTCAGTGTGATCTTCCCGTTTCCCTATGCAAGGAGGTACTAACAATATGTGTTTGTATTTGGAAGAGAAACTTGGTGAAAGAAATTTGGCATATAAATCTCGCCGCAACACAAACGGCCTTCTTTTAATGATTGCCACCCCAACTCGTGCGTAATTTATGTGACACTGTTTTCCCTATGTCGCAGTAACACAGAGCCGGCGCAAGGCACGTGCGAAACGTGCGGCCGCACGGGGAGGCACTTTCCGAGGGGCGGCGAATCTGACGCCACCCTTATTTTTTTATTTTTTTAGGACAAACTCAACATTCGTGCCCAAGAGGGGATTCGAAACCAAACCTCAGACGGATTGGCTTCGGGAACTGTGGCATGGCGCCTCGACTACCTGTCGGCCGCCCCTGTTGAACAACGGGAGGCAGGAGGGCTCATTTCTCGCTCGCCACTGTGGCAGCAGCGTCGTGTTTACGCCGGAGGAACAGAGAGGGAGAAGCAGTCTGCCGTACACACCAGTAGAGATGGGAAAACTGAAACATCTGACGGTTTCGAAACCAATGAAACCGTACCATCTGTGGTTTCGAAACATTGTTCCGAAACCATGAAACCGTGAAGCAATGTATATTTTATCCTGAAATCTTCGTTCTAGGAGGGCAATATTTTGCACTATGTGGACAAGGGTACATACAAGAACCTGTCAACCAAAGAGTATATATTTACTTCTTGGTCTGTACGAAACATGTTGATAAAAATTTTCTCCCGTTTTGTTGATGTTGCCAACATAGTCACACGAGGCCGCCGGTATGGTAGGTAAAAGTTTACCCCATTAGGAACTCACAAACTGCAATACGGTACGCATGTTACAGTGATGGATCATGAATACTACTTTCTATACATACTAAATAAATTATAGGGAATAAAGGGCACACTAAATAATCACAAGTAACGCTATGGAATTACAAAAATAATAAAGTAAGAGGCAAGTTCACCACTTGTACGTCTTGACCGTTACACCATGGCCGCAATTCCTTTAACATGAGTGTCAAAAAATTATAACGACAGTAGGTAACTTCGTTTTCGCTCGTAAGAAATCAACTCTTTAACACGAGATTAAATATGCGATCTACCCTTGTTAGTATAAAAAATGTCATTTCAGGCTTCATGTTGTATCTTATTTTAAAGAATGTAGTTCCACTCGTGTGTCTTTAATATGGTAGATAAACCTAGAATGTAACTGGTTTTTCAACGCAAATAGTGAACGTTGTTTTGCAGACACACGAGTTCAACTACTATTTGACACTCTCCCCAAAAAATGAAACACCACATTTCGATACCATTAGTCTGTTCCGCCTTTCTTCATTAGTGGTTTGAAACATCGGTGTTGTGAAACCGACACGAAACCGTGAAACCGACACGAAACCGTGAAACCGACAGGAAGAAACGGTTTCAGTGTATCGACAATCGACCGCGAATGTGATCCGAAACAGAAAGGAATGAAAACCGCATGGTTTCGAAACCGTGAAAGATGCCGGTTTTGAAACACTGAAACTGTTGTGTGTATCGAAACCTGGTTTTGAAACCATGAAACCGTAGCCAGCTCTACCGGCCAGTATTCTATGAGTGCAGCGCTGTGCGTTTACTCACGACTAATTTTGCAGGAGACGAAATCTAATTTGCAAATCCGAATCCAGTGTTCGATACTGCGGTTACATGTTACGCCTGAAGCAGTTTTGCTAAGCCCTTCAATGGCAGTTTCCTTAGGGACTGATGACCTTAGCAGTTAAGACCCATTAAGTTTCACACACATTTGAACATTTTTGTAAATTCACAAGGCAGTAATTCTGTCAGAGACAGCAAAGGACCTGGAAGAGCAGTTGAACGGAATGGACAGTGTGCTGAAAGGTGCATATAAGATGAACATTAACGATAGCAAAACTAGGGGTGAAGTCTAAGAAAATCAGGTGATGCTGAAGGAATTAGATTAGGTAACGAAACAATAAAGGAGGTAGATGAGTTTTGTTACTTGGGCAGTAAAATAACAAATGATGGTCGCAGTACAGAGGACATAAAATGCAGAATGGCAATGGGTAGAAAAGCGTTCTTGAAAAAGAGAAATTTGTTAACATCGGAAATTTATTTAAGCCTAAGGAAGTTCTTTTTGAAGGCATTTGTGTGGGATGTTGCCTTGTATGGGAGTGAAATATGGACGATAAACAGTGCGGATAGGAAGAGGATTGAGGCTTTTGAAATGTGGTGCTACAGAAGAATGCTGAAGATTAGGTGGGTGGATCGCGTAACTAATGAGGAGGTACTGAACAGAATTGGGGAGAAAAGGAATTTCTGGCATACCTTGACTAAAAGAAGGGATAGATTGGTAGGACACATTCTTAGATATCGAGGAATTGTGAATTTAGCGTTGGAGGGAAGTGTGTGGAGTAAAAACCGCAGAGGAAGACCAAGAGATGGATACAGTAAGCAGATTCAGACAGATGTAGGTTGCCGTTCTTATGTGGAGATGAAGAGGCTTGCTCAGGATAGGCTATTGTGGAGAGTTGCATGAAACCAGTCTCCGGACTGAAGACCACAACAACAACAGTAGTATGTTATGCATGTGCATTGTTCATGTGCCTAGATGGTATGTAGTACACTTTTCACAGTTAGATGCAATACTATTACCAGTAAAGTAGGTTACAACTTGAGATGGAACAATATGCAACAATGAACAATATGCAACAATGAACAATATCCAACAATGTAAAGTTTTAAATTAACGGTTTGTTCGTTTCACTGATGTTTTTTCTCTTTAAATATTGTAACTGAAATAGTTAATACGTAGCCACAGTATATAAAGTAAATCTGTTAACTATATACGTAAGTTTCCATTTATTGTTGTTACTCATACAAGGGCATGTCAATGGCTGTTACACATTGACAAGGAAAGAAGATCTATTGCGTCCTTCATGGGTCGAATTTTTGCTTATTGTTGCACAAACAGTTCTCAAACAATTCCCAGAAGGTGGTACTCTTCTCATTCCACGTGAAATGAGGCAAATTGACATTTTTAGAAAATCAAGAAAGTAAAGATTTAGGCATTTGAATACACTAACAAAATGTACAATTTACAAAACCAAATAAAAGTTCCAATGTTTGTAGAGCTTATGGGACTTACCTATGGGGTCATCAGTCCCAAAACTTACAAAGTACTTATGACCTACCTTTTACTAAAGACGGCACAAAAATCCACACCCGAGGGGGGGGGGGGGATTCGAACCCCCGTCGGGGAACGGCCTCGCGCATCGTAGCATAGCGCCTCAATGCGCTCGGCCGCTCCGCCGCGGACACAATTTAAAGGTTTGAAACTCATTTTTATTATATTCAATGGTTTAGTGTAGATGAGGAAAACACCCATCGTCTTTGGACAACGACGCCTTATCGTAACTAATCAGGAGTGGCGTTTCAGAAGACAATAAGAGTGCGTATTGCTGCCGGGAATTAAAAGCAGACTTGTCACACCCAAACCGTTACAAACATTACGGAACCAAGCGTTTACCGCCGGAAGAAGCAAAACTGGCAGCGTCACCAACAGTTGAACATGTACACATCCAGCTACGTGAAGAAGCATTTGTCAAAGGATGAAAATTCGCTCCTATTTTAGTTCCTATTAGTGCTACGACAGACGGTATTATAATCTTAAACTGATTACATTGCGAAAGAGACGTTTAAGTAAACGAAATATTTTATCTTGACAGTGAGTCGTTCTCAAAACGTGCCGTGCTAAGCATGAAAACATTCGTAACTCGTGCAATGTTTCATGATTCAATCACTGGAAATTAAGTCGAAATGTTGCGATGTACTGCCCCTTAAATTGCCGAAATATCGCACTTTCTTCAACGAATAGGCAACAATATTGCATACAAAAGACTTTGTATGGGTTTTCTCGTTGGAGCAAAGTTCTTAAATTCCTTAGAGTCGGTAAGAAGCATTTGATCTGTCTCGGTTCAGACTAGTCGAAACTCTCCATTGGTTAATTCGAACATTTGACCGCCAGTCAGATTCCACTGAAATTGTGCGAAAGTGCAATTTTTAACGCTTCGACGCTTATGATCGCAACTCGAACGAACCTAAAATTTTCCAATTTTTCTTTTCAAAATCTATTCGACAGTTTACAGTTGGCTGATTGTTTTTACAGATTTAAGAAAGAATTTTAGCCGGTACGCTAATAGCGAGTTTGAATTTTAGGCGGTACGCCGTACCGCTGCGTACATGCCGAACTAAACCATTGGGCAATAGTATTGCATATTAACTGTGAAAAATGTACTACATACCATCTATGAGGATTAAACGAAGCACATGCATAACATACTAATATAAAAAAATGTATGGTATGTAAACTACATCTCGTTGACTCTCTTCTAATTTGCTAATGGTATATTTCATGTAATGTATTTCTACAGTCGGTGACTTATTTAGGGTTACCAAATTTTCAAAATAAAAAAAAACCGGGGGTATTACAGAGAATCTTTATTTCGACCACAAGAGCTTATTTTATTTACAAAATCATATATCTAACTTCCTCGAATTTTCTTCAGTAATTCTTTGTTGGTTTTGATATTGTCATAGAGCTGGGAGCAAGTGATATCTTTGTAGTTGTAGCTGATGATCAACAAATCCCTTACACGTCGTAAAGACATTAGATTTATTTCATCAGTCCATTGTATATTTAATAATGAAAATACACTTTCCACAGTTTCATTGTGGGCAGGGATTGCGAAAAAGTACTGAACAATTTTTAAAAAGTTCTGAATATTCATCTCTTGCACGATGATTCATCAACTCACATCATCTATCAGATACAGTGTTTTCCAAAAATGTTGACCCTGTTTCGGATTTGAACTGTTCACACAGAAACGTTTTTAGGCGAGTTACCTCATCAAACAATCCAATGTCATTCACAATAACTTTTCTGTTTCTCAAGTAAGGAAAAATATTTTCCACACTTTCCCAATGAACTTCCTTGTTTAGACTTAACCAAATCAAATGTTCAAATGTTTGTAGAGTCTATGGGACTTAACTACGGGGTCATCAGTCCCTAAACTTACAAACTACTTATGAACTAACTAAGACTAAGGACGGCACAAATATCGATGCCCGAGGGGGGATTCGAACCCCCGACCGTAGTGGCCGTGCAGACCGTGACTGAAGCGCCTCAGTCCCCGCGGCCACCGCGGCCGGCTAGAGTTAACCAATTGAATACAGTTAATTCCTCATACTGCCTCATCCACTAACTAATGCAATCACCACATACAGTATAAAAAGCGTTCATGTCATTTCTGAACATGTGAACAACCTGGTCGTCGCATTTACAGATGACATATTTTACTTTAGGGGAACGAAGTTATTTTTAGCTCTGTCTTGTAGACTTGACGCAGTATCAGAGAGTACAGAATACCCTTCTACGACAGTCTTTTTTCACCTTCAATACGCAATATTTTTATTTGTGTGGGTAACTGGAGACACTATGTAGAAACTTGTAATTATGCCGTTGCCGCGACAGACGACACTCATCTAGTTGTCAGCTTGTTTTTATCTCTCGAGTTTTACTCCGTCAAATCACAATTGACACCACAGAACAACAGTTTGACGTGGAGGACCAAAAAAGTGGTAGAATTTTACTGTTTTGGATGTTTGCAACCGGGGGGCTGAAATAGACCTTAAAAACTGGGCGGGCCCCGTAAAAACCGCGTGATTTGGTAACCCTAGACTTTTGTTAATTCAGCATTGATAATGGCAAGCCTCGTGCCGAAATTTAGAGTTGCAAAATAAAGTAATTTCTTACTAACAACGACTGATTGCTGCAAAACAACGTTTTGAATATATTATATACAGTCGTGGACACAAAAATAAATTTATGGAAGGCAATATTATGAAACATTTACATATTTTCAGCAACAGACATGCTCTGTATTTATAAGAAATTGAAATCGTTGCAGGTTACTAACACTAAGGGTCTTTAGACACTCGCCACAAAACATATCTTCCTTGCTTTTTGACGAGCAAATTCATCAATAATATCTTCAGAAACACAACTTTGAAGCCACGTCGTCTTCCACTGACATCGTAGCCAGGAAACAAAGGAGGTTTGTGAGATGCTGCGTGTGAAATAATTCTTGATGAGGTTAAAACGTCAAAAGCTCTTTTCGGTGGAGGCGACAATCACTACCACGATCAACAAAATTCCGTAAGGCAATCTAAATATTTGGAAATATTATTGAAGTATTGCATTATTTACATAGGCGTTTTCACCTCCTCGGGTACCATTCCACTGAACACTTGAATTTCTGGCAGAAGGTCGAATACGACAGTGTCTTTGAACAGTCACCGTTTGTGTTCGCACTTAGCTGTTTCTTCGTGTTTGCAGGAAGCATTTTCAGTGCCCCGTCGTCCCATTTGACTGTCCACGAGCAGGGAGCGGTGCGAAGCTCAGCAGAAGATGGGAACAGCCTCTCTTGTCGGAAACAACTGCTTAACGAACGAGTTTAGTGCTTCATTATTAGTCACAACCACGAGTGGACAGGGCGGTGACAAAGAGTGAATAGCATAGGCCCTGCGTCTTAATTTAAACGTGAGCAATAGCCCTGTGTTGATACTTGGTATTACTATAGAGTAGACATGGAAACAGAAAAGATTGTAACTACTATCGAGGTATCTCTTTAATTAGCGTTGTAGGCAAAATATTCTCAGGCAGTGTTGAAAGGAGAGTTCGAGTATTAATTGAGGACAAGTTAGACGAAAATCAGTGTGGGTTTAGGCCTCTTAGATGCTGTCATGACGAGATCTTTAGTTTACGGCAGGTAATGGAAAAGTGCTATGAGTGGAACAGGGAATTGTATCTATGGAAGAAATCAGAAAACAACAGCGATCAGTCACCTTTTATATGTATTTATTTCCACAACCGGTTTCGAACTGCCTGGCAGTTCATCATCAGGCGGTGTACATGGTTTAGAAGTTGCTTATAACATTGTGGAATACGTTTGGCTGTGGTGAGATAGAAAATTATTATGTGTGAGCTTTGTCATTGGCACTAAATTTCAATATTTGCAAGTTTAAATTGTAGTCTAAATAGCTACTTACAGTTGCTTCACATTTCTGAATGATGGTCTGTGATTTTTCAAGCATTTTAATGCTCAATGGATGCACACACAACACAACACTCGCTTTCCACATGTTTTACAAATGTAAACAATTCAGAGATACGTACAGCTAATTGTCAAAGATGACAGTTGATGCATAAATATTATTTTAAACTAATTTACCAGTTACAGTTTCAATGGTTTAAGTGTTCATACATTTTGTTTACAATATTTTCTTACAGTGGTGGCTTTTTAATTTCTTATTACTGTAATGGTAGCACTATTGTTACATGTGCAGAAAAATTCATAGATTGGATTTATAAGATTAAACATCTGTGGTTGGAGTAGTATTTGGGAATGGCAAAGGGGGGGGGGTAGGTGTTATGTGATCTAAGTATGTGTATGTATGTTTGGTTTCCTAAGAGTTAAAGAGTCTTTAAAATTTTTGTAGAAAGAGTTGTTTGCCAGTTCTGTTTGTTCATTTAAAATGGTGTGTGGTGCTTCATTGTTATGGATGAAAATTTCTAACTGTTCTAAAAGGTCCATCTTTATTCCTTTGTCTGCAGTGTGTAGTATTTGGAGATTGGTTTTTATGTTTGTTATGGAATGGCTGTTTTCAGCCAGGTGGGCTCCAAAGCTTGACTTGTTTAAATTTTTTAAACGGAGTGCATCAATATGTTCTTTGTATCGTATTTCAAAATTCCTTCCTGTTTGTCCTATGTAGTAGCATGAGCAACTATCACACTTTAATTTGTATATGCCAGATTTTGGAAAAGGTGTGTTGGTTGATTTAGTGTTGTGAACTATTTTGTTTTGTATTTTATTGTTTGTGTGGAAACATACTTTGACATTGTGTGGTTTAAAGAGTCTTGCAAGTTGATATGATATGTTTCCGACAAAGGGCATTGAGATATATTTGGATTGTTCTGCTTCTGAAGGTTGGTTTATAGGCTCTGTATAGTTGGTTTGTAATTTTTTATCTAATTTGTCAATTATGGTTGGGTCATAATCATTGTTGCAGGCTATGGTTTTTAGAATGTTAATTTCTTTTGTTTTTGTAGCAGGTTCAGCATGAATTTTGTTTATACGGTTCAATGCTGATTTAAAAAATGCAAGTTTGTGTTGTTGTGGATGGCAAGAGCAGTTATTTATAATTACATCTGAAGTTGTTGGTTTTCTGTAAATTTGGAATTTGTGTTTGTTGTTGTGATGTGTTATGTTAAGGTCAAGAAAATTAATACCTTGTTGTGTTTGTGTTGTGAATTTTATTTTGGGGTGTACTTCATTTAGTTTCTTAGCTAAGTTTTCTATCTTAGTTTTTGTGCCATTGTACAATATAAGGGTGTCATCAACATAGCGTTTATAATAGATAATTTTATCTTTTTCTGTTTGATTGGTTTTGAAAAATTCTGTTTCTAGATTATTGATATAAATGTCTGCCAGCAGGCCAGCTATACTGCTGCCCATTGCTAACCCATCTTTTTTAATATAAATTTTGCCATTGAAGGAAAAGTAATTGTGGGATAGCACCATTTCAAGCAGGTCCATTAATTCATAGAGTTCTGTGTTGCTTAGCTTTTTGTGGTGAAGTAGATTATCTTTAATTATCTGAAGTGTTTCAGTTATTGGTATGTTAGTATAGAGGTTTACTATGTCAAACGATGTAAAATTAGCTGATTTGGGTATGCTGATGTCTTTGATGCTGTCAATTAATTCATAGCTGTTCTTAATGGAGTAGTTGGTTGTAAATGTGTAGGCTTTGCTGAGGATTTCCTACAAAAACAAAAGAAATTAACATTCTAAAAACCATAGCCTGCAACAATGATTATGACCCAACCATAATTGACAAATTAGATAAAAAATTACAAACCAACTATACAGAGCCTATAAACCAACCTTCAGAAGCAGAACAATCCAAATATATCTCAATGCCCTTTGTCGGAAACATATCATATCAACTTGCAAGACTCTTTAAACCACACAATGTCAAAGTATGTTTCCACACAAACAATAAAATACAAAACAAAATAGTTCACAACACTAAATCAACCAACACACCTTTTCAAAAATCTGGCATATACTAATTAAAGTGTGATAGTTGCTCATGCTACTACATAGGACAAACAGGAAGGAATTTTGAAATACGATACAAAGAACATATTGATGCACTCCGTTTAAAAAATTTAAACAAGTCAAGCTTTGCAGCCCACCTGGCTGAAAACAGCCATTCCACAACAAACATAAAAACCAATCTCCAAATACTACACACTGCAGACAAAGGAATAAAGATGGACCTTTTAGAACAGTTAGAAATTTTCATCCATAACAATGAAGCACCACACACCATTTTAAATGAACAAACAGAACTGGCAAACAACTCTTTCTACAAAAATTTTAAAGACTCTTTAAGCCTTAGGAAACCAAACATACATACACATACTTAGATCACATAACACCTACCCCCCCCCCCTTTGCCATTCCCAAATACTACTCCAACCACAGATGTTTAATCTTATAAATCCAATCTATGAATTTTTCTGCACATGTAACAATAGTGCTACCATTACAGTAATAAGAAATTAAAAAGCCACCACTGTAAGAAAATATTGTAAACAAAATGTATGAACACTTAAACCATTGAAACTGTAACTGGTAAATTAGTTTAAAATAATATCTATGCATCAACTGTCATCTTTGACAATTAGCTGTACATATCTCTGAATTGTTTTCATTTGTAAAACATGTGGAAAGCGAGTGTTGTGTTGTGTGTGCATCCATTGAGCATTAAAATGCTTGAAAAATCACAGACCATCATTCAGAAATGTGAAGCAACTGTAAGTAGCTATTTAGACTACAATTTAAACTTGCAAATATGGAAATTTAGTGCCAATGACAAAGCTCACACATAATAATTTTCTATCTCACCACAGCCAAACGTATTCCACAATGTTATAAGCAACTTCTAAACCATGTACACCGCCTGATGATGAAATGCCAGGCAATTCGAAACCGGTTGTGGAAATATACATACAAAAGGTGACTGATCGCTGTTGTTTTCTGATTTCTTTAATCAACACAGTCGGAGGTGCCGCAGTTCCAGAATGGATACGAGTTTAATTGTATCTATGTTTCATAGATCTGGAAAAGGCTTATGACCGTGTTCCTAGGAGGAAGCTACTGTCAGTTCTTCAAGATTATGTTGTAGGAGGCAAACTTCTGCAGGCAATTAAAGGGCTTTACGTAGACTGTCAGGCAGCAGTTAGAGTAGATGGCAAATTAAGCACATGGTTCAGGGTAGTTTCAGGGGTAAGACAAGGCTGTAACCTGTCATCACTGTTGTTCATACTATTCATGGATCATATGTTGAAAACAGTAGACTGGCAGGGCGGGATTAAAGTAGGTGAAAACAAAATAAGCAGTCTCGCATATGCGGATGACTTAGTTGTAATGGCCGATTCGACTTAAAGGTTGCAAACTAATATTTCAGAGCTCGATCAGAGATGGAAGGATTATGATTCGAAGATCACCATCTCCAAAACGAAAGTAATTTCAGTGGGAAAGAAATTTAAACAGATTGAGTGCCAAATAGGAGGAACAAAGTTAGAACAGGTAGACAGTTTCAAGTACCTGGGATGCATTTTCTCACAGGATGGCAACATAGCGAAAGAACTGGAATCGAGGTACAGAAAAGCTAATGCAGTGAGTGCTCAGCTAAGATCTACTCTCTTCTACAAGAAGGAAGTCAGTACCAAGACTAAGTTAGCAGTGCACCGCTTTATCTTTCGACCAACTTTGTTGTATGGGAGTGAAAGTTGGGTGGATACAGGTTACCTTATTCATAAGGTAGAGGTTACAGATATGAAACTGGCAAGAATGATTGCAGGTACTAATAGATGGGTACAATGGCAGGAGGGTGTCCATAATGAGGAAATCAAAGAAAAACTGGGAATGAACACCATAGATGAAGCAGTTAGAGCGAACAGACTGAGATGGTGGAGTCATGTTACACGCATGGGAGAAGCAAGGTTACCTAAGAGACTCATGAGCTCGGCAGCGGAGGGTAAGAGGAGTCGAGGTAGACCAAGAAGAAAGTACTTAGATTCGGTGCAGAATGATTTTGAAGTAAAAGGCATAACATCAGACGAGGCATCAATGTTAGCATTGAATAGGGGATCATGGAGGAATTTTATTAGAGGTACTTTGCTCCAGACTGAACGCTGAAAGGCATAATCAGTCTCTAATGATGATGATGATGATGATGATGACTATATAGTATAGTCAGGGACAGGAAAAATTCATTTATCGATAACGCGACAAATAACGAAAATTGGCCGGTATTACGCTGTTAAATTTTTGATCAAATCTTTGACATAAAAATATCATCATCAAGTTCGTAAATTTTTTTTTTTTTTTTTTAATGTAAACCTTTGACGTGACGCTAAAAAGGGGTATTACACTGTCGTCATATTTTTGATCATATTTCAAGATGACTGACAGTAAACACACGTTATCATGCGCTGTCATTGCTACTACGGAAATTGCATTTTGAAGAAGAAGAAAAAAAAGAGGGGATTATTTGGAGGAAATTGTAGAAATCATTTCGTGTTGCAGGAGCTGCAAGCGGAGTGCGGTAAGTCATATATAAATTACTGGAGAATGGGATGATACAACGTATCGGTATTTAATCAGTAAAGTGGCTCCACACATTAAAAATCAGTATATGCACGTCAGAAGCCTACATCGGCACAAGACAGGTTTTCAGTGACACAACAGTTTCTCGCTACTGGGGTTAAATTTTACTTACGGCGCGGCGGTATAACGTGCTCACGTTGGCAACGAAATGAGACGAATTAAGCTAGCACTCCCTCCATAAAAAATATAAAAAAAAACATTAATACCAGAATTTTGTGCTAATTTATAGCTATATCCAAAAACTGACAGCGGAAAAGCCTCGTAGTAACTTACCCAAGATTTGACCTGAAGAAATCATGAAAGATTTATAAGTTTCTTATTTTCGCGAATGATACCCCTAACGGCACTGTTACATTTGCAGCAACTTTACTCTCGTCTCGAGCGTTGAGTAAATGAAGTAAAGTCCGAAACTTGAAATTTCCCGTCGAGCACAAACCTCCGGACCTGGATATCTTAAAAGCACATAATGCAAACTATAGTTTGGCATTGTTAAACTAGGAGCAACAAATTCCATTGAAGTACTTTACTCTTGATCCCGCGGCGCGAAGATACTTAAAATAGCTATTATTTACATAAATAATGCAGCTGGGAGGTTGGGGTTTGCGTCATTTAAGAGCACAAAACCAGCACAAAATTACCAGCTTAATATTAAGCTAGCACCGCACTCTTCAATTTCGATTTCCGGCTAAACGGCACGAGCACAAAATTTTTGAATAGAGCATCAAATTAGCACAAGATTGGCACAAAATTCTGGTATAAATGGCTTTATTTTTTATGATGGGGGTGCTAGCTTAATTTCGCTAACGAAATGTTCGCTACACGAGGATTAACTTATTGGCCGCACAGGAGCACATACAAGAACCTGTCAACAACAGAGCAGCAACAGCGTCGATTATTCTTGGATTGAGAAGAGTGGAGAGCTTATAATCTGCTTCATATATTTCTATTAATTTTGTGGTTGATGTAACATACGAGACCATTAATCTTCTTCTTACACCCAGGCGAATTTCTCCGTTCAGTACCTCCGCCATTCTCTTTCAACTTTCGAGTCTCCTTAATCTGTTGTTATTCAGGGTGTCTACGATTATACATTGCTTCGTCTGCTTCAGAAAGTTAGATTAATTTTGTCGATGACGACACACACACACCAAATAAACTTCGACGCCATGTTTTCAAACAAGGGCGTTTGTTTTCGAATAAGCGCGGCCTAAGAGCTACAGCGATGCTAGCGCTCCTAGCGGTTACATTTCGCTTTGCAGTGAACGGAAGACAAACTACTTTTATGATCAAATCTACTGCGAGCAGTGATCTCTATATAACCTGGATCATTGATCTCCATACTCTCTGGATGTTGAACTTCAGTTTTCTTAGCGTGCCAGCCATAGATATTCATATTTAATTTCTTGCCAAATTCAAACATGGCCGCTAAGAAGCATTTAAAGAAAAAGAGAAGAAAATATGTTTCGATTCCGTTCCCATATCAGCCTACAACATCGAATATTGAATTAAATTCCAAGTCAAGAGGTAAGCAAGAAATTCTTTGTCACGTAATAACTGATAGAAACTCATAGAAACTCGTTTGCCAAATTTAAACACGGCGGACAATGCGAAATCGTGTGCAAAACATAAGAATGCGCAGGCACGCTGCAATTCAATGCTCAGACAACAGAGTTATACATCCAGTTTGTATAGAGATCACTGACCTGGATGCATAGACCAAAGATAACATAGACTGCGCGTGTCCCACAGACATACGTTACTAGACTGTCAATGCCGTATACAGTATCATTGGTGTCGCCGCCATTTTTCTATACTACAAACGTGCGAGCAGTCGTGTGAGTGAATACAGAAAACAGTCGTGAAAATACGGATCAACTGACGTAACTATGCTGTCCTTAGACTTCTGACATGTAGGAAATTCGTGTTTTGTATATGGCTAGAATTCTTTAATCTTGAGTAAGCTTCAACACAGACAGTAATGAGTTGCATTGATTTGCAGTTATTATTAATCTGTTACAGAATTCATTCAACTTCGGATTTTCTTCATCTACATCTACATGGGATACTCTGCAAATCACATTTAAGTGCCTGGCAGAGGGTTCATCGAACCACATTTATACTATTTTATTTCCCATTCCATTCTCGATTAGCGCGCGGGAAGAAAGAACACCTGAATCTCCCCGTTCGAGCTCTGATTTCTCTTATTTTATTCTGATGATCATTTCTACCTATGTAAGTGGGAGTCAACAATATATTTTCGCATTCGGAGGAGATTGTTGGCGATTGGAGTTTCGCAAGTAACCCACGCCTCAGCGATAAGCGCCGTTGTTGTAATGATTCCCATCCCAGATCCTGTATCATTTCCGTAACGCTGTCTCCCCTGTATCGCGACAATACGAAACGAGCTGCCCTTCTTTGGACTCTTTCGATGTCCTCCGTCAAACCCACCTGATAAGGATCCCACACTGGGCTGCAATACTCCAAAAATGGACGGCCAAGCGCAGTGTATGCAGTTTCTTTAGTAGTTCTGTTGCATCTTTTAAGGGTTCTGCCAATAAAACGCAGTCTCTGGTTCGCCTTTCCCACGATATTATCTACGTGTTCTTTCCAGTTTAAGTCTGAAGTAATAGTGATTCCTAGGTATTTTGTGGAGTTTACGGCGTTCACATTTGATTGATTTATGTTGTAAACAAAGTTTAACGGATTTCTTTTCGTACTCATGTGGACGACTTCACACTTCTCATTATTTAGAGTCAATTGCCAATTTTTACACCATACTGATATCTTATTCAGATCGTTCTGCAGTTGGTTTTGATCTTCAGATGATTTTACTAGACGGTAAATGACGGCGTCATCTGCAAACAACCTAAGAGAGCTACTTAGATTTTCCCCTAAATCGTTTATGTAAATAAGGAATAGCAGAGGACCAATAACACTACCTTGTGGAACGCCCGATCTCACCTCTGTTTTAGTCGATGCCTTACCATCGATTACTACGAACTGTGTCCTCTCTGACAAGAAATCCCCTATCCAATTGCAAATTTGGGGCGATATACCATAACCACGCAATTTGATTAAAAGCCGTTTGTGAGGTACGGTGTCAAAAGCTTTCTGGAAATCAAGAAATACGGAATCGATTTGCGAACCTTTGTCGATAGCACCCATCACTTCGTGTGAATATAGAGCTAGTTGTGTTTCGCATGAACGATATTTTCTAAATCCGTGTTGACCTTGGGTCAATAGATCGTTCTGTTCGAGATAATTCATAATATTTGAATACAGGATATGTTCCAAAACCCTGCTGCAAATTGACGTCAATGAAATAGGCCTGTAGTTTAGTGGGTTACTCGTACTGCCTTTCTTGAATATAGGTGTGACCTGTGCAACTTTCCAGTCTTTTGGTACAGATCCTTCTATGAGAGAGCGGTTGTATATGACTGTTAAGTAAGGAGCTATCGCTTCAGCATAATCAGATAGAAATCTAATGGGTATACAATCCGGACCAGAAGACTTATTCTTATTAAGTGATTTTAGTTGCTGCACTACTCCGATGATATCTACTTCTATGTTACTCATTACGGCATCTGTTCGTAATTCGAAACCTGGAATATTGGTTTCGTCTTCTTTAGTGAATGAGTTTCTAAAAGCTAAGTTTAGTAACTCTGCTTTAGTAGCGCTGTCATCGGCAGGATCGCCATTACTATCACGTAGTGAAGATATTGTTTGTGACTTTCCCCGAGTATATTTAACATATGACCAAAATCTCTTTGGGTTTTCAGTCAAATTACGAGAAAGAGTTTCGTTGTGATAAATGTTGTAGGCATCTCGCATTGAAATCCTCGCTAAATTTCGAGCTTCTGAGTACAATCGCAAATCCTGGGGATTTCGTGTTCGTTTAAATTTAGTATGCCTTTTCCTTTGCTTTCGGTAGTATAGTCATTATAAAAGTATACCCTTATTCTTTTGAGAGTTCTTACGGAATGTATAGTCTGCTTTGACGCACACACTGAGTCATGTTTCCTGGTTTTATTAATCTGTTTCCAGTTTCGATCAACTTCGATTTTCTTTTGATAGTATAACCGTTATAAATGTGTTATTTGTCGTGGCTAACACGTAGCTTTATTCTTGTTAGTGTTTTTCAGACAACTACTTCTGCTTTAACTGTACGTAACGGTAAAATTTTACCTATCATCCCGCCGACCTCTCATGATTATGTTGGCAACACAACAAAATGGTAGAAAGTCTTTGCCTAGATGCTAATGTTAATGTTTAACTGTACGTAACATGTTCTTCTCATATCACGATTCGAAAATGCGGAAGTGTTAGCTCAAGTGCAAATCATGTTCAAACCAACTAGTAAAGCTTACAACGTTGTATCGTCTCAGAATATCATAGTAGTACCGTACGAAAACTTTTTGACGTTAGGTGAGGCAAGATGGCGGCATCAAACTTCAGTCATAGAGGCAAGTTTGCCAGTCTAGTAATGTATGTCTGTAGCGTGTCCCTATCTCTGTTGTGTTGTGGTTTGAAACCGACATCTAACTGCCCCGATTCACGTGACTGAGGCTTCGTCATTACGAACAACAGCGTTTCTATTTTGCAGATGAAGCCAAGCATTGATTTTAACAATAAAACGACTTCTCGTATTCCTGTTTCACATGTAATACAGTCAATCGGGGTAACTTTGTACCACTTTTCTCCATTTTTTGAAAATACTGTACTTAAAATAAAGTATGCATTACAACAGACATTGTAACATTTTACATCTACAGTTACTGAGGGCTTGGGAAAGTAAAAATGTATACTAATTACGCCCTGTTAGGGTAAAATTTCAATTTTAATACTGGTACAAAGTTACACTGTCATTCAGGGTAATTTTAGACCAGTCTTAAAAAAACACAGAATGTTTCCTATATCTGATGCTCTGGGTAACTGTATACCATGCCAAAAGGAAATCAGGTGTTAATATGAAGTAAAAACAAAGTGTTAATTCAGTATTGACGTTTTACTCTGAAATATCAAAATATTTGTGTCGATCTGGCACCGACACTTCTCATATTAAGTAAACACAAATATAGAACGAAACATTTACTGCAGTCAAGTGTTTATAATACACATTGTAAATAATAGTACACACATTTCTTCATAACACAACACAACATACTCAATAATTCTAAATAGGAAATAGACTCCTTCAAATATCTTCATCTGATGATCACAGGAACTCATCACTGATATGAACCATGCCCCTTTTATTAAACAGGCTTCATGCAGGATTCATCAATTATTTTTGTAATATACTGTCCTTGTTGTACCAAGTTGAATCCTCTCTCTCAGGCCACATGTAATTTTTTCCTTTCTTAACCATGCAACTTTTTCTGAATGTCATACAATTTTCCCCCCTCCTCTATTGCAGTGATTTTTCCAGGATAACAATTACCCTCATACACTGCAATGACACAATCATTAACATGAAAGTCACCTTCACATGTAGGTGATTTGCTAAATATATCAGTTATCATTCCTTCTTCTACAACCATGTTCCTCCCAGCTATTACAATAAGGCCGTTTACAAGTTCCATTTCATCGGTCATACTTGTGTTCACATCTAATTCAGCAAGGCTACTGCAGCTGTCAGGAGCATCTGCTGACACATTCTTTTTATTCGAAGTTCTGAGTGTTCTAGCATGGGTGCTTACCCCACCTCATCTTCGGTCCTGATTTTGGTCATGATGTTTCAAGTTGCACAAATTCTAGCACACCCCTTGGTTGATTTTCTTCTTCTGCCTCCATCCCGGATCGTCTCCTCTTTCTGTTGTTACCACTTACTTCTTTATTCTCATAAAATGCCCTAACATCTTCTGCAGACAAACTCTTTCCTGGTTCTATGGGCAACTTATAATTTTTGACAGTCTTCTCATTGAGATCTGACTGTCTTACTGTCTCGAAATAGTTCTTGAATAATTCAGTTCCCACACTGCTTATCATTGCTTATTATTGAACCTCTATTGTAATTTTTGAATAATTTAGAAATGAGTGACAGCAGTTCTACAATCATCTGACAAATGTTTATATGTTTATTGGGGATGTGAATTTCCAAATTTGTACTCACAAATACGCTACTATTGGTAGATCCCACCATCAAAATCACGTAATTCATGCCATACTAAGTCATTTTAGAAATTTTAATGCTACAGGACCTAAATTTATTATTCTAATTTCAATTTGGTAAACATTGTACCATGGTCCTGGTACTTTTGTACCGGTACAATGAGCATGAATCTGCCACTAGCTATATAACAATGGTTGTGTCGATACAGTAAATTAGAATTTCAAATCAAGTTATATCACTGCAAACTCAAAGCATTATTTAATTGTTTAAAAACGAAATATTATTAAGGAGGTCATTAATTGTACTTACAATAACAAATTGAAATCACTAATGTCAGATGCTCTCTTCACAGTCAACACAATAAAAGACTAGCCACAACAAAAAGAGCTTGTAGGAATGTGGAAAGGCAGTTGAAATACAAAATATAAATAACAGAGATAATAATAGTGTTACTTTTAGTACAAAATAATATCACTAGACGTAACACCAGGCTACTGAAACAAAAATAGGGAGTGGTACAAAGTTACCCTGACTGGTACAAAGTTACCGCTATTGACTGTATATAAAAGTAACATGATTTCTCCGTATTACTGACATTAATGCGGTGAGTATCGTTTTTACATGTGACCAGGCGAAAATCATTGTCAGTTGTGTTTACAAGCAACATAATTACAGATCCTCAGTGTTTGTGTAGCACTGTGAATTTTTTACTTTTTTCCCCAACTGACCAATGTCATTTTTTAATGGAAGGTTATTTCAGCGTGGCTTCACTGGGCATACATGTCAGCAAGTAAGTAATTTCCGGTGCAGATCTGCCATTAATCCAGTTCCACAACGCTGAAGATGAATACATACTGTTTATTATCCCTATAAAACCAGTTATTGTGACGTATATCAATAATTTTTTGATCACATTATTATTATTTTAATGTAAATAGCCAATATTTTTCTTGTTTTACGTTTTGGCTTCACTATATGTGGTACAAGTCATAAAATATAAACGTTTGTATTATATCAAAATCGGACATTATGGATGAAAACAGATCTCAGGTATATATAAAAGCATGACAAAACTTTTCACATTTATTGTTGAGGAATCGTATGAAAATTGATGCTGCTTGTCAAACTAGTATTTCGTCTCCTGTGTAAGCTACAAACTAAAATATTCGCAGGACAACAAAAACAGTCATTCACTTAAGAACTACTGTTCTGCTGCTTATAAAAAGACCTGTGAGTACATTTCATCTACGCACAAGTAAAAACTGTAACCGCTGCATTGATATTGAGAATTACGGATAACTAACGCCCAGTGTACTACTGAATATGTAAAAAGAATACGATAAGACTTTTATTGTCGAAATCTACGCTTAATTTGCACTAGCGAGGGGAAGAACTGTGACTCCCAGCTGCACTTCACATTGCTTGTAATGATGAACAGGATTCCCTCCCCGAGTCACGTGACTTAGATGTTGGTTTCAGTATAATGACGTCACGCGCAGTCTATATTATCTATGGTCTATGACCTGGATGTATAACCCTGAGCATAGAACTGTAGCGTGCTTGGACATTCATATGTTTTGCACACAAATTTACGTTTTTCCGCCATTTTGTAATTAGTCAAACGAATTTCCATCAGTTAGTAAGTGACAAATACTTGCTAGATTACCTCTGTATTTGAAATTTATGTCAATATACGAAATTGCAACTCACGTGAGTACAGAATAGAAACATATTTTCGTTTGGTTTTCTTGTAATACTTCGTAGCGGCCAATTAGTCAAGAAACAGAATAGGCCTATGAATATCTTTGGCTGTCACGCTCAGGTATCTGTATTTCAACATCCAGATAATATACAGATCACTGACTGCGAGGCACTAGATAGGATCCTATTTTTGTGACGGAAGCAGAGATATGTCAAAGCTCCCAATCACACTATCAAATTTTTATGCTATAAATATATGATGTAAATTTTTGACAAAGAAATATGACCGTGTAATACCGGCCTAAGGAAATAACGCGAATTCGTCGACTTTTTTTAATTAACGCGAAATCGGCACTTTTGAACGAAATTACGATGTATCTGGCTGGGTAAGAAACGTTGTAAGTTTGATGATTTCAGCGACATATGTAATGTAGACGCGTCCCGTATCCAAATGTGTTGCCTATTTTATTATTTCGAAATAGATATATTGTAATACTACAGCGCTACACATTGTTAGACGCGCATATTCCAGTAGTAAGATTTCTGGTCGGTAATTGTCGGTAAGCTTATTTCTCTCTATGTGTTAAGTTATCAAAATATCAGGGTAATTAATATTAATATTGATATTATTTTTTTCAAATTTCGATGGATTTTCTTCTTTGAAATGTTACTAGTATTTTGAAACTGTTCCGGATTATTTTCCGTGATCGAACGCCGACCTGGCAGTTTGTAAATTCGACTTATTGGCGCATGCGCACCTTTGGCTGACGGAACTGCGTTTTAACCAGGTCTTTCAACAGCGATGAAGCTGAGCAGTTTTATCGTTGTACTAGCCTATATGCCCGTGCTTCGCAACCGTTGTTGGAGGAGGGTCTGTATCATGGTTTTTGGGGTTCTGGACCTCATTCAGTAAAAATAGAATCCTTGTTGGATCGCTCTGTCAGTAAACTTAGCCAAGATGACAAATGTAAGTCATTGTCTGAAAAGATTTATCTTCATGATGCCCGAGGATGTGAAAACGCCTATGTAAATAAAGCATTACTTGAATAACACAGGAAGCCTATTTCCAAATATTTAGATTTCCTTACGGAATTTTGTTGATCGTGGTAGTGATTGTCGCCTCCGCCGAAAAGAGCTGTTGACGTTTTAACCTCATCAAGATTTATTTCACATGCAGAATCCTGTCTTTTCTAGCCACGATGCGAGTGGAAGACGACGTGGCTTCAAAATTGAGTTTTGAAGATATTATTGATCAATTTGCTCGTCAAAAGACAAGTAAGATATGTTTTGTGTCGAGTTTGTAAAGACCCTCAGTGTTTGTAACCTGTAACGACTTTACTTTCTTATAAATACAGAGCATGTCTGCTGCTGAAAATATGTAAATGTATCATAAGATTGCCTTCCATAAAGGTTCTCTCTTTTTTTCTTTTCTTTTTTTTTTTTTTTTTTTTTTTGCAGCAATCTACATCTACATGGGATACTCTGCAAATCAGATTTAAGTGCCTCGCAGAGGCTTCATCGAACCACCTCTATACCATTTATCTTCCCATTTCATTCTCGACTCCGCGGTGGAGTAGCCGAGCGGTCTAAGGCGCCTCGGTGCGGAGCGCGCGGTTGCTCGCCGTCGGAGGTTAGAGTCCTCCATCCCTGGGGCATGGGTGTGTGTGTGTGTGTGTGTGTGTGTGTGTGTGTGTGTGTGTGTGTGTGTGTGTGTGTTGTCCTTAGGTCAGTTTATCTTAGTTTAAGTCGTTTGTAAACTACGGACTGATGAGCACGCAGTTTGGTCCGATACGTTTACAAACATCTGAACATCATCCATTCTCGAATAGCGCACGGGAAGGAAGAACACCTGAATCTCTCCGTTCGAGCGGTGGAAACGTGCCAAAATAAGCAAAGAAAAGGCGTTAAGTATTTAATATACAAAGCGAAATCAGTAACAGTATGTCCAATGTTTGTTGGTATTCGTAGACGTGAGACTGCTTAATTCGGTCACAGACGTTCGCCTCCTTCGTAGACATACAGGCGCGTCCAGAAAGTAAGTTCCGTTTGGTAATAAAATGAAATTGTACACAGATACAGAACAAATTTTTATTGCACAAAATTCTACCACTCTTAAACTACTTTTCCACATAACTGCCGAAATTTTGCAGGCACTTGTCATAGCGTGTCACAAGTTTTTGCATGCATCCTTCACAGAAGGTTGCCGCCTGTGTATTCAGCCATGTGGTAACAGCTCTTTATCATCGTTCAAGTGTTGACCACCAAGGACAGATTTTAGGTGTAAGAAGAGATGAAAGTCGCTAGGAGAGAGGTCCGAGCTGTATGGAGGATGCTCAAACAGGTTCCATTGAAATTTCCGTAAAAATTGTTTGGTCACATTCGGTGTGTGAGGTCAGGCATTATTGTGAAAAAAAAAAAAATCTTTTGACAGTAATCATCTTCTTAGACCTAAAATCTGTCCTTGGTGAACAACACTTCAACGATGATGACGAGCTGAAAGAACATGTTACCACATGGTTGAATACACAGGCGGCAACATTCTATGAAAAAGGCACACAAAACCGTGTGTCATGCTATGACAATTGCCTACAAAATATCGGAAGCTATGTAGAAAAGTAGTTTAACAGTTGTAGATTTTTTGTACAATCAACATTTTTTCTGTATCTGTACCCGTTCGTTTTATATAACCAAACGGAACTTACTATCTGGACGCGCCTCGTGTATATATATATATATATATATATATATATATATATATATATTACAAAAATGGTCCGTTTCCTAGATACAATAACGGACCGTAATTACAAGAAGTAACTAGCTACTAATACAATGGTTCCTAAACTAGATCTACAGCTAGGCCACTTAGCTCTGTCAGGCTATTCCTGACAGGTTCCCGTCCCTGCCACGGGGAGGCGGGCCAACTACTATGGAAACCACTGCCATGAGATCTTACAAAACAAAACACACAAACTACAAGAATTACATTCTACAAACAAACACTACAACACATAGTGACGCTCAACACACATTACACTAATGCTACACTACAACTACATGAGCGCCACATTATTTGTCATCTACGATGTGAAGACGAGGAGGAGGCCACCAGCAACATGTTGGGATCCCAGCTCGCAGATGACGTCCAATCCTCGGCGGGATGACCAGCCGAGGCGGCGAGCCCTCCCACGACGGCCCAACAGGGGGGGGGGGGGAGGGAACACCCACCTTCACACTCCTGCCTCCTTCCCCGTCCGTCCAATCCAGGTTCTTCAGTCAGTCCAGCAAGTTATCGCGGATACAACTCCAAAGCTTTTTCAGATACCTTATTTGCGATGGTGTTTAACACCTGTACCCGCTCAACGTCTCTTACAATCAAAAAGATGTCCATAGTACCAATACCAAGGCGCAAATCGCCAACTACGTTAGCGTAAATGGGGCACTCGAAGAGGACATGCTCTGGTGTACCTGGAGTAACGCCACAGTCACGCCCCTCCGTGTCCCTCTTCCCAATCCGGTGCAGGTACACTGGGTACGGGCCATGGTCAGTAAGGAAATGAACTAAGCCCCTACTTGGCTCGAACTTGATCTTTAATCTCTCCCTCACATTCGGGAACACACTATGAACCCTCCGTGCTGTCTCACTCCTATCCCACTGATTCTCCCAGATGTCCAAAACCACCTCCATAATCTCCCTCTTACTTCTTGCATGGTCAACCATGATGTCTTGTATTTTGTCAAAGTTTTCTTGAGCCAATAAGCAGCGGCTCTCCGCCTTACTTGCAAATCTAGGGGACAAAGCCCCATGACTACAAGCAAGCCATCAGTGGGTGACGTGCCGAAAGCACCAATAGAGTTCAGTAATATATTTCTTTGGACTCTTCTTACCGCCATCGAAGGACACACGAGGCATAACCTGTGGGCCCAAGAGCTCGCACCATACCCCACCATTGATTCTAGAACCGAACCATGGTACAGCCGCACCAGCTTCGGCTCCAGATAGAATCTCTGCTGTCCGATTCGAATCAGTTTCTGCAACACAGCAATCGCCTTGCATAGCTGCGCCTCTCATCCAGGTACACCCCTAAATACCTATTAACGGCTTTTCGGCGTATAACACACTCGTTAATATGTATACTGGGGTCCCTGCTCAAATTCCCCTTGAAAAACATGTAAGTCGTTTTATGTGGCGCTACAACCAATTTCGAAGCATTACACCACTTCTCAAAGATCCCCACAGCAGTTATGGATCTGTTCTCCAACTGCAACCTACTGTTGCCATGCACAAGGATGAGCAAGTCGTCCGCATAGGCGACTGCTCCCAACACCGATGCTTCCTCCTGCAGAGACTTCAGCAGCGGCTCCATGTTTATATCCCAAAACACGGGTCCGCATACCGAGCCCTGCGGACATCCTTTTGTAATCTTCTTCGTCACAACCCGGTTCTTGCAATAATCCATCAGACAGTCGTGGAGTAGGCGCGGACACTGCACCCCTCGCAAGCGGGAGAACAGAGCCTGCCACCACAGATTGTCAAATGCAGCAGCAATATCCACCATCACTCCCACCACGTAGCTGCAGAAAGTCGAGTCGACAAGTTCGGTCGCAAGGTTAATGGCGTCCTCAGCAGAACGACCCCTGCGAAAACCAAACTGCCACTCGTGCATCCCATGCAGCTCACGGTGGCTACGCAGTCTGCTGCAGAGCAACTTCTCGTATGATTTCCCCAACGTATCCAACAGGCAAATAGGTCTATACGCTTTGACGTCCATCGGGTCCTTCTCAGGTTTCCTCAAGATTACAACTTCCGCTTGCTTCCATATGTTGGGAAACCTTCCGACCTCCAGGCACCGGTTGTACAAGACCGTGAGAACAGGGACTAACTTTGGCACTGAACAATGCAACACTTCCACAGGCACGCCGTCCGGCCCAGGAGACTTACCAGTTTTTAATTTCAGCAAAGTGTCCCTTACCTCCTCTTCAGAGAAAGGGTACACATGCAGCTCGCTCTCGTAGTCTCTGGTCACTTGGGACCTGGTCTCTGCCTGCCCTGGGGCAGGACCTGTATCGTTTCATACCAGGACGTGGTGACATGCCCATTGGCAGCATCCCTTATGGATGACAAAACCGTTGGAGCTCTTAGGTTCGTTCCAGCAGCTGCCAGACGGTTAATTTCAAGCGCTAAGAAACAGATATTATTGCGCATGCGCAGCTACTATGACGTAAAAGCCCTTGTTTGATACTTGCACTGCTGGAACGCTTTTTGCACTGTTACTGGCTGTAGGCGAAGGTGAGTTTAAAGAAATAATTAAAATACTTTCCTTCCTAATAACGAACAAGTGTAAACGAGAAATATCTGATCTCAAGTGGGATTGCAGTGACTTCGAAATAATCAAAAAACACGCTACAAACACACACGTATCACGTGATGGCTACCCCCTCTCTAACTCAGACCTTTCTGCGCATGCGCAAATTGGCAGCTTGACCGCACCTGAAATAATTTTCCGGGTAGCGTCTGGCTGCTTGCGGCAACTGCTGGAACACCAAACAGCCACACTCCAAGTAGCCAGAAACAGGAGAAGGCGCTGCTGGAACACAATTTCAGCGTTGCGCATGCGCGTCAAGCAGTCTGCCAGCTGCAGGAACGAACCTCTTATCTTTTCTCTCACGATCTTGTACGGCGTCCCCCAGGGGTCCACCGAAAGGTGTTCTCTAACGAACCGCTCCCAACTACTCAAGCGCACCTCTAAAATTGAGGTTCTAATAGATGAACAGACAGTTACTGAAAACAATTAAGATTGCGATGTATCTTTTTCCGTGATCTGATTTGGATGAAATCATGCCTAGATCCTGAACCAATATTCCCTCATATTTCCTGTTAAAACCGCATGAAAATTTGTCCAGTAGTTTTGAAGATCGAAGGGGAACAGCGACAGACCTACTTTTACAGATTTATTATTAGTATAGATATGTTGTACAATTGTAAAATTTTGCAGGAATAATTGCTGTATGCCGCTAAAATCTGTTGCGAATACGGTTAATAGTAAATAAGTAATAGATTATAGGTGATGCTTGATGGGGCCGTTTTCCATGAATGTTACTCTTTACGTCCTCATATCTCATGAACTACGTGTCGTACTGTGATAGAATTTCGAACGTATATTCAGCTTTACGTGTGTATTATGTCTGCAAAATTTTCTGCGAGTACAATTGGTTCGGTAGTATAGAAATTATAAATTGTAACGTTTTGCTCCATGAACATTGGAAAAGTAGTTAGCGAGAAACATTTTTCCTTTCAGTATTTTGATGTGGTTGTCTGCGAGAAAAAGTTTAATAAAGGTTTGAAATTATGTTTAAAGTTTGTTGCAAGTCGCCAAGTATTGTCATTCTCATATAGTGTATTTTTAAGTCTCGTCGCATTATGTAGCTGTTTTTTGCGATTCCTGTTGTACATGACGTTATATCTTCTGAACCATGTGTCGTATGTGGTTCATACTCCTACAGCAATTGTTACCTCATGTAAGGAATAGGTGTGCCAAATCTGTTTGAAATCGGTCCAGTGGTTTAGGAGAAAATGTGCAGCATTGTCGTTTGACGCAGCCGTTTTTCGCGCGTCTCATTGTTTAACGTCATATCTCCTTACGTGTGATTTTTACCCCGGCAGCGATTGTTGCCTGATATTAAGGAACATGTGTACCACGTTTCGTTGAAATCGGACCAGTAGCTTAGGAGATGTGGAACATACATACATACATACATACAGAAATACATACACACATACAGTCTAGATGTAAGATTCTTTGACTGCGCTGTTATTGTTATCGTTACTGTATCGCTGCGACTTCGATTAATACTTTTGGACTTGGTGTTGTATTTCTCTCAGGCTTATAATAATCGCAACTTGATTTAAACAAACGCTTATTTTTATTTTTCTACTAGCTGAAAACCCGGCATTGCCCGGATATTTATTTATTTATTCCTGCCATTTCTTCGGTGTATATTCATTTGTATAAGAGCTGTATAACTGTAAAATCTCTTGAATACAATTAGTAGTAAAGAAGTAATAGATTAAAACTTGGTGCGTGATGGGGAAGTTTTCCGTGAAAGTTACTGATTATATGTTCATATCTCATGAACTACGTGTCGTACTCTGATACAATTTAGAAGCTACATTGAACTATATATGTGTATACTGTCTGTAAAATTTTCTGTCGATACAATTTGTAGTGTTCAAATTATAAATTGTAACGTCATACCGAGAGCCGTAGTTTTACTCCATAAACAGCGGAAAAGTAGTAAGCGAGAAAGTTTTTTCCTTTCATCATTTTACTATGGTTGTCAGCGAGAAAAAGTTTAATAAAGGTTTGAAATTATGTTTAAAGTTTGTTGCAAGTCGCCAAGTATTGTCATTCTCATATAGTGTATTTTTAAGTCTCGTCGCATTATGTAGCTGTTTTTTGCGATTCCTGTTGTACATGACGATATATCTTCTGAACCATGTGTCGTATGTGGTTCATACTCCTACAGCAATTGTTACCTCATGTAAGGAATGTGTGTACCAAATTGGGTTGAAATCAGTCTAGTGGTTTAGGAGAAAATGAGCAGCATTGTCGCTAAATGCAGTAATTTTTGACGCATCTCATTGTTTATGACGTCATATCTCGTGAACTATATATCGTATGTGATTCTTACACTTACGGCGACCGTTCTCATGGATAGAAGCTTACGTGTGCAAATTTTCATAAAGATTGGAACAAAACTGTAGATTTGTATGCAACACGTACAAACATACGGACACACTGTTTTATATATTAGACTTTTTTATGCTCCTTTTTATCATCTTCTGGGCTCTGCCCATTTTAACTAAGACGGTAAAATTTTATTTACGAGAGCGCCGGCGTATTGTGCTAATGTTGGCAACGATCTTTGAATACTCTTCGAAAACTCAAACACACAGAATGAGGGGAATAATATTTCATGTTGACCACAAAGTAAATAATGAATGCCGTTCCTGCTATATTCTAGGTAGGTTCTTCAATGATCCCTAGTCAGTTATCCTCGACAACGGACATTTCGTTTCCAACATCAGCATACAACGCCGCCGTTGCCGTAAGTAAAATTTAAATTTTTCAAATGTTTATTTTTTCCAACTTCTCTGCTACAAGGCTGAACACCTCTTCTTTTGTTTGAAGATGGATTTGTATTTTATCTGTTTTTACCAACTTGTCCAGATGTTTGTAAAAACTGCACTTACTGGGAGATAGGGTGGGGAGGAGGAAAGTTTGTGTCCCGGTTGGTAAAAATCATGGATCCGGCACTGAGAAACACCTGAAACTGCAGGGAATAAATAAGCCTCACCAGTATTTGTTTGTGTGTCGGAGAAAGAGAGAACTTAAAAAAGAAATGTTTTTGTATTAAAAGTCTGTATTACTGTACTGATGTCAGAGATGGGAAAATCGAAACATCTGACGGTTTCGGAGCAAATGTAACCGTACAATGTAGTGTTTCGAAACACTGTGTAAGTATTGCTATAGAACCACAAACATAGTGCGAAGACAGCAAATATAGCAGGATAAAAAGTTTTATTCAAGTGCCTTCGCTCTTATATATTTCCTGCACCTAGTTCACTGATTTCGCAATAAGTAACGTTCCAGCTTTTCCATTAGCTGAGGGTCGACGATTTTATGACTAACGTATTGGTTTTTATCAAAGTAACGGTAGAATTTTACCTACCATTCCGGCAGCCTCACATGCTGGCAACATCTGTAACACGACAGAAAATCTTTGCGAAGATGTTAATATTCTTAGAAATGCACATAAAATAACTTGATTAGTTCGGATGAAGTAGTAAATAAATAATGCTGTTCCTGTTCTGCGGTTGACAGGTTTTTGTATGTACCCATGTCCGCTTAGTAAACGTAAATTGCCCTCCTAAAACGAAGATTTCCTGACATTGGCTAATACGACGTCACACGATTGCCACCATTAACACGCGAGACAGCTAGGACAGTAAGTAAAATTTAACCCAAAGTAGCTGTATTTAATACATTTTGCATTTCTCTATTCTAGTATCTAATTTTGATAGGTTTTTTGTGTGCTAACCTACATGTGAAAAGGCGTAATGGAAAGTCTAGGTTGGAATGACTGTGTTGTGTGCCTGTGTGATTGCGTGAGTGCTCTATTTCTGAAGAAGGCCATGGCCGATAGCTGAATGTGTTGTACGTGTGTGTCTTTTGTGTCTGCCTGTCGCAGCTCGTCGCCACGTCTTTGCGGTGAGTTGTAAACTGTCCTCACTATATTATTATATATAAAGGCAATGTCCCGACTGACTGACTTGACTCATATCGCCCAGCCCAAGATAGAAACTTGAAATTTGTCGATGGTATTGATCTTACTCTGTAGGCGTTATTTAAGAAACGATTTTTCGATATTTCATCCGTAAGTAGGTGAAATAGAGGATGAATTTTTTTTGGAAATACGCTGCTATTTAGACCATTTTGAAGCTAGACCTACAAAATTTCAGTTTTTAATTCAGGGTTCGAATTTAAAAGACACATGTTTCGGTATTTTTGGAAATTCGACCAGTAAGGGGGTTGAATTGGAGAGGGGATGTTTTTCGAAAATCTTTTGCTATTAAGGCAATTTTGGATCTACAACCACATAAATTGGTATATGTTTCCTTGGTCAGAATGAAAAAGATACGTGTTTTGGTATTTTCAGAAAATTAATCATGTAGCGGTGAAATAGGGGATGAAACTTTTTTTAAAAATACGTTGCTACTAAGCCAATTTTGTACCCAGAATTTAAAAAAAAAAAGATATTTGCATGGTTGGAATTTAAAAGAGACATTTTAGGGTACTTTTCGAAATTCAACTATTAAAGGTTGTCACAGGGTTCAACTATTAAGGGGTGCCATAGGGGGGGGGGGTTACAAGTAGTAAAATCAAATGTTTGTAAATCTTAAGAGACTTAACTGCGGGGTCATCAGTCTCTTTAAGGTTTACAAACTAATTAAACTAACTTAGACTAACTTATGCTAAGGACAACACAAACACCCATGCCCGAGGGGCGCATCGAACCCCCGACGGCGAACAGCAGCGCGCACCGCAGCATGGCGCCTCAATCCGCACGGCCATTCTGCCGCGGCTACAATTAGTATCACAACATTTCATTGTGATAGTACTTACGCTATATCTATGAAAATTTATATTAAGAGGGAGAAACAAATGGTTCAGACCAACCAGCCTACGAATGCGAAGCAGCGGGCGTTAAGCCAGTTATCACATGAAATTGATTGGGTTCACAATTTGGGAAGCGTTAAGTTTCTATAACGTCGTTATCACATTGCTGGGTACTTAAGTAATCTCAAAATCAGAGTTCTGGAGATATTCTTCATGCGCGGTTTCATTTACCGTCCAAACTTTCGTAAAATCTCTATCGCCGGCCGTGGTGGCCGAGGGTGCTGAGGCGCTCCAGTCACGGCCTGCACGGCCACTACGGTCGGGGGTTCGAATCCCCCCTCGGGCATGGATATTTGTGCCGTCCTAGTTCGTAAGTAGCTTGTAAGTTTAGGGACTGATGACCCCGTAGTTAAGTCCCATACGATATACAAACATTTGAACGTTTTGAAAATCTCTATAAGCAAAAGGACACTCATTCACTCACTCACTGACTAAACACGAAATAAAGAAAACTACTTCACCTGTGAAGCTGACAATTGATAGAAAACGTCAGCTAAGAAATGATTTTGCAATAGGGCCGATAGTTCAGGAGAAATGACATCATAATATATGAAAACTTCCCTGTCTTGCGGCACGTGATAGTCACTATCAGTCCACGATTTGAGGTGGAGAGCACTTAGCGACAAATTTAATTTCAAATTTGTACAAGTTTCCAGCTAAGATCGCGTTTTTTAATTTTTAGGATGGCCGGTTTCGACGTTACTCAGACGTCATCATCTGATCTATGTTTTACAATGTCATAGATAACTTTAAACCTTTAGGAAACTTTTTCTCGCTCACAACCCCAGAAAAATGATAAAAGGTAAAACGTTTGTCGCTTAGTACTTTTTCGGCGTTTATGCAGTAAAATTACGGCATTTGGCATGTTCAAATGTTTGTAAAGCTTATGGGACTTAACTACGGAGTCATCAGTCCCTAAACTTACAAACTACTTATGAACTAGCTAACACTAAGGACGGCAGAAATATCCATGCCTGAGGGGGGATTCGAATCCCCGACTGTAGTGGCCGTGCAGACCGTGACTGGTGCGCCTCAGTCCCCTCGGCCACCGCGGCCGGCCATTTCGCATGACGTTACAGTTTATTACTCGTACACTATTAACTGTAATCGTGAGAAATGTAGCAGACAGTATACACACATAGCCTACATCTGAACGTACGTTCGAAATTTTATCATAGTACGACACACAGTTCATTAGATATGGAGTAATAAGTCGTAAACAATTAGGTCCATGAAAAACCGCCTCATCACGCATTGCGTTTTCATTTATTACGTCTTTCCTACTAACACTCTTCGCGACGTATTTTGCAGACATTTTACATATATACCACTGGACGTACCTTCGAAATAATATCGTATTACGACATGTAGTTAGAGTGCTATGACGTCAAAGACAATGAAATGCATGAAAATTCGCCCCAATAAGCAAAATGTTGTAATTTACTACGTTTTTCCTACCAACTCCATTTACAACACATTTCGCAGGCAGTTTCCTAATATTGCATCCTACGAACCTGGTAAATAATGTTTTGGTAGGGCACAAAATTCAGGAGATATTAGGTCATAAACGTGACCTACTTAAACAGGTACTGCATTATGTCTGACATTTTGTTAAGTCTTTATTACTCTGTTCGGAGGACATTCCGCAAACAATATCCAAATGTACCACTGAATGAAGCTACAGTATTATATCAGTGAACGACACATTGAGCATCAGATACGACGTCACAAGCACTGAGCTGTTTGAAAACTAAACTACAGGGCGAATTTCGCGGTAGATTCAAGCGAATCGTGTGTACAAATATCGCTGATGTCGTCATGGTGGCGATGATAGTGCTCAAGGCGAACGAAATTATATAACTGCACAACATTTAATTCAATAAATATGAGAGCGTGTATATATAATACGAAGGGGGAAAATCTGTTACATCATGTACCACGTTTCAGTACGTTTTTGTTTTACTGGAAGACATGTATTCCAGTAACTTTAAGGATATTCCTGGAAAGCTGACAGTACTGTAGATTTGAGTTGGTTGCTGAGTTGATGCTTCGACTCAGTGAATCGAGTCAGCAAACTGCTGGACTGAGTCGAAACTTGAATCGCCACTGTTTCGAAACAACGAATCTTGTGGTTTGTGTATTGGACGCTAGATACCGTTAACATGCGTTTTGCTGTCCGTATGCCTGGGTGAGTTCGACACAGCGCATAGGCGTGCAACCGGTTCGAAGTTGTTCCGCTATCGCTCCATGCGAGATTTTGAATTACCCTACCGGTACCCTTCAACTGAGGTTTGAAAACTGGGATACCACCGAGAAAAGTAGTAAAGTCCTTCGGTGTTTTGAGATAGTTTCGCGTGAACTAAGCGTCGTTACGCATTGTTGCTACATCTGTACCAGGTGAACGCATGTTTTCGAAGCAAGGGATTTCAGTAAGACGAAACCGCATTCTCAGTAAGATGTCAAAAATAACGTTTTTGAATTTCAATTTAAAGGAACTGTAATTGATTCTCTTTTATTTGACTGATTGAAGATGAATCTGATTGTTAGAATACCTATCTGGACATTGGAAAATTTTAGTTCAGTTTTGTGGTTTCATCACGTAAATTGTGAAATGTGTTTTCTTGTGTTAATACTCGTAGTAATATCTGTTGATTGCATTAACTATGTCTTAGGAACAAATCTTAAATATTTTGTTTATATTGCTTGGTTAGAAAAGTTATTCATTTCTGGATGCACGTAGACATTTGAACCATGATCTTTGTTTTATTTAAACATAATTATGGAATTTTGAAGTTTGGATAAAGTTTCATAACTTTGGAATTTAAACATTACATTTCGTGCTTCCTGTGTTACAATATTTGTTTGAATGAAAATACGAGTAACTTAGGAAACGATTCTTCAGTTTCTCCCGGCGTATTTGATGATCAAAATATCCACGGTTGTACTGCCGGTCTATAGTGTCCAACGGGCACAATATTTCGGCGATCATACATGTCGCCATCATCAGGTGAACTGACGGACTGAGCTCCTGGAAACGCGCCGGCACGGAGATCCGCACGCTACGGCTGCTCGAAGGGACCTGGGTTCTAGCCCGGTAGCGGGCCATTTAAAAACCCGCGGCCCGCGGAGCGACCCCTCCGCGGTCCGCGCCCCGCGCCGCGGCCGCGCAGTGGAACCGATTGCGCCGGCGTCTGAGAAGACGTCGGTGTGAGGGCTCTGTCCGCCGTGGTCGTCACTTCGTTACGTTTGCTAGATTTACTCTTAATTAACACAATCGCTGGTTCCCAAGCTTTGCTAAGATTATAGCCAGAGTCACGGTTTATGAAGTCGTCACTTGTGCGAATTTCAATGGCCTCTCTAACGACGCAGTCCCAGTATCTCGACGTCTGTACCAGAATCCTAGTGTGTTCATACTCCATGGCGTGATTCTCCGACAAACAATGTTCAGCGACCGCCGACTTGCTCGGATACATCAATCGTGTGTGCCTCTGGTGTTCAACGCATCGATCCTCGACGGTACGCATCGTCTGTCCAATATATGACTTTCCACACTGACACGGAATCTGGTACACGCCCGCCTTCCTCAAACCGAGATCATCTTTAGCGCTCCCCACCAGTGCACGAATTTTATTCGGCGGACAAAAACCAGTTCCAACATGGTGTTTTCTCAAAATGCGGGCGATCTTCCCTGAGAGTGCGCCGGTATATGGAACGAACGCAGTGCCTACATCCGCCCTTGCGTTTTCATCCGTTTCCACAGGTTGTGTTGTAGTGGTTGGGCGGAGAGCCCGCTGAATCTGCCACTCTGAGTACCCATTTTTTCGAAATACAGTTCTCAGGTGTTCCAATTCCTGGGGTAGACTCTCTGCGTCGGAGATAGTGCGCGCCCTATGTACTAGAGTTTTAAGTATCCCATTCCTCTGTGAAGGGTGGTGACAGCTGTCTGCGTGTAAATACAGATCAGTGTGCGTTGTCTTCCGATATACACTATGACCCAGGGTGCCGTCAGCTCTTCTCTTGACCAAGACGTCAAGGAACGGCAATTTACACTCCGTTTCAGTCTCCATAGTGAATTTGATGTTGGGGTGTATGGAGTTCAGATGTGTAAGGAAGTCAAGGAGTTTATCCATACCATGTGGCCAGATGACGAAAGTGTCGTCCACATAACGGAAAAAGCAAGTAGGTTTCCAGGAAGATGATGCAAGGGCTTCCTCCTCGAAATTCTCCATGTACAAATTTGCGACCACAGGGGAGAGTGGGCTACCCATGGCGACTCCCTCCGTTTGTTCGTAGTATTCGCCATTGAAAAGAAAATACGTGGAGGTCAAGACAAGCCGAAATATTGTGCCCGTTGGACACTATAGACCGGCAGTACACCCGTGGATATTTTGATCAACTTAGGAAACGTTTACGCTTTAACAGGATAGTAAAATCGTAGTGCCGTTCAATTAAGTCTAGTGAATAACGTATTAAAACCATGTTGATACTCCATAGACGTTTGGTATTTGCTGCACCGCGCTACTGCAGCTTTCTCGGCTAACGTGAAGAATCAGCCAGATGCTTTGAGTGCCGAAGCAGTGGGTCGACTCACTTGGCTTTGAAGATCCGTACGCTTCGAACCAGTGAAATGATCCCAACTGCCCACCAGTACTGTACACACCTTCGAGCCGTGAAGCGCACACAGCGTAAGCGAAAGCAGTGGACTTCTATAGAGCTACAGGAAAATGAAGAGAATGAAACAGTGTACATTCAATGCACACCCATTATTTCCGACTGATCTACATTTTAAGTCCGAGTCTCCAGTTGTCAGTGAGTTGCATGTTCCATTACGATTAACAAATCACAGGACAGTCTATTAAATACTGCGGTTTGGATTTCACATCTCCATGTTTCTCACACGGACAACTTCATGTTGATTGCTCAGGGGTGGGCGAACCAAAGATTTTATTCATACTAGCTCCTGGACAACTAACCATTTGTTTATAATAAAGTTTGGAAGTAAATTAATGTTACATATCATTCATACCTTATATATCTTTCTTTGTTTGGCTACTGCATTTTATTATTTTGTACATTATGCAAGACAGCATTATTTCTTCAATATTGTTCCATAAATATAACTTTATCTCCTTTTCTTCTTTTTAAAAAAAAAAAAAAAAAAAAAAAAAAAAAGAGAGAGAGAGAGAGAAGGGATAGAAGTAGTACTAGCTCAAGGCTTAAATACATAAATAAATACCCGAGCAACTTCGGATTTTCAACCCTTCGAAGTATAAATACGAAATTCGTCAAGCACGGCACATAATGTTAGATTAGCAAATGCTTATACGTTTTAAGAAATATCTTTTCTATTACTCGAGTGTCCAGACAAAATTGTGGTGGTTGTAGGTAACTTTGTTTTCGTTCGCAGGAAACTAACGGCGTGGGGAAATAATTCCAACAATTTGTGATTTCCCTTGTCGGTATAAAAGCTGTCATTTCAGGCTTCATATTTTTTCTTAATTTAAGAAAGGAAATTGATGTATTTAGTCGTGTGTTTTTCATGTGATTACCGCACATGGACAGATAAACCTAGAATTTTACTGGATATTTCAAGGGAAATGGTGAGCGTTGTTTTACTGTTGATTTACGTTTATAAACCAGACATGCCATTTCGGAAATTCAGCAGTCACTATAACAGAAACGAATCTTCATTTGACTAATCTTTAGCTGCAGACTCTTGCCTATCAAATAGTTATTGACGGTACCGTATTTAAATTATTCATATACTACCTGTAATAAGTTAAATGTCTATATGTGCCAGGCTTCAGCAAAACGAAACACCACTGTGCGGGCCGCGGTGGCCGAGGGGACTGAGGCGCATCAGTCACGGTCTGCACGGCCACTACGGTCGGGGGTTCGAATCCCCCCACGGGCATGGATATTTGTACCGTCCTTAGTTGTAGGTAGTTGATAAGTAGTTTGTAAGTTTAGGGACTGATGACCCCGTAGTTAAGTCCCTTAAGCTTAACAAACATTTGAACATTTGAAACACCACTGTTTCGATACAGTTCGTCTGTTCCGCCTTCCTGTATTGTCTCTGAAACACCGCAGTTTTGAAACACTGAAACCGACAGGCCGAAATAGTTTCACTATCGACCGCGAATGTGATCCGAAACACAGCGGAATAAAACACGTCGTGGTTTCGAAAGCGTGAACATGGCGGTTTCGAAACATTGAGACAGTTCTGATTATCGAAACATTGTTTCGAAACAATGAAACACTGACTAACTCTACTTTATAGCAGTCACAACTATGAGTAGAAGGGGCGCTGAGAAACAATGAATGGCGTTACCTCTTAATTAGGAGCAATAGTCGTGTGTTGACAGGGGCGCCGATTCCGTGGTTGCTCCGGGGTTCGTGCAACCCCCTCCCCCCAGGAAGATTTTCGGGGTGCTGCGCACCTACATAAAATTAAGGTGGATAATGAAACTGTTGTTGTGGTCTTCAGTCCGGAGACTGGTTTGATGCAGCTCTGCACAAGACCCTATCCTGAGCAAGCCTCTTCATCTCCACATAAGAACGGCAATCTACATCTGTCTGAATCTGCTTACTGTATCCATCTCTTGGTCTTCCTCTGCGGTTTTTACCCCACAAACTTCCCTCCAACGCTAAATTCACAATTCCTAGATGTCTAAGAATGTGTCCTACCAATCAATCCCTTCTTTTAGTCAATGTATGCCAGAAATTTTTCTCCCCAATTCTTTTCAGTACCTCGTCATTAGTTACGCGATCCACCCACCTAATCTTCAGCATTCTTCTGTAGCACCATATTTCAAAAGCCTCAATCCTCTTCCTGTCCGCACTGTTTATCGTCCATGTTTCACTCCCATACTAGGCAACACTCCATACAAATGCCTTCAGAAAGGACTTCCTTAGGCTTAAATCAATATTCGATGTTAACAAATTTCCCTTTTTCAAAAACGCCTTTCTACCCATTGCCATTCTGCATTTTATATCCTCTGTACTGTGACCATCATTTATTATTTAACTCCCGAGTAACAAAACTCATCTACCTCCTGTATTGCTTCATTACCTAATCTAGTTCCTTCAGCATCGCCTTATTTTCTTAGACTGCACTCCATTACCCTAGTTTTGCTCTTGTTAATGTTCATCTAGCATGCACCTTTCAGCACACTGTCCATTCCGTTAAACTGCTCTTCCAGGTCCTTTGCTGTCTCTGATAGAATTACTATGTCCAATTATTAGTTTCTCCATCACTTGATGGTTGCTGTTGCCGCAACTGTGGTTCAAATTTAATGAAAGTCCAGCTCCAGTTGCAATTATTTGTGCTTTATTTAACCCACACTACCGGTTTCGGCCTCTATGTCAGGCCATTTTCAAGTGTGACAGACGTTATGCCATAGAGAAAGCAACGTCAAGTAAGTCAACTTACTTCACGTTGCTTTCTCTATGGCATAACGTCTGTCACACTTGAAAATGGCCTGACATAGAGGCCGAAACCGGTAGTGTGGGTTAAATAAAGCACAAATAATTGCAACTGAAGCTGGACTTTCATTAAAATTACTATGTCGTCAGCAAAACGCAATATTTTAAATTCTTCACCCTGAACTTTAATTCCTTCTCCAAATTTCTCCTTGCTTTCATTTATAGCTTGCTCAGTGTACAAATTGAATGACATTGGAGAAAGACTACAACCCTGTCTTACTCCCCTCCCAACCACTGCATCCCTTTCATGCCCTTCAACTCTGACAACCGCTGTCTGGTTTTTGTACAAGTTGTAAATAACCTTACGCTCCCTACATTTTACTCCTGTTTGCTCCAGAACTTGAAAGAATTTATTCCAATCAACATTGTCAAAAGCCTTCTCCAAATCTACAAAAGCTAGAAATGTAGGTTTGCCTTTTCTTAATCTATTTTCTGGGATAAGCCGTAAGGTGAGTATTGCCTCCCGTGTTCCTACATTTATCCTGAACCCAAACTGACCTTCCCCGATGTCAGCTTGTACCAGCTTTTCCATCCTTCTGTAAATAATTCGTGTTAATATTTTGCAACCATGACTTAATAAACTGATGGTTCCGTAGAATAAAATGGTATAAATTTTTTAAAAATCGGGTGAAATCAAAACCTACCTTATGACTCAAGAGGCAATGCAAAACGTGACCATTAGCAATTGCTAATTTCCCAAATATGAATATCTAAACTAATAAATACATTAATATTCCAATAAAATTTACACATACCGTATATAAAATCCAAAAAATTAATATCGAGCGTAAACCATGAAACAGAATGGTATAAAACGCACACATATATATATATATATATATATATATATATATATATATATATATATATATATATATATACATATATATATATATATAATCAGTTATCATAGTAGGAAATTATTTTTTTTTTCGGTTATGAAGAATATTTTTAAGTTTTAGAGGTATAAAAGCAAAATTCCGGGATTGTTGAGGATTATGTAGTGTTATTTTGGTTTTTGTGCGGATGTCCATATTAAAAAAGATTAAAAGATAGTTTTCATTCAAGTTAGAACGAGATTTGTAGCTCTATGAAGTGATTGAAACGAACCAGGAACAGTAGCGATTAAAATATTGTCATCGATAATTCAGGACAGTTTTAACGCACTAACGGAATTTAGTAAATTACTTCTGGACGTAGTGTGATTTTCGAAGGTGTAAGAAAGTAATTCAGTATGTCATATAAGGACTCATTCCATAATCAGTGATACCATCTTAAACGAACTGTGTTAAAAGACCCATTGTGGTAAAATTTTACTTGAGGGCTCTAACATTATTTAGCGTGAATCATTGCTTTAAACATTAGACGGACATTCCAAAACTGGAATTTTCACTGTAGAAATGCTTTAACTATCGGAATTGACAAACTTTAATTAAGAGTGTGAGAACAATGAATTTTTAACGGACAGTCGTATCTAAATTAGAGACTGCCGAATAAATGTTTAGGTTATCCGTATCACAGTATTACCAGCCAAGAGTAAACAATATCTCTGGTAACCAATACAAACCTGAACGCAAAATTAAACTTCTGTAGGTTAGTTATTCCTGTTGCAAGGAGATAGATTTTATGAACATTTATTTGATCAAATAACAAAAAATGAATTTCACATCCATCGAGTCTTATAACCCTACTACTTTCGCCAAACTGAAACTCCAACGGTCGGGCGTAGTAACGGCACGAAGAAGATCTAAATAGGAAGGAGAGGGTTATACACTGTATGGTTTCAATTGTTCCGAAACCGTTAGAAGTTTCATTTTCCCTTTTTATCCTTTTTAGGAGCTCTACTTGGCGACATGCGCGGGACTACTGCTGGGTTTGTAAATGAATCGAACTGTTCGAACAATTTACGTCACAGTTCGGTAAATCTCGGGAAATGTTCGGACATTCGATCACGACGCTATCTAGCAATGTCAGGAGGTACTATCTCTACGATTTACAACGATGATGTTCATAAATCATTTCCGTGTTGTGCAGCATACGATTTATAACGAAGATAAGGTGTCATTAATGTACTATGGGGATTAAAAATTGTGATAGTAGCTTCTAGGGTACAGCTCATAAGTAAAAGCAGTAACGAATATAGGCTATAAGTAAACGATAGCAATAGCGATTTAAAATTCTAGTGCTGCGATCTAGCGACGCCTGTTGATACTACGTACACCGCAGCTCGTACTCTGTTTATTCCGAGGTCTCAGTTTATTTTTATATGACTTATTTCCCTTATTGGGTATTACATTTCTAATGTTTTCCTTATTTCATCTCTTTTAATCTTGTTCTCGAGGCGATTAAAAGGTGGTAATATTATTATATGTTACTGTACCGTATGAATAGGGAATGGAATAGGTTGCGAATGACCTTCTCTAATCACATTAAATGTAACTTCTGAAGGATTTGCATTTTGGCCCACTTTAGGTTACGGTAGTAACACTTAAAGTCGGCCTTTGCGATCGTCTTTTGACAGCTCGAAATGTAAATGAAAATAACGGCTTAACCATGCATCTGACACGAAAATTGAATAACCGAATTTGTAGAGGAGAAAATTCTCTGCAACTTTGCTCTGTTATGTTTCTTTCATAGCTTGTACCGTTTCAGAGATATTTGCAAAAATAACGGCGATATTGGGATGTATGTCTGTCTGTACGTAACGTGTTCCCTGTTTTTAAGACGAACCGTTCAACCGATAGCACCAAATTTTGTACACATAATTGTAGGCAGCCAGAGACCAGTACCTTACTTTTTCAAATTTTTCGAACAAAAAATACGGTAGTAATTTAAAAAAAAAAAGCCGTTTGTAATGTAATTGTAATTGCAAACGAACCGTTCATCTGACACGAAAATTGAATAACCTAATTGGTAGAGGAGAAAATTCTCTACCCAACGTAGCTCTATTATGTTTTTTTTTCAAATCTTGGATCGTTGCAGAGATGTTTCCAAAAATAACGGCGATTTGACTATGTCTGTCTGGCTGTAACGTGTTCCCACTTTTTAGGTCGATCCGTTCAACCGATCAGCACCAAATTTTACAGACATAACTGTTGGCTATCAGAGACCAGAACCTTGCTTTTTCAAATATCTCGGACAAGAAATACGTTAGTAATACCAAAAAAAGACCGTTTGAAATGTAATTTTAATTGCATATAAACCGTTCATCTGACGCGAAAATAGAATAAACGAATTTGTAGTGGAGAAAATTCTCTACAACTTTGCTCTCTTATGTTTCTTTCATATCTCGTATCGTTTGAGAGATATTTGTAAAAATAACTGAGGTTTAACACCCTCCATTAAATTAACGAAAACCAGCCGTTCGCAGATGCCACGTGACATTCCTCGCCCACAACTGTCTCTGGCATACGCCATCCTGCGTTGCGTATTTGATGATTTTCTTATTGTAACTTATACGCTGTCATTTCAAAGCAATGGCGCACTGAAGAATTAACAAAAAGACGTCGTTCTTCGTACGATAAATAATCTAGTGTCTACAAATGCCATATTAGTATCAATTAACAACTGCCATCAATAGTATAAGATTAAAGAAGGCAATTTTTAACTGTTAGCTGTAAGAAAAAAGAAAAGAAAAAAATTGTGGGGAAGTGTTGGACTAAGACGCTGAAGGTCAAGGGTTTCAGACACTGTTATTAATTTTTTGTTACTTAGATTATTATTTTGGTCCAAAATGTTTGCAAAAACTTATAAACCTACAAATGTAAAGTGGGTCGTATAACAAGTCAGTGCGATTTTTTTTCCTTCGAATACTAGTCTTGAGTCAAGTGATGCAGTAGTTCTGTTATAGTAGCAGAGATTTTATCAATGGATTATATCTTGCAATGATACCAGGAAGGTCAGGTATGCATTGTTTCTTTATAGTTATTGTTTTTCATAGTTATGCCGTTCTTTTCTTTTAGACGTACTTTTACTTCCTGTGAAATTAGTTCCGAGCAAGGTGATAGCCCGGTAACTTCAAAATTTCCCGCGTATCGTTGGCAGATACGCAGCGGGAATCATTTTTTTTTTTCTTTTTTGTGCTGTTTCAGGCTTTCCCGACATATTCTCGAATGGTTCACGGGAGTAGCGTCGGATAGTATGGTAATAATCGCACAATGTTTCTGCGAGACAGCTGCTGGCCATCTTCAGGTGAACTGCCGCTGTCGCTTCTCTGCTCGCAATATACATGGTGGCTGTGACGTCACAGCAGACCAGGGCGTCGACGGCGTGATCATGGGGAGCCTGGGCCCGCTGCCCTACCGGAGGGCCGTTGAGCGGGCCGCTGCGGAGCAAAAGTGCGTGTTTCACGCGTCTCCACTTCGTGCTGCATTTCGACCAGCTCGCTCGAAACCTGAAGAGGAACTAGAAGAAACGGAGAGCTCCACTAAGATGGTTTTTCTTCCCTACGTCGCTGGTGTGTCCTTCAAGATTGACAGACTGTTTAACCCTCCTACTAACACTGGGGTCAATATGCCCCCCATAAGCACAATTGAAATCTATATCTCCCTTATTTTCAATGCGATTATTTTCAAAATTTATGACTTTGTCTCTCTAACTTGCTTGTATGCAATGACATATTATTCAGTTTTACATTTACAACATATCAAAATTTATTCATGGACTGCGCACTGAGTACCACTGGGGTCAGCATGACCCAATGTAAATTTTTTTGTTTTGTTTTGTTTCTTGAATGTAACATTATAAAAAACATAACAGCGAATATTACGTTGAACAGATGTTATAGGAAACACCTGCAACAATGAAACTAACACTTTCCACTTCTTATTTATACCCATTGTTGTCGTTTCTTTCCTCAGCAGTTGTTGTGTGTTGCCTCAGTTCTTGCTAGTGTTTTGTCGCAGCGTGTGAGAGAACTGCATTATGTCTAGAAAACGTCTGAGTAGTGTTGAAATACAAGCAATTTTGAACGAAGAAGAGGAATTAGGAGATACAGCGTCTGATGACGACGAAGAGATTGATGGTGTCATTTCTGGAAGTAGTGAATCAACTGAAGATTCTGATGAAGACGTTGGAGATTTGCTGAGTACTATGCATTTCAGTGAGGAAATAGGTGACGGCAAAGCAGCGAAACCTATTATAATCCTAGACCATAATGCAACAAAATCAGGTGTAGACACTATGAACAAGTTAGTCAGAACCTAAACCACAAAACGTATGACAAGAAGATGGCCCATGGTGATTTTTTATAATATTTTGGATATTAGTGCCCAGAATGCTTTCATAATTTGGTTGGACTTAAACCCTAACTGGAATAAAAAAACCAACTACAAAAGAAGATAATTTCTTCTGGAACTGGGAACAAGCCTAGTACAGAAAAACAGAAGTCATCGCAGCACAGCTTCTCTGCCTCGCCCTCCTCCTCCTTCAGCACAAGTGGATACGGGGGTAAAACGTGGACGGTGCGACCTGTGCGAACGTTCAGTGGATAGAAAACATTCAGAAACGTGCAGGAGATGCTTTTCCTATGTCTGTAAACACCATTCAGACATTCTTTGTTTTAAATGTAAAGAGATGTTTTGTTTTACATGTAAGGATCTATAAGATCAAGTGTTGAGACAAGATCTGTAAGTGCTCATATATATCTACTTCACCAGGTTTCAATCAGTAATGTATGCTTTTGTGTCAGTTCATTAAAATAAATTAAATACTGCCAATATATCCCGTGATAATTACTTGGGGTCATATTGACCCCAACGGTACTCAGTGTAACAAAAAAATTCTGGTAGTAGGAGGGTTAAAAGACATAATACAAAGTGTGTCTTCCGCCCTCCAGCGGGAGTGCAGACAATACTGGGCTCCGTTAAAGACAACCTCGGCCTCAGGAGACCGGGAATATATAAAATCCCGCGCCAGTGTGGAATGTCTTATATTGGACAGACGTGTCGCACTGTGAAAGACAGATGCGACGAACATAAACGCCACGCGAGATTGTGTCAACCAGAAAAATCGGCTGTAGCTGAACACAGTCTCGATTCGGGACACTGCATGAATTACGAAGAGACCAAGATCATTTCTTCCGCTTCCAGCTACTGGGACTCAATCATTAAAGAGGCCGTCGAAATACGCATCGCAAAAGATCTGATTAATAGAGACACGGGATTCCAACTTAGTAAAGCATGGGAACCGGCCTTGGCAGTAGTGAGGCAGCATCAGCCGCAGGCAGGCGATGGCCACCAGTCGACGCAGAAGTGGAGACGCGTGAAACACGCACTTTTGCTCCGCAGCGGCCCGCTCAACGGCCCCCCCGGTAGGGCAGCGGGCTAGGCTCTCATGATCACGCCGTCGACGCTCTGGTCTGCCGTGACGTCACAGCCACCATGTATATTGCGAGCAGAGCAGCGACAGCGGCAGTTCACCTGAAGATGGCCAGCAGCTGTCTCGCAGAAACATTGTGCGATTATTACCATACTATCCGACGGTACTCCCGTGAACCATTCAAGAACATTTTTTTTATTTTTTTATTTATTTATTTTTTTTTTTTTTATTTATATGAGTGTTGGAACCGTTCGATACTGTACCGAGTTCTCCGCTGTATCGGGAAATCCCGAGCATGTTGGAACGGGAGTATCATTTTCCCAGCCCTACGCGGGACACTCGCGGACCAGAGCGTGACTGTGTGTGTGTGTGTGTGTGTGTGTGTGTGTGTGTGTGTGTGTGTGTGTGTCAAGCCCAAGTGCCGCCCCGTGCGAGCTGCGAAATTGCCGCCCCCACCCGTTTTCAATATTTTTATTTTTTACAAAACGTTTGTGTGATTTTATTTAAACAAATCTGTAGGAAATGCCAGCAATCAATCGCAATTTTTGTTTTTACTTTTCAGATCTGTATCGGCTTGTGAGTAGCCAGTGTCAAAGCTTTTAATGTGTAATTCCAACTAAACCGTCATGTTGACACTTACGTTGAGTATGACGGAACAGACGTAAACATAACTTGAAGCACAGAGAATAGCCACGACGTGCCCGAAATCTACGTAGCTGTGGAAAATAAAAACAAAAATTGCGACTGATTAGTGACTTTATCCACAGATTTGTACAAAACTGTCGCTGGGCACCGGCTCAAAGATGGAGTCAAACCTGATTGGAGAAATATAGTTAATTTTAATAAGTGTTGTGAATTTACAAACATGAACAAATGTGTGTGAAATCTTATGGGACACAAGTGCTAAGGTCATCAGTCTCTAAGATTACACACTACGCAACCTAAATTATCCTAACGACAAATTCACACACCCATGGCCGAGGAAGGACTCGAACCTCCGCCGGGACCAGCCGTACAGTCCATGACTGCAGCGCCTTAGAACGTTCGGCTAATCCCGCGCAGCATGAACTTACAGTTAACGCAAATAAACATTTTTCATTGGTTGTGAACAGATAATGTCTTCAACGGAAAACCAGTATACCCTAAATAAATGTTGGCAAACAAAAGTGGTGGTCACAGTTTAATTGTTGCTCATGCAGGCGGTGACAGGTGTTCCATGGCTCAAAATCAAAACGTCCGACTATCACTCAGAAACGGATAGCAAAAATTGTAAAAAAAAAAATACGTCGAAACCCAGCTTATGGCAGGTTTGCTACCAATGTCTTTATACCTTATAATTACTCGCAGCGTATTTACCCATTCGGAATACTTCTAGCCATTGTAGGTGTTGCACGATTTTTTTTCCATAATGCGAGAAGAATAAAACACTCGGAAACTGCCATTGAAGGGCGTAGCAAAATTCCTTCAGGCTTAACACATAATCGCAGTATGGAACATTGCATTCGAATTTCCAAATTAGATTCTCCTGAAAAATTAGTTGTTAGTAAACGCACGACGCGTAACAAACTGGCAGCTCTCCACTCATAAGAATACTGGCGTCTAGAGTTGTCTACGGTTTCATGGTTTCGAAACCAGGTTTCGATACACACAACAGTTTCAGTGTTTCAAAACCGGCATCTTTCACGGTTTCGAAACCATGCGGTTTCATTCCGTTCTGTTTCGGATCACATTTGCGGTCGATTGTCGATACACTGAAACTGTTTCTTCCTGTCGGTTTCACGGTTTCGTGTCGGTTTCACAACACCGGTGTTTCAAACCACTAATGCAGTAACGCGGAACAGACTAATGGTATCGAAATGTGGTGTTTCATTTTACTGAAGCTCCACACAGATACACATATAACTTGCTAGTATATAAACCATTTAGACAGTGTCAAATAGTAGCTGACACTCTTGAGTGTGCAGCTTATGATTACTGATATCAAGATTCGCTTGCTAGAGACTGCTGTAATCCGAAATGACATAATGTGTGCTTTATAAATGTAAAAGTTTTGCATTGAAAAACCAGTTAAATTCTAGGTTTATCTACCATATTAAAGACACACGAGTAAAACTACATTCTTTAAAATAAGATACAACATGAAGCCTGAAATGACACTTTTTATACTAACAAGGGTTGATCGCTTATTTAATCTCGTGATAAAGAGTTGGTTCCTTATGAGCGAAAAAAGGAAGTTACCTACTGTCGTTATAATTTTTAGACACTCATGTTAAAAGAATTGCGGCGGTAATGTAACGGTCAAGACGTACAAGTGGTGAACTTGCCGCTTACTTTATTATTTTTGTAATTCCATAGCATTACCTGTGATTATTTAGTGTGCCCTTTATTCCCTATAATTTATTTAGTATGTATAGAAAGTAGCATTTATGATCCATCACTGTAGTATGCGTACCGTATTGGAGTTTGTGAGTTCCTAACGGGGTAAATTTTTACCTACCATATCGGCGGCCTCGTGTGACTATGTTGGCAACATGAACAACACGGGAAAAAATATTTATCAACATGTTTCGTACAGACCAAGAAGTAAATATATACTCCATGGTTGACAGGTTCTTGTATGTACCCTTGTCCACATAGTGAAAAATATTGCCCTCGTAGAACGCAGATTTCAGGATAAAACATACATTGCTTCACGGTTTCATGGTTTCGAAACAGTGTTTCGAAACCACAGATGGTACGGTTTCATTGGTTTCGGAACCGTCAGCTGTTTCAGTTTTCCCATCTCTACTGGTGTGTACGCCAGACTGCTTCCCCCTCTGTGTTCCTCCGGCGTAAACACGACGCTGCTGCCACAGTGGCGAGCGAGAAATGAGCCCTCCTGCCTCCCGTTGTTCAACAGGGGCGGCCGGCAGGTAGTCGAGGCGCCATGCCACAGTTCCCGAAGACGCTGTCTGCGAGGTTTGGTTTCGAATCCCCTCTTGGGCTTGTCCTAAAAAAAATTAAAAAAAAAAAGAGTGGGCGGCGTCACATTTGCCGCCCCTCGGAAAGTGCCGCCCTGTGTGGCCGCACGTTTCGCACGTGCCTTGCGCCGGCCCTAGTGTATGTGTGTGTGTGTGTGTGTGTGTGTTTTTTTTTTTTTTTTCTTTTTGTTCGGATGATTCCCCCCCCCCCCCCCACCGGCCCTGTCACCAACAGACGTGTCGGCTGCGCCCCCTCTGCCCCGTTTGACGCCCGCTTACGCAATGACGCGAGTGACGCACGCGAAGCTCCCCCTATCCCACCCCACCCCTCCTTTCTGGTCTCTGCGCATGCGCCACGCACAGTTGCCTGCCGCACGGCCAGAATGGAATTTACCGCCAGAGACAAATTTTCGGCGCCGCGTTGACTCGATCTGACAGACGTGTAACACAACAGGTGTCGGTGGAACCGTTCTGAGAAACTGCTCGCTGCAGCCGGCCTATCCCTTCAGGCTACTGCCACACTTGGGTATTTTGAAGCTGGACGCTGAGATTCAATCCTGTCCTTCTATAATAAAATCTATATCTATAAATGTCTGAACCACAAGACATGAAGAGCTAAAAATTTGCACAGTTACTAATTTATACCCGAGGAAGGTTTTAGGGATGGTTTTATAGCGATCTGATAGGTATTTACTAATTTGAAGAATATAACGCGAAATGCGGGACAATAATTACTCTTTGAAAATTACAATTACTTTTTGAAAATGGTTTTATTGGTTCCATTGTTGCTTGAGCGTTGATAATGATAAAAGGGTGGAGTATATTGGGATGGAAAGTTATCGGTGTCTATAAAACTCTACACGCGCGCGTGTGTGTGTGTGTGTGTGTGTGTTAATATTTCGCTCTGCTGCGGGAACTATAGAACGCAAACGAATGTTCTGTGTGTGATTGTTGTCCGAAGCCTCCCATTGTACACCGTAACAAATGTTCAAATGTTTGTCAAGCTTATGGGACTTAACTACGGGGTCATCAGTCCCTAAACTTACAAACTACTTATGAACTACTTACGAACTTCGACGGCACAAATATCCATTCCCGAGGGGGTATTCGAACCCCCGACCGTAGTGGCCGTGCTGACCGTGACTGGAGCGCCTCAGTCACCTCGGCCACCGCGGCCGGCACACCGTAACAGTTCCATGCTCATACCTAAAAGGAGTTGGAAGATATCGTGGTAGAAAGACGTCAAATTAAAAAAAAGAAAAAATACTGACTGAACACCAGCGATGACGTTTGTGACTCTATAGCAAGGAGGTTAAATACAGCGATACGTGTTGCCACAGATTATATCTTTGTTCTATGCGTGCTACAATGTCTTCAGCTCTTTAGGAAATATAAGAATAAATTAATATAGCAGTAAATACGAAATTTCTTTTAATACATCTCTTTAAAAAAATCGATTTGACGTTCCGCGCATTACATCAAGCGATCTATCTCTGATATTATTACAATCATTATTGTTGAATTTCCTTTAATCCCTTCAGATATGCCATTTCAGTTCAAAAGACTTCAGTTTCCAGTTCGTCTAGCTATTGCCATGACAATTAACAATGCTCAAGGGCCGGCCGCGGTGGCCGAGGGGACTGAGGCGTTCCAGTCACGGTCTCCACGGCCACTACGGTCGGGGGTTCGAATCCCCCCTCGGGCATGGATATTTGTGCCGTCCTTAGGATAAGCTAGTTGATAAGTAGTTTGTAAGTTTAGGGACTGATGACCCCGTAGTTAAGTCTCATAAGCTTAACAAACGTTAACGTAAAGCTCAAGGACAGATTCGCAGGAATCTATTTACAGCCCTCATGTTTTTCACATGGTCAGTTAATTATATGTCGCTTGCTCAAGGGTGGGTAACCCAAAAACATCTCTACATTTACGCTCCAAATAATACTACAAATAACGTAGTTTACTGGAATTTCCTAAAATGAAATTAAAACGAATTCGGACATTACTCTCACCATACGTGTTGAGATACTGCAACACAGGCTATAAGGAATAATGTATATATTATTTATTGTAAATCATTAAGCACATCACATAATTATATTTTTATTTGAATGTTGATTACAAATGTTTGTTTCTAGCGAAGGTATTTTATTTCATTTCATCCTTCAAAACCAGTGTCATAGCACATTACTGAAAGATGGCTCATCTATCCGCAGCCGCGGGTTTAAGCTAGTAAGCTATAAACGTTCACTTACCTCAGAGTAATTGACAGTTTTGGCCCACTTTAGGTCACGATAGTAACACTAAAAGTGGGCCTTTGCGATCGTATTTTGACAGCTCGAAATTTAAATGGAAAGTAACGGCTTAACTATTAATCTGACACGAAAATTAAATAACCGAATTTGTAGAGGAGAACATTCTCTACAGCTTTGCTCTCTTATGTGTTTTTTTCATATCTCGTATGGTTTCAAAGATATTTGCAAAACTAACGGCGATTTTGGGGTGTATGTCTGTCTGTCTGTCTGTCCGTAACGTGTTCCCTGTTTTTAAGACGAACCGTTCAACCGATCAGCACCAAATTTTGCACACATAACTGTAGGCCGACAGACACCAGAACCTCCCTTTTTTCAAAATTTTCGGACAAAAAGCACGGTAGTTTTCGTTGCAGAGCAAAATAGTAACACACACACACACACACACACACACACACACACACACACACACGTAGAATTTTATATACACCGATAACTTTCCATCCAAATATATTCCACCCTTTATCATTACCAACCCTAAAGCAACAATGCAACCAATAAAACCATTTTTAAAGAGTAAATATAATTTTCAAAGAGTAATTATTGTTACACATTTCGCGTTATATTCTTCAAATTACTAAATATCAGATTGCTATAAAACTATGCCTAAAACCTTCCTCAGGTATAATTTACTAACTGTACAAATATTGAAATCTCTGCGTCTTGTCGTTCAGACGTATTAAGCGTACACCGAACGCACATTCACATATATATAGCTATTCGATCGCCATAAAACTGTGCCCAAAGCCTTCCCCGGGTAGACATTAGAAACTGTACAAATTTTTAGCTCTTTATGTCTTGTGGTTCAGACGTGATAAACATACACTGAAGAGATATTCACATTTATAGATATAGATTTTATTGTTCGATTTTTCTTTCTGTAGAAATGTTCAAATGTTAGTGAATGTAAGGCACTTATCTTCTGGGGTTATTAGTCGCTAGGTCTGCAAACTACTCAACCTAACTGTCAATAAAATTATTCGGGGTTTGAGACCGCGTCGTCGTTTCCATAAACTCTATCGTCGTTTCGGTCACTGTTACAGGCGGCCTTAATCAGGGTTGTCTGTAGAGAAATATTATCATAGGGTTCGTATTTCTTGCTTCGAAATTGCGTGAATAGCAACGTATTTTTAAAGACATGTTCATCCCGAATTAATCCCCTTAGCGATGGGTATATCGCAAAATCGGCGATGCCTACAGTGTATGGTAAAGAACGTCAACAAATTTCAAGTTTCTATTGTCTTCAGATTCACTTTTCAGCGCCGTTTCCTGTCTCTTAGAAACGGACCGAGACCGCGAAATTTATTTCTTACGCCTTGGCATCTTTCTTTGTAGTTTCACTTTTCAAAGTGCAATATGCACTTATTTTTGTTTATTCGTACGCTCGTTGCAGAAAATCAACTAAAGAATGTGCATCACGTTTCGCTGTATACATCATCTTTGCTATCTGGACTTCAGTCCGAATTTTATACAAGCTGACGACTTTCAGCCACTATACAGGCTGAATCTAAATTCGCGCACTTGGGCTTCGCAGCGCGATACCTCACATGCTAGAAATAAAAAAATTTCTCTCGCAAGATTTCGTCCTGCGCATATTTCCGTCAGCAGTGGCGTAACTAGGACTTGGCTTTACGGGGGAGGGGGTTAGATCTTGACGAGCAAAATGGTAAAACATCCCAAGTTTCCAATCTTTACCTTTGCCAGATTGCTGTTATACGATTTCTTTCTTTCTTTTTTTGTTCTGGAGGGGGGGAGGGGGGTTCTATCCCCCTCATCCCCCCCCCCCCATAGTTACGCTACTGTCCGGCAGTAAATGGACGTCGAAGATTGAGATGGGAGTGTGTCCCATACGTCAATGTTTTTTCAGAATTATACTACTACACCAACCGACTTCTAGAGGAATAAAGTGAGCATGGAAACCCATGCCCGCAAACGTCATCCAATGACGCTACAGCGCGTCGAAGTTGCTGGAGGGGATGTATTGTCTAGCGGCAGGATCTGGTATCTGTGACTTGGACTCTCCGTAGCGTCGTCGAGTAGCGTTTTCGGGCATGGGTTTGACTTTGTTCCTCAAGGCGCCTAATATGTCCCTTACAAGTTTGTTGGTGCAAATATGAAACACTCTCACGTATGTGACACACCCATCTCAATCTTCGACGTCCTTTTACTACCGGAAATATGCGCAGGACGAAATTTTGTGAGAGGCATTTTTTTTATTACCAGTATTGCTAGCTGTTTATTGGGAGAATTTTGCGAACATTTACTTCATTTGTAAAGCAAACCGTGTATAAAACGCTTGTACGACCACGTCTTGAGTATTGGTCATGTGTTTGGGACCCACATCAGATCAGTTTAAAGGAAGACATGGAAGCATTTCCGCGGCCGCTGTGGCCGAGGGGACTGAGGCGCTCCAGTCACGGTCTGCACGGCCACTGCGGTCGGGGGTTCGAATCCTCCCTCGGCCGTGGATATTTGTGCCGTCCTTAGTATTAGCTAGTTCATAAGTAGTTTCTAAGTTTAGGGACTGATGACCCCGTGAAGTCCCATAAATTATACAAACATTTGAACATTTGGAAGCAGTTCAGAGGGGAGCAGCTAGGTTGTTTACCGGTAGGTTCGACCAATGCGCGAGTGTCACGGAAATATTCCGGCACCTCAATTGGGGATCGCTGGAGGAAAGACGACGTTCTTTTCGTGAATTTCTGTTGAGGAAATATAGAGGGCCGGAATTTGAAGATGAGTGTTGTACGATCTTGCTGCCGCATACTTACATTTCGCGTAAAGATCACAAAGACAAGATAAGAGAAATTAGGGCTCGTACGGAGGCATATAGGCATTCTTTTTTCCTCGTTCCATTTGGGAGTGGAATACGAAAGGAAATGCCTAGCAGTGGTACAGTGTACCCTCCGCCACGCACCTTACGGTGGATTGCGGAGTATGTATGTAGATTTGAGGAATCAAGCTGCGAAGCCCTTGTGTGAGAATTTAGATACACCCTGTGTAATGATGGCAACCTCTTATAGCTATCGACACGGAACTGCTATGATGTACAACGTGAGACTTTTTACTGCAACAACACAGAGAGATCGTTCGTCTCCATTGTGTAGTTTTTGGTGAAGAGCAAAATATTGACACCCACACGTAGAAGTTTATATAAGTCGGTGACTTTAAACTACCATATTTTCCACTCCCTTATAGTTATCAACCCTCTATCACCATAGTGCACAATGGGAGACTGATACCTACTACCACATACAAACACCATTCGTTTGCGATGTGTAGTTTTGGCTGCAGAGTGACATATAGTCACAAACACCTCAATTAATATACGAGGCATGTCCACAAAGTAAGTTCCGTTTGGTTATATCAATCAAACGTGTAGAGATTTTTGTGTCCCAACTTCGTCGCCGCTTTTGTGTCCCAGCCTCGTCGTAGGTGTCGGTGGCCGAGTGGAATGAGACCGACACAGGAACAAAAATAGCACGCTGGTGCAGGTACGGAGGGGAGCAGCCAGAAACTATAAACACTCGAGTAAATTAGAACGAGATATATATTGCACAGAATGTAACAATACTTAACTTTTACATAGTACTGCAGAATGTTGATACATAGTTGTTAGAGGCCTGCCTAGTGCCTGTACAATAGCAAAGTCTTCACTGGTGCCTATCTGATGACGAAGGTCCTAACTCGTTGCTATCTCAGTCCGAAGTGCCCGATGCCCTTCAGTGGTGGCCACGAGCGGCGTTGTCGCAGAGGGCGCTCGTGGCTGTCGTCGTGAGAACGCCGCGCCGTGCGTGCATGGCGGCGCGCGGCGAAAGTAAGTGGCGCGCACTTTGTACTTGTGCGACACCACAGAGAAAGAAAAATATATATTGTATAAAAAAATCTACAACTGTTCAATTACTTTTTTACATAACTTCCGAAATTTTGTAGGCACTTGTCATAGCGTGCAACAAGTTTTTGTGTGCCTTCTTCATAGTAGGTTGCCGCCTGTGTATTCAACCATGAGGCAAACATGTTCTTTCAGCTCATCATCGTTGAAGTGTTGACCACCGAGGACAGATTTTTAGGTGTAAGAAGAGATGAAAGGAGTCTTCTTCTTCCCTTCACGTTGCCGCCCGACCACACAAGGCGAATGTGACAAAACAACTCTTAAGGGATTATATATAGTTTCGACGAATTACAGCGTTCAAATGTATGAAATAAATCGCAATTTGTGATGTTATGGCTTCACTGTACTCGGTTTAGATGGAATACCAAAGTGCGGCGAATGAAAATTTGTGCCCGGCCGGGATTCGAACCCGGGATCTCCAGCTTACTAGGCAGACGCGTTGACCACTCCGCCACCGAGGACACAGTGACCAGCCCGACTGCAGAGGACTCTTACCTGCACGTCTCCCGCCACACACAAATCTCCATTCGCCACGCTGTCTCTTTCCTATACCACAGCCTACTTGTTCTGTAATGCTCGCAGCCACAATACTGTATTCCCGCATCAGGGAGAACAGAACATGAGGTATCGAGACACAATTATTTGTCGTCAGGAGCCCAGCCTCAGCTAGTATACAATTATATATTTTTGACGACATTACAGCGTTAATTTTAAGTTAAATAAATCGCAATTTGCGATCATTTATGGCTTCCCAGATGCGGGAATACAGTATTGTGGCTGCGAGCATTACAGAACAAATAGGCTGTGGTAACAGGAAAGAGACAGCGTGGCGAATGGAGATTTGTGTGTGGCGGGAGACGTGCAGGGAAGAGTCCTCTGCAGTCGGGCTGGTCACTGTGTCCTGGTGGCGGAGTGGTCAACGCGTCTGCATAGTATCCCGGGTTCCCGGGTTCGAATCCCGGCCAGGCACACATTTTCATTCGCCACTGTTTGGTATTCCATCTAAACCTAATACAGTGATGCCATAACATCGCAAATTGCGATTTTTTTTATCTCTTAAGGGAATTTCCCTGGGACGTGTTTGATCATCCTCCGTACAGTCTCGCTCCTAGCGACTTTCTTCTTACACCTAAAACCTGTCCATGGTGGTCAACACTTCAGCGATGATGACGAGCTGAAAGAACATGTTACCACATGGTTGAATACGCAGGCGGCAACCTTCTACGAAGAAGGCGTACAAAGACTTCTTGACGCTTTGACAAACGCCTACAAAATTTCGGAAGCTACATGGAAAAGTAGTTTAATAGTTGTATAGTATTGCAAAATAAATATTTTTTACGTATCTGTATACGGATCTTACTTTCTGGACGCGCTTCGTATATACAGTGAATAACTTTAATATTCGGACACTGTGATATTTCAATCTTGGAACATTATAACTTTATTTATAACACAACAAACAAAACATATAACCAATTATTACATTACGTGATGTGTCTTTTAAGTAATAACATAAATTTTATAAAGTTAACATACATAACTTCCTTAATAATACAATTTAAATACAACTCGGTCCTATATTCACGTCACTTTAATATTCAGACACTTTGCACAACTAAGTATTTCAAGACAAAATTTTATGGAATATAAATGTTTCAATATGTTGTTGGGTAGCCATTCTGTTTTATCACTTCTTTAAAACCCTGCGGCATACTGCTAATGATATGTTTTTAAATAGTCCGCGCGTAGTCCGTCCCATTCTTCTTTTAGTCGACGCTTCAGACGTTCTTTGGAAGATATTGGTGTACTTCTCATACGTCGCTTCAGTTCTCCCCACACATTCTCAATCGGGTTGAGATCTGCTGACTGAGGTGGTGGTTGTAGGACTTTGGGGCAGTTGTACAATAAATATTCCTGCACAAATGCGAGCCTTATGTTTCGGGTCATTGTCCTGGTAAAATTTGAAGGTGTTTGATATCTCCATGGTTTCAGCACTTTTTCGTAAATTGTTCTTTAATATGTTCAAATAGACATATTTGTCCATAGTATTGTCGATGAACACCAATTAGCTCGGTCTAAATGTCGATATAGAGCCCCAGACAAGGACGCTGCCACCTCCATGCTTTACCGTTGGTTTAATATTTATGACTGCAAATTCCTCATTCTTCTTTCGCCACACCATGCTTCATCCATCCGACCCGCAGACGTTAAATTTACTTTCGTCGGAAAAAATGACGTCATTGCACTAAATTGCATTCTTCGTAATAAACTCCCTAGCAAAGCCCAATCTTTTCTGTCGAGTCTGTTGATTCACATACGGTTTCTTCCTAGCCACTCTTCCATTGTATCCACTTTCTTTCAATGCTCTGCGAATCGTTTGAGGATGTACCTTCTTGCCAGTCTCGTTTAGAGGCTCCCGTGCTAATCTCGGTGCACTGATTGTAGGGTCCTTCTTTATTTTTCGTATTAGCTTCCTCTTGTCTCGAGCATCCAACTTCTGCGGCTGGCCCATTTGTGGTTCTCGTTTTTTGTTGTTGTTGTTCAAATGTTTGTTAAGCTTATGGGACTTAACTACAGGGTCATCAGTCCGTAAACTTACAAACTACTTATGAACTACTTACGAACTAGGACGGCACAAATATCCATGCCCGAGGGGGGATTCGAACCCCCGACCGTAGTGGGTGTGCAGACCGTGACTGGAGCGCCTCAGTCCCCTCGGCCACCGCGGCCGGCTCTCGTTTTTTAAACGCCTAACAATATCTGCCACAGTACTCTTACTCATGTTGAGCATGGCAGCAATTTGTCGATATATTTTCCTTTCTCATTGTGAAAAATCACAAGTTGTCGTATCTCAAAGCTGGTATTAGCTTTGCGTGGCATCGTACCATCTGGACAGTCGACCGCGCTTGTGAACACACACCATCCTTCTGATTAGAAGCAGGCCTACTCACCCCGGCATGAACGGTGACAAGTGCGACTCTGCCATCTGTCCGGATATTAAAGTAACGTTACCATCGAAGAGTGGTTTATTTTAATCGCTTTCTTTAACAACTGTTTTACTTTATGCAAACAAGGTTCATACTGTTATTCACAAAACATGTAACTTCATATAATATTCGGTTATATTATATTTTTGTTTGTTCAGAATATACATATAACGCAGCAAACTACATTCCTCTCAGAGTATGCTGATGCAATAGCTCCGTACTTAGCTATAATTTACAACAGATCACTCAGCGAAAGATCCGTACCCAAAGACTGGAAAGTTGCCCAAATTACTCCAATATTCAAGAAAGGCAATAGGAGTGATCCCCAAAATTACAGGCCTATCTCATTGACGTCGATTTGCAGTAGGATTTTGGAACATATACTTTGTTCGAATATTATGTACTACCTCGAAGAGAACGACCTATTAACCAGTAGACAACACGGATTCAGAAAGTATCGCTCTTGCGAAACACAGCTTGCCCTTTATTCATTTGATGTGTTAAGTGCCATCGACAAGGGTTCTCAAATCGATTCCATATTTCTGGATTTCCGGAAGGCTTTTGACACTGTACCTCACAAGTGGCTTCTAATGAAATTGCGTGCTTATGGAATATCTCCTCAATTGTGCGATTGGATTCACGATTTCCTATCAGAAAGGACACAGTTCGTTGTAATTGACGGTAAGTCATCGAGTAAAACGGAAGTGATATCTGGCGTTCCACAGGGAAGCGTTATAGGTCCCCTACTCTTCCTCGTGTTTATAAACGATTTACGAGACAATCTGAATAGCTCCCTTAGACTCTTCGCGGATGATGCTGTCGTTTATCGGTTAGTGAAGTCAACAGAGGATCAAAAGCAACTGCAAAGGGATTTAGACAAAATTGGAAATTGACACTAAATAAAGAAAAGTGTGAAGTAATACACATGACCACTAAAAGAAATCCGCTGAACTTCAATTACGCGATAAATCAGTCAAACCTTGAAGTCGTAAATTCTACCAAATACCTAGGAGTTAGACTGGAGAGAACACATAGAAAATATTGTGGGGATGGCGAATCAAAGGTTACGTCTCATTGGCAGAACGCTTCGAAGATGCACCAGCTCTACCAAAGAGATTGCCTACATCACACTTGTGCGTCCTCTCCTGGAGTACTGTTGCCCCTTGTGGGACCCTCACCAGGTGGGACTGACGGAAGACATTGAGAAGGTTCAGAGAAGGGCAGCTCGTTTTGTTTTATCACGTCACGTGGGGGAAAGCGTCACGGAAATGTTGCACGATTTAAGGGGGAAATCATTAAAAGAAAGACGTTATTCATTGCGGCGTGATCAGTTTGGGAAGTTTCAATCACTGACTTTTACTTCTGAATGTGAAAATATTTTGCTAGCACCCACCTACTTAGGGAGACATGACCATCCCAATAAAATAAGAGAAATCAGATCGGAAACGGAACGATTTAGGTGTTCTTTCTTCCCGCGCGCTATTAGAGAATGGAACGGTAGAGAAAAGTTATGAAGGTGGTTAATGAACCCTCTGCCGGCCACTTACATGTGATTTGCAGAGTATCTGTGAAGATGTAGGTAGATGTAGATGAAACTAAAAATATCTTAGTGTCCGAATATTAAAGTTATTCCCTGTATATTAAGATTTTTCTGAAGGTTCTTTCACGTATCTTCTAACAGTCGCGCAAGTCACAGCAAACTTTTGCCTGTCGATATCTGCTCGGTCTTCGTGGAAGCGAGAGTGCAACTAGCTGTCTTTGTGGAAGGTAGGGGCGCACGGCGGGGAATTTGTGTCTGTTGCGTTGGCAGCGTGTGGCCGCAGCTTTGAAGCTAAACAAGCCCCGGGCTGTTCGCCTGAGCCAGTGAGCCTGTGTGTTGTTGTCGCATCGCATCGCAGCCGCGCTCAAAGGCAGCTAACTGCAGGCGTTACCAGCCAGCGATCTGCGACACCTGTGGCGAGTGCAGCCCTGACACACACAACTGGATGTGCCTTTTTCTGCCCTCACATTCACATTTGGAGAACAAACTACCAACGAACACTTAAATATTTACGTAGGTTTGTTTCTACCATTTCCTTCCCGAAAATATTAATTGCCTGACTCTCAAAGCGTCCTTCAAAACCTGCAACATCGGACATGGAACAAAAAAAAACCAACAGCTATATTCTGGACGTGATTTCTACATCTACATAGATACTCTGCAAATCACATTTAAGTGCCTGGCAGAGGGTTCATTAACCACTTTTATAACTTTTCTCTACCGTTCCATTCTCTAATAGCGCGCGGGAAGAAATAACACCTAAATCGTTCCATTTTCGATCTGATTTCTCTTATGTTATTGGGATGGTCAAGTTTCCCTAAGTAGGTGGGTGCTAGCAAAATATTTTCGCATTCAGAACTAAAAGTCGGTGATTGAAGCTACGCAAACAGATCACGCCGCAATGAATAACGTCTTTCTTTTAATGATTTCCACCCCAATTCGTGCAACATTTCCGTGACGCTTTCCCCCCGTAACGTAATAAAACAAAACGAGCTGCCCTTCTCTGAACCTTCTCAATATCTTCCGTCAGTCCCACCTGGTGAGGGTCCCACACTGGGCAACAGTACTCCAGGAGAGGACGCACAAGTGTGATGTAGGCAGTCTCTTTGGTGGAGCTGGTGCATCTTCGAAGCGTTCTGCCGATGAAACGTAAGCTTTGGTTCGCCTTCCCCACAACATTCTCTACCTTTTCTCTCCAGTCAAAGTTGTTCGTAATTGTAACTCCTAGGTATTTGGTAGAATCTACGACCTCAAACTTTCACTGATTTATCGCATAATTAAATTTCAGCGGATTTCTTTTAGTGGTCATGTGTATTACTTCACACTTTTATTTATTTAGTGTCAATTGCCAATTTTCGCACCGTGCAGAAATTTTGTCTAAATCGCTTTGCAGTTGCTTTTGATCCTCTGTTGACTTCACTAACCGATAAACGACAGCATCATCCGCGAAGAGTCTAAGGGAGCTATTCAGATTGTCTCCTAAATCGTTTAGAAACACGAGGAAGAGTAGGGGACCTATAACGCTTCCCTGTGGAACGCCAGATATCACTTCTGTTTTACTCGATGACTTACCGTCAATTACTACGAACTGTGTCCTTTCTGATAGGAAATCGTGAATCCAATCGCACAATTGGGGAGATATTCCATAAGCACGCAATTTCATTAGAAGCCGCTTGTGGGGTACAGTGTCAAAAGCCTTCCTGAAATCCAGAAATATGGAATCGATTTGAGATCCCTTGCCGATGGCACTTAACACTTCATGTGAATAAAGGGCAAGCTGTGTTTCGCAAGAGCGATACTTTCTCAGTCCGTGTTGACTACTGGTTAATAGGTCGTTTCTCTTCGAGGTAGTTCATAATATTCGAACAAAGTATATGTTCCAAAATCCAGCTGCAAATCGACGTCAATGAGATAGGCCTGTAATTTTGGGGATCACTCCTATTGCCTTTCTTGAATATTGGAGTACCTTGGGCAACTTTCCAGTCTTTGGGTGCGGATCTGTCGCTGAGTGATCGGTTGTAAATTATAGCTAAGTACGGAGCTATTGCATCAGCATACTCTGAGAGGAATCTAGTTGGTATACAATCTGGCCCGGAAGATTTATTTTTGTTTAGTGACTTAAGTTGTTTTACTACTCCAGGAACATCTGCTTCAAAGTTTCGCGTGCTGGCAGCTGTTCTTGTATTGAATACTAGAGTGTTCACTTCGTCTTCTTTGGTGAATGAATTTCTGATATTTTGGGCATATATTCGCTGCACATATACGGAACGGACAGTTAATTTACTGAGGGTGCCTTCTCACGCTTTAATGAGGAAGCTGATGCATTGGCTAAACAAGCGGCATTCTTAGGCACTGTCTTGGACCTACAACTGTCAGACACAGACTTCTTATCTGCGGTCAAGGTACACGCAAAACAACAATGGCGACAGATGTGGAACGTTTCCCAAGAAACGAAAGGCGCTTCCTACGCTGTGCTGCAACCTCGGATTTCTACGCAGCCGTGGTTTATGAGGACTCATCTGGACCGATCCGCGATTTCTACCATCAATCGCCTTTGCTTCAATCACGCCTCATATCCACAACATCTGCATCGGATCAACATCTACGATTCGGCGGCATGTGTGTATGATCCTGATACGGAAGCTGATGTCAACCACATCCTGTTCAGGTGCCCCAAATTTGACCGAGAACGTCTGAACTTCCTGCAGGCATTGGTGAAGATGGGATATCCCCTTCCCCATTCAGCTTCTTGCGTTTTATATATACATGTGGCGTCTATTCCGAAAGAACAGACGTCACTTCTGATCCTGCAGATGTTGTTATTATTTAATATTCATAGAATATATGACATCAACTGCGATTGGGCAAAGCTGAAAATGTGTACCCAGCCGGGATTCGAACCCGGGTCTCCTGCTTTCTAGGCAGTTGCGTTGACCCCTACACCACTGGGGACACAGTGATCACCGCACCTGCAAGGACTACCTAAGCACGCCTCCCGTCAGATACAAATTCCCAGCTTCGCCCTGCCCACAGTACTCAAACTCGTAGTTATGACTAATTCCCGTAAGAGTAAGGGCTTCAAACTTTGCCCACCCCTCCCCACTAAACATAGGATCATTGCCCGTCACCGGCATATTATATATATACATGTGGCGTCTGTTCCGAGAGAACAGACTTCACTTCTGATCCTGCAGTTGTTATTATTTAATATTCATAGAATATATGACATCAACTGCGATTGGACAAAGCTGAAAATGTGTAGCCAGCCGGTTTTCGAACCCAGGTCCCCTGCTTTCTAGGCAGTTGCGCTGACCCCTACACCACTGGGGACACAGTAATCACCGCACCTGCAAGGACTACCTAAGCACGCCTCCCGTCAGATACAAATTCCCAGCTTCGCCCTGCCCACAGCACTCAAACTCGTAGTTATGAAACTAATTCCCGTAAGAGTAAGTGCTTCAAACTTGCCCATCCTTCCCCACTAACGATAGGATCATTGCCCGTCACCGGCATATTATATATATATACATGTGGCGTCTATTCTGAAAGAACAGACGTCACTTCTGATCCTGCAGAAGGTTGTCATATATTCCATGAATATTAAATAATAACATCAACTGCGATTGGGCAAAGCTTGCCTTTTGTTTACAAAAGACATTCGTGTGTTTAAAATCATAATTAATTTTATTAACGCCACTGGACACAAACTATAAGTATCAAGTGTGTTGGTAATACAAGTTTTTGCTTGTGAATATGTTAAAATGTTCCAACATTATTTAAATTGTAATGTAATGCAGATTTCGCTTTGTTTCCACTTTCCCATTTTGACAAGATGTACTTTTGTTTTTCTGTTTATTTAAATATATATGTACATTATATATTAGTGCGTCTGAGCAGCGTCGCAACGCATCCATTCTCCATTTGCGTCAGTTCATGCGGAACCCATCGTGATGGAATTTTTCGCATGTCCAGGCGTTCCTTCAGGATGGGAAGCACGGTCTTATGCACTAATCCGCTTTCGTGGTCGAGCTCACGAATCGCCTGGCGTCGACCTCTGTCCACTAAAACCAGCAGCAGTCCGCACTTCTTCTTCAGACTCGCTAGAACGATCTGCCCGATGCACGTCTACCACAGCTTGCCGACCTTCGCTGAAGGCTTTTAGCCGACGCGCCGCTGTTCTGTTCTGTTCTGTTCTGTACGGCAATGCCGACTCCCCGCTCGCCTCTTGAACACCCTGGTGGCACTGTCGTACTGTTCGACCTGTGGTACATTCAGTCTTGTTCCAACTCCGCTGTGCCTGTTTGGGAAACACAGTGACACCGTTACTTTGGATGGCTCGCTCACAACTGACTGTGTTTCCCCTGATTAACATCTACATACATACTCCGCAATTCACTGTAAGCTGCGTGGCGGAGGGTACCTGTACCACTACTATGCATTTCCGTTCCTATTCCACTCCCAAATAGAACGAGGAAAAAAAGAATGCCTATATGCCTCCGTACGAGCCCTAATTTCTCCTATCTTGTCTTTGTGATCTTTACGTGAAATGTAACTAGGCGGCAGCAAGATCGTACTACACTCAGCTTCAAATTCCGACCCTCTAAATTTCCTCAACAGATATACACGAAAAGAACGTCGTCTTTCCTCCAGCGATCCCCAATTGAGTTGCCGGAGCATTTCCGTGACACTCGCGCATTGGTCGAACCTACCAGTAACGAACCTAGCTGTCTTCCTTTAAACTGATCTGCTGCGGGTCCCAAACACTTGAGCAATACTCAAGACGTGGTCGCACAAGCGTTTTATACGCGGTCTCCTTTACAGGTGAAGTACATCTTCCAAAAATTCTCCAAATAAACCAAAGTCGGCTGTCCGCCTTACTCACAACTGTCCTTACATGCTCGTTCCATTTCATATCGCTCTGCAAGGTTACGCCTAGATATTTCAACGACGCGACAGTATCGACAAGCTCACTACTAATGCTGTATTCGAACATTGTGGGATTGTTTTTTCTACTCATGCGCATCACCTTACATTTTTCTACATTGAGAGCTAACTGCCATTCTTCGCACCAACTAGAAATTTTGTCTAAGTCAACCTATATGCAATTACAGTCAGCTACAGACAACACCCTCCCATACACCACAGCATCATCAGCAAACAGCCGCAAATTACAACTTACTCTGTCCATCAGATCATTTATGTAGATAGAAAATAATAGCGGTCCTATCACACTCCCCTGGGGCACGCCTGACGATACACTCGTCTCTGATGAACACTCGCCGTCGAGAACAACGTACTGCGTTCTACTACTTAGGAAGTCTTCCAGCCAGTCACAAACCTGTGAACCTATTCCATAAGCTCGTATCTTCGTTAGCAGTCTGCAGTGTGGCACAGCGTCGAACGCCTTTTTGAAGTAAAAAAGACACAATATATAGCAATAATCGATTTGTTTTACCATTCGTCAATTGTTTTCACGAAACGTAATACTTCATTACGTGAGAAACGCAATTTTATATTTGTACCCGGCGTTAGCCCCGAAGAGAAAAGACGTCAAAAAAGCAATTTCGACATTGAATAAATATTTGGTTAGTAATTTTGTCAAAATTCTGATTTTCCCGAAATTTTGCCGAAGACCGCCAATTTCGCGTAATTTTTTCATGTTATCGATTTCATGAAGTTGTCATTTCCGTTTGCATCACTATTTCGTGTACTGTAATTTTAATTCGTCCACCTGGGTGATTACTCCATATAATTCAGTAATACGTGTCCATTAACGCAGGAGAAATCATATAAGACAATTTGTACGCGCCGGCCGCGATGGCCGAGCGGTCTGCGGCGCGCCTGTCACAGTCTGCACGGCCACTACGGTCGGGGGGTTCGAATCCCCCCTCGGGCATGGATATTTGTGCCGTAATTAGTATTAGCTAGTTCATAAGGAGTTTGTAAGCTTAGGGACTGATGACCCCGTAGTTAAGTCCCATAAGTTCTACAAACATTTGAACATTTGAATTTGTGTGCACTACTATGGCTTAAAAATGAGAGAAAACATCATCACAGGCCTGATTCCTTGAAGTTTACCAGCAGACTTTGTCTACAGATGAATGGTATTGCCAGTATTTGCAGGATTTTAGGATCTTAACTTACCCAGTATTGTGTGTTTGTTAACATTGATGTAAGAGATGTTTATGTTGTTTTTTGTATGATGATCTTGTTTGTCCATTTCATGCAAATTATACCTACATTTCTGATACTGTGATGTCTGATTTTTTTCTGTTCCAGGTTTCACAGCTGAGTGCTCTACACGGCTGTAGAGCATAGCAAGTGGAAGTGAATCATCAACACAGCCCAGACATACAGAACCCGTCTCTTGACGTGTTCGGAACCAGTGGGTTATCAATATTACTAAACCAGCATCGAATAGGGAGTGAAAGCTTTCATCCAGCTGTAATGGCGTATGTTCGGTGTAGTGGAGTTTGCAGTGCGTACCTACATCCCAGTGTGTGAGGTCCCACTCAACATGTAATCAGATCTCTGCTCAGTGTTAGTGTGTTCCGGGAGTACAAACCGTGTGCTGTGAAAAGTGAAAGTTCTCGCGAAAGACTTGACCGCGGTTTCTCTCGTGTGTTCTTTTTTTGTTTTCCTTTTCTTCGAAGTGCAGTGTTCTTTGAGTGAGACGGTGATCGCCGTCGTCGACAGTGCCTCCCTGACCTCGCCAGTCGAGCCACCAGCGATGTTAGACCAGCGCGGCCCGCGATAAAGAATGTCTCTGGTGCCGCAGCGAGCAGCGCCCCCTGGCGGCGGGGCGACAGAGTCGCCGCCTAGCAGCCGCGAGTGGAAGCAGAGGTTCAGCTTCCGCGCGTCCGGCAGGAGGGCCACCATTGACGAGGTGAGTGCCAAATATTTACTGTACTACTTCTTCTTCATCATCATCATCATCATCATCATCATCTCTGTCCATTAGTTTCCAGCTTCCGGGCGGGTATGCTTGGACCATAGGCCTCTCCATTGCTCCCTATCCTCCCACTACTTTTCCTCTTGCACTTTGCACCATTCTTCTCTCTTCTGTAATCCTTCCTTTACTCCCATCTAATTCTTGGTCTTCCTCTTCGTTCGAAACTAGTTCAAAGTTGTCAAGAGCAGTCAGCTTTCAGGAATTTCCTTACAATGACTGGAGTACTGGAGTGTCTTAGTAGTAAATACATAATTGTATTAATACATTTATTTTAGACTGAAAATTTTTTAATGATTCACAAATTGCTAGAGATTGCTTGAATAATCGCTAGATGTTATTAGTAGACTATTTATTGTCAATTCACAACAAGTTTTAGGGCTTAGCCCATCATCTGGTATTCTGTCAATAAGATACATATACAGCCAATAACTATATGCACAAAATTTTTGCAATTTATAATTAAAATATGAAATATTTTATACAGTTTTACATAATTTGGAATAACATACTGATAATATATATTACTATAAATGAGGCAACTTTTCAGCCTCTACTCTAACTTCCATGTTATGCACATGATAATTTGCCATAGAATATTTGTTATATATAAAATCTTCTTCCAGTCCGCACTGTTTACCGTCCATCAATTTATAATTAAAATACGAATTTTTTAATATCGTTTTAAGTAATTTGGGATTAGATACCGATATTATATATGTTCAAATTTGTCATTTGAAATACTGTCGTTATGTATTTCCAAATAAGATTTTATATACATAAATATTATGTTAATTACAACCGATGTTTATTCTTATTTGGAAATACATAACGACAGTATTTTAAATGACAAATTTCAATATATATAATATCGGTATGTAATTCGAAATTACGTAAAACTATATAAAAAATTAATATTTTAGTTATAAATTGATCGACGATCAACAGTGCAGACAGGAAGAGGATTGATGCTTTTGAAATGTGGTGCTACAGAAGAATGCAGAAGATTAGGTGGGTGGATCGCGTAACTAATGAGGAGGTAATGAACAGAATTGGGAAGAAAAGGAATTTCTGGCATACCTTGACTAAAAGAAGGGATAGATTGGTAGGACACATTCTTAGACATCAACGAATTGTGTATTTAGCGTTGTAGGAAAGTGTGTGGGGTAAAAACCGCAGAGGAAGACCAAGAGATGAATACAGTAAGCAGATTCAGACAGATGTAGGTTGCCGTTCTTATGTGGAGTTGAAGAGGCTTGCTCAGGATAGGGTATTGTGGAGAGCTGCATCAAACCAGTCTCCGGGCTGAAGACCATAGCAACAACAACAACATTGTAAAATGCAAATAATTTTAAGTATATACTTGTTGCCTGTATATGTATCTTATTGAAAGATCACCAGATGATGGACTAAGACCGAAACATGTTGTGAATTGACAATATATAATCTACTAATAACATCTAGTGATATAGTGATTATTCAAGCAATCTGTAGCAACTTTAGAATCATAAAAAATAATTAATTTAATACGTGGTGCTTGATGTGACAGGTACATATCATCTCATATTTATTGAATTACATGTTGTAAAATTGTATAATTTTGTAGGTATATACCGATTTGTATAAGTGCTGCATGTCGGTAAAATCCGTTGCGAACAGAGTCAGTTTTAAAGTAGTAATTAAAACCTGATGTTTAATGGGGCGGTTTTCCATGAACGTTATTGTTTATTTCGTCATATCTCATGAACTACGTGTCGTACTGTGAAACAATTTGGAAATTACATACAGCTGTATGTATGTATGTATGTATGTATATGTGTGTGTGTGTGTGTGTGTGTGTGTGTGTGTGTGTGTGTGTGTGTGTGTGTGTGTGTGTGTGTGTGTGTGTGTACCATCTGTAAGGTTTCGTGCGGCTACAATTTGTAGTGTAGAAATTACAAACTGCAAGGTCGTACCGAATGCCGTAGTTTTGCTCTATGAATAGCGAAAAAGTAGTAATCGAGAAACTTTTTTTTCTTTCATTATTTTCATGTGGTCGTCAGCCAGAAAAACGTTCGGAACGATTTGACATTATGTTCAAAGTTTATTGCAAGTCACTAAGTGCTCTCATTTTGAAATAGTTGACGAGTAGAATCACGTTGTCACGCGGGGGAAGATGGGGGTAGTTGACATTGTTTATGACTTCATATGGTATCGTAGGTGGTTTCTGTAACCATAGCAAATGATTCCTGACCTTAAGGAATATTTGTACCAAATTTGGTCGTAATCGGTCCATTAGTTTAGGAGCAAATGTAGGATATTGTCGCATTATTCGGCCGTTTTTCACGACTGTGACCGTTTATGGCGTCATATCTCGTTACGTATGTGTCGTAGGTGGTTCTTACCCCGACAGCCATTTTTGCCCGATACTTAAGGAGCGTGTGTACCACGCTGAAATGGGCTGAAATGGGTCCAGTAGTTTAGGAGGGGATGTGGCACGTACATACACGCTTACAGCCTATTTTATAATATGTGCATAGATTCCTGTTGAGACGCCGTGTATAGCACAGTCTAGCATATACCAGTCACGACACTCGATCGCATTTTTGTCATCCACCGTGACAGCAGCGCACCAAGCGGCCGTCAGGGACACTACTAAGTTGGCGGTATTCCGTGCGTTTTACGCCGAGTTATGCGTAGCGTATATTCCTTTTCGTGATGCTTTCCGAAATGGGAAACGCTTGTAGCACAAAAAAATTTGGCAACAACTAGAAAAAAATACCTCATTTGTCTGTTTTCAAATTTCCTAAGGACACTGAGCAAAGTGTAGCAATGATTCTGCTGAAATGTATCCGTTACGATTCACCTTAAAATTACATATATTTATGTATAACAGTGATTGTTTGACCGTTTTAGGAGGAGAAAGTCGCTCATAGTGTATATAGACAACTATGTACTGCAATCTGGATGTGCAATGGAACAGAAAAAAAGCGTATGTTAGGCCTAAGATATAAAGTAACAATCTGAATAATATGCCACAAAACTCTGAAACCTTAGCCTATATTTTACTAAAAAATTGAAAGTTTGGAAAATAAGATGAAATCCATCTAGGGAGATAGGCAGATACCCAATGTTTGTAGAAAATATTTACACCAAACTCAAATTTGGACGTCAGTGGTCATACTCTTCCTTTTCTTCGTAAGCCTATGAAGGACAGTTCGTAAACATTGAACTAAGTTTTCTACGTATTTAAACCGTTAGTTAAAAGTATCTGGTCCGATACAGTACAATAAGAAAGATGAAAGTCGTAGTTTTGCTAACAGTTGCCGTAAAAACTAAAACACAAAAGGAAGTGAAAAGAAGTTGTGTCTCATCCGCGTTTACTTTGGAGCTACACGGTACGCTTCTTAGGCTTACATTACTTCCGTTTCAATGGGAAAAGCTGCGAAAATATTCGGAGGCGCATGTTTCTCCGTGAGTAGGTTAAAGCTGTTTTAGTTCTACTACTGTTTATTTATGCATCATCCGTTTCGTCTGATATTAGACTAAAACCTTTGTGTCTAAATTGAAACAATCGTATCGTGAATTTCGTAGGACAGGATGCGAGAATAAAGTGTTACTGATACGATATAAATGAGGTTAACAGGCAGCTCTCTTGCTCACCGCTTGGAGCGCTAGGTTTATCAGCGTCCAGTTCCTACAATGATCCCCTTCCTTTCTAGACCGCTGAAAATCGCGAAGAAGAGAAGCGAGCAGTAAAACATTTATTCTGTGGAGAACGCGGGCGAGTGTGGAATGGCAGCGCGCGTTCTTGAAGGCGACGGCAGAGGAAACAAAGTTAGAGCCAGTCAGTCGCCTTAATATAAAAGGCCGCGGTCTCCCAGCCTCGGCAGAGACGACTGTCCAGGCCAAGTTTCTGCTCGACAGCGAAAGTTGTGCGCCGCTGCCGCGAGTAATCAGGCGGGCGAGTCGGTCCTTCAGTTCTGGTCCGCCGCTTCTTCAGTCTCCAGGGACAGGCGGCACCAGCGAGTATACAGGCGGAGGGTGCTGCCGCCGCCTCTGCTGCCTGCCCGTAGCGAGCCACTAACACGTGGCACTCGTGCAAGACTGCCAAGTAGACATGCAAACCACCTGTCTGCCTACCCTCGCCAGTCTGTGTCTGAAAATAAATCTGAGATCGGTAACACTCATATAAAACAAGGGCGAAAAAAAGAGTGAGTAGGTGAGTGAGTGTGAGTAGGTGAGTGAGTGTGAGTAGGTGAGTGAGTGTGAGTAGGTGAGTGAGTGTGAGTAGGTGAGTGAGTGTGAGTAGGTGAGTGAGTGTGAGTAGGTGAGTGAGTGTGAGTAGGTGAGTGAGTGTGAGTAGGTGAGTGAGTGTGAGTAGGTGAGTGAGTGTGAGTAGGTGAGTGAGTGTGAGTAGGTGAGTGAGTGTGAGTAGGTGAGTGGGTGTGAGTAGGTGAGTGGGTGTGAGTAGGTGAGTGGGTGTGAGTAGGTGAGTGGGTGTGAGTAGGTGAGTGGGTGTGAGTAGGTGAGTGGGTGTGAGTAGGTGAGTGGGTGTGAGTAGGTGAGTGGGTGTGAGTAGGTGAGTGGGTGTGAGTAGGAGAGTGAGAGTGAGAGTGAGAGTGAGAGTGAGAGTGAGAGTGAGAGTGAGAGTGAGAGTGAGAGTGAGAGTGAGAGTGAGAGTGAGAGTGAGAGTGAGAGTGAGAGTGAGAGTGAGAGTGAGAGTGAGAGTGAGAGTGAGAGTGAGAGTGAGAGTGAGAGTGAGAGTGAGAGTGAGAGTGAGAGTGAGAGTGAGAGTGAGTGGGAGAGTGAGAGTGAGTGGGAGAGTGAGAATGAGTGGGAGAGTGAGAGTTAGAGTTAGTAGGTAGGTAGGTAGGTGAGTTAGAGTTAGTAGGTAGGTAGGTGAGTTAGAGTTAGTAGGTAGGTAGGTAGGTGAGTTAGAGTTAGTAGGTAGGTAGGTAGGTGAGTTAGAGTTAGTAGGTAGGTAGGTAGCTGAGTTAGAGTTAGTAGGTAGGTAGGTAGCTGAGTTAGAGTTAGTAGGTAGGTAGCTGAGTTAGAGTTAGTAGGTAGGTAGGTAGCTGAGTTAGAGTTAGTAGGTAGGTAGGTAGCTGAGTTAGAGTTAGTAGGTAGGTAGGTAGCTGAGTTAGAGTTAGTAGGTAGGTAGGTAGCTGAGTTAGAGTTAGTAGGTAGGTAGGTAGCTGAGTTAGAGTTAGTAGGTAGGTAGGTAGCTGAGTTAGAGTTAGTAGGTAGGTAGGTAGCTGAGTTAGAGTTAGTAGGTAGGTAGGTAGGTAGCTGAGTTAGAGTTAGTAGGTAGGTAGGTGAGTTAGAGTTAGTAGGTAGGTAGGTAGGTAGGTGAGTTAGAGTTAGTAGGTAGGTAGGTAGCTGAGTTAGAGTTAGTAGGTAGGTAGGTAGGTGAGTTAGAGTTAGTAGGTAGGTAGGTAGGTGAGTTAGAGTTAGTAGGTAGGTAGGTAGGTGAGTTAGAGTTAGTAGGTAGGTAGGTAGGTGAGTTAGAGTTAGTAGGTAGGTAGGTAGGTGAGTTAGAGTTAGTAGGTAGGTAGGTAGGTAGGTGAGTTAGAGTTAGTAGGTAGGTAGGTAGGTGAGTTAGAGTTAGTAGGTAGGTAGGTAGGTGAGTTAGAGTTAGTAGGTAGGTAGGTAGGTGAGTTAGAGTTACATCTACATCTACATACATACTCCGCAATTCACCGTAAGGTGCGAGGCGGAGGGTACACTGTACCACTACTAGGCATTTCCTTTCCTATTCCACTCCCAAATTGAACGAGGAAAAAAAGAATGCCTATATGCCTCCGTACGAGCCCTAATTTCTCTTATCTTGTCTTTGTGATCTTTACGCGAAATGTAAGTAGGCGGCAGCAAGATCGTACTACACTCAGCTTCAAATTCCGGCCCTCTAAATTTACTTAACAGAAATTCACGAAAAGAGCGTCGTCTTTCTTCCAGCGATCCCCAATTGAGTTGCCGGAGCATTTCCGTGACACTCGCGCATTGGTCGAACCTACCGGTAACAAATCTAGCTGCTCGCCTCTGAACCGCCTCTATGTCTTCTTTCAAACCGATCTGCTGCGGGTCCCAAATACTTGAGCAATACTCAAGACGTGGTCGAACAAGCGTTTTATACGCGGTCTCTTTTACAGGTGAAGTACATCTTCCCAAAATTCTCCCAATAAACCGAAGTCGGCTGTCTGCCTTACTCACAACTGTCCTTACATGCTCGTTCCATTTCATATCGCTCTGCAATGTTACGCCTAGATATTTGAACGACGCGACCGCATCAAGAAGCTCACTACTGATGTTGTATTCGAAAATTATAGGATTGTTTTTTCTACTCATGCGCATCACCTTACATTTTTCTACATTGAGAGCTAGCTGCCATTCTTCGCACCAACTTGAAATTTTGTCCAAGTCATCCTGTATGCTGTTACAGTCAGTTAAAGATGACACCCCCCCCCCCCATACACCACAGCATCATCAGCAAACAGCCGCAAATTACAACTTACTCTGTCCATCAGATCATTTATATAGATAGAAAATAATAGCGGTCCTATCACACTCCCCTGGGGCACGCCTGACGATACACTCGTCTCTGATGAACACTCGCCGTCGAGAACAACGTACTGCGTTCTATTACTTAGGAAGTCTTCCAGCCAGTCACAAATCTGAGAACCTATTCCATAAGCTCGCATTTTCGTTAGGAGTCTGCAGTGTGGCACCGTGTCGAACGCCTTTTTGAAGTCGAGAAAAACACAATCCGCCTGTTGCCCTTCGTCCATGGCTCGCAAGATGTCATGTGAGAAAAGGGCAAGCTGAGTTTCACATGAACGATCTTTCCTAAACCCGTGCTGATTCATGGAAAGAAGCTTTTCCGTTTCAAGGAAATTTACTATATTCGAACTGAGAATATGCTCCAAAATTCTACATGAAACCGATGTCAACGATATTGGCCTGTAATTGTATGGGTCAGTTCTCTTTCCTTTCTTATACACGGGAGTCACCTGCGCTTTTTTCCAATCACTAGGAACTTTGCGCTGAGTTAAAGATTCGCTGTAAATGCAAGCTAAGTAGGGGGCCAATGTCGCAGAATAGTCTTTGTAAAACCGAACTGGTATTCCATCCGGACCAGCAGACTTTTTCGTATTTAGCTCTCTCAGCTGCTTCTCTACACCGGAAATACCTATTGCTATGTCTCCCATTTCGGAATTAGTACGTTGATCAAATGATGGTATATTTGTGCGGTCCTCCTGCGTGAAAGATTTCTTAAAGGTTAAATTTAGAACTTCAGCTTTCCGTTTGCTTTCTTCTATTACTGCCCCGGAATGATCAACTAGTGACTGGACAGTGGGCTTTGACCCGCTTATCGATTTTACATAGGACCAGAATTTTTTCGGGTTCTCGGAAAGATCTTTTGCTAAGGTATGGCTGTGATAATTATTGTATGCTTCACGCATCGATCTTTTTATAGACGCACGAATCTCTACTAACTTTTGCCTGTCACCATTTGCGTATTCTTTTTTGAATCGAGAATGCAACAGCCTTTGCTTTCTCAGCAGCTTTCTAACATTATTATTATACCACGGTGGATCTTTTCCATCCTTAATCGTCTTTACTGGCACATATTTCTCTAACCCTTCATTAAAAATGCATTTAAATTTAGTCCACAATTCCTCTACATCCATAGTCCCAGAATTAAACGATGCCCATTCATTTTCTAAGTGCGATCGTAACATTAGCTTGTCGGCTTTTCCCAACAAAAACACGCTCCTAGCCTTCTTGACTGGTTTATGAACTTTGGTCACCATCGACGCTATGACGATGTCATGATCACTAATTCCTGTCTCTACACAGACATCGTTAATCAGGTCAGGCCTGTTTGTGGCTATAAGGTCTAGAATATTTCCATTGCGCGTGGGTTGCCGGTTTAACTGCTCAAGACAGTTTTCGGAGAATGTGTCCAAAAGTAGCTCGCAAGACTGCTTGTCTGTACCGCCTGAAATGTAACTAGCGAGGTCCCAATCTATACTCTTAAGGTTGAAGTCACCTCCGACTAATATTGCATGGCCCGGATACCTATGCACTACCTGGTGTAGACTGTCCTTGAATGATTCTAAAACTGCTACAGCAGCACTGGGGGGCCGGTAAAAACACCCAACTATTAACTTTACTTCTTTTAGACCTGTTATGCGTGCCCAGATAACTTCACAGTTACTTTCAACCTCGATCTCAGTAGAAACAATATCTTTGTCCACAGCGATGAACACTCCTCCTCCAGTTGTATCAGATCTATCTTTCCGATATACATTCCACGCTTCGCTAAATATTTCTGAACTTGCCACATCATCAGTTAGCCAGTTAGTAGGTAGGTAGGTGAGTTAGAGTTAGTAGGTAGGTAGATGAGTTAGAGTTAGTAGGTAGGTAGGTGAGTTAGAGTTAGTAGGTAGGTAGGTAGGTAGGTGAGTTAGAGTTAGTAGGTAGGTAGGTAGGTAGGTGAGTAAGAGTTAGTAGGTAGGTAGGTAGGTGAGTAAGAGTTAGTAGGTAGGTAGGTAGGTGAGTAAGAGTTAGTAGGTAGGTAGGTGAGTTAGAGTTAGTAGGTAGGTAGGTAGCTGAGTTAGAGTTAGTAGGTAGGTAGGTGAGTAAGAGTTAGTAGGTAGGTAGGTGAGTAAGAGTTAGTAGGTAGGTAGGTGAGTAAGAGTTAGTAGGTAGGTAGGTGAGTAAGAGTTAGTAGGTAGGTAGGTAGGTAGGTAGGTGAGTTAGAGTTAGTAGGTAGGTAGGTAGGTAGGTAGGTGAGTTAGAGTTAGTAGGTAGGTAGGTAGGTAGGTGAGTTAGAGTTAGTAGGTAGGTAGGTAGGTAGGTGAGTAAGAGTTAGTAGGTAGGTAGGTAGGTGAGTAAGAGTTAGTAGGTAGGTAGGTAGGTGAGTAAGAGTTAGTAGGTAGGTAGGTGAGTTAGAGTTAGTAGGTAGGTAGGTAGGTGAGTTAGAGTTAGTAGGTAGGTAGGTGAGTAAGAGTTAGTAGGTAGGTAGGTGAGTAAGAGTTAGTAGGTAGGTAGGTGAGTAAGAGTTAGTAGGTAGGTAGGTGAGTAAGAGTTAGTAGGTAGGTAGGTGAGTAAGAGTTAGTAGGTAGGTAGGTAGGTAGGTAGGTGAGTTAGAGTTAGTAGGTAGGTAGGTAGGTAGGTAGGTGAGTTAGAGTTAGTAGGTAGGTAGGTAGGTGAGTTAGAGTTAGTAGGTAGGTAGGTGAGTTAGAGTTAGTAGGTAGGTAGGTGAGTAAGAGTTAGTAGGTAGGTAGGTAGGTAGGTAGGTGAGTAAGAGTTAGTAGGTAGGTAGGTAGGTAGGTAGGTGAGTTAGAGTTAGTAGGTAGGTAGGTAGCTGAGTTAGAGTTAGTAGGTAGGTAGGTAGGTAGGTGAGTTAGAGTTAGTAGGTAGGTAGGTAGGTAGGTGAGTTAGAGTTAGTAGGTAGGTAGGTAGGTAGGTGAGTTAGAGTTAGTAGGTAGGTAGGTAGGTAGGTGAGTAAGAGTTAGTAGGTAGGTAGGTGAGTAAGAGTTAGTAGGTAGGTAGGTAGGTAGGTAGGTGAGTTAGAGTTAGTAGGTAGGTAGGTAGGTAGGTGAGTTAGAGTTAGTAGGTAGGTAGGTAGGTAGGTGAGTAAGAGTTAGTAGGTAGGTAGGTAGGTGAGTAAGAGTTAGTAGGTAGGTAGGTAGGTGAGTAAGAGTTAGTAGGTAGGTAGGTGAGTTAGAGTTAGTAGGTAGGTAGGTAGGTGAGTTAGAGTTAGTAGGTAGGTAGGTGAGTAAGAGTTAGTAGGTAGGTAGGTGAGTAAGAGTTAGTAGGTAGGTAGGTGAGTAAGAGTTAGTAGGTAGGTAGGTGAGTAAGAGTTAGTAGGTAGGTAGGTAGGTAGGTAGGTGAGTTAGAGTTAGTAGGTAGGTAGGTAGGTAGGTAGGTGAGTTAGAGTTAGTAGGTAGGTAGGTAGGTGAGTTAGAGTTAGTAGGTAGGTAGGTGAGTTAGAGTTAGTAGGTAGGTAGGTGAGTAAGAGTTAGTAGGTAGGTAGGTAGGTAGGTAGGTGAGTAAGAGTTAGTAGGTAGGTAGGTAGGTAGGTAGGTGAGTTAGAGTTAGTAGGTAGGTAGGTAGGTGAGTTAGAGTTAGTAGGTAGGTAGGTAGCTGAGTTAGAGTTAGTAGGTAGGTAGGTAGGTAGGTGAGTTAGAGTTAGTAGGTAGGTAGGTAGGTAGGTGAGTTAGAGTTAGTAGGTAGGTAGGTAGGTAGGTGAGTTAGAGTTAGTAGGTAGGTAGGTAGGTAGGTGAGTTAGAGTTAGTAGGTAGGTAGGTAGGTAGGTGAGTTAGAGTTAGTAGGTAGGTAGGTAGGTAGGTAGGTGAGTTAGAGTTAGTAGGTAGGTAGGTGAGTTAGAGTTAGTAGGTAGGTAGGTAGGTAGGTGAGTTAGAGTTAGTAGGTAGGTAGGTAGGTAGGTAGGTAGGTGAGTTAGAGTTAGTAGGTAGGTAGGTAGGTAGGTAGGTAGGTGAGTTAGAGTTAGTAGGTAGGTAGGTAGGTAGGTAGGTGAGTTAGAGTTAGTAGGTAGGTAGGTAGGTAGGTGAGTTAGAGTTAGTAGGTAGGTAGGTAGGTGAGTTAGAGTTAGTAGGTAGGTAGGTAGCTGAGTTAGAGTTAGTAGGTAGGTAGGTAGGTAGGTGAGTTAGAGTTAGTAGGTAGGTAGGTAGGTAGGTGAGTTAGAGTTAGTAGGTAGGTAGGTAGCTGAGTTAGAGTTAGTAGGTAGGTAGGTAGGTGAGTTAGAGTTAGTAGGTAGGTAGGTAGCTGAGTTAGAGTTAGTAGGTAGGTAGGTAGGTAGGTGAGTTAGAGTTAGTAGGTAGGTAGGTAGCTGAGTTAGAGTTAGTAGGTAGGTAGGTAGGTAGGTGAGTTAGAGTTAGTAGGTAGGTAGGTAGGTGAGTTAGAGTTAGTAGGTAGGTAGGTAGGTGAGTTAGAGTTAGTAGGTAGGTAGGTAGGTGAGTTAGAGTTAGTAGGTAGGTAGGTAGGTGAGTTAGAGTTAGTAGGTAGGTAGGTAGCTGAGTTAGAGTTAGTAGGTAGGTAGGTAGCTGAGTTAGAGTTAGTAGGTAGGTAGGTAGGTAGGTGAGTTAGGTGGGTATTTAGAGTTAGGGAGAAGGTAGGTAGGTGAGTCTGAGAGTGTGGGAACGTGTGTTGAGAGAGAGGAAAGCAATAAGGCACGGTCGCCATCTGGTGGATTTTCCACATGGTCACTCACTGTCAAGCAGACTTCAGTATCTTACAGAGATCTTCTGGCGTGAATTGTACACATTTGTAATCAATGAAATATGTATTGGCACTAAAAGTTTTAAGCTGAATTTTTTTATCGAGTTTTGGTGAAGGTGAAGTTATTTTTAGCTATTATTTAAATTTATCAAAGTGTTGGATGGAATAATCACAATGAATTCCTGTACTAATGTTCCCCATTGATTAAATGATTTCTTCTTAATCTGCCTCAAAATCTTCTATTAAAATATCCTAATAACGAAAACAGACTCGAACTGAGAGAAGCTACGAAATAAAGTGGGTCAGTAACAGAGTAACAGAACAGACCCATGAACTTACTATTGTTATTTATAATAGACATAGATTATTGAAGGCCGCAGTGGATCATATACGCAGAAGGACAAGGCCTGATATAAATCCTTGGATAACACAGGATATACTGGACTTAATTAATGAGATGAGAAAATATAAAAATGCAGCAAGTGAAGCAGGCAAAAGGGAATATAAACGTCTGAATAAATGAGATTGACAGGAAGTGCGGACTGGCTAAGCAGGAGTGGCTACAGGACAAATACAGAACTGTAGAAGAATGTATAACCAGGGGAAAGATAGATACCACATACACGAAAATAAGAGAGCTATTTGGAGATAAGAAAAACAGCTGTCTGAATATCAAGAACTCAGACACAAAGCCAGTACTAAGCAAAGATAGGAAAGCTGAACAGTGGAAGGAATATAGAGGGCCTGTACAAAGGAAATAAACTTGAAGGCAGTGTTATAGAAATGGAAGACGAAGATGGGACACGAGATACCATACTGTGAGAAGAATTTGACGGAACGCTGAAAGATTTGAGTCGAAACGAGGCCTCTGTGATAGATGATATTTCGTCTGAAGTGCTGATATTAGGAGAGCCAGTCATGAAGAAATTGTTACACCTGGTAAGCAACACGTATGAGACGGGGGAAATACCATGCGACTTCAAGAAAAATATAGTAATTACAATTCCAAAGAAAGTAAGTGCAACAAATGTGAAATTTACAGAACTATCAGTTTAATAAGTCAATATTCAAATTACGACTTCTCTTAGAATATAGATTAAGGAAAGGCAAACCTACATTTTTAGCATATGTGGATCTGGAGAAAGCTTTTGTCATTGTTGACTGGAATACACTTTTTCAGACACAGGGATAAAATATAGGAAGCTAAAAGTTATATTCAACTTGTACAAAAACCAGACACTAATTATTAGACTCGGAGATCATGAAAGTGTTGCAGTGGTTGACAAGGGAGTAAGACAGGCTTGTAGCCTTTCTCCGTTGTTACTCCATCTATACATTGAGCAAGCAGTGAGGAAATGCAAGGAGAAGTTTGGAGAAGCGGTTAAAGTCCAGGTAGAGCTAGTAAAACGTCTGCGGTTTGCTGACGACATAGTAATTCTGTCAGAGATAGCGAAGGATCTGGAAGAGCAATTGAACGGAATGATTGGTGTCTTGAGAGGAAGGTATAACATGAACATTAAAAAGAGTAAACCGAGGGTAATGGAATGTAATGTTAGAAAATCAGGCGATGGTGAAGGAATTGGATTTGGCAATGAGGCAATAAAAGTAGTAGATGAGTTTTGTTATTTGGGTAGCAAAATAACTTATGATGGCCGAAGTAAAGAAGATATAAAATGCAGAATTGGTATGGGAAGAAAGGCGTTCCTAAAGAAGCGAAAGTGGTTAACATCCAATATTAATTTAAATGTTAGGGAGTCCTTTCTGAAAGCATTTGTCTGTTGTGTAGCATTGTATGGGAGTGAAACGTGGACGATAAGGAGTTCAGACAAAAAGATGATACAAGCTAATGAAATGTGGTGTTAGCGACGAATGATGAAAATTAGAGGGTTAAATCACGTAAGTAATAAAGAGGTGCTCAACAGAATTGGGGAGAAAAGGAGTTTCTGGCGTATTCTGGCTAAGAGAAGGGTAGGTTGGTGGGGGACACCCTGAGACATCAAGGAGTCGTCAGAGGACAGGAGAAGAGAGGGGAGGGGAGGAGAGAAGTCAAAAGTAGTTGTCACAGAGATGACACTCTAACAATAAGTATATCGTTACATACTATGGTTTTAAGTTATTGTTATTGTCTTCAGTCCGAGGACTGATTTGATGCAGCTCTCCACGCTACCCTGTCCTGTGCAAGTCTCTTCATCTGACAATACCTTCGGCAACCTACATCCTTTTGAATGTGCTTACTGTATTCGTCCCTCGGTCTTCCTCTACGATTTTTACCCCACACGCTTCCTTCTAATGCTAAGGCGACAATTCCTTGATGTCTCAGATTGTGTCCAACCAATCTATCCCTTCTCTTAGTCCGGATATGCCAGAAACTCACCGATTCGGTTAAGCACCTCATTAGTTACGTGATCTACCCATCTAATTTTCATCATTCATCTATAGAAACACATTTCAAAAGCTTCTATAATCTTTTTATCTGAACTCCTTATCGTCCACGTTTCACTCCCATACAATGCTACACTCCACACAAATGCTTTCAGAAAGGACTTCTTAACATTAAAATTAATATTGGATGTTAACAAGTTACGCTTATTTAGAAACGCTTTTCTTCCCATTCTGCATTTTATATCTTCTTTACTTCGGCCATCAGAAGTTATCTTGCTGCCCAAATAACAAAATTCATCTACTACTTTTATTGTCTCATTACCTAATCTAATTCCTTCAGCATCGCCTGATTTTCTGACATTGCTTTCCATTACCTTCGTTTTACTCTTGTTAATGTTCATGTTATATCTTGCTTTCAAGACATTGTCCATCCCATTCAATTGCTCTTCAAAATCTTTTGCGGTCTCTGACAGAATTACTATGTCATCGTCAAACCGCAATATTTTTATTTCTTCTCCCTGCACTTTAATGCTCTCTCCAAATTTCTCCTTCCATTCTTTCACTGCCTCCTCAATTTACAGATTGAACAGCATTGGGGAAAGGCTACACCCCTGTCTTACTCCCTCCCCAACCCTTGCGTTCCTTTCTTGCCCTTCGACTCTAATAAACGCTGTCTGGTTTTTGTATAGGTTGAATATAACTCTTCGTTTCCTATATTTTACCCCCGCTACCTTCGGAGTAGGGAAGAGTCTATTCCAGTCGACATTGTCAAAAGCGTTCTCCAAATCGACAAACGTTAAAAACGTAGGTTTGCCTTTCCTTAGCTTATCTTCTAAGATAAGTCGTTATGTGAGTATTGCCTCTCGTGTCCCTACATTTCTCCTAAATCCAAACTGCTTTCTTTGGAATTACATTATTCTTCTTGAAGTCGGAGTACTGCTTCCTTAGCTCGCTCAGCAGGCATATGTGTTGAAATAGAACCGCTTGGTCATTTTGTTTTGTTGACAAAACAGGCTAAGAAGTGGATGCTGTTTTTGTAACAATTTTTCCTGTGGTTCAAATAGGAGTCATGCAACTAATACTTCTGTATTAATGAATATGAGTTGAATCCACTTAAACCTTGTGGATGTACTGACGCTTTAATGACTTTACTGTGTAAGACTGTGTAAGTGTATAAATCTGAATACAAAATGTCGATTGCGGCTAGATGACGAATTGTGCAGTTAATAAGGAAGACAGAGTGACAGAAATGGAGCAAGAAATCATTGAAAGAGGCAGTGCAGCGTCTAGGAAATGGAAGTTCAACTTCCCTGTAGCTACAGGGTGCCCCAGGGAAGTGTGATAGGACCGCTATTATTTTCTATCTATATAAATGATCTGATGGACAGAGTAAGTTGTAATTTGCGGCTGTTTGCTGATGATGCTGTGGTGTATGGGAGGGTGTCGTCTGTAACTGACTGTAATAGCATGACTTAGACAAAATTTCTAGTTGGTGCGAAGATTGGCAGCTAGCTCTCAATGCAGAAAAATGTAAGGTGGTGTGCATGAGTAGGAAAAAAAATCCTATAATATTTGAATACAGTATTAGTAATGAGCTTCTTGACGCAGTTGCGTCGTTCAAATATCCAGGCGTCACATTGCAGAGCGATATGAAATGGAACGAAAATGTAAGGACAGTTTTGAGTAAGGCGGACAGCCGATTTCGGTTTATTGCAAGAATTTCACCTGTAAAGGAGACCGCGTATAAAACGCTTGTACGACCACGTCTTGAGTATTGCTCAAGTATTTGGGACCCGCAGCAGATCAGTTTGAAGGAAGACATGGAAGCAGTTCAGAGGCGAGCAGCTAGGTTCGTTACCGGTAGGTTCAACCAATGCGCGAGTGTCACGGAAATGCTCCGGCAACTCAATTGGGGATCGCTGAAGGAAAGACGACGTTCTTTTCGTGAATTTCTGTTGAGGAAATTCAGAGGGCCGGAATTTGAAGCTGAGTGTAGAACGATCTTGCTGCCGCCTACTTACATTTCGCGTAAAGATCACAAAGACAAGATAAGAGAAATTAGGGCTCGTACGGAGGCATATAGGCATTCCTTTTTCCTTCGTTATATTTGGGAGTGGAATAGGAAAGGAAATGCCTAGTAGTGGTACAGTGTACTCTCCGCCACGCATCTTACGGTGGATTGCGGAGTATGTATGTAGATATGTAGATGTAGCTCAAAAAGCAATAAAAGCCATAAACACTGAACTACATAAACAACTTACAAACTATAACAGCCAGCAAAATGTCAGGAAAACACTCAGAGATACAAGAAGTTACAGAACCATGAGGCCATAATCACCAAAGCGGATAAAGGCAGCACCCTTTGTATAATGAAAGAGGAAGACTACATTAATGAAACATTTAGAGTTGTTCACTGAAAATGACATTAGTAAATTCAAAAGGACCCCACACAAGCATTCCACGCCAAACTTAAACGAAAATTAAGAAACACACATTTCCTCTTAACTGAATGAGAAAAGAAGTACTGTACAGCCATGAATCCTCAAGCACCAAAACTAAGATCACAACCAAACACACACAAAACAAACTGCCCGATACGCCCTATAGTTGATTCACGAAACAGCCCAGGATACAAAATTACCAGTAAACTGTCACATTTTAACTGAGATGTACACATACCCTGCGAATTACTCAATAAAAAAAAAAACAGTAAGCAGATAATAGAAGAAATTAAAACCATCAAAATTCCTCATTCTGCTCAATTAGTATCATTTGACATATATATAAAAATGAATTGCTGTTCGTTAGTTTCGCTAAAACTCGAGAACGGCTGAACCGATTTGGCTAATTTTAGTCTTGAAATATTCGTGCAAGTCCAGGGAAGATTTAAAATATGGGGTGATAAAATATGGAAAAACTGCCCAGAAAAAGAGGAAAATTGGCAAAAACTGAAACAGCTTTTTCCAGAGAACTATCAAACCGTTCGTCCATTTCCGATAAACTTTTGTACATTTCATGTTAAAAGCAAGAGGGATGTTCGCATCAAATGAAAGGTGACCCGAAAAGTAGGAAAAATTAGGAAAAACAGAATTTTTTTCTATGAATAAAAATCAATTGGCAGATGGTTATAAGAGCATAACTTGAGTACGGCTTGACAGGACAAGGTTTGTATGAAATAAATATTTTGGAATATCTACCGGGAAAATTGGAAAATTTGAGAAAAACTGAAAGTAAGTTTTTCAACGTGTTTTTGATTGATTTCAGCACTATAACTGATTATTCGTACGATGGCGAGCGTTTATTCTATTTTTGGTTCGTTCATTATGGTCTTGGAAAAGTTTTCAGTGAAAAATATAAGGACAGTTAAAAATGAAGTCGCAAAATTCGAACCAATTTCCTTTTTCATTGTGTTACTAAATGTACTCGACACTATAAGTTGAGAACCGTTCGTCAAATTGCGATAAATTTTTGATCATTTGACGTTCAACGACAAATGAATGTTCTTATGAACTAAAAATTCGGGAAAGTTACCCGGAAAATTTGGAAGTTCGCGAGAGATTCAGAGCTTTCTTCAATGGAATATTAATACCATTCATCTGATTGCGATAAAATTTCGCACATTCGACGTTCAAAGCGGGAAGAAGGTTTAAGTAAAGTAAACGTTTGGAATAGTTGGCCAGAAAATAGGAAAATTTGTGGAAAACTGAAAGACCACTTTTCTATGGGATATCAATATCATTCGTACGAATGCAATAAAAATTTTGCACATTTGACGTTCAAAGCAAATGCCTTTATAAAGCTACTGAGTCTAAAATACATATGATTGAAATTAGTATGGTTTATATTAAGAGGTAAGTGATACGAAGTTCACCGGGTCATCTAGTAAACTATAACAAACTATCAGTTGCAGACCTCAAAATAATGCACATAACATGGATAAATTTATGAGAAATGTTATGTCTGTCTCTTTTGATAAGTAGATAAGCGTCAATAAAAGTCTTGATTTCTAAACAAAATGGTCATTTAGTCATTTTACCCAACCTGTACGCCTAGCTAAAAAAAAGTTCATTCTTAGGAAACGCTTACGAACTTCATTACAAAGGTGATAAATTAAGCAATCGTTTTCCTTAAATTAAGTATCTCATTTCAACGTAACGGTCAGAAAAATATACCTTTATGTCGCCAGCTTAGCCGATTTTCCCCGCTGACACTTGCTGATGGACCAGCATTCAAATCCGCAGAATTTTCCGAAGGTTTGCCCTTCTCCCACGGTGAACGCATCTCTTCAGTTGTCCCGTTTTTGCAGGATCTTTTTACCGACAGCAGCGATGTCGGAGATTCGATATTCTACCAGGTTCCCGATGTCACGGTATCCTCGTGAGATGCTGTGTCCCATATCTCATGCGCGGACTGTAACACCATATTGAGAATCACTTACATCGTCATGTAGCAACAGTAAACGATCTAACTTAACAGTCATTTACAACCGCTCTCTCAAAGCAGGATCTGTACCAAAAAATTGTAAAGTTGAACAGCTCACACCTATATTTAAGAAAGGCAGTAGGAGTAACCCACTAAACTACACGCCTATTTATTGACGTCAATTTGCAGCAGGGTTTTGGAACATATCCTGTATTCAAATATTATGAATTATCTCGAACAGAACGATCTATTGACCCAAGGTCAACACGGATTTAGAAAATATCGTTCATGCGAAACACAACTAGCTCTATATTCACACGAAGTGATGGGTGCTATCGACAAAGGTTCGGAAATAGATTCCGTATTTCTTGATTTCCAGAAAGCTTTTGACACCGTACCTCACAAACTGCTTTTAATCAAATTGCGTGGTTATGGTATATCGCCCCAAATTTGTGACTGCATAGGGGATTTCCTGTCAGAAAGGACACAGTTTGTACTAATCCATGGTAAGGCATCGACTAAAACAGAAGTGATATCGGGCGTTCCATAGGGTAGTGTTATTGGTCCTCTGCTGTTCCTTATTTGCATAACCTCTGTTAGGTTGTTTGCAGATGACGCAGTCATTTACCGTCTAGTAAAATCATCTGAAGATCATAACCAACTGCAGAACGATCTGAATAAGATACCAGTATGGTGTAAAAATTGGCAATTGACTCTAAATAATGAGAAGTGTGAAGTCGTCCACGTGAGTACGAAAAAAATCCATTAAACTTTGTTTACAAGATAAAATCAATCAAAAGTTAAGGCCGTAAACTCCACAAAATACCTAGGAATTACTATTACTTCAGACTTAAACTGGAAAGAACACGTAGATAATGTCGAGGAAAAGGCGAACCAGAGACTACGTTTTATTGCCGGAACCCTTAAAACATGCAACAGAACTACTAAAGAGACTGCATACACGACGCTTGTCCGTCCTCATTTGGAGTATTGCAGCCCAGTGTGGGATCCTTATCACGTGGGTTTGACTGAGGACATCGAAAGAGTCCAAAGAAGGGCAGCTCGTTTCATTTTGTTACGATACAGGGGAGACAGCGTTACGAAGATGATACAGGATCTGGGATGGGAATCATTACAACAACGGCGCTTATCGCTGCGGCGTGGGCTACTTGCGAAACTCCAATCGCCAACATTCTCCTCAGAATGCGACAATATATTGTTGACTGCCACGTACATAGGTAGAAATGATCATCAGAATAAAATACGAGAAATAAGAGCTCGAACAGAGAGAATCAGGTGTTGTTCCTTCCCGCGCGCTATTCGAGAATGGAATGGGAGATAAATAGAATAACGATGGTCCTGCCAGGCACTCAAATGTGATTTGCTGAGTATCCCATGTGGATGTAGAACACCTGCCCCAAACACCTGCTGCCTTACGTAGCCGTTCCCTACCGCAGCGCAGTCGTCTGAGTGTGTACATAACTTAGCGTTTGCATACCCATGCCTACACCGCCTTCTTTGCCTCTTCAGTGAATAAATACAGTATTCCGAAAGTCAGTCTCCGTTGCTAAAATTTTCTTTATTTCAATAAGGCGTTTCGCCCTTTGGAGGCATCATCAGATAATCCGATGGCAAAAACCACGATGTGTTGCATGCTACATATATGTACAAGAATTTTAACAGTTATGAATATTTCGGTGGAGATCGGAATCAGGATCCCCACCTCCTGAGTTGTTCATAACTGTTAATATTCTTGTACAAATATGTAGCAGGCACCATATCGTGTTTTTTGCCTTCAGATTATGCGATGATGTCTCCATAGGCCGAAACGCCTCATCTACATCTACATGGGATACTCTGCAAATCACATTTATGTGCCTGGCAGAGGGTTCATCGAAGCATCATTATACTATTCATCTTCCATTCCATTCTCCAATAGCGCTCGTGAAGATAGAACACCTGAATCCCTCCGTTCGAGCTCTGATTTCTCGTATTTTATTCTGATGGTCATTTCTACCTATACAACAATATACTTTTGCATTCGGAAGAGAATGTCGGCGATTGGAGTTTCGCAAGTAGCCCACGCCGCAGCGATAAGCGCCGTTGTTGTAATGATTCCCATTCCAGATCCTGTATCATTTCCGTAACGCTGTCTCCCCTGTATCGTGACAATACGAAACGAGCTGCCCTTCTCTGGACTCTTTCGATGTCCTCCGTCAAACCCACCTGATAAGGATCCCACACTGGGCAGCAATATTCAAAAAATGGACGGACAAGCGTAGTGTATGCAGTTTCTTTAGTAGTTCTGTTGCATCTTTTAAGGGTTCTGCCAATAAAACGCAGTCTCTGGTTCGCCTTTCCCACGACGTTATCTACGTGTTCTTTCCAGTTTAAGTCTGAAGTAATAGTAATTCCTAGGTATTTAGTGGAGTTTACGGCCTTCACTTTTCATTGGTTTATCTTGTAAACAAAGTTTTACGGATTTCTTTTCGTACTCATGTGGACGACTTCACACTTCTCATTATTTAGACTCAATTGCCAATTTTTACATCATAGTGAAATCTTATTCATTCAAATAAAGAACATTTTAGTAACTGAGACTGACTTTTGAGATAAATTCAAAACGAGTTGATGTACCAGTCACCAGTATGTAGTGGAACGTGTTTTACATTTGTAACTCCCTCTGAGCTACTGAAGACTTTGGGAGAGCCAGCCATGACAAAACTATTTCACCTGGTGCGTAAGATGTACGAGACAGGCGAAATACCCCCAGACTTAAAGAAAAATGTAATAATCCCCATTCCAAAGAAATAACGTGCAGACAGGTGTGATAATTAGCGAACTATCAGTTTAATAAGTCATAGTTTCCAAATACTAACAGGAATTACTTACATAAGGATGTAAAAACTGTTAGAAGCCGACCCCGGGGAAGATCAGTTTGGGCTCAGGACAAATGTAGGAACAGAGGAGGCAATATTCACCATACGACTTATTTTAGAAGATTAAGGTAAGACAAACCCAAAATTTAGGTTTTGTTAATTTGGAAAAAGCTTTTGACAATGCTGATTGGGATACAGTGTTTTAAATTCTGAAATCAGCAGGGGTAAAATATAGGGAACGTAGAGATATTTATAACTTGGACAGAAACAAGACAGCGGTTGTTACAGTTGAAGGACATGAAAGGGATGTATTGGTTGGGAAGGGAGTAAGACAGGGTTGTAGCCTTTCTCCATTGTTATTCAATTTGTACACTGAGCAAGCTATAAAGGAAAGCAAGGAGAAATTTGGAGAAGGAATTAAAGTTCAGGGTGAAGAATTAAAAACATTGCGATTTTCCGACCACATAGTAATTCTGTCAGAGATAGCAAAGACCTGGAAGAGCAATTGAACGGAATGGACAGTGTGCTGAAAGGTGCATATCAGATGAACATTAACAAGAGCAAAACTATGGTAATGGAGTGCAGTGTAAGAAAATCAAGTGATGCTCAAGGAATTACATTAGGTAACGAAACAATAAAGGAGGTAGATGAGTTTCGTTACTTGGGCAGTAAAATAACAAATGGTGGTCGCAGTACAGAGGATATAAAATGCAGAATGGCAATGGGTAGAAAAGCGTTCTTGAAAAAGAGAAATTTGTTAACAGCGAATATTGATTTAAGCGTAAGGAAGTCCTTTCTGAAGGCATTTGTGTGGAGTGTTGCCTTGTATGGGAGTGAAACATGGACGATAAACAGTGCGGACAGGAAAAGGATTTAGGATTTTGAAATGTGGTGCTACAGAAGAATGCTGAAGATTAGGTGGGTGGATCGCGTAACTAGAAAGGAGGTACTGAACAGAATTGGGCAGAAAAGGAATTTTTGGCATACCTTGACTAAAAGAAGGGATATATTGATAGGGCACATTCTTAGACATCCAGGAATCGTAAATTTAGCATTGGAGGGAAGTGTGTGGGGTAAAAATCGCAGAGGGAGACCAAGAGACGCATATAGTAAGCAGGTTCAAATGGATGTAGGTTGCCGTTCTTATGAGGAGATGAAGAGGCTTGCTCAGGATAGAGTAGGGTGGAGAGCTGCATCAAACCAGTCTACGGACTGAAGACCATAACAACACAAATACAGAATGAAACTTCAGTGTGCAGCGGAGTGTGCGCTGATATGAAACTTCTTGGCAGATTAAAATTGTGTTCCGGAACCGGGACTCGAACCTGGGACCTTGGTCCTTCGCAAGCAAGCGCTCTACCGACTGTGCTATCGCGACACGACTCACGATGCCGCCTCACAACTTTACTTCCGCCAGTACCTCGCCTCCTACTTTCCAAACTTCAGAGAAGCTCTCCTGCGAACCATGCAAGACTAGGACTCCTGGAAGAAAGGATATGGTGGAGACATGGCTTAGCCACAGCCTAAGGGATGTTTCCAGAATGAATCTTTCACTCTGCAGCGGAGTGTGCGCTGATATGAAACTTCCTGGCAGATTAAAATTGTGTGTCGGAACTGGGACTCGAACCTGGCGGAAGTAAAGTTGTGAGGCGGCATCGTGAGTCGTGTCGGGATAGCACTGTCGGTAGTGCGCTTGCCCGCGAAAGGCAAAGGTCCCAGGTTCGAGTCCCGGTTCCGGCACACAATTTTAATCTTCCAGGAAGTTTGAACAGAAATACAGTTTGTTACTGGAAGTGTGGGAACTGTTTTCGAACCCAATGATGGACGAACTTGTAGCTGATAAAATAATATCGCGCCTGTGTAAAGTGCTGATATTATTCCATCCACTTCCCGAACGCGATGAAATGTTACGTCGCGTCCATTACCACGAATTTCCTCTTCTATCCCGTTACAGATTGCCGATAAAGCTGTTGGTTACTCCACTGTAGTGGGAGGAGGGAGAGGAAAAAAAATCGCATTAGGAAGTGTCGGGAAATATTAGCGAAACGACGTGAAACATTGACGCCGCGGCGCGGCCCGGAATCGCGCATATTGGGCTTATTGAATCGGCAGCGGCAGAGATCGAACGGCGGGAAATGGCGTTATGCTCGCGTCTGGCCAGTCCATCAGCGTGGCGGCGCGCTGCGGTCGCCGGGAATCGAACCGCGACCGCCGGCGGCGGAAGCCATCGCGCCGCTGTCGGTCTGCGTGGACGCAGAAGTGAGGAATGAGGGTAGGAGCACAGCTTGCCGTTTTCTCAGCTGAAGTTGTAGTAAGATGTTACGGTAGGACTCGGTTGCACGCCTTAATGTAGGGGAGAGGAGAACGGTGCCGTACAGCGAAGAGCGCTGCGTCGCACCACTTCAGCACGCCATCCAACCACACACATGACAGCGTACCATGCAGAGCCACAAAAAGTACATTATTTTTTGAAAAGAGATAGATTGGCTGGCCAGTACTTACCTTTGTGCTGTACCGCCGATAGTTACACAAATGAAGAAGCAGAAAAAAGGGGTACGAAAAAGGACAAGCTTTCGGAACACAGTTCGTTCATCAGAAAGGTAGTTCACGACCTAGGTCATGAAGGTGGTGTTTCGGGAGTGTGGACGTCAGAGATACTGCATGTATGTACTGAGCCAAGCCAGAGAGGATATTATTATATTATTATAAGGTATTCTGTGTAGTGGCAGGTCCATGTCTTCGTACGGAGAATTTCTGATTCCATTGTTCCCTGTCTTCAGCTTCTTCCTTCAGTCTGTTGTATCTCCTTCCATTCTTCATGTCGTTTCAAAAAATGTTTGTTAAGCTTATGGGACTTGACTACGGGGTCATCAGTCCCTAAACTTACAAACCACTTACGAACTAGCTAGCACTAAGGACGGCACAAATATCCGTGCCCGAGGGATCATACGAACCCCCGACCGTAGTGGTCGTGCAGACCGTGACTGGAGCGCCTCAGTCACCTCGGCCACTGCGGCAGGCCAGACGGAAGAGTTATTCATTGCAGTGTGTGTGAAACGAAAACGTAAGTAAAACGTTAGCATTTTATCTGCTACACCCACTAAGATAACAGTGATACCACTCCTTTGTTTTCCGAGTAAATAAGACATATACGCATTGAATAACTGAAACATTGGAAAAAACTAAACTGTTCTGACTATAATTACAGTAAAGAGGAGAATTAGAAACAAAAACTGATATGAAAATTATTTTCTATAGCAATGTCAAATGATTAATCCATTGATCAGTTGCGTAAGTATTGGTGTGTTGATAATATCTACAGTGAGTACTGAAATCTATATCTATGCCGGCCGCGGTGGCCGACGGGACTGAGACGCTCCAGTCACGGTCTGCACGGCCACTACGGTCGGGAGGTCGAATCGCCCCTCAGGCATGGATATTTGTGCCGTCGTAAGTAGTTCATAAGTAGTTTGTAAGTTTAGGGACTGATGACCCCGTAATTAAGTCCCATAAGCTTTACAAACATTTGAACATTTCAATGTATATCTATAAATGTGAATGTCTGTTCGGTGTATGTTTATCACGTCTGAACCACAACATATAAACAGCTAAAAATTTGTACAGTTACTAATGTCTACCCGGGGAAGGCTTTAGGCACGGTTTTATGGCGATCGGATAGCTGTTTATATATATTAATGTGAATATCTGTTCGGTGTACGCTTATCACGTCGGATCGACAAGACGCAGAGACTTAAATATTTGTACAGTTAGTAATTTATACCCGAGGAAGGTTTTAGGCACAGTTTTATAGCGATCTGATAGATATTTAGTAATTTCAAGAATATAACGCGAAGTGCGAAACAATAATTACTATTTGAAAATGGTATTATTAGTGCATTCTTGCTTGAGGGTCGATAATGATAAAAGGGTGGAGTATATTATGATCTTAGGTCTCCCGTTGTACACCATAGCACTTCCATGCCGATAGCTATAAGGGGGTGGAAATGTTTGTCTAGTCTATGGGACTTAACTATGAGGTCATCAGTCCCTAAACTTACAAACTACTTATAAACTACCTTATCCTAAGGACGGCACAAATATCCATGCCCGAGGGGGGATTCGAATCCCCGTTCGTAGTGGCCGTGCAGTCCCCTCGGCCACCGCGGCCGGCAGCGCTGCATAGTGCTGCCATATAACGGAAGTAGAGCTCCTGAGAACACAGGCTGCCGCATCCGCCATTTTCATTCCCTGCGAATGATGAACACAGCACGTACCTTATACGAACAGTGTTGTTTTGTTCAGGTTTACTGAAATATTTTACAAGTATCCGGCATATAGCCTGGATTGATTTGATTTGATTTTGTCAGGGAAGCCAAAACAGTCTTGGTCCAACCCGCCACTGCCCGCACCGAAACTAAATTTATTGCGCGGTATCGCTCCCTGTATGTCTAGTAAAGCCAACCAATGCCCTTGAACAGTGCAAGGAGTCCCTTTACCAGTTCTTTATTAGACACAATTTCTTCGGGTCTGGTTGTCCCAAATGTTCTGTGCTTTTTACTCTCCAGTGCAATGCATTCGAAGATTAGATGTGATGCAGTTTCATCACCGTCATCACATATCCTACTTTTAGGGTCCTCTTCTGTTATTCCCATTCTATGTAGGTGTTTTTTGAAATTCCCATGGCCTGTCAGCAACCCAACCATGAGTCTAATCTCTCTCCTGTTCAGGCCCAGGATTGCAGAGCTTCTTTTAAAACATGGCTTTGGCATCATTACCTTGCCATGTTTTTGTTGATGGACTTTGGTCCAATATTCTGCGTGCTGTCTTCTGAGCCAGTTACGTAGCTCCAATTTGATCATTGCCTTGGTGATTGTCAGGACGGGTTCAGGTCCAATAAATGGAGTCTCTGCCCCCATCCTGGCTAATCTGTCGGCATGTTCGTTGCCACTGATCCCCGAGCGGACAGGGACCCACAATAGGTTTACTCTATTGCTTTCCCCTAGCTCCACCAGAACCCTGTGACATTCTGCAACAATTTTAGACCTTGTTGCAGGAGCTGCCAGTGATCTCAGGGCTGCCTGGCTGTCTGAATAGATATAGATGCTACGGTCTTTGTAGCACCTACGCAAATTCTCCTCCACACACGCCCTGATGGCAGTGATTTCGGCCTGGAATACTGAGTCCAGTTTCCCTAGAGAGATGACGCCCTGCACCCCGTATACCCCGGCCCCAACGCCTCGGTCTGATTTTGACCAGTCAGTGAACCAGACAATATCCCCCGTACGGTGTCGAACTATTTTCTCCCACTGCTCCCTACTTCCAATTGTTATATTGAAAGGCTTGTTGAAGCAGTATGGGATTATAATATATTTACCTCACTCATTATTTTAGTGTGTGATTCAGCATAGAGCCTTAGATCGTGCTTCTTTCAGTTTACATTCCGCTCTTGTTTACATCGATATGTTGATTAGACGACAAAAAATCTTTCCTTTTCTTTACTTTTTGCTGCTTTTCTTTGCTGTCCGATTAAAGAAAAAAAGCGCAAGAAACATATGTTTGTGATAAAAATCGCGTACTAAATTTAATTTTTTAAGCGATCTCGGCTTGTATTTCAAAAATGACTGTCAATATGCGAGATTTGTTTGCCGTCTTGCAACAAGTGTTCGTTGAAAGGTAAAGTTGTGAGGCGGCATCGTGAGTCGTGTCGGGATAGCACAGTAGGTAGTGCGCTTGCCCGCGAAAGGCAAAAGTCCCAGATTCGAGTCCCGGTTCCGGCACACAATTTTAATCTGCCAGGAAGTTTCCAGTGTTGTCTGCTGTGACAAGTACACGACATGGGATTTTTGTACTCACATTGCTGAATATACTTCTATTACATTATTGAGGAAGTTTCATAACGTATTACAAACACTAGAACGAAAAAGAATATTCGTGCACAGGATCTAAAGTTTACGGTGGGAGAGGCACACGTTGTCGATCTTGGCAACAACCCTTGACAGCTATTTGAAAACCTAATGGTATAGAATGAGGGGAATAATCGTTTGTGTTGAACCTTCTCTAAGATTGACAGGTTTGCGTATGTAACATATCCTTGTCTTGTCAGTAATTTAATAATACTTGAAAAGCAAACATTCCGTAGCCAACATTAGCACACTACACTGCCGCAGCCGTAAGTAAAATTTACCCAGTATATGTTATAAGTCTCTTATATATAAGCGTCAGTATTGGCATTTACTAATGAGAAATTGAATAGTGGGTGTATTTTGTGATAAAACATCAGGTACCAGTATTTCAAATTGCTTGCTACAAGTCATGCCGCTAAACTTGGAAATATCACAAATAGCATTCAATGGCAGTTGCCTGTATCAGCATAGTACGCTGCCACAGCCGTAAAGAAACTTTTTGTCCAGTATATTTATCTTTTCAGTTTTAGTGTTTGTAATAATTTCTCGCAATAACGGAATAAAAATATCGTCAAACAATTTGTGCAATGTCAGTACAAAAATTTTTGATGTTGTGTATTTCTCGATATACTACATAATACACACATATTGTGCTCTAAAAACCAGTATCTTCTTTGATGTTTTGCTGTGTTATAATATTTTGAGACTCACTGCTAACTCCCAACATGCAGCTTTACTATTAAATATTACTTCAGGTCATACTAATAGATAATATTTATACACAAATTGAAGGAACCATAGGTGGTTGAGAATTTCAAAGGGAGCATTAGGCAAGGATTGGCTGAAACGGGGGAAAATAATACAGTAGAAGAAGAAGAATGGGTAGCTCTGAGAGATAGGGTAGTGAAGGCTGCAGAGGACCATATAGGCAGAAGGAAAAGGCCGAATAGAAATCCCTGGATAACATAGGATATACTGAAGCTAATTGATGAGAGGAGAAAATATAAAAATTCAGCAAGTGAAACAGGAAAAAGGGAGTACAAACATCTGAAAAATGAGATTGACAGGAAGTGCAGACTGGCTAAGCAGGAGTGGCTAGAGGACAAATGAAGAACCGTAGAAGAATGCATAAATAGGGGAAAGATAGATACCGCCTACAGGAAGATAAGAGATGTTTGTAGACAAGAAAAGCAGCTGTATGAATATCAAGAACTCCGATGGAAAACCAGTACTAAGCAAAGAGGGGAAAGCCGAACTGTGGAAGGAATATATAGAGTGCCTATACAAAGGAAATAAACTTGAAGGCAGTATTCTAGAAATGGAAGACGAAGTGGAGGAAGATGACATAGGAGATATGATACTGCGAGTAGAATTTGACAGAGCGCTGAAGGATCTGAGTCGAAACAAGGCCCCTGGAGTAGATGATATTCCGTCTGAACTGCTGATGTCGTTAGGAGAGCCAGACATGAAAAAATTGTACCACCTAGTATGCAAAATGTATGAGAAAGGGGAAATACCCTCCGACTTCAAGAAGAATATCGTAATTCCAATTCCAAGGAAAGCAAGTACAGACAAGTGTGAAAATTACAGAACTATCAGTTTAATAAGTCATGGTTGCAAAATACTAACACGAATTATTTACAGACGAATGGAAAAAGTTGTGGAATCTGACCTCGGGGAAGATCAGTTTGGATTTAGGAGAAATGTAGGAACACGGGAGGCAATACTCACATTACGACTTATCTTAGAAGATAGGCTAAGAAAATGCAAATCTACGTTTTTGACGTTTGTAGATTTGGATAAAGCTTTTGACAATATCTACTGGAATACACTACTCCAAACTCTGAAGGTAGCATGGGTAAATTATAGGGAGCGAAGAGTTATATTCAACCTGTACAAAAACCAGACAGCGGTTATCAGAGTCGAAGGGCAAGAAAGGGTCGCAGAGGTTGCGAAGGGAGTAAGACAGGGTTGTAGCCTTTCCCCAATGCTGTTCAATCTGTACATTGAGCAAGCAGTGAAGGAATGCAAGGAGTAATTTGGAGAGGTATTAAAGTGCAGGGAGAAGAAATAAAAAACATTGCGGTTTGCCGATGACATAGTAATTGTGTCAGAGACCGCGAAAGATCTGGAAGAGCAATTGAATGGGATGCACACTGTCTTGAAAGGAAAATATAAGATGAACATTAACAAGAGTAAAACAAAGGTGATGGAATGTAATGTCAGAATATCAGGCGATGCTGAGGAATTAGATTAGGTAATGAGACAATAAAAGTAGTAGATGAGTTTTGTTACTTGGGTAGCAAGATAACTTCTGATGGCCGAACTAAAGAAGATATAAAATGCAGAATGGTCATGGGAAGAAAAGCGTTTCTAAAGAAGCGAAAGTTGTTAACATCCAATATTAATTTAAATGTTAGGAAGTCCTTTCTGAAAGTCTTTGTCTGGAGTGTAGCATTGTATGGGAGTGAAACGTGGACGATAAGGAGTTCAGATAAAAAGATGATAGATGCTTTTGAAATGTGGTGCTACAGACGAATGATGAAAAGTAGATGGGTAGATCACGTAACTAATGAGGAGGTGCTTAACCGCATCGGGAAGAAAAGGAGTTTCTGGCATATCTTGACTAAGAGAAGGGATAGATTCTGAGACATCTAGGAAGGAAGCGTGTGGGGTAAAAATCGTAGAGGGAGACCGAGGGAAGCATATAGTAAGGAGATTGAAAAGGATGTAGGTTGTCGTTCGTATTCTCAGATGAAGAGACTTGCACAGGACAGGGTAGCGTGGAGAGCTGCATCAAACCAGTCTGCCGACTGAAGACCACCACAACAACAACAACAACAATATAAATGTGGGCTCGGTTTGGATTCCCAGTTTTTGCGCAGATATTTAATGATTGATTTTTTTTTCTTCTCTCAGAATCTCTCGGGAAACTGAACGTTCTGTATCCACCTGTGGAATGATGTGAGCAGTTTATGGCAACACAACCTCCCGTAATGTCGTGATAAAGTGCCGTGACGCAAATCCTACAGCAGCGCAGCGTGTTCAACTTGCGAGATACGGGAATGAAAATGGCGGACGCGTCAGCTCGTACTTACAGGAGCGTTAAGCGGAAGTAACTGTAATCAGGTGCTGAGGGGTCTAGATGGTTTAACGGCGCAGACGTCTTCGACAACCGGTTTCAACTGGTTTCGACTGTTTCCTTATAAAAATCTGAAGATAGCAAGTCTAGAGGTGAGCGAAATATGCTAATAGCAACAATATTTAATGTAGCTCTATTTAATTACGCATTCCTTCATCTTCTTTTAAACATCAGATGTTAGACGTTACTTTTCGTGATAAAATTGGCGAATCGTGTTGTCGCGTGGCAATAGCGTGCCCGACGCAGGGAGCTGTTGGTTTCGACGTGTGATTTGCAGTGAATTGGTTCATTCAGAGTGTAGTGCCTGTGACACACCTGAAAACTGTATTTGCGACTACTGCCATTAAAACGGGGGATAAATTGTGTTCAGAGACAAGTTGACTCCGTAATACAATAATTTTGTTTTACCAGTGAAAGGATTTTCTGTACTCAGAAACTTTAATAATTTATGTTTTACAATCTAGCCTATATCTATAAATGTGAATGTCTGTTCCGTGTACGCTTATCACGTCCGAACGTCAAGACGCAGAGACTTAAATATTTGTACAGTTACTAATTCATACCTGAGGAAGGTTTTATAGCGATCTGATAGATATTTAGTAATTTGAAGAATATAACGCAAAATGTATTGTTAGTTAAGGGTTGATGACAGTGATCTCTATACTACCATGATGTTGAACTACAGACAGCTGACTAATTATAACATGGCCGCTATGAAATATTACAAGAAAACGAAAAGGAAATACGTTTAGATTCCATTCACACGTGCGTCTGTTAGTTCAGATATTGACATACATTTCAAATCCAGAAGTAATCTAGCAATTATTTGTGATGTATTAACTGATGTAAATTCGTTTGTCTAATTACAACATAACGGACAAAGCAAATCCGTGTGCAAAACATATGAATGTGCATGCACGCTACAGTTCTATGATCAGACACCAGACTTATACATCCGGGTTATATAGAGATCACTGGTTGATAATGATAAAAGGGTGCAGTATATTGGGATGGAAAGTTATCGTAGTATATAAAATTCTACGCGTCTGTGTGTTAATATTTCGCTCTGCAGCGAAAACTACAGAACGCAAACGAATGATCTGTGTGTAATTGTTGTCCGAAGTCTCCCTTTGTACACCATAGCCGTTCCACACCGATAGCTATAAGAGGGTGGAAGGTATGCTGATTGCAAGTCGTCAAATTATAAAAAAAATTCGGACTGAAGGCCAGCGATGACGTTTGCGACTCTATAGCAAGGAGGTTACATACAGTGAAATGTGATGCCGCAGACCATATCTTTGGTCTAAGCGTGCTACAATGTCTTCAGCTCTTTCTCTGTAATGATAAGCATACGAATAAGTAAATATAAGAATAAATAAATAAAGCAGTAAAAAAGAAATTTCTTTTCATACATCTCTTTAAAAATATCGATTTGACGTTTCTCGCATTACCTATCATAAACAACCAAAACGTGAGCGGAGCAACGGGTTTAAGCTAGTTGTAAATAAATTGTGAATTTCGAATTTCTTAATTTGATTTATTTTTAGAGTTTTTGTCATTTCGTGTGCTATGCTGTATCATGAGATACAGTGGCGGATACAGATTTCCCGAGGGGGGGGGAGGATCAGGTAGGGTGAACACAAACACACACACACACACACATAAATTTTATTACAGTTATTGTCACGTATAATTGCCATAGGAGACACACAAAATATGTTCCAAAGCCGCAGTCGCTTCTTGCAACTAACTACCAATGCACTATTAGTTTCTTCGCACTATGGCGTCATTTTCAAATGCCTATGATCACAAAATTATTACAATTATTCAATCACATTAGACAGTGTAATTTTTCTAACTTTACCACAAAGTAAAATAAAAAAATAATAATAAAAAACAGAGAATTCAGAGCCTGACTGCCCCGGTGTTCAGCTGTGGGCACGCTTGCTTCATCCTTCACCATCATAAAGGATGAAACGCTTGCCAACAGTTGAACATGGGGCAGTCAGGCTCTGAATTTAATTCAATATGTAACTGATTCAAAGCTTCGCCAGGTGGGTGTATAAGACTGACCACTTTAAAATTGAAACTGGCGGAAGTAAAGTTGTGAGGCGCCATCGTGAGTCGTGTCGGAATAGCTCAGTCGGTAGTGCGCTTGCCCGCGAAAGGAAAAAGTACCAGGTTCGAGTCCCGGTTCCGGCACACAATTTTAATCTGCCAGGAAGTTTTAGTTGTACAATATGGTCGAGTAATGTTTTGTAGATATTAAATGAGCCAAATGACGTAATGGTGACAGTACAAAAACGTAGGACATATTGTCTCAAAAAAAGTTCAAATGTTTGTAGTCCGAACGGACCAAACAGCTAAGGTCATCGGTTCGTAGTCTTACAGTCTAATTTAACTTATTCTAAGGAACACACACACACACACACACACACACACACACACACACGCCCGAACGAGGACTCGAACCTCTGGTGGGAGTGGCGGCGTACTCCACGACGTTGCGTCCCAGATCTCACGGTCATTCCAATGCGGCGCACGTGGTTTGACAAATAATTAAATTATTCACTGTTTAAAAAAAATGTTCAAATGTCTGTAAATCTAACGGACCAAACTGCGTGGTCATCAGTCCGTAACTTACAAACCACTTAAACCTAGGTAAACTAACCTACGGAGAAACACACACACCCATGCCCCAGGGAGGACTCGAACCTCCACGGCGAGCAACCGCGCGCTCCGCAGCGAGGCGCCTTAGTCCGCTCGGCTCCTCCACCGCGGCTCACTGTTTAATGTGATTGAATCAAAGTAATATTTTTTTAGATCGTAGGAACTTGATAATTACGCCAAAGTGCGTCTAAACTAGTAGGGCATTCGTAATTAGATGAAAGTATATTACAATTATATATTTTTGACGACGTTACAGCGTTCATTTTTAATGAAATAAATCGCAATTTGCGATCACTTAAGGCTTCGCTGTACTAGGTTTAGATGCGACACCAATGTGCAGCGAATGAAAGTTTGTGCCCGGCCAGAATTCGAACCCCGGATCTCCTGCTTACGAAATTGCGATTTATTTCATTAAAAATGAACGCTGTAACGTCGTCAAAAACTATATATAATTTGTATACAAGCCGAGGCTGGGCTCCTGACGACAATTATCTCTCGATACCTCATGGTCTGTTCTCCCTGATGCGGGAATACAGTATTGTGGCTGCGAGCATTATAGAATAAATACGCTGTGATAACAGGAAAGAGACAGCGTGGCGAATGGAGATTTGTGTGTGGCGGGAGACGTGCAGGGAAGAGTCCTCTGCAGTCGGGCTGGTCACTGCGTCCTCGGTGGCGGAGTGGTCAACTCGTCTGCCTAGTAAGCAGGAGATCCCGGGTTCGAATCCTGAAAGTATATTAATTTGACAAGTGAAGACAATTCTACCTGGTGATGCCAGCAACACAAACATCTGCACTACTTGGAGAACATCCATTTATTTCGGAGTTTCGCTGCCCCAGTCGCGAAATATGACTGCACACATTGTTACGGGTAGCGTTTCCAACACAGCGACGCTGCCTCGCTGATGCTCGAACGCCTCCTGCCGCTGCCAACAGCTATCACACGAATCGTCAACTTACCGTGAACAAACAATACTGTATCCGGAGTAGGTGTGGCGTTACCAAATAATGCAGAAACTGGAAAAACTGCGAATCCTAAAGGTCGAGTAATTACGGGTCAGAAACAAACAGCCAGTAAATAAGAGTATGTTCGATATTCCCTCAAAACCTAAAATCAGATTTCGTGTTTGAGTGGTACTGAATCAATTTCTTCTTCATTCTTTCAAGTTGCTATGCAAAAACGAGATAATTTTTGAAGAAAGCTTTCGCCATCAACAGAATTACACTTGAGACTTCCTGGCAGATTAAAATTGTGGGACAGAAACGGGATTGGAACCTAGCATCTGTGCCTTTCGCTGGCAAGCGCTCTACCGACTGTGCTATCCCGACACGACTCACGATGCCGCCTCACAACTTTACTTCCGCCAGTACCTCGCCTCCTACTTTCCAAACCTCACAGAAGCTCTCCTGCGTACCTTTCAGGACTAACACTCCTCATTCTGGAAACATCCCTTAGGCTGTGGCTAAGCCATGTCTCCACCATATCCTTTCTTCCAGGAGTGCTAGTCCTGCAAGGTTCGCAGGAGAGCTTCTGTGAATTTAGGAAAGTAGGAGGCGAGGTACTGGCGGAAGTAGAGTTGTGACGATGGACTGTGAAACGTGTCGGGATAGTTCAGACGGTAGAGCGCTTCCCCGCGAAATTCAAAGGTCCCAGGTTCGAATCCCGGGTACGGCACACAATTTTAATCTGACAGGACGTATGCTGGTGATGCTGTCGTGTATGGGAGGATGTCGTCTTTAACTGACTGTAATAGCATACAGGATGACTTCACAAAATTTCTAGTTGGTGCGACGAATGGCAGCTAGTCCTCAATGTAGAAAAATTTAAGGTGATGCGCATGAGTAGAAAAAGCAATCCCATAATGTTCGAATACAGCATTAGTAGTGAGCTTCTTGATGCTGTCGCGTCGTTCAAATGTCTAGGCGTAACATTGCAGAGCGATATGAAATGGAACGAACATGTAAGGACAGTTGTGAGTAAGGCGGACAGCCGACTTCGGTTTATTGGGAGAATTTTGGGAAGATGTACGTCCATCTGTAAAGGAGACCGCGTATAAAACGCTTGTACGACCACGTCTCGAGTATTGCTCACGTCTTTGGGACCCGTAGCAGATCAGTTTAAAAGAAAACATAGAAGCAGTTCAGAGACGAGCAGCTAGGTTTGTTACTGGTAGGTTCGACCAATGCGCGAGTGTCACGGAAATGCTCCGGCAACTCAATTGGGGATCGCTGGAAGAAAGACGACGTTCTTTTCGCGAATTTCTGTTGAGGAAATTTAGAGGGCCGGAATTTGAAGCTGAGTGTAGTACGATCTTTCTGCCGCCTACTAACATTTCGCGTAAAGATCACAACGACAAGATAAGAGAAATTAGGGCTCGTACAGAGGCATATAGGCATTATTTTGTCATCGTTCAATTTGGGAGTGGAATAGGAAAGGAAATGCCTAGTAGTGGTACAGTGTACCCTCCGCCACGCACCTTAGGGTGGATTGCGGATTATGTATGTAGATGTAGATCAGCGAACACTCCGCTGCAGTGTGAAAATTTTATTCTGAAAACTACACTTAGACTGTGTTTAAAGACTAATTTCTACTACCATGAAAATCCTCTGTAGTATCTGATATGTGGTAAAGTGCCGTTGAATTTTCTAATTTGCTCCGATAACTGGAAAATAGAAACGTGTAGCATCGAATAAAACTGTTTATAATGGGTGGGAGCACTATTTCTTAGTTTCTAGGAAAAGAATCGGATACGCCGTTTCCCGAAAACATCGGAATGCGCCAGCCTGAAGGCAGCCCTTGAAATTGTTTTTTAAAAACAGTTAAATCCCTTAACTTCATTTACCTGTGGGTAAAACATACACAAAGCGCATTTATATCCCAGGCAATCACGAGACAACAAACAACTGACAAAAAAAAGCAAGAAGCAATTAAATGGAAGCATAACAGAAAAGTCAAATTACGTTACGGTAATTACAGGGATTTTGCATTTTTAAACTCACAATTACATGCTGCCCGTAATTAAAAGTTAATTATTTATTCTAATGCTGAGATTGTCTTCTTCCCTCCCTTCCTCACCATCTCTCTCTCGTATATAAGGGAGAGATGCTGATATATATATATATATATATATATATATATATATATATATATATACGTGTGTGTGTGTGTGTGTGTGTGTGTGTGTGTGTGTGTGTGTGTGTGTGATACTCTGCAAATCACATTTAAGTGTCTGGCAGAGGGTTCATCGAACCACCGTTATACTATTTTATCTCCCATTCCATTCTCGAATAGCGCGCGGGAAGAAAGAACGCCTGAATCTCTCCGTTCGAGCTCTGATTTCTCGTATTTTATTCCGATGATCATTTCTACCTATGTAGGTGGGAGTCAACAATATATTTTCGCATTCGGAGGAGAATGTTGGCGATTGTAGTTCGTAAGTAGCCCACGCCGCAGCGATAAGCGCCGTTGTTGTAATGATTCCCATCCCAGATCCTGTATCATTTCCGTAACGCTGTCTCCCCTGTATCGTGACAATACGAAACGAGCTGCCCTTCTTTGGACTCTTTCGATGTCCTCTGTCAAACCCACCAGCTAAGGATCCCACACTGGGCAGCAATACTCCAAATAAGGACAGACAAGCGTAGTGTATGCAGTTTCTTTAGTAATTCTTTTGCATCTTTTAAGGGTTCTGCGAATAAAATGTAGTCTCTGGTTCACCTTTACCACGACATTATCTACGTCTTCCTTCCAATGTCAGTCTGAAGTAATAGTAATTCCTAGGCGTTTTTTGCAGTTTACGGCCATCACTTTTGATTGATTTATCTTGTAAACAAAGTTTAACGGATTTCATTTCGTATTCATATAGACGACTTCACATTTCTCATTATTTAGTCAATTATTACACCATAGTGATACCTTATTCAGATCGTTCTGCGGTTCGTTTCGATCTTCAGATGATTTTACTATGCGGTAAATGACGGCGTCATTTGCAAACAAGCTAAGAGAGCTACTTAGATTTCCCCCTAAATCGTTGATGTAGACAAGGAACAGCAGAGGACCAATAACACTACCTTGTGGAACGCCCGATATCACCTCTGTTTTAGTCGATGCCTTACCATCGATTACTACGAACTGTGTCCTCTCTGATAGGAAATCCCCTATGCAGTCGGAAATTGGGTGCGATATGCCATAACGTAGCAATTTGATTGAAAGCCTCCCCCCCCCCCTCTCTCTCTCTCTCTCTCTCTCTCTCTCTCATTTTTCGTCTGCCCGTTGGGGAGGGGGGGGTTGGTGGAAGGGAGACACGTGCCCCCCCTTCTGTAAAGCATATCTAGGAACGTAAATCGATTTAATATAGCAAATATGTAGCCATAAACGTGTAGGGCATTGATTTCTTGACCAAGAAAGGTGTTCAACATTCCAGTTGACTTAGAAAAATACGAAATATTTGAAAAATGGCTTACATCCACGGTATTTCCGTGCTCTACCCTACGTAGCGAAGTTGACGCCAGTCCCCGGGAACAGCAGCGCTAGAGGTTTCACGAGGCTAGAGTGAGGAGGTAAGATAAAGAAGGAAAACTGCGAGGTTAACAGCGTGGCCAACTGACGTAAAACACTGTTGTTGCTCACCGTGACGTTTGCCTTTCAGCTGAACAATGTTGCTACCTACATCTACATCTACACCTACATAGATACTCTGCGAATCACATTTAAGTGCCTGGAACAGGGTTCATTAACCACTTTCATAACTTTTCTCTACCGTTCCATTCTCTAATACCGCGCGGGAAGAAAGAACACCTAAATCGTTCCGTTTTCGATCTGATTTCTCTTATTTTATTGAGATACCCATGTCTCCCTAAGTAGGTGGGTGCTAGCAAAATATTTTCACATTCATAAGTAAAAGTCGGTGATTGAAACTTCGCAAACAGATCACGCAGCAATGAATAACGTCTTTCTTTTAATTATTTCCACCCCAATTCGTGCAACATTTCCGTGACGCTTTCCTCCCTGTAACGTGATAAAACGAGCTGCCCTTCTCTGAACCTTCTCAATGTCTTCCATCAGTCCCACCTGGTGAGGGTCCCACAAGCGGCAACAGTACTCCAGGAGAGGACGCACAAGTGTGATGTAGGCAGTCTCTTTGGTGGAGCTGGTGCATCTTCGAAGCGTTCTGGCAATGAAATGTAACCTTTGGTTCCCCTTCCCCACAATATTTTCTATGTGTTCTCTCCAGTCAAAGTTGTTCGTAATTGTAACTAGGTATTTGGTAGAATTTAGGATCTTAAGGTTTGACTGCTTTATCGCGTAATTAATGTTCAGCGGATTTATTTTAGTGGTCACACTTTTCTTTATTTAGTGTCAATTGCCAATTTTCACACCATGCAGAAATTTTGTCTAAATCGCTTTGCAGTTGCTTTTGATCCTCAATTGACTTCACTAACCGATAAACGACAGCATCATCCGCGAACAGTCTAAGGGAGCTATTCAGATTGTCTCCTAAATCGTTTATAAACACGAGGAAGAGTAGGGGACCTATAACGCTTCCCTGTGGAACGCCAGATATCACTTCTGTTTTACTCGATGACTTACCGTCAATTACAACGAACTGTGTCCTTTCTGATCGGAAATCGTGAATCCAATCGCACAATTGGGGAAATATTCCATAAGCACGCAATTTCATTAGAAGCCGCTTGTGGGGTACAGTGTCAAAAGCCTTCCGGAAATCCAGAAATATGGAATCGATTTGAGATCCCTTGTCGATGGCACTTAACACTTCATGTGAATAAAGGGCAAGCTGTGTTTCTTAAGATCGATACTTTCTGAATCCGTGTTGACTATTTGCTAATAAGTCGTTCTCTTCGAGGTAGTTCATAATATTCGAACAAAGTATATGTTGCAAAATCCTACTGCAAATCGACGTCAGTGAGATAGGCCTGTAATTTTGGGGATCACTCCTATTGCCTTTCTTGAATATTGGAGTAACTTGGGCAACTTTCCAGTCTTTGGGTACGGATCTTTCGCTGAGTACGAAGTATGTATAGATTTTTTAGTGCAAAAACGAGTCACATCCCCACCCAGGAAATGGCAACGGGGACAGTTCGCTAGAGGACTCGGCGAGGTGGCAAGTCACAAATTAGATTGGGTGAACATCACAGTGGCAAATAGGGAATTGTTAGGGACCAGGAAGCATTGTATGGGAGTGAAACGTGGACAATAAGCAGTTCGTACAAGATGATAGAAGCTTTTGAAATGGTGTGCTGCAAATTAGACGGGTAGGTGCTCAACAGAATTGGGGAGAAAAGGAGTTTATGGCGTATCCTGACTAAGAGAAGGGATCGCTTGGTAGGACACATTCTTAGACATCGGGGAATCGTAAATTTAGCATTGGAGGGAAGTGTGTGGGGTAAAAATCGCAGAGGGAGACCAAGAGACGCGTATAGTAAGCAAATTCAAGTGGATGTGGGTTGCCGTTCTTATGAGGAAATAAAAAGGCTTGCTCAGGATAGAGTAGGGTGGAGAGCTGCATCAAACCAGTCTCCGGAGTGAAGACCATAACAACAACAACGATCATCTATACTTTGTATTATCAATTTTGACTCATCAGAAGCATAAATTATTATTATCGTCATCATTAGTATCGTTCTGGACCACTAATGACCTTCAACCTCCCATTTGCGGATGTCCGGTTAAACAGGTCTGATATCATAGGAAAAGCTGTAGAAAATCTGACTATTCTGCGCCACTGCGTCACCTGGACAAACTTACTACGGTAGCGACTAGTCTTGTGTAGTTCGCGAACGAACTATCTCATATCATCTTGTATGAACTGCTTATTGTCCACGTTTCACTCCCATACAATGTTTCCTGGTACCTAACGATTCCCTATTTGCCACCTGATGTTCACCCAATCTAATTTGTGACTTGCCACCTCGCCGAGTATGAATCGAATCTGAATTTCACAATTGGCGGCCTCTCCTTGTTAGAGGGAGATCGAGGGACGAGTACAGTAAAGAAATTCTGAGATAAAGTAATTTGCACAGGACAAGGTAGAATGAAGAGCTGCATCAAGCCAGTCTGCGGACTGAAGACAACAACAACAACAACAACAACATATTAAAAGAATCTACAAAATCTAAAGTCAGTCGGCCAGACGTAACTAACCTGCCGATTTCCTTCACTTATGTTTTAAACTAAAGTTATTCATCCACAGATGCCTCATCAAGTATCAGAATTAACTTACGTCACTACATTCTTGTTTTATTCAAACGCGGTGTCCCTTTGTCCTTACATTGAATATTTTAATCGGTTTGTATTTGCGATATCTTCGGTTCTAATTAAGGTACGCACTTCTTTTTGACCTAACAACAATCAGCGGATCAATCTCTTTCATTTGCGCTTTTAAACACTTGCATCGAGTGATTCTGAATAAAAATTATGCATGAACATTCAATTTACTTAAATTTTTTCTTAACTTCTTTGTCATTCCAGTAATGGTGGGAAGTATTCGAACGGGTCCTCTGGTATAGCAATATGAATTGCAAGAGCGTCTTCAACAAACGTACTATGGCTATACTACGTTTGTTGAAGACGCTCTTGCAATTCATATGCGTCAAAACATAATTAAGATATATGAAATTGTTCTGGGAATATTGGAGGTGAACAGCTTAGTTGAATCACACTGTATATAATTTAATTTGTTGCGTATTAATTTTTAATTTTTTTGTGTAAGTGTAGTGAAGGGGTAAAATTGATATCGCAATTACGTGTAGTGTTTTCACACAAAACCTTATTTGTATTTGCAAATTTGTTGTGGTTGTGGTCTTCAGTCCGCAGACTGGTTTGATGCAGCTCTCCACGCTACCCTGCCCTGTGCAGGTCTCTTCATCTGAGGATACGTTCGGCAACCTACATCCTTTTGAATCTGCTTACTGTATTCGTCCCTCGGTCTCCCTCTACGATATTTACCCCACACGCTTCCTTCTAATGCTAAAGTGACAATTCCTTGATGTCTCAGAATGTGTCCAACCAATCTATCCTTTCCCTTAGTCAGTATATGCCAGAAACTCCTTTTCTCCCCGATTTGGTTAAGCACCTCCTCATTAGTTACGTGATCTACCCATCTAATTTTCATCATTCGTCTGTAGCACCACATCTCAAAAGCTTGTATCATCTTTTTATCTGAACTCCTTATCGTCCACGTTTCACTCCCATACAATGCTACACTCGAGACAAATGCTTTCCTAAAGAACCTCCTCACGTTTAAACTAATATTTCGCTTCTTCATAAACGCTTTTCTCCCCATAGCCATTATGCATTTTCTTTATTTTGCAACGTAAATTGGTAAGAACACGTAGAAAATATTTTAGGAAAGGCAAAGACTACGTTTAATTGGCACAAAACTTGGAAGACGCAACAGTTGTACTAAAGAAACTGCCTGCACCACACTTGCGCATTGTGGGATCCACACAGGTGGGACTGACGGACGATTTAGAGAAAGTTCAGAGAAGGGCAGCTCGTTTTGTACTATCGCGATAAATGGGAGAGAGTGTCACGGAAATGGTGCAAGAGTTGGGGTGGAAATCATTAAAAGAAAGGCGTTACGCGTTGCGAATACATCTTTTTGCCAAATTACTTTCACCAAATTTCTCGTCCGGATCCGAACAGATTTTGTTAGCAACAACCTACATCGGGAGACGTGATCATAAAAATAAAATAAGAGAAATCATACGGAATACATGTGTTCCTTTCTCCCGCGCGCTGTTGGAGAGTGGAGCTGTAGAGGAACATCATGAAAACCGATCGATAAACCGTCTCCCATGCATTTCAAGGTGACCTGCAGAGTATTTATGTAGATGCGGACGTTTTGCCGGAGTGCCTCGTTCGTCATTTGCGAGAGAATTGTCCCACGCCTGAAGATGCGAGCAGAGTGCCGGGCAGAAACGCTGAGATGGATAGTGGGAGGCGGCGGTGTGGAAGCGAGTGTTGGGGCCCTTTGCCGTGGCAGCCTCCCCCCCCCCTACCCTTGCTTGGCATGCATGGCTTCAGAAAGTCACGCCCGCATAACCCCCTATTCACCATGGCCTCTGTCTCGACCGCGTTCATCACGTCACTAGCTATGGCCGTCGTTTCGTCAGCAGTCACGGAGAAAAAAAGTCGCTGCTAGACTTGAGCATAATAGTTCGCGATCGGGAGCGGTCACTTTAGTTCGCGTCTCTGTCGAGACCTAGAGCGCGCGCCACGTAACTTGGCGGCTGGACTGGCTCTTCTGCGCAGGTAGCTGTGTAGTGGTGGGGGGACCAGCTGTCGCAGCGTAGCCGGGCTGTGCGTTAGCTGCGCTCCGTTCCATTCCGCAGTCAGTTGCTGACTGCCGCTTAGCTTTAAAGTTACAGCCGCATACAAGCGCAAGGAAATGTCAAGCTGCGAGTCTTGAACACACACGGCTGTATAAAAAGAGTAATGCAGAAAAACAACGCTCGTTTGATTGTTGGGAAAACTGTGGCGTATTTATGAGTCTCTTACTATTGTACCTATCATGTTTACACGACAGGGCATAATTTTCTGAGCGGCACATAAATTCATTTCGTAGCTCAGTCGATTAACACGAAATATCTGTAAATTATATACATAGTTCTTCTAAGGAGATCAATCTATCCATTATTACTGAAAAACCACATTAGACGTTCACGACAGATTACGAATTCAAAGTAAATTAATTGTGAAGATAAAAAAGTGATAAATTAGAAATTGACAAATTTTAGATTTTTCCCTTAATTATATCTTGACATCTGGATTTTTCGAAGCAGTTATTAAAATACTTTATCAATGACTTAAGTGACATATCACATGGAATGACAGAATAGTTGTATATGTTTGGCATTGTACAAGACAAGGAGACTATCTAAAAATGTTACAAGCGACACATGTTCAGTCTTGGTAGACTGATGCCCATCAAGCAAGTGCTTACTGATCAAAGCAACATGTTTCACATTTCGTGATTTATTACTACCCGGTGACCGTGCTGTCTTGCAAGTTCATCTATCGCGTAAGTGCGGTATTTGGGCTTGTATGCATTTAAAAGCGTGAGTAATTCTGCCCTGGTTTGTGACGCACTGTGAGGAATTCCATTAGATCTTAGCCACGAAATAATTCCGTCCTTTCTGGTATTTGAAGTAGGAGCTCTGTTCACTTTTACAGAGTGCAGACTTGCTTTGTCCATAACGATAACAGAATTCTCGGCCAGGTATGGAAGCAGTTGACTTGTAAACCACTGACTGAAGACTACATAAGTCATTTCAGAATGGTAGTCTTCTGATTGCTTCGTCTTTGATGACTTAAATATTAATTTGCTTTCAGGTATGAATCCTGTTTCTGCCAAAACCAGTTGTCGCAGCGCACAGTACGACACGAACTCGAGCGCGCGCAACGGCTGACTGACGGCTATTGGCGTGACGTAGGCCCACCTGTGCTTCTGCGCATCCAGACCTCACCCGCCAAGTTGCGTGGTGCGCGCTCTAGTTCGTTGTTTTAGTAGGTCCGCTCCCAGTGACGGCTGAGCGGCGTGGTCTGCGCGTGCAGGTGGAGGGAGAAGTTCCCCCACCTAGCTGCTTCATGCGCTTGCTGCGTGAGCCGCTAACGATATCACGCAAACCTAAAGAAACAGTCTGTGGATAATTTCTCGCGTTTAAGTTTAGAGGTATCACTATATCTTGCCATTATGGAATTTATTAGTCAGATATTGCAGAGTGCAGAACACATCAAAACAGAAATTTTGTAGCACTGAACTATGTAGTCTAGCAGGCAGACGCTCACCTCGAAATGGCTCTCATCAGCAGAAGGCAAACACGTCACTTTTAATTCTGCTGCGCGCCCTCTCGCTATTGCCCGTCGGTCTTCGGAAAAGAATCCAACGAACTAAGAAGCGAGATACGTTTGGCATAATAGTTCGCGGCCGATCGCTCATATTTTAGTTCGCGACCGGTAGCTCTCCTTTTAGTTCGTAGCTCGGCCGCGAAGTAGGTCGCTCTTTTTAGTTCGTCCGCTCTTTTTTGGCTTTTGCTACCGCTACTAAAAGAGCTCTTTCTTTTGTTGTGACACCTTTTTTATATAATGAATCAGTGTTGCCAAAGCGTGTGCTATTACTCGTATTTTTGGGCAATTAGACATCAAATACTTAGGCAAATAAACCAGTTATTTACGCGAATGGCTGATACAATGATATTGAACTACTGTGCATACAGAGTACTCGTATTTTATTTTTAAAACGAATTTATTTATTAGGTCATTGCAGGAACATTACGTACGAATCACGCGATTCTGCGCGCTCTCGCGTCCTCTCGCTGTTCCCCGTCAGTCTGCGGAAAATGAGCGGACGAACTAAGAGGCGCGGGAGATCTGCGAACTAATTCGCGTAGTTCGCATGTGGGAGCGCTCTCCCGAACTAGTTCGTTCGCGAACTACACGAGACTAGTCGCTACCGTAGTAAGTTTGTCCAGGTGACGCAGTGGCGCAGAATAGTCAGATTTTCTACAGCTTTTCCTTACGATATCAGACCTGTTTAACCGGACATCCGCAACTGGGAGGTTGAAGGTCATTAGTGGTCCAGAACGATACTAATGATGACGATAATAATAATTTATGCTTCTGATGAGTCAAAATTGATAATACAAAGTATAGATGATCGTTGTTGTTGTTATGGTCTTCAGTCCGGAGACTGGTTTGATGCAGCTCTCCACCCTACTCTATCCTGAGCAAGCCTTTTCATTTCCTCATAAGAACGGCAACCCACATCCACTTGAATCTGCTTACTATACGCGTCTCTTGGTCTCCCTCTGCGATTTTTACCCCACACACTTCCCTCCAATGCTAAATTTACGATTCCCCGATGTCTAAGAATGTGTCCTCCCAAGCGATCCCTTCTTTTAGTCAGGGTATGCCAAAAATTCCTTTTCTCACCAATTCTGTTCAGTACCTCTTCATTAGTTATGCGATCTACCCACCTAATCTTCAGCATTCTTCTGTAGCACCACGTTTCAAAAGCCTCTATTCTCTTCCTGTCCGCACTGCTTATCGTCCATGTTTCACTCCCGTACAAGGCAACACTCCACACAAATGCCTTCAGAAAAGACTTCCTTACACTTAAATTAATATTCGATGTTAGCAAATTTCTCTTTTTCAAAAATGCTTTTCTTCCCATTGCCATTCTGCATTTTATATCCTCTGTACTGCGACCACCGCATGTTATTTTACTACCCAAGTAACAAAACTCATCTACCACCTTCATTGTTTCGTTACCTAATCTAATTCCTTCAGCATCGCCTGATTTTCTAAGACCGCATTCCATTATTTTTGTTTTGCTCTTGTTAATGTTCATTTTATACGCTCTCTTCAACACGCTGTCCATTCCGTTCAAGTGCTCTTCCAGGTCCTTTGCTGTCTCTGACAGAATTACAATGTCATCAGCAAAACGCAATGTTTTTATTTCTTCCCCCTGAACTTTAATCCCTATTCCAAATTTTTCCTTGCTTTCCTTCACCGCCTGCTCGATGTACAAATTGAATAACATTGGAGAAAGGCTACAACCCTGTCTTACTCCCTTCCCAACTGATGCTTCCCTTTCATGTCCTTCGAGTCTAATAACTGCGGTCTGGCTTTTGTACAAGTTGTAAATAACTCTCCTTTCCCTGTATTTTATCCCTGCTGACTTCAGAATTTGAAAGAGTGTATTCCAGTCAACATTGTCAAATGCTTTCTCCAAATCTACAAAAGCTAAAAATGTAGGTTTGCCTTTCCTTAATCTATCTTCTAAGATAAGACGTAAAGTGAGTATTGCCTCCCGAGTTCCTACATTTCTCCTGAACCCAAACTGATCTTCCCCGAGGTCGGCTTCTACCAGTTTTTCCATTCTCCTGTAGATAATTCGTGTTAAAATTTTGCAACCATGACTTATTAAACTGATGGTTCTGTAGTTTTCACACCTGTCTGCGCCTGATTTCTTTGGAATGGGGATTATTACATTTTTCTTAAAGTCTGAGGGCGTTTCGCCGGTCTCATACATCCTACACACCAGTTCAAATAGTTTTGTCATGGCTGGCTCTCCCAGATACTTTAGTAGCTCTGAGGGTATGTCATCTACTCCTGGGGCCTTGTTCCGACCTAGGTCTTTCAGGGCTCTGTCAAATTCATCTCTCAGTATAGTATCTCCTATTTCATCTTGATCGACTTCCTCTTCCGTTCTTACAACATCGTCTCTAAGTTCATTTCCTTTGTAGAGCTGCTCTATGTACTCTTTCCACCTTTCAGCTTTCCCTTCTTTGCTGAGAACTGGTTTCCCATCTGAGTTCTTGATATTCGTAGAGCTGTTTTTCTTATCTCCAAATGTTTCTTTTATTTTCCTGTAGGCGGTATCTACTTTTCCCCTTGCTATACATTCTTCTACAGATTTACATTTGACTTCTAGCCACTCCTGCTTAGCCGTTTTGCACTTCCTGTCAATCTCATTTTTTAGTCGTCTGTACTCCATTTTGCCTGTTTCATTTACTGCATTTTTATATTTTCTCCTTTCATCAATTAACTGTAGTATTTCCTGTGATATCCATGGATTTTTTGTAGGTCTTGCCTTTCTACCTATTTTGTCCTCCGCTGCCTTCATTATTTCATCTCTCAATGCTACCCATTCCTCTTCTACTGTTTTATTTCCCCCTGTTTCTGCCAATTGTTGCCTAAATCTCCCTCTGAAATTCTCCAGAACTTCACTTTCCTTCAATCTATCTAAGTCCCATCTCCTTATTTTCCTACCTTTCTGCAGTTTTTTCAGCTTCAGCCTACAGCTCATGACTAACAAGTTATGGTCGGAGTCTATATCTGCCCCTGGGTATGTCCTGCAGTTTATAACCTGGTTCCGGTACCTATGTCGTACCATTATAAAATCTATCTGATACCTTCCGGTGTCTCCTGGTCTCTTCCACGTATACAACCTTCTTTTGTGATTCTTAAACCACGTGTTTGTTACGATTAAATCATGTTCCGTGCAAAATTCTACCAGGCGACTTCCTCTTTCATTCCTCCTGCCCAGTCCATATTCACCTACTTTTTTCCTTCTCTTCCTTTTCCTACTACCGAATTCCAGTCTCCCATCACAATTAAGTTTTCCTCTCCCTTAACTGTCTGAATAATTTCCTTTAGCTCCTCATATATTTCTTCGATCTCCTCATCATCGGCAGAGCTAGTTGGCATATAAACCTGTACTACTGTTGTCGGTGTTGGCTTCGTATGTATCTTGACAATGATAATGCGATCACTGTGCTGATCATAGTAGTTTACCCGCATTCCTATTTTCTTATTCATTATCAGTCCTACTCCTGTGATACCCCCAACTGATTTTGTATTTATAATCCTGTACTCACCTGACCAGAAATCCTGTTCATCCTGCCACCGAACTTCACTAATCCCCACTATATCTAACTTCAACCTATCCATTTCCCTTTTTAAATTTTCTAATTTTCCTACTCGATTAAGGGATCTAACATTCCACGCTCCGACCCGTAGAATGCCAGTATTGTCTTTCCTGATGATCACATCCTCCTGGGTTGTCCCCGCCCGGAGATCCGAATGGGGGACTATTTTACCTCCGGAATATTTTACCCGAGAGGATGCCATCATCATATTTCCATACAGTAGAGCTGCATGTCCTCGGGAAAAGTAACGGCTGTAGTTTCCCCTTGCTTTCAGCCGTTCGCAGTAGCTGTGTGGCAAAGCCACATTAGCTGATGTTACAAGGCCAGCTCAGTCAATCATCCAGACTGTTGCCCCTGTAACTGCTGAAAAGGCTGCTGCCCCTCTTCAGGAACCACACGTTTGTCTGGCCTCTCCACAGATACCCCTCCGCTGTGGTTGCACCTACGGTACGGCTATCTGCATCGTTGAGGCACGCAAGCCACCCCAGCTCGGCAATGTCTGTGGTTCATGGGGGTGGAGATGATTGTAATAATCGTAAATGTATTGCATTTACTAAGTGAGAGCCAATAGTTATATAATCTTAAAAACTTTGCCGTTGTTGTAGCAATTTGGTGAATAATAATGAAAATTGTAAACAAAACCAATTACTAAATGATTAGTGTTGAAATTTCATATTGTTAATAATATACATGGCGTAACATAGGCTAAGGGAAGGGAAATTTACGTTTTTAGTGTTTCTAGATTTGGAGAAAGCTTTTGACATTGTTGACTGGAATACACTCTTTCAAATTCTGAAGGTAACAGGGGTAAAATATAGGGAGCGAAGAGTTATTCCAGATAGCAATTATTAGGGCATGAAAGGGTCGCAGAGGTTGGAAAGGGAGTAAGACAGGGTTGCAGCCTTTCCCCAATGTTGTTCAATCTATACACTGAGCAGTGAAGAAATGCAAGGAGAAATTTCGAGAGGGAATTAAAGTTCAGGGAGGAACAAAAAAAAAGGGGGGGGGGGCGGGTTTGCCGATGATACAGTAATTTTGTCAGAGAACTGTAAAGGATCTGGAAGAGCAATTAAATGGAATGGACAGTGTATTGAAAGGAAGATATAATATGAACATTAACAAGAGTAAAACGATGGCAATGGAATGGAATGTCCCAAAATCAGACGATGCTGAAAGAATTAGATTAGGTAATGAGACAATAAAAGTAGAGGATGAGTTTTGTTATTTGGGTACCAAAATAACTTGTGATGTTCGAAGTAGAGGTGATATAAAATGGCCGGCCGAGGGGACTGAGGCGCTTCAGTCACGGTCTGCACGGCCACTACGGTCGGGGGTTCGAATCCCCCCTCGGGCATGGATATTTGTGCCGTCCTAGTTCGTAAGTAGTTCATAAGTAGTTTGTAAGTTTAGGGACTGATGACCCCGTAGTTAAGTCCCATAAGCTTAACAAACATTTGAACATTTTTTTTATTTAAAATGCAGATTGGCTATGGGAAGAATAGCGTTTCCGAAGAAACGAAATTTGTTGACATCCAATATTAATTTGAATGTTAGGAAGTCCTTTCTGAAAGCATTTTTCTCGAGTGTAGTACTGTATGGTAGTGAACGTGGACGCTAAGGAATATAATAGAAGATGATAGAAGCTTTTGAAATGTGGTGCTACAGACGAAAATTTGATGGGTAGCTCACTTAACTAATGAGGTGTTTAACCGAATTGGAGAGAAAAGGAGTTTCTGGCATATCCTAAGAGAGGGGATAGGTTGGTGGGAAACATTCTGAGACATCAAGAAATCGTCAACTTAGCAATTAGAAGAAAACATGTGGGGTAAAAATGGTAGAGGGAGACCGAGGGACGAATATAGTAAGAAGATTCAAAAGGATGTAGGTTGCGGAACGTATTCTCGGATGAAGAGACTTGTACAGAACAGGATAGCGTGGAGAGCTGCATAAAACCAGTCTGCGGACTGAAGACCACAACAACAACAACGTAACCATTAAGGACAGACAAGAGAAATGCCTGGTTGAGTGTAAAAACCGAAGTGTAGAAGCCTATAAGATGCTCTAGTTCCCAAGGAATGAAGGCAAGTGGGCGGTGAAAGTTGCCCGATAAGACGGGAACCGTAAAGGCGACAAATCGTTCCTTTCTGGGTGAAGTAAGCATTTCCGGTCTCGCTTTCTGCATGCAAGATAAAAGCTGCTTAATAAATTACCGGAAGCCCAGTTCTACCGTGGCTTAGGAGGAGGGGGAGGGTGCGTACTGAGTTCATATCGTGAAGGTCGCGAGTTCGAATGCGGTAAGCAGCATTTTCTAGGTTTTTATTAGCCCTTGATTTTGGTATTTCGGTTCATGACAAGTTATGCTACATAATACGAGGACTATTCAGAAAGTAGGGAACGTTTTGGCAATAAAATAATCAAATATTTTAACAAAAAAACCGACTTACAACTATTTCCAAACATATTCATGGACTAAAAAGTAAATAATAATAATAATAATTGCGTTTTCTCATACAACTTAATAATCAACCTACTTTTTTTGCTCATGAATATGGAGGTACGATCTAAGTGTTTACCACGCAAGAAGATAGGTAGGTACCTACCCACTTTTACTCAACACATAACTATGAATAGCAAGGCATTATCAAAATATTTTTTTGGAAATCTCCTAAATAAAATGAAAAATATTAATCTAATTAAAAGTCAATCAAGTTATTACGATAATATAATGTAGTCATTTCTGGAGTCGGTTTCAGCCAATACACCTGGCAAAAATAATACGAGAATATTGAGACGGGTCGGATGTTTCCTTGGCTGACACCGACTCCAAAGATAACAACAATTGTAACTACATTATATTGCCGTGATAACATGACTGATTATTAAATGGTCTAATATTTTTCCATTTCATTTTACTTAGGAGAACTCTAAAAAATATTTTTATCATTGTTTGATATTCATAGGTAGGTGCTGAGTTAGATTTCAAGTGGGTACGTACCTACCTATCTTCTTGCGTGCTAAACACATAGATCGTACCTCCATATTGATGAGTAGAAAAAAATAAGTTAATTAGTAAGTTGTAGAAGAATGCGCTATTTCTTTAACTTTTTAGTGCATATGAATTTGTTTTGGAACAGTTTTTTTAAATCTGTTTTTTGTAAAAAAAAAAAAAAAAATTTATTTCTTTACTTTTAGTGAATCTGCAGTACAATAACTACTTTTTCTGAATAGCGTAGACCTACTGAACGTGCTGTTCATAGGAGACAGCGCCGTTTAAGTGAAACAAACCAAGTCAGGGAGGAACGCCTGTCTCAACAGAGGACATCTACCTCGAGGACAATTTCCGATAAAAGAGACTTGCGAAGAGCGCAAAATAGTGTTTCAAAGATGCGGTTTTACATTGAAAAAGTTTTGAAGAGGGAATTACCTGACCATAACGACGTTCCGGTAGGTGACTCAAATATCCGGACAGCCTATAAAAGATTCGGCCGAGTATCGTCAATTTGCTCCTAACAACTGAAGAGTTCCGTTAAATTCTCATTGATCTCGTAATCGGCACCTAACGAAACTCTTATCAAACTACCCTTGAAGTACATCCTTCCCAAAAAAATCAACGAAACCTGTTTGCGTGATATTGAGTTATTCGTCCATTTGTCGCGCACATACTTAATGCAAATTTAAGACTTCTATGCTTTTCTTATGGATCTCATTGTCAGAACTGGACCAAACTTAAATGGGACCACACGGGAAAGCAACAGCTTTCAAATAAAAAAAAATCAAGTTTCGTCAACATCGGTTCACACACTCGAAGGTTCTGAGGTAAGAAACGTTTAAAAAATAAATTACACTTGAATTGAGAACCTCCTTTTTTGAAGTTTAAAACCAAATACAAGATAAAACTTTTTTTATATACATCAGAAAGAGCGACTGCAATCCTCCTTGTCCATATAGTCGCCAAACAAACTGAGGCGCTTATCATGGCAGTGGAAGAGTTATTGAAATTCCTTCGTCGTGAAATTCAGCCGCCTGTAGTACCCCTTACTTTTAATATTATTCACTTGACTGTGCATTTAGTTGCATGTGTTACGAATCATTTAACATGGAATAATACATGGACAAAGAAGTAATATGAAATAAAAAATTCTCTGGCGGACAGCATATCTCGGACTAATTAACATATGTATATATTTATATTGGAGTCGTCATTACTTGTAACTCAATTCTGGTTTTAGCCTCGAATTGTTTACTCACATTTGCTTACTGCTGTAACTGCTATGTAATTTATCTTTTTATTGAACACTCATTCAAATTCTGCAATCACGAGTAAAATACAGGGAACGGAAGGTTATTTACAACTTGTACAAAAACCAGAACAGCAATTATTAGAGTTCAAGGGCATGAAAGGGCTGCAGAGGTTGGGAAGGGTGTAAGACAGGGTTGCACCCTTTCCACAATGTTATTCAATTTGTACATTGAGGAAGCTATAAAGGAAAGCAAGGAGAAATTTGGAGAAGGAATTAAAGTTCAGGGTGAAGAATTAAAAACATTGCGTTTTGCCGATGACAAAGTAATTCTGTCAGAGACAGCAAAGGACCTGGAAGAGCAGTTGAACGGAATGGACAGTGTGCTGAAAGGTACATATAAGTTGAACATTAACAAGAGCAAAACTAGGGTAATGGAGTGCAGTCTAAGAAAATCAGGTGATGCTGAAGGAATTAGATTAGGTAACGAAACAATAAAGGAGGTAGATGAGTTTTGTTACTTGGGCAGTAAAATAATAAAGGATGGTCGCAGTACAGAGGATATAAAATGCAGAATGCCAATGGGTAGAAAAGTATTCTAGAAAAAGAGAAATTTGTCAACATCGAATATTGATTTAAGCCTAAGGAAGTCCTTTCTGAAGGCATTTGTGTGGAGTGTTCCCTTGTATGGGAGTGAAACGTGGACGATAAACAGTGCGGACAGGGAGAGGATTGATGCTTTTGAAATGTGGTGCTATAGAAGAATGCTGAAGATTAGGTGGGTGGATCGCGTAACTAATGAGGAGGTACTGAACAGAATTGGGGAGAAAAGGAATTTCTGGCATACTTTGACTAAAAAAAGGGATACATTGGTAGGACACATTCTTACACATCAAGGAATTTTGAATTTAGCATTGGAGGGAAGTGTGTGGGGTAAAAACCGCAGAGGAAGACCAAGAGATGGATACAGTAAGCAGATTCAGACAGACGTAGGTTGCCGTTCTTATGTGGAGATGAAGAGGCTTGCTCAGGATAGGGTACTGTGGAGAGCTGCATCAAACCAGTCTCCGGACTGAGGACCACAACAACAACAACAACAACAACAACAAGAACATTAAATAAATATTGAAATCTATTTCACAAATGTGTTACGATCATTTATAGATGACATCCTGTTCAAACCCGATCATTTTCTCCTCGCAGGTTGTATCAATTTATGTAAATCATCTGAAACGATATGCCTCGCGAAATAAGTTATCGGAATAACCGATAAATTGTGAAAAGTCACTTTAGTTCACACCCATTGTTTCGTACCTGCTATTTTACTTTTTATATGAAAACCAGTCCGATGCCTTTTCACAGTCGATAAGAATAGTAACATTTCAAAATTATTCTTGGCCATAATGATGCAGAACATTATATTCAGGCCTGGTTTTTTCTGTTGAGCCGAAGGAGACATCTACAAGGGAAAAATACATTCAATCATTAGTTTCACATTAATTAATCATTTTGTCAATTTTTTTTCAAGTTATTTACGTCCATTTCCTGCAACAATGGTCTCAGGTCTCAATTATCTTCGCAATGTTCTCTCGACCTGTGTGCGGTAAATTTAAACATACGAACTGATTTTTCTCAGAGTGGATAATATTAAATAATTAATTCCATTTACATTCCTAAATTAATTTGTCTGTAACCTAAGTTCAACATTTTTTTCAATGTGCTAATGAGAGACTAACTTTAATTCTAATCACATGGAGAGAAAAGGGATAGGCTTGTAAATTTCATTTCAACTGTCATTTAGTCTTATCTAATTATGCATAATACAACCATGCTTTTGTGATTATATCCGAAAATCTATCATCGACATCAATAGGTCGATGAAATATTGTCCATTTGTTAGGCAAAATCCCGAAAGTACATACCATCATTCTACTAGCTCAACAATGTTTCTAACTCTTAGAGTATGGTCGCAGAATATGTCTAGACAGTACAAGTCCTTCATATCCTACAAAATTAAAAGGTTGAGGTTCTCCTTCGTCGTGTGGTGATTTTTGATGATTTGGAATGTTTAACTGATTAGATTTCAGTCTTTGATGGAAGTTTGATTTCTTGAACACTTTAGAATCCCCTCTGGCTCCGTACGAGCACACGTCTATCACAGTGAAACAATAGTCAGTGTCCACTTCGGTGAAAAGTATTGTAGAAAAAATAATTTTTGTAATTATAAATCTCTGAGCCACTGACAGCAGGCTTCTTCAGTCTTACATCTTTCTCGTCCACAGCACTGATGCAATTTCGAAAGTCAGTTCTGTTTAAAAAAAACTATTTGGCAATAATCATCCAATCATCTTGTGCGATTGGATTCACGATTTCCTATCAGAAGGACACAGTTCGTTGTAATTGACGGTAAGTCATCGAGTAAAACAGAAGTGATATCTGGTGTTCCACAGGGAAGGGTTATAGGTCCCCTACTCTTCCTCGTGTTTATAAACGATTTAGGAGACAATCTGAATAGCTCCCTTAGACTGTTCGCGGATGATGCTGTCGTTTATCGGTTAGTGAAGTCAACAGAGGATCAGAAGCAAGTGTAAAGATATTTAGACAAAACTTCTACATGGTGCGAAAATTGGCAAATGTCACTAAATAAAGTGTGAAGTAATACACATGACCACTAAAATAAATCCGCTGAACTTCAATTACGCGATAAATCAGTCAAACGTTATGGTCGTAAATTCTACCAAATACCTAGGAATTACAATTACGAACAACTAACACTGGAGAGAACACACAGAAAATATTGTGGGGAAGGCGAACCATAGATTACGTTTCATTGGCAGAACGCTTCGAAGATGCACCAGCTCCACCAAAGAGACTGGCTACATCACACTTGTGCGTCCTCTCCTGGAGTACTGTTGCCCCTTGTGGGACCCTCACCAGGTGGGACTGACGGAAGACATTGAGAAGGTTCAGAGAAGGGCAGCTCGTTTTGTTTTATCACGTTACGGGGGGAAAGCGTCACGGAAATGTTGCACGAATTGGGGTGGAAATCACTAAAAGAAAGACGTTATTCATTGCGGCGTGATCTGTTTGCGAAGTTTCAATCACCGACTTTTGTTTCTGAATGTGAATATATTTTGCTAGCAGTCACCTACGTAGGGAGACATGACCATCCCAATAAAATAAGAGAAACAGATCGAAAACGGAACGATTTAGGTGTTGTTTCTTCCCGCGCGCTATTAGAGAATGGAAAGGTAGAGAAAAGTTATGAAAGTGGTTAATGAACCCTCTACCAGACACTTAAATGTGATTTGCAGAGTATCTATGTAGATGTGGATCTTCTTTTTTTCTGTCATATTGAAGAGTTTGAAGACATTTCCACAACTGCTGGCATGTAATCCTTTACAATTTTTCTAACTGTAGTGGCTCCCAGTAGATATTCGTAGTGTAATGAGCGAAAGCTATGGCCAGTTGCAAGGTAGCTGGAAGCCTTTGACGTACAGTCAGCCAGTAACGACGTTTGCGCTGTTTCTCGCTCTGCTTCGTAGTAAAACTGCCCCCAAACAAGCTCTTTCGATTAAACCCACGCTGGTGCTGGGACTGGCTGCGATTTTTACTGTCGCTGCGTGAGCGCCGCAATGTACTGCCGCGACAGAGGTTTTCTGGCGCCCCGGCTGAAAAAAAGCCTGTTCGCGTCTAGCCCTGAGGCTGTGGTCACAGTGGATCCGATATCGGTGGTTTTTACCGACGACAGACATCGGCGGAAAACGGCCCATCTTTTCATATTAGTACTCCACTATGGGCACGGCGACAGTGTAGCCGATCTCATCGCCCGAACGTACAGACTTTGGGCAACAATCTCGGTGAAATTCAAACCAGTTTGCTTTCTTCGGTCAAATCGACCGGCGTTCTCACATGCTAGATATGGACAGTGGGAAACTGATAAGCTTTGTGAAAGAAAGATAGAGATTGTGGCGCCCAGAAGACGATAAATATCACAATTGGATATAATTCGGAATCTATGGTCCGATATTACAGTTTATTGTAAACCCCAATTTAGTTAAATCCTTTATCAAAAATTTTAGTCGTCAAGTAAAACCTAAAAAAAAAAAAAAGTGGGATTGTGGCGTATCTTAATGTTATTGTAGTGGCTCTCTTACGTTGTCCTGCACTGTGAGAATCGCGTATCAGCTGTCCACAAATTATTCCTACCGGTTCTGGTCTTCTTAAAAAAGGCGATGAGTCTGTTCTGTGAAATGGCCTGCAAATGTGGTGCAGGCCTACGTGTGCTTCCGCTTGTCAGTGGTTTCTGTGCTCAAAATTATTCTTAATTTCACACTTGTCGTTCACAAATATATTGAAGGACAGTCATTGAAGTTAAGTGTACCGTAACTTCATTTCGTTCATCATAATCGAATGTTTCTGGGTGGCCGATAACTGTTCTTCATGCATTTAAACACAGAAACCTGCATCCGTAACCTATTTTTATACTTAGCACAACGCATTTCGGGAATGTTTCACTCTTTTTAGTGCAATTTTGTACATAAATACATCGTGATGTTTCCATGTGTGATTTTATGCAGCTCTTTCACAGATGTAGCCCTTTTGCGGTTACTGTAATGAGGAAAACCGTAGCATACATAATAAAATCTTGACAATTTTTTTACATACTAAATAGTATGTCTGGCTATACTTGCACGTATTCTGTCTGCTCCATTAATCTGGATATCACAACACAAAAATCGTCACTTGCACTGGTTTTTGTACACAGGTAGGCGTAAGTCACGATTATTATGTTGTATATTCTGAGTAATGGAAGAGACAGAATACCTTTAAGCAAACAGAAAAAGTTGTTATGGTTTCTAACATAGGATAAAACATACACCTCAATATTTATTCTGCCCGATTTCAGAACTTGAGAAACCTAAAAGAGACAACTGTAGTGCAAGAGTGTTAGAAAATCACACACTGGAACGTAAAAAAAAAAAATCCTACGCCAACGAATGCACAAGAAGATGCGAATAAATCCTCGAGTCGTTGTGATAAGCAATTAAATTTTCCTAATTAGCGTAGTTTTTTATTATTTAAAGCATGGAGGTTAACTGGTGTGTGTCTGCACAACTTGAAATAAATTCAGAAAAACTGTGATACTGCTTCTCAGTGACACCACGAAATATCAAGTATGTAATAGAAATTTGTCCTTTTAGATTTACACATTCGTAAAGATTGTCTGAGAGTAGCAATAACTGAGGACAGTACACAATCCTCGCCACTTTCTTCTTTCCAGACAGGTGTAGCTAAATTGTATACATTCGAATTCTTTATCAGCAACAAAAGCCGCATTGTAGCACTAATTTGGAAGCATAAAAATGTCAGTGGAACCTATTGCACACGAGGGAATTGAAATCTAATATATTTCAGACACAGGATACATTCAGACGTGACCTAACTTTCTCATTTAACGCGACCAGGTGACAAACTATATCAGATGCAGTCGGCTGATGTTTTCAGTCGAACTTGGTCGACGACGTCTGGCACCGGTATGTCGGTTTCACTGGAAACACAGCCTAAGCCCGTATTGCACGACGATCCGCCGCGAAAGGTATAGGTCAAAGACCTATATAAAAAATATAGACTGGGCATAGCGCCGCCATACTTGAAGCCAATTGGAAAGGCTGCTGCCATCTTGGAGAACGCCAGTGTCACTGGGCGTCTGCTATTACTGAAGTATATATATATATATATATATATATATATATATATATATATATATATATATATATAAGGTTTTATATTAACCATTGCCAGTCTTGATTTTTCCTTAACTTCTGGGCTGCATTTCGGAAAGTAATTCCCACTACGAATACATGTCGCGTTTACTACAGCATCCTTAGTGTAATGTTTACAAACGTCGAACTGCTGCATTATTTGATGTCACTATAATGTCAATAATCGTTTGTATTTGACGACACATCTTCCCTATAACTACAGGCGAATTCCTTTAAAGTCTCCAATTAGCTTTATTCTGCCCGTGGTTCAAATGATGTTTCATGCTTTGAAGTACATTACATATTTATCATGCTCTCCACAATTTGTCGTTTCCTTGGTACTCTCCTTAGAGCTTTTGGTTTCTGTAGGTGCTCACGAAACGAACATAGTGTTGGAATGGCATTTGCCAGTAGCCGCTTTCGATCGGTTGTAGCGTCCATAACTTTTCTTCAAACTGACAAGAGTATAATATGTAACTATACTTTGTAGGCTGCCACTTATCACGCCTCAGAATGGTTACCCATTGGGTTAGCAAGTCCATGTTTTTCAAAAGAAATCTGTATAAAGAATAGTTTAATCACAGTTCATATACCTAGGCTACTTACCCAATGGTTAATACGCTTTTGCACACTGTATAAACAACTGTCATTGCATTAAAACACACCAAATACACCCGTCCTCTGCCTAGCTATTTGATGGTCGTGCATTAAACATAATTTTGAAACTTGGTAAATGCAAAAGTGAAGTATAACGAATGTTATAGACAAATACACGCTGATACACAACGACCTATATAATTACATATCTGCCGGCCGCGGTGGCCGAGGTGACTGAGGTGCTTCAGTCACGGTCTGCACGGCCACTACGGTCGGGGGTTCGAATCCCCCTCGGGCATGGATATTTGTGCCGTCCTTAGGATTAGCTAGTTCATAAGTAGTTTGTAAGTTTAGGGACTGATGACCCCGTAGTTAAGTCCCATAGACTATACAAACATTTGAACATTTGAATTACATATCTCTTTCTTTATGTGTGATACTCCAACAGTTTTATCACTGCGGTTGCTGCAATTGTACGCCGAACGTACACTGGGCTTGATTTAGCACTAATAATAGCGCTGACGCGTCAGTTTAGATTACAAACAGAGGCGTCCGCTCACGCTGTTGCTTCAAACTGACGTTCTCAAACATGGCGGCCAGTGTTGCTCAGTGCTGCCACCCAGAGCGCTGTAGCTCGCCTGTAGCCTCTCTGTGTTGTTTATACACCTCTTTGGTATAGGTGCAGCGCAACAGCCAGCTAGCGGCGAAACACGTGGAACTACCGCGGAACCACGATTATTAGCAGACTCTTTATCTGCACGCCGGAATAGGGACCAGTTCTAAACTGCCGCACAGTCTAACAAATACAGTCGCGACACTCACTGCTGTGAAAGCTGTTACCGCCGGACACTTGGAGCGACACTAGCGCTCCAAGCGGTCGTAAAGCCGGCTGTCCCTTAACGCCGTATACGACACATTAATAATGCCCGCTTGTTGTGTGATTTTCTAAATATTGTATATATTCTTGCATTCCAAGCTTTATTTAAGTATCTTGGCACATGACTGAGTGTAAAAGAAACAAACCGAGCAAAAACTCGTCATCGGACACAAGCTGCAATTGTGCAATATGTTACCACAGTCTAATATATACAGTCGCGACACTACCGTTGATTTTTGTTATACTAGGCGACTGCAGCGCTCCTTGCGGACGTAAAGCCACGTTGCTCTGTATCTTATACGAGACGTGTGTTTGTTGTGTGTTTTAGTGTACGAAATGGTTTTTACGAAGGGAAGCGTGTGTAGTACAATAAATTGCATCATCAACAACAACAAGAATACGCCTCATTTATCATTCTTTAGGTTTCCTACAGAGCCTGAGAGGTATGTGACATAAAGTTTCGGTAATGCTTATTTACAATTATCTTGTAAGCAACAGACACATATTGAAGATTATTTCTTTTTACGATCAAGAAATGGCTTATAAATAGCAGACAAGATCCTTTGGATAAAGTTGCCGCGTATTTACCTGATAATGTGAAGTTCTGCTCCCTACACTTCGATGCAAACCAGTTCATGAATGATGAACGGAAGAAGTTGGTGTGGAATGCTATGCCTACATTGTTCGATGTTCCAAACAAACCACCGAAACTGGAAATGAAGAGGAAACTACCGCAAAGACGTGATAATATAAAGGCGCAAGAAATTAAACTGTGTCCTGAAACAAGTATTACGACTGTGGTTGCTGCTACATCACAGCTAGAAACATTTTTGTCTGGGTATTCGAAAGTAATTCATTATTGAGGCAAATATATAAGAAATGTATGATAAAGAAGTGTACATTGTTACCGTTATTAATGTTTGAAAGGTTAAATGTTTTCTGTTTTATCTAATGGAAACCACAGAGGCGTCTTATTTTACAGACGATTGTCGCCCCGCCCCCTCCAACTCCTCCCTCGTCTTCGAACCATTAGATGACAGACTGTTATAATGACTGAGGATCATTCATATAATGTGACATTTAGACTGTCGTGTAATCGACGTAATATTATCTTAAAATAACATATAATTGAAATAATCTCGTAGCAAAATTATATTAGATGAAAGTTTCATAGCCAGTGGGTGCTCTCATAACTAAAAAACAGGGAAAAACATTGTTTCGCACCTTTTAACACAGGGAAGGCCAATTACATGCTTCTCATGTGCGAAATACTATGTTTACGAGCAAAGTAAGGTGCAATGACTGAAGAATTTCGTCATAAGTATGTTGTAGTTAGCGTCAGTTTATTCACGAGTTGTTACTAAATTTACATTTGTTGATACTTAACTGTCCGTTAGAAGTTCTGTTATAGGCTTGTCTGCACAAAATACTATGTTTGTCTATCACTACTGGCAAGGTAAGCTGCAAGCAATTTCTAAAGAATTATTTCGTAACATATTGCACAATTGCAGTTTGTGTCCGATCACAACGAGTTTTTTCTCGGTTTACGTTTCTTTTACACTCAGTCATGTGACAAGATATTTAATAAAGCTTGGAATGCAAGGATATATACAATATTTAGCAAACCGCACAGAAATGTAATTACAAGCGGGCATTATTAATGTGTCGTATACGGCGTTAAGGGACAGCCGGCTTTACGACCGCTTGCAGCGCTAGTGTCGCAGCAACTGTCAGTTGGTAACAGCTTTCACAGCAGTCAGTGTCGCGACTGTATTTATTAGACTGTGATGTTACGAAATAATTCTTTAGAAATTGCTTGCAGCTTACCTTGCCGGTAGTGATAGACAAACATAGTATTTTGTGCAGACAAGCCTATAATAGAACTTCTAAGGGACAGTTAAATATCAACAAATGTAAATTTAGTAAAAACTCGTGAATAAACTGACGCTAACTGCAACATATTTATGACGAAATTCTTCAGACATTGCACCTTAGTTTGCTGGTAAACATAGTATTTCACACAAGAGAAGCATGTAATTGGTATTCCCGGTGTTAAAAGGTGCGAAACAATGTTTTTCCCTGCTTTTTAGTTATGAGAGCACCCACTGGCTATGAAACTTTCATCTAATATAATTTTGCTACGAGATTATTTCAATTATATGTTATTTTAAGATAATATTACGTCGATTACACGACAGTCTAAATGTCACATTATATGAATGATCCTCAGTCATTATCACAGTCTGTCATCTAATGGTTCGAAGACGAGGGAGGAGTTGGAGGGGGCTGGGCGACAATCGTCTGTAAAATAAGGCGGCTCTGTGGTTTCAGATTAATAGGTTTATATGTTAGACTGTGGTTTCCATCAGATAAAACAGAAAACATTTAACCTTTCATACATTAATAACGGTAACAATGTACACTTCTTTATCATACATTTCTTATACGTTTGCCTCTATAGTGAATTACTTTCGAATGCCCAGACAAAAATGTTTCTAGCTGTGATGTAGCAGCAACCACAGTCGTAATACTTGTTTCAGGACACAGTTTAATTTCTTCCGTCTTTGTATTATCACGTCTTTGCGGTAGTTTCCTCTTCATTCCCAGTTTCGGTGGTTTGTTTGGAACATCGAACAATGTAGGCACAGTATTCCACACCAACTTCTTCCGTTCATCATTCATGAACTGGTTTGCATCGAAGTGTAGCGAGCAGAACTTCACATTATCACGTAAATACGCGGCAACTTTATTCAAAAGATCTTGTCGCCTGCTATTTATAAGCCATTTCTTGATCCTAAAAAGAAATAATCTTCAATATGTGTGTGTTGCTCACAAGATAATTGTAAATAAGCATAACTTGTAAGCATAATTGTAAATAAGCATAACTTTATGTCACATACCTCTCAGGCTCTGTAGAAAACCTAAAGAATGATAAATATGACGTATTCTAGTTGTTGTTGCTGCAGTTTATTGCACTACACACGCTTCCATTCGTACAAACCATTTCGTACACTAAAACACACAACAAACACACGTCTCGTATACGATATAGAGCAACGTGGCTTTACGTCCACAAGGAGCGCTGCAGTCGCCTAGTATAACAAAAATCAGCGGTAGTGTGGCGACTGTATATATTAGACTGTGACTGCCGTGAATCCGCGCATGCGCACTAGGCTAACACGCGCATGCGCAGTAGCGGACATTGTAGGGAGCTTCCTGCTTGTAATTTGTGTATCACATTCGTGGTTAGGCTGATTTCTCATTTCAGGCTTCCGTGTTGCGGATTTTGCCCGTTTTTTATTTTTTATTTTTTTTTCAGTTAGACTTTTATAAATGCAGTAATTAAACAAAAAAAACATGTGTTTGCCAGCAGACTTTTATGAAAGAGTTTTTACATTGGTCGCTTCATACTTTAGGAATAAAATAAAATACAGAATCGTTGACTCATTATTCAGGGCCGCGGTGGAGTAGCCGAGCGGTCTAAAGCGCCTCGCTGCGAAGCGCGCGGTTGCTCGCCGTGGAGGTTCGAGTCCTCCCTGGGGCATGGGTGTGTGTGTTAGTCCGTAGGTTAGTTTACCTAGGTTTAAGTAATTTGTGAAACAACTTTCCTCGCAGTACGCAGTTTGGTCCGATAGATTTACAGACATTTGAACCTTTTTTTGAGAGCTGCATCAAACCAGTCTCGGGACTGAAGACCATAACAGGCGTACTGCGAGGAAAGTTGTTTCACAACCCACACGATCTCTTTATCATAATAAGTTATGTCAGAAATCCTTTATTAATCAATGATATGCGTACAACTTTACAGACAGGAGCTGTTCGAAACAGGTCACGTGCTTGCTCACGAAGTTCCGAATTTGTTGCGGATTTCCGGGACTGAGTTCTGTTATTAGCTATGAGTATGTTCCCTTGCCTTCCTTCTTTCTGGCCACAGTCGAACCCAGTGTCTGGTTTCTCACTTCGTCCGGTTAAGGGGGAAAGTTAGGTTAGGTTTGAATGTATTCTTTGTCTGAAGTATATTAGATTTCAATTTCCTGGTGTGCAATGGATACCAGCGTCATTTTTATGCTTCGAAATTACTGCTACAATGCGGATTATTAAAGACTTGGAATGCATACGAATGAGCTACACCTGTCTGGAAAGAAGAAAGTGGCGAGGATTGTGTACTGTCCTCAGTTATTGCTACTGCCAGACAATCTTTACGAATATGTGAGGTACCGGTAAAAGGAGAAATTTCTGTTACATATTGTGATATTTCGTGGTGTCATTGACCAGCAATATTACATTTTTGCTGAATTTATTTGACGTTGTGCAGACATACACCAGTTAACCTCCATGCTTTAAATAATAAAAAACTACACCACCTAGGGAAGTATGTTGCTCATCACAATGAATTTCGACGATTTATTCGCATCTTCTAGTGCACTTGTTTACATAAGTACGCTACTTTTTCGATGTATCAGTGTGTGATTTCCTGACACACTTGCACTGCGGTTGTATCTCTTAGGTAAGCTACTGAAGTTCGGAAAATCGGACAGAATAAATATTGAGGTGGGTGTTTTATCCTAATGTTAGAAACCATAACTTTTTCTGTCTGCTTTAAGGTATTGTGCCTCTTCCATTACTGTACTCAGAATATGCAACATAATAATCGTGTGTACGAAATCCAGTGTGAGTTACGATTTTTGTGTTGTGATATCCTACGGTCGGGTGTTCGAATCCCCCCTCGGGCATGGATATTTGTGCCGTCCTAGTTCGTAAGTAGTTCATAAGTAGTTTGTAAGTTTAGGGACTGATGACCCCGTAGTTAAGTCCCATAGACTATACAAACATTTGAACATTTTTGTTGTGATATCCAGTTTAATGGAACAGACAATACCTGCAAGTATAGACAGACGTACTATTTAGTATGTAAAAAAGTTTCCAAGATTTTATTATGTATGATTCGATTTCCCTCGTTACAATAACCTCAAAAATACATCTGTGCAAGAGCTGCATAAAATCACACATGGAAACACGATGTATTTATGTAAACAAATGTACTAAAGACAAGAAAAATTCTCGTAAAGCGTTGTGCTAAGCGTAAAAATACATACCGGATGCAGTTTTTCAGTATTTAAATCCACGAAGAACACAGTATAGGCTAAGGCCACCCAGTAACATTCCATTATGACGAAAGAAATGAACTTCAATGACTTTCATTCAATATATTTGTGAAAGCCAAATGTGAAATTAAGAATAATTGTGAACAGAGAAACCACTGACAAGCGGAAGCACACGTAGGCCTGCTCCACATTTGCGGGTCACTTCACAGAACATTCATCGCCTTGTTATAGCACGCCAGAACCGGTAAGAATAATTTGTGGACAGCTAATACCCAATTATGACAGTGTAAAACAACGCAAAAGAGACACTACAATAACATTAAGATAAGCCACAATCGCGAATAGAACACATTTCTTGAGGTTATAATTTACACCTAAAATATCTGATAAAGGATTTACCCAACCTGGGGTTTCCAATAAACTATAATATTAGACAACAGATTCCGAATTATATCTCGATTGTGATATTTATCGTCTTCTGGGTGCCACAATCTCTTTCTTTCAGCGACTGTCGTCCGAAGTGTCTACGTTCGGGCGATGAGGTCGGCTACACTGTGACATTGCCCATTGTGGAGTACAAATTTGAAACGGTCGGCCGTTCTCCGCCGATGTCTGACGTCGGTAAAACCCACCGATATCGCAGCCACTGTGGCCACGGCCTAATCTGAAGATTTATTGTGACAGCTGCAGAAAAATGTCTCCTATGTGGGAAATGCTGTATAAATTTAGACGGAGATATACATTTGCAACCTAGTGTCTTAATGTAAAACTGTCGCGCTGTCTGAGGCTCCATGTCAAGAATTGCGCCGAAGTTAAGAGTTTTCCCTCAGCCGTTTGTGTGCATGTTGTCATTGACATGAGTTAATATAAGTAGTGTGTAAGTCTAGGAACCGATAACGTAAGTACTTTGGCCCTTCGCTACGCACACTTTCAGCTTTAATGTAAAACGAAAGTGTTGAGTGTGTAATTCAAAGCAGTACTCGCTCATTTCTGTGCTAACAACATAAGAGAAAAAGAAATACTTAATAAAGAAAATCGCACTGACGTCGAACTGACGTGTTACACGGCCCACTTTAGATTTGTAGTTTTATAAGTTTTTGCAAACATTTTGGACCAAAATAATAATCTAAATAATAAAAAATTAGTTAATAACAGTGTCAGAAACCCTTGTAGGGGGGGAAAAAAAAAGCTTCAGGTACTGGCGGGTTCAGAACGACTACCCTTCAACGTCACAGTCCAACACATCGCCCACTACGCCCTTTAATCTCATACTATTGATGGTCTTTGTTAACTGATGCTAATATAGCATTTGTACACACTACATTATAATTTGTCGTACGAAGAACGACGTCTTTTTGTTAATTCTTCAGTGCGCCATTGCTTTGAAATCACAATGTGTAACTTAAAATAAGAAAATCATGAAATACGCAACGCAAGATGGCGTATGCCACAGAGAGTTATGGGCGAGGAATGTCACGTGACATCTAACGGCTGGTTTTCGTTAATTCAATGGAGGGTGTCAAAAGTCCGTTATTTTTGCAAATATCTCTCAAACGATAAATATTTCAAAAACCGAGGGTCTATTCTGTTGTAACCAACAATTACGTCTGTAAAATTTGGTGCCGATCGGTTGAATGGTTCGACTTAAAGAGTGGGAACACGTTACAGCCAGACAGACATCGTCAAATCGCAATTATTTTTGCAAATATCTCTGCAACGATGCAAGATATGAAAAAAAAACATAATAGAGCGAAGTTCTAGAGAATTTTCCCCTCTGCCAGTTAGGTTCTCTACCAATTAGGTCATTCAATTTTCGGGTCAGATGAACGATTCGTTTGAGATTACAATTATATTACGAACGGCTTGTTTTGGTGTTACTACCGTATTTTTTGTCCCAACAAATTGATAAAGGGAGGTTCTGGTCTCTGGCTGCCTACAATCATGTCTGTAAAATTTGGTGCTGATCGGTTGAACGGTTCGTCTTTAAAACAGGGAACACGTTACGGACAGACAGACACAGACATCCCAAAATCGTCGTTATTTTTGAAAATATCTGTGAAACGATACGAGATATGAAAAAAAAAAAAAAAACATAAGAGAGCAACGTTGAAGAGAATTTTCTCCTCTACAAATTCGGTTATTCAGTTTTCGTGTCAGATGAATAGTTAAGCCGTTATTTTCATTTAAATTTCGAGCTGTCAAAAGACGATCGCAAAGGCCCACTATTAGTGTTACTACCGTAACCTAAAGTGGGCCAAAATGACATCATCACATTAACTAGCTGACAGAAATAATTTAAATGAATGACGTTCCAGGAAATCACAGCTTCCCTCGGGTTCTCGTGTGGTATGAATGAACGATTAGATGAGCTCTGTTTTCTTCGCGTTTCATGCGCGTCATTGCTGTCTACTGCGCATGCGCTGATTCGCGAGAAGGATTATTCGCCGTGCACCGTGTAATAGGTTTACGTGAAGCAGTAAGTAGTTCCAGATAATCGCGCTTGTGGCGCTGCTGTATAGGCGTACGCCTCAGGTAGAGCTCCTGAATACCCAGGCCACAGAATAAGGAATATACAGAAAGGAAACTCCTGCTGCAGTCTGTCGTCCGAAATTTAGTGCGCATGCGCGGAACGGCCATCTTGAAAATCAGTAAACGCGTGATCACTCCCTACTCTGTAGCGTGGTAATGCGCCGTCTTTGTTTGTTAATTGTGTATTTTAACTGCCTGAATCGCATAGAAGTAATCAAGTATTTGGTGCAATGAAAAGAAAAACTGTGTGTCAGTAGTTGGAGCTGTCCGTTTTTATTACGAGCAGCAATAAAAGAAAAGGCGGCCGATGGTGTTCAGTACCTAATTGCCGCAATAATTCGAATACAAATAAGGATATAAGTTTCCTCACCTTCCCAAAACATGCTGAGCAGTAAGTGAACGTCGCTATATGTGTAGTGAAAGTTAAATGTTATCAGTTTCGAATGAGAGCAATGTGTGCATAATTATTAAAAGTAGCCTTGCTTCATCTCTCGACGATAACTCTCGCTGTTGCTGCAGCAGTTCAACAGCATCGAAATGTTGAAGTACATTTACATTTTATAAGTTTAACGTTGTAGGGAATAATATAAAATGAATGACAAAGAATAGTGCGTAAGTAGGCAGGTAAAATTTTACTTACGGCATTGGAGGCGTAGCGTGCTAATGTTGGCAGCGAATGTTCTTCGGATACTCAAACAAATAGATTAAGGGGAATAATTATTTTATGCTGTTCCTGCTCTGTGGTTGACAGATTCCTCTGTATGCCCTTCTCCGATCAGTACATTAATGATACTCCTAAAGCAAACACAACTTTTATATAGTCCCAGACGTCATTAGTTTTGTGTAATCACGTTGAACTGCTAAGTCTCACTCAATATTTTGTGCGAATTTATTCGTGTCAAATAAAACCTGGCAGTTGTAAAGTCACTTTCTTATTTATAACTAATTTCCCACACATAACTTCGCGTTATTTGGGATTTTTCTAGAGATAAACACCAAATAAAACGATCATCGACTCCAATGTACATTTTCGTAGTTGCATTAAAATTTAGGGCTATTTTTTTCGTTGGATTACAATTAGGTGCAAGAAGATGGCGCAAAATAGATGAAAGCCGTTTCCTTTCGTAGAAGTCGGTGAGATTAGCTGCAGTTCGTAAAAAGTCCATTTCCAGCGAAAGTACTAAGTGGCTATAGTTCCGCGTTTACTGCTTTTCAATATGGCGTCGAGCGCAACGCCTGGTAACATACAGATCAAAGGCGCCGTCCCCAGCTTTCCCTTCTGTATACTCCCTATTCTGTGCCCAGGCTGAATCGTCCGCCATGTTTTCCCCAACATGGTTGGAATCGCGCTGCACTAACAGCGTAGAGGCGCATGCCCTGCCTTCTTTCACAAACGATCTCGCAGAAAACTAACAGCTAGAAAATATTTTTTCGCTACTTAAATCTTTGTATGTCAGCATTGTGACGAAATGTGGATAATGTCATTAATAGTCATAGTAAGATTCCAGCTTTGAAATCAGAGACTGCGCAACGTTAGGAAAAGTTTGCAATAAAAAATAGTGGCTGCTATGATATTCCGTTTGGTGCATGTTTGGTGAAATGTTCCTAACGTGTTGAAATTTATTTTAGGCTTTGGAGGAGATCGTCTCCTTTCACCCATGTCACTAAAATGTATTTTATGTCGCGGACTCATTTCCGACGGCGATAAGGCCAGAATGAAATATACGCGGTTAGAGGTATCAGAATGATATTTTGGCAAATGATAACATGCAAAGAGGAACGTGTTTTGCGATATAGTTATTACGCAAAATAACATTAACTGTCACGTTTTTCAAGAAAATGTAGTTTTTTTTTTAATGAAAAAGTAAAGTTAGTGGTTTATTAATCGGTGTACAGGTATTGCTTCATCAGTCAGAAATGGTTATTTATTTGATTGTTGTCGGTCGTGGCCGGCCGCGATGGCCGAGGAGATTGAGGGACTCCAGTCAAGGTCTGCACGGCCACTAGGGTCGGGGGTTCGAATCCCCCCTCGGGCATGGATATTTGTGCCGTCCTAGTTCATAAGTAGTTTGTAAGTTTAGGGACTGATGACCCCGTAGTTAAGTCCCATAAGCTTAACAAACATTTGAACATTTTTTGTCGGTCGTGTTTCAGACCTACTATACCGGTTTCAAAACGTAATAGGAGTTACATTTCCTTCACTTTACCACCAAGCATTAAGAGAACGAAACTTAGTAGATCTAATGTGGATTTTATGCGAGAATACTATAAAATGACCCGTACCTAACGAACTGAGTTGTTCTGAATTCCTCACTTAATAAAGTACTCTGTATTGATATATTTACAATGTCCTTTTCATATAACTGAAAAATTGAAATTGAATATTACATAGAGACACAGCACTTTTGTAGTGTGCAACTATTAAATTTGATGGGTTAAAAGAAGTCAGTACCAGTATATTCAAGTATGGGTGTTATGAGTAACAACATGTGCCTAATTATTAGGAGCTCTAATACGGAAGACGTGTTACTACTAGACGGGCGGGCGGATCCCAGTGCGTCATATTTAACTGACATTATCTCAAGTTATACGTTTCTCACATAGTTAATGTTTGGAGAGGATGAAAATTTGATGTATTCTGAACATTTCATTCGCTTAATGTGTTCACCTAAGTTCAACAGAAAAAAAGTTCCTCGCATGTCGAAAATTACGTAACGTCGTCAGAAAGTGCATGTTGATAAGCTGTCAGTATATCCTCTTAATAACCTATTGCCGCAAATGAAACTAAATTGAAAATGTAGTGTAGTCCTTCAGGAACACATTGATGAAAGTTCCACGTTGATACAGTGAGTAGTTTGCGAGTGTGAGCGAGTTGAATGAAACGCGAGGTAACGCGCGAGTTTCTTCCGGAACATGGCCAGTGGCGTAGCTATGTCACCAAGGGCCCCGGGGCAAAAATGACTTTGGGGCCCGCTTTAAACTAAAACTGTATACCGATGCAAAACTGTTTCATCACCTCCTTACCGCCCAGTGGAAGAAATAATAAGGCAAACCTAAATACTGCTAAGTAAATTATGTGTCACGCAGCAGATAATATAGTTATAACTGTAAAAGTTTGTTTATTTGGTATTCGTTTACGCAAAAATTACTGGATGCATTTGGATGAAATTTTGCCGAGGGACAGTTGGGCCTGGGCAGGACATGCAGATAAAACGATCCCATGCTCCATGCCGATCAGCCTTATTTCTTTGATAGCCCAGTCAAAGAAAGAAAATAGGGGAAATATTCGTGTAGGATGCTTTCAGCAAAACGAAGTTGCCGGATTTTGCATGATGAAACTCTTTATCAGTGGCGTAACTAGGACTTGGCTTGGGGGGGGGGGGGCGGTAGGGGGGGGGGCATCTGCTTGACGGGCAAAATTTTAGTCAGTTTCCAGACAGGCTACTATCTACCACTCCCGAGGAAGAAACTATTTCACTCCCATCCAATTAAAGCTTATGGTAAAACACCCCAAGTTTCCAATCTTTACCTTTACCAGATTGCTGTTATACGATTTCTTTTCTTTTTTTCTTTCTTTTTGGGTTCTGGGGGGGGGGGGGGGGGTTCTATCCCCCTCATCCGTCCCCCCCTCCCCCCATAGTTACGCCACTGCTTTGTATTGAGCTGTGCCACTACCAGGCTGCATGAAGTAATGAGTGAAATAAGTCGACGTCTTCGCTTTTTATCACGACACTAGCGTAGAGGGCAGCGTTTAGAATGGACAATTCACTATTCTGACAAAGTAACCATATATAATGGACGGTAGGGCGGGATAGCAAAAACAAAAAATCGATAGTGTACTGTAACTTTTTTCAAACGTCGCTCACGGTGGTCGAGGGGGGCCCCTTGAGCTCGGGGGCCCCGGGGCACTGCCCCGCCTAGCCCTGTGATAGCTACGCCACTGAACGTGGCAACTCTACAGCTTGGGGAAAAAATGGCGGACAGTTCGGCTCGGTACGTCTGGTGCTCTACACAGTGCAGTGCAGCATATATCGACTGGCGTGGCGGGTCGACAGTGTCGGGCGTACTTTCTACGACCAGAGCCGGGAGCTCGGCCACTCGGGTTTCACCGGCGTCTGTCTGGCGGTTACGCAACTGCGTGTGAATCACGCACGCACGCACACGCACAGCTGCGCCACTCGCGACCAACAGGTGTCGGGCGTCTGCCTCCTGACCTGGGCCGGCTATGTCCCGCTCTGCCTGTTGCGCTGGGTCATCTGCTAAAACTCTCAGTAGGTTAGAGTCCGCGTACTGAGCCTAGAACGCAGCAGAGCTTCACCCAATCCCCGAGTACCAGCGTCTGCAGATATCCCGTAAGCTACGCCTCGGCCTCAGGGATGGGAGAAACCGACCGGTTAAAACCAATACCGGTATTTTAGTTTTGAATAACCGGTTTTTTTCGGTATTTATTTGGTGTCGGTTGTAACCGGTTTCTTTTAGTTATTGCCAAGAACCGGGTAAAAAAACCGGTACGACTACTTCCTGTAGTAGTGGTTCAAAATCCGGGTTTTTTTTGTAGATAATTTTAAAAAATTAAGACTAGTAGACCCTAATATTTACGGCTACTCCTAAAATTTCCACTGCTGTGAAATATTAGCTCATCGCAGAAACTAAGAAAAGCGATCAGTGATAATTTAAGAACAATCCCGGCAGTCAGAAACGCGTGGCATAAGAACTTAAGGACTGGTGCAGCTACTGAGGCATCGACGCAGCTGTTGCCGTGTGGCGTGGCCTATTAGACGACGCGCGTGCACCGGCAGTGTACGAGACTTGCCTCCGTCTGGTCACGCGGCAGTTCCTTGCTGTCGTCGCCAGACATCGGTTGTGTCTTAAATGGCACCATCCCCAGTGTGGAAGTACTTCACGAAGTACGGTAGCAGTGAGGTACAATGCTCCATTTGCTTTAAAACGCTGAAAACGGGTGGAGGTACTACAAACATGCTATGTCATTTAAGGAGAAAGCATCCAAAATGTTTCTTGGCAGAGAAGGTAAATTCGATTCATATACCTATTATGTAAGCTTGGAATAATAACTATTAACGTATTATCATATTGTTATGCTAACAAGTTTTATTAATGTCATTCCTTGAAACCGAGGGGCTTTTTTAATAACCAATATGGGTTTAGGTAACATTGATCATGTGGTGCGTCGCGAGGTAGCCGTGTGGTCTGAAGCTCCATGTTACTGACTGCGCGGCTGCTCCAGTCGGAGGTTCGAGTCCTCCCTCCTCCCTCGGTCATGGGTGTGTATGTTTCCTTAGCGTAAGTTAAAGTTAGATTAAGTAGTTTGTGAGTCTAGGGACCGATGACCTAAGCATTTAGGTCTCATAAGAACTCACACCCATTTGAACATTCTTTGGTCATGTTGTACTGAGCTCTCCTAGTTAAATTTGCGTAAATTTACACTGACAACAATCATACTGTTAGTCGAACTGTGACTTTATTTTTCGAAATACTTCTGCAGCACTCACTGAAGTTCATTTACTGACTGTAACTTATATATCTCGAGATATTTGTATGCGCTGGCTCAAAAGTCCAGCCGGCCGCGGTGGCCGAGGAGACTGAGGCGCTTCAGTCACGGTCTGCACGGCCACAATGGTCGGGGGTTTGAATCCACCCTCGGGCATGGATATTTGTACCGTCCTAGTTCGTAAGTAGTTCATAAGTAGTTCGTAAGTTTAGGGACTGCTGACCCCGTAGTTAAGTCCCATAAGCTTTACAAACATTTGAACATTTTCACAAGTCCAACTTACGGAGTGGTTGGCTCAATATTCGCAACTGCTGGATGGAAATACTAGGCCAGTAAATCTGTATGCATCGTATATCGTCTTCTACGGACTCCTGGCTAGGCTTACACACACTCAAGGAGGCGTAGTATTGGGAGGGGACCTTGGAAAATATGGAAAGACTAGTGATTTGTCACATAACGTAAATTTACATAAATTTTAACTAAATGTCGTAAGTCTCGGTTTCGGCCGAAACTAGAAGAACCGAAAATACGATTACGGTTTCTGTTTCGGCCACAAAATATGTTTCGTTCGAACTCTACTGGAAATAATAGCAATAAAAAACCGAAAAACGGTTATTTAAAAAAACCGTTATCTTGAGTAATTTTTACGGTGCGGTTAAACTGGAGATGAAAAGAATCGGGATAACCAAAAACCGGTTGTTTCAGCGATAACCGGCATCCCTACCTCAACCTAAGGCTGTGTTCTCTGTGGCACCGACAGACCGTCGTCAGACAAAGTTCGACTGAAAACATCGACCGACGGTGTGGTCACACTGCATCCCATATAGTTTGTCAGTGGTCGAGTTAAAGGAGAGGGTTAGGTTAGGTTTGACTGTATTCATATCTCAAGTATATTGGATTTCAATTTCGTGGGGTGCAATGGATTCCACCGACATTTTCTGTGGTGTCGCACAAGTACAAAGTGCGCGCCACTTACTTTCGCCGTGCGCCGCCATGCACGCACGGCGCGGCGTTCTCACGACGACAGCCACGAGCGCCCTCTGCGACAACTCCGCTCGTGGCCACCACTGAAGGACATCGTTCACTTCGCACTTCGGACTGATATAGCAACCAGTTAGGACGTTCGTAATCAGATAGGCACCAGGGAAGACTTTGCTATTGTACAGGCACTAGGCAGGCCTCTAACAACTATGTATCAACATTCTGCAGTACTATGTAAAAGTTAAGTATTGTATAAATTCTGTGCAATATATATCTTTCTAATTTATAGTTTCTGGCTGCTCCCCTCCGTACCTGCACCAGCGTGCTGTTTTTGTTCCTGTGTCGGTCTCATTCCACTTGGCCACCGACACCTACGACGAGGCTGGGACACAAAAGCGGCGACGAAGTTGGGACACAAAATTTTCATGCTTCGAAATTAGTGCTACAACGCGGCTTTTGTTATCTATAAAGACTTGGAATGCATACGAATGAGCTACACCTGTGTGGAAAGAAGAAAGTGGCGAGGATTGTGTACTGTCCTCAGTTATTGCTGCTCCCATACAATCTTCACGAATATGTGAGGTACATACTTTCTATTACATACTTGTGATATTTCGTGTTGTCATTGACGAGCAATATTATAGTTTCGCTGAATTTATTTCAAGTTGTGCAGACATAAACCAGTTAACCTCCATGCTTTAAATAATGAAGAACTACACCAAGTAGGGAAATTTATTGCTTACTACAACGAATTTCGAGGATTTATTCGCATCTTCTAGTGCATTTGTTTGCCGAAGAACGGTACTTTTTCGACGTTTCAATGTGTGCTTTGCTGACACCGACGAGCTTGATCTAGCTCGTTGGCTGACACACTTGCATTGCAGTTGTCTATTTAGGTTAGCTACTGAAGTCGGCAAAATCGGACAGAATAAATATTGAGGTGTGTGTTTGATCCTAATGTCAGAAACCACAGGTTTCCGTCTGCTTAAAGGTATTGTGCCTCTTCCATTACTCAGAATATCAACATAATAATCGTGACTTAGGCCTGCCTGTGTACAAAAACCAGTGTGACGATTTTTGTGTTGAGATTTCCAGTTTAATGGAGCAGACACAATACCTGCAAGTATAGACAGACGTACTAGACCTATTTAGAACGTAAAAAAGTTGCCAATATTTTATTATGTATCCTACGGTTTCCCTCATTACAGTAACCCCAAAACACTACATCTGTAGAAGAGCTGCATAAAATCACACATGGAAACGTCACGATGTAGTTATGTAAACGACACTAAAAGCGAGAAAAAAATTCAAAATGTGTTGTGCTGAGCATAAAAATACATAATGGATGCAGTTTTTCAGTATTTAAATCCATGAAGAACAGTTATAGGCCACCCAGAAACATCCGATTATGATGAACGAAATGAAGTTACAGTACATGGAACTTCAATGACTGTCAGTAAATATATTTCTGAAAGACTACTGTGAAATTAAGAATAATTTTGAACACAGAAACCACTGACAAGCGGAAGCACACGTAGGCCTGCACCACATTTGCAGGCCATTTCACAGAACACTCATCACCTTGTTAAAGCACGCCAGAACCAGTAAGAATAATTTGTGTACAGCTAATGCCCGATTATCACAGTGTAAAACAACGTAATTAGACACTACAATAACATTAAGATAAGCCACAATCGCGAATAGAACACATTTTTTGAGGTTATAATTTACGCAAAAATTTTTGATTAAGAATTAACTAACATTGGGTTACAATAAGCCGGCCGTGGTGGCCGAGGGAACTGAGGCGCTCCACTCGCGGTCTGCACGGCCACTACGGTCGGGGGTTCGAATCCCCCCTCGGGCATGGATATTTGCGCCGTCCTTAGTGTTAGCTAGTTCATAAGTAGCTGACACGTCCGCCATTTTCATTCCCGTAGCTCGTAAGTTAAAAACGTTGTGGTGCTATAGGATTTGGGTAACTGCACTTTATCACGACATTACGGGAGGTTTTGTTGCCATAAACAGCTCACATCATTCCAGAGGTGGCTGCAGAACGTTTAGTTTCCCCGAGAGATTCTGAGAGAAGGAAAAATGGATCATTAAATGTCGGCGTTAAAAACTGGGAACCCGGACCGAGCTCACAGTTATGTATTGTAAGTAAATAGTTATTATAATGACTGGAAGCAATATTTAATAGTAAAAATCGTCTGTGATATTTGAACTTACGGTTTTGTTTAGCTGTTCTTAAAGTTCTACCACAGTCTAACAAATACAGTCACGACACTTCCGCGGATTTTTGTTATACACTGCGACAGCAGCGCTCCAAGCGGAGGGCAAGCTACTGCAATGAATACGATAGTGGATGAGTGCGAATAGCATCGTTTATATCGATTTTAAGACATTTTTTTTTACATTAGAGAACGTATGTAGTATCATAAAATAGATAATAACTTAAAAATAGCTCCACCTTTATCTTCCTTACGTCTCCTAAGATCACTGACAAGGTTGGAAACGGTACATTACGACACAGTTCATTTACTGTTATCTTGTAACCCACAGGGCTATACTAAATAATTTAAATTACTATTAAAATAGAAAAATAGCTAGGAAACGCCGAATACCCGCCCTTTGGCAGAAAGACGTGTTTTTTCTTCTGAAGAACGTTAACGTTCCTCCACTCCAATTCCAGCGAAATCGGTGAGCGTGGAACGTAGGAAACGAATGTAGAACGCAATAACTGCGGTATTTAACATACCAAATCAGTCACCACAACTGTCGCTGAAGGAAAACATCAGAAACGTGACAAGAAAACTGAAAAAACAACCAAACTGTATTCAACAAAGAAGAGCCCAATTCCACAATTGTTGCTACATCTGAACCACAAACGGCAAGAATCTTCAAGACATTGTCTTCTTAAGCTAAAGTAATCACACTCAAAAGAATATGCGCTTATAATAAAGACGAGTGAAGCCTAAAGATGTGCAAATCATTAGACCCCATACCACAACGATACGTGTCAAAAAACTCTTTGTCATAGTAAGAACACACCAAAATAGAAATTTATGTTTCTATTATGTTTATATTGTACTTACTTTCAGCGGAATAAGCTGCAAATATACACATATTCGTAAGTATTGGTTCATGACGAAGTTCTTCGTTATACCACTGAATCAGTAAATTCGACTGTTTTTACATTACTTTCCGTGTTATGTATGCCTCTTGATATATTACTGATGCTAGTAACACAAAAATTATATTACCTATTTCATTAATTACGCACACACATAATTACAAACAAACATCACTCTTTCGGTGGCTTACCCACCGCTAGGAGCGCTAGTGTCGTTGCAGCTGTCAGTTGGTAACAACTTTCACAGCAGTGAGTGTCGCGACTGTATATGTTAGACTGTGGTTCTACCTCTTAACAGAGAAGCTGACTGTAGGGAATTAGCCGCCACAAAATATCATAACACAGCAAAGCGTCCCAGAACATACTGTTTTCAGAGCACAATATGTGTGTCTTATATGGTATATTGAGAAATACACCTCATCAAAAAGTTTTGTACTGGCATTGCAGAAATTATTGAAGAATCTTCTGTTACGTTATTGCGAGAAAGTATTACAAGCACTAAAACGGAAAATATAAATAAACTGGGCAAAAAGTTTCGATACCGCTTTGGCAGCGTACTGTACTGATACAGGCAACTGCCGTTGAATGCTATTTGTTGTATTTGGATGTTTTATCGTCATAACTTCTAGCATGCAATTTGAAAGAATGGTACCTGATGTTTTATCACAAAATACACCCTCAATTCAATTTCTCATTAGTGAATGCCAATACTGACCCTTATCTTTAAGAAAGTTATAACTGGCAAAGAATATTGGGTAAATTATACTTACGGCTGCGGGGGTGTAGTGTGCTAATGTTGGCAACGAAATGTTTGCTTCACAAGAATTATTAAATTATTAACAGGAAAAGGGTACTGTTACATACGAAAACCTTTCAACGTTAAACAGGGTTCAACACAAAGGATTATTCCCCTCATTCTATACGATTAGGTTTTCAAATAGCATTCAAAGGTTGTTGCCAACATCGGTACCGTGTGCCTCTACGACCGTAAACTTTAGATGCTGTATATACAGTAATATTCTTTTTAGTTTTAGTGTTTGTAGTACGTTCTGAAACTTTCTCAGTAACATAATAGAAGTACATTCAGCAATTTGAGTACAAAAATCTGATGTGGTGAATTTGTCACAGCAGACAACAAACACTTACTGCAAGACGGCAAACAAACATCGCATACTGACAGTCATTATTCAAATAGAAGCCAAGGTCGCTTAACAATTTTATCTAGATGACCAGTTTCTGCAGCATTAAACGTAGTACGCGATTTTTATCACAGAAATATATGCTTCTTGCTCTTTTTTTTTCTGCATTTGGACAGAAGCAGCAATAAGTAAAGAAAGCGCGAAATTTTTGTGTCTAATCCACATATCGATGTAAACAAGAGCGGAATTCAAGATCGAAGTAGCACGATCTAAGTGTCTATGCCGGGCACTTATAAAATATTTCACTAAACTTAAATAAGACAACACTGTTCGTATAATCTGGGTGCTGTGTTTAGCATTCGCAGGGATGAAAATGGCGGATGCGCCAGCTTGTGTTTTTAGCAGCTCTACCTCGGCCCACAACGTATTTTTCGGTGCGCTTCCACTCATTAGTAGTTTTCTTTCACGCTGAGCGGTAACCCGTCTAGTGCGTTTCGATTAGTCTTGCGCATTATAGTTCGCGACCGGAAGCGCTCACTTTGGTTCCCTGCTCTGCCGCGAACTAGTTCGTTGTTTTAGTTGGTCCGCTCCCAGTGACGGCTGAGCGGCGTGGTCTGCGCGTGCAGGTGGAGGGAGAAGTTCCCCCACCTAGCTGCTTCATGCGCTTGCTGCTTGAGCCGCTAACGATATCACGCAGACAATCCGCCCAATTAAAGAATTAAAAAAAAATGGTTCTCATAGGCAAAAGGCAAGCGCGCGTTTTTTGTCTGGTGCGCGCCTCCTCAATATTAACCGCCGGTCTTCGAACAACGATGCAACGAACTAATGAGTCATTAGCATTTCTCATAATAGTTCGCGACCGGTAGCGCACATTTGGCCCACTTTAGGTTACGGTAGTAACACTAAAAGTGGGCGTTTGCGAGCGTCTTTTGACAGCTCTACATTTAAATGAAAATAACGGCTTAACCGTTCATCTGACACAAAAATTGAATAGCCGAACTCGTAGAGGAGTAAATTCTCTAAAACTTATCTCCCTTATGTTTTTTTCATATCTCGTATCGTTTGAGAGATATTTGCAAAAATAACGGACTTCTGACACCCTCCATTGAATTAACGAAAACCAGCCGTTCTCAGATGTCACGTGACATTCCTCGCCGAGAACTCTCTCTGGCATACGCCATCTTGCAAAAAACTACGGGGTCATCAGTCCCCAAACTTACAAACTACTTACAAACTAGCTTACACTAAGGACGGCACAAATATCCATGCCCGAGGGGGATTCGAACCCCCGACCGTAGTGGCCGTGCAGACCGTGACTGAAGCGCCTCAGTCTCCTCGGCCACCGCGGCCGGCCGCCATCTTGCGTTGCGTATTTGACGATTTTCTTATTGTAACTTACACATTGTCATTTCAAAGCAACGGCACACTGAGCAATTAACAAAACACGTCGTTCTTCGTACGACAAATGATAATCTAGTGTCTACAAATGCCATATTAGCATCAGTTAACAAAGGCCATCAATAGTATGAGATTAAAGAACGCAATTCTTAACTGTTAGCTGTAGCGTAGTGGGTAATGTTTGGACTGTGACGCTGAAGGTCTGTGGTTCGCATCCCACCTCTACCTAATTTTTTTTCCTAGAAGGGTTTCAGACACTCCCATTAATTAATTTTTTATTATTTTGGTCCAAAATGTCTGCCAAAACTTATAAAACTACAAATCTAAAGTGGGCCGTCAAACACGTCAGTGCGACTTTTTAGTTCGCGCTCCGACGCGAAGTAGGTCGCTCTTTCTTAGTTCGTCAGCTCCTAATACCGAGACAGATCGTTACTTGTTGGCTCTGTGGCTTTCGCTACCGCTTCTGTAACCGCTCTTTCTTTTGTTGTAGTAGCTTTTTTAATGATCGCTGTTGCCCGAGCACGTGCTTTCTCGTATTTTTGGGCAATTAGACATCAAATAGGAAAATAAACCAATTATTTACACAACTGGGTGATACAATCGTAGGGTGAGGAAACCTAATTTGGTGACACACCTAAGTTGGTGATACATTTTATTTTTTTCTCTCACGACCGTTTGGATGACTCGTGTAGTTCGAGAAACCGCTCACAGATGTCGCAGAATGTCTCCTCTGCACTGCCTCATGCTGCAGCGTCGTTTCATCATTTTGGCGTATTGTGAAAAATGTGAAACGACAGTGCACCGTATGTGAGCAGTAGTTTTCATTTCTTTGTGAGTAATACCGTACTCTATTTAATTTCTCAAGTATATATTGATGTAGAGAGAATCGGTCAAGAGTATTTCACTCACAAAACCTTGCAAAAACTTACATTAAATGTATATTTTTGCTTACTTTATGGTTACTCTTTGTATCGGCTTAGCATTTTCGTGAAAAAATAAGGTTTCTCAAGCATTTTTTATGACGTGGTCGCACAGGCATCAATTCAAAAAATCATAACTGGTATTTAAAGTGTTACATCTAGTTTTCAATGCTCTTACATATCTGTTAGTTCATGCATGGAAATGATGGAACTAATGCTTTTTAGTAAAAATATTTTCATACAGCCTATCACAAATTTAGGTGGTATCACCAACTTAAGTATCACTATTTGTTTATCTAATTTATTTGAACTGATCTGAATTTTTGTTATTCAATATGTTCCATTTGACATTGTAAAAAGAGGCTTAAAGAAATATCAATAAATTCATAGTACCATTTGGGACTTATATTAATATATTTCCAAATTAGGAACTCATATCACCAAATTAGCTACCCCTATCACAAAGTCAGGTACCACTGTTAGGTCTGATTTATATAACCTCAAGTCGACCAAAACGAATACTAACGCTATGAAATCAGTATTATTATACCATACAGATATAAATCTAAGTTGCCCAACATTTTTCACAGACATTTATGGCTAAATAGCCGATTATTTACAGAATTATTGGTATTATCGCCAAATTAGGTAACTTTACCCTATTCAACTACTTTATATACAGAGTACACGTAAGTAATTTATTTTTAAAATACATTTATTTATTAGGTCAGTGACGAATCATTACCTACAAAATATGCTAAATGCGTTTATTTCGGTGAATAAAAATACTTAAAAAAACTGACTCGGTTCGAAATGAGGATAACTGTAGGAAGGAAATCGAGTGATTCTGCGCTCTCTCGCGTCCCCTCGCTGTTTGCCGACACTTTTCCAAAAAGGAGCTAACGAACTAAGAGGCGAGGGACCTGCGAACTAGTTCGCGTAGTTCGCCTGTGGGAGCGCTCTTCCGAAATAGTTCGTTCGCGAACTACACAACATTAGTTTCGATGTCTGTTAGAGTTACAGTTTACCGATGCAACGTAAGTCCATCTGATGCAGATATTATCGTGCGTCGACATTTCCCAACTTCAACATGTGTCAGTATGTGGCGTATGGACGAAACAGCAGGAAAAAGAAAACTAACGGTTTACACGGAATAAAAATTGCTTTTCACCATTTTCCTCAAGATACAGAACTGCGACAAAAATGGGTTCGAGCAATAAGGAGGGATAACTGGAAACCCACAAATCACAGCCGTCTTTGCAATGCCAATTTCAAAGTGGCTAGTTTAGAAGTTATCTTAAAGGAATTTTTAAAAAAGCAAAATCTTATTCAGACGGAGCACGGCGATTTATTGAAGAATATTTTGGACACTTGTTTCTGTCTTTATGTTGTGTAGCATTAAGTTGTAATTTCGAAGGTATGTTCAGTAATATAAGTGGATACTGTCTAAAAAAGAAAAAAAGGAAAACTTACACAAATACAGATATTAATCCAGACGTAATAAATTTCAATGTCAAGGCAAATGCAGTAGTTTTATTGGATAAACAGCAGAAACATTTCATGATTTGAAACTTCCAGGCAGATTAAAATTGTGTGCCGGAACCGGGACCCGAACCTGGGACCTTTGCAAAGGTCAGAAAGTATCATATCAGCGCACACTCCGCTGCAGAGTGAAAGTTTCATTCTGGAAACATCCCTTAGACTGTGGCTAAGCCATGTCTTCACCATATGCTTTCTTCCAGGAGTGCTAGTCTTGCATGGTTCGCAGGAGAGCTTCTGTGAAGTTTGGAAAGTAGGAGGTGAGGTACTGGCGGAAGTAAAGTTGCGAGGCGGCATCGTGAGTCGTGTCGGAATAGCACAGTCGGTAGTGCGCTTGCCCGCGAAAGGTAAAGGTCCCAGGTTCGGGTCCCGGTTCGGGCACAGAATTTCAATCTGCCAGGAAGTTTCATAACAGCGCACACTCCGCTGCAGAGTGAAAGTTTCATTCTGGATTTCATAATTTGTCAGCAAGGAAACGTTTCGTAAAGGTTTTCAGATACGATCCATGTTTATTGTACCCCGCCAAGTGCTGTCATTCTGAAGTAGTGGATGAATTAAGTCTCTTTATTGAAGAAGAGAGCCATACATGACAGACCTTTATGAATTAAGTCTCGTTACTCACGCTTCGTAAGATGTGGCAGTTTTTCATACAACTCATTGTTTACGACTTAACGCCTCCTGAACTAAGAGTCTAGCTGTGATATAATTTCTGAAGTACATTCAGTAGCAAACGTGCGTAATACCCGTAAAATAACTACCGGATTCAGTTAGTAGTGTAGAATTAAAAAAATTGTAGCTGATTTCAGTAGTTTTACTGCAATAAAAGTTTCTTGCTATTCATTAAGTGTTCTCGTTCTCAAGTAGGGCAAGAATAAAATGTGATTACCCACCCGTCATGGGCTACTCAACTTTCTTAACCCCACCATAACCCCCTTGGGAGGTAGGTGATTTTTACCCCCCCCCCCCGGTTACTTGTCTGCCGCGATGGAGTAGCCGAGCGGTCTAAAGCGTCTCGCTGCGGAGCGCGCGGTTGCTCGCCGTGGAGGTTCGAGTCCTCCCTGGGGCATGGGTGGGTGTGTTTGTCCGTAGGTTAGGTTACCTAGGTGTACGTAGTTTGGAAGCTACGGACTGATGACCACGCAGTTTGGTCCGATAGGTTTACACACATTTGAACATTTTTTGACTGTTGTCTGACAGTAAGGAACATGCGTACGAAGTTTGATTGAAATCGGTTCAGTAGAAGAATGGGTAGCTCTGAGAGATAGGGCAGTGAAGGCGTAGAGAATGATATAGGCAGGACAAGGCCTAATAGAAATCCCTGGATAACACAGGATATACTGAACTTAATTGATGACAGGAGAAATATAAAAATTCAGCAAGTGCAACAGGAAAAAAGGAGTACAAACGTCTGGAAAATGAGATTGACAGGAAGTGCAGACTGGCTAAGCAGGAGTGGCTAGAGGACAAATGCATAACTAAGGGAAAGATAGATACCGCCTACAGGAAAATAAAAGAGATATTTGGAGCCAAGAAAAGCAGCTGTATGAATATCAAGAACTCAGACGGAAAAGAAGTACTAAGCAAAGAGGGGAAAGCTGAACTGCGGAAAGAATATATAGAGGGCCTACAAAGGAAATAAACTTGAAGGCAGTATTCTAGAAATGGAAGACCTAGTGGAGGAGATGACATAGGAGATATGATAGTGCGAGAAGAATTTGACAGAGCGCTGAAGGATCTGAGTCGAAACAAGGCCCTGGAGTAGATGATATTCCGTCTGAACTGATGATGTCGTTAGGAGAGCCAGTCGTGAAAAAAAAAAAAAATTGTTCCATCTGTTACGCAAGATGTATGAGACAGGGGAATACCTTCCGAATACAAGAAGAATATCTTAATTCCAATTCGAAAGAAAGTGCAGATAAGTGAGGAAATTACAGAACTATCACTTTAACAAGTCATGGTTGCAGAATACTAACACGAATTATTTACAGAAGAATGGAAAAACGTTGTGGAATCCGACCTCGGGGAAGATCAGTTTGGATTTAGGAGAAATGTAAGAACACGGAAGGCAATACTCACACTATGGTAAAAGAATAATTATGTGATTTGACATCCCGTGAAACAAATTAGTGGCAGCGTGTAAAACTCCGTTTATACACAACTGTAGTGGCGTCGGTAGTAGATGCTATTTTAACAGCAGGTATACCCATTAGATTTCTATCTGATTAAGCTGAAGCGATAGCTCCTTACTTAAACAGTCATATACAACCGCTCCCTCATAGAAGGATCTGTACCAAAAGATAGGAAAGTTGCACAGGTCACACCTATATTCAAGAAAGGCAGTAGGAGTAACCCACTAAACTACAGGCCTATTTCATTGACGTCAATTTGCAGCAGGGTTTTGGAACATATCCTGTATTCAAATGTTATGAATTATCTCGAACAGAACGATCTATTGACCGAAGGTCAACACGGATTTAGAAAATATCGTTCATGCGAAACACAACTAGCTCTTTATTCACACGAAGTGATGGATGCTATCGACAAGGGTTCGCAAGTCGATTCCGTATTTCTTGATTTCCAGAAGGCTTTTGACACCGTATCTCACAAACGGCTTTTAATCAAATTGCGTGGTTATGGTGTATCGCCCCAAATTTGCGATTGGATAGGGGATTTCTTGTCAGAGAGGACACAGTTCGTAGTAATCGATGGTAAGGCATCGAATAAAACAGAGGCGATATCGGGCGTTCCACAGGGTAGTGTTATTGGTCCTCTGCTATTCCTTATTTACACAAACGATTTAGGGGAAAATCTAAGTAGCTCTCTTAGGTTGTTTGCAGATGACGCCGTCATTTACCGTCTACTAAAATCATCTGAAGATCAAAACCAACTGCAGAACGATCTGAATAAGATATCAGTATCGTGTAAAAATTGGCAATTGACTCTAAATAATGATAAGTGTGAAGTCGTCCACATGAGTACGAAAAGAAATCCATTAAACTTTGTTTACAACATAAACCAATCAAATGTGAAGGCAGTAAACTCCACAAAATACCTAGGAATTACTATTACTTCAGACCTAAACTGGGAGAAACACGTAGATAATATCGTGGGAAAGGCGAACCAGAGACTGCGTGTTATTGGCAGAACCCTTAAAAGATGCAACAGAACTACTAAAGAAACTGCGTACACTACGCTTGTCCGTCCTTTTTTGGAGTATTGCTGCCCAGTGTGGGATCCTTATCAGGTGGGTTTGACGGAGGACATCGAAAGAGTCCAAAGAAGGGCAGCTCGTTTCGTATTGTCACGATACAGGGGAGACAGCGTTACGGAAATGATACAGGATCTGGGATGGGAATCATTACAACAACGGCGCTTATCGCTGCGGCGTGGGCTACTTGCGAAACTCCATTCGCCAACATTCTCCTCCGAATGCGAAAATATATTGTTGACTCCCACTTACATAGGCAGAAATGATCATCAGAATAAAATACGAGAAATCAGAGCTCGAACAGAGAGATTCAGGTGTTCTTTCTTCCCGCGCGCTATTCGAGAATGGAGTGGGAGATAAATAGTATAATTGTGGTTCGATGAACCCTCTGCCAGGCACTTAAATGTGATTTGCAGAGTATCCCATGTAGATGTAGATGTAGACTTTTTAACTGATGCTGGGGCAGACAGGTAGTGGGGGAGAGACTGTTCGAATACACCTTGCTCAGGAAACGGTTGGTCGGGACAGCTAAGCTGCCTGTGTTACCCCCGGAGGAAAGCCTGCACTAGAAAACCCTCACATAGCCCTGTGAAAGGCTTGGCTGGTGCCCAGCTGGTGGAGCGGTCTACCGCCACGGGGAAGAGAAGCCAGCTCCACTAGATTCTTCCCCCTGTGAGTCCGCGCACGATACGCTGGCCGATGCGCAGTGACGAGTTTTCGTCCAATGCGCCGGGAGAGACCATTCCTTGTAGAGTTGGCCAACACGATTCTTTTTTTACGAATCGATCCTTGCGATTCAATCCCACATTGTGAATCGATTCCTCGATTCTATAATCTGCCTTGGCGCGATTCTTACTTCTACATCTTGCTCATAGGTGGCAATACGGGTTTGTGTCATGGATGATGGAATCTTAACCTTTTGCATCTGTTCCTACGATTCGTTCACGATTCTTTCAACCGACCGCGGTGGCCGAGGGGACTGAGGCGCGCCAGTCACGGTTTGCAAGGCCACTACGGTCGGGTGTTCGAATCCCCCCGTCCGGCATGGATATTTGTGCCGTCCTTAGTATTAACTAGTTGATAAGTAGTTTGTAAGTTTAGGGACTGGTGACCCCGTAGTTAAGTCCCATAAGCTATACAAACATTTGAACAATTGAACGATTCTTTCAGGTCTGCGACGGCACGAATCTTACAGAATGCCGAAAAGGTGACAGTATGGGTATCGGATTTTTTAATATTTATGGTGCGTTAAGTTCAGAATTAAAATAATAATGAGGCAAAGCCATTCGATTCAGCTCTCAAATATTATCGAAAAAATAGTCTTTGAAGTTTTCCTAGCGGTTATAAATTCATATTACACTACCAACTATTTCTGCTCATTTAGTAGCTTTGTAGTTTTAAAGAACGTAGGTCACTTATTTCCAATCCTGCTGTAACCTTATAATTTTTTTTTTCATTCTGATTGAATACTTCGCCATTTAAATATAAATTATATAAATCTATTGTAATTAACACACATCTAATCATTATAAAATACTTATTATGTAAAATCAAGCCGCTGTGGAGTAGCCGAGCGTTCTAAGGCGCCTCGCTGCGGAGCGCGCGGTTGCTCGCCGTCTGAGGTTCGAGTCCTCCCGGGGGCATATATATATATATATATATATATATATGTGTGTGTGTGTGTGTGTGTGTGTGTGTGTGTGTGTGTGTGTTTGTCCTTAGGTTAGTTTACCCTAGTTTAAGTAGTTTGTAAGCGACGGACTCATGACCACACAGTTTGGACCAATAGATTTACAAGCAATCGCACATTTTCTTCTATCTCATTGCACCTCAATTTCAATGTTTGTTCATTTTTACCAAAGGTAGTTTTTCAAACGTTCAATCTCATGAAAGTTACGTTTCATTTGTTCGTTGTCTCCGTGAAAACTGTCGGATTTGTTTTCCACTATATATCCCCACCGTCTATTACGCTGAAAAGGCAGCAATGAGCAAACATTTCAGACTGTGTAAACGCATCGACTGCTACGCTATGACAGCTGAAGAGGAATCATTACTGATACGGGGGCGCTGCAAGCAAAAAACTAGTTTCAACTGCTTCAAATTGTTTTCCCACCGCGACACAGTTTGCAGCAAAAGCAATCATTTTTACCACACTACGTCAAAAATTCGAATACTTCATCATAAGGCATGCGTGTGTCTTCTTCCTTCTCCATGTCGAATAGGCCAGTCGCCAGGTATGTTTAGGTCCAAAAAAATTGCAGGAAGCTGAATTTTTGATATGTCGTTAGGACATATTAGAGTAGTATTAAACCAAGTTTGCAGCTTCGAAATCCTTTAGCTTAACTTTTAAGAGCCAAAAAACCTCGAAATTTTCCTACATTTTTCAGGTTTTGGCTTATAACTCGTGAAGGGTAGTTTTTTAAGGAAAAGTCACTCACACCTCTATTGATGTAGATAAAATATTCAACAATTGAAGCCCAACCGCAGCTCTGTAGGTTCAATAGTTCGAGAGATATTGGACTTCAAAAATTGACTTATTTTTCCAAGAAGTTCATATTTTCGAATTTAGTCATCTTTCGGCTAGAATATTGGCTCTAATGATCAGCGCACGGGGAAAGTCACAAATAAAAAAGTTGTAAAGCAGTTATTTAGCTTTAAGTACAGAAGGAAGTCCATAGGCCTAATAGGTTTCAAGTTATCGTTAAAAAACTAAAATTTTGGAAAATCGCGTAGTTCAATAAATTGGTCAAGATGATTAATTTTTAAGGAAAGAAATTTTTATTTACAGGTAGTACTACTTATAAAACAATGTACATTTAAAAAAACTAAAGTGGTACGTAGAGCTGAGAGTTGAGGTGGCCGTGGACGGGGGGGGGGGGGGGGGGGGGAGGGGGGGTGTATCGTCGAAGGAGACGCCTTACGACCTCTGCAGCAGATTTAGACCATAACATAAATTTGTAGTAATGTAATGCGCTACTTCTCAGTTTTGAAGCTGCAACAAATTAAAATATAATGTTGTACGTACCTACTAAAATGTCTCTAACCATTCGTTTTAACGAGAATGCTGGGATTTCTTCCTTGCTGGCTCGGGCTCCGTTGTTTCTTCCGTCTGTTGGAAGTTGGTTCGTCCACATCTTTGTCTTCCTCTTCCGAATCTGCCGAGACGTTCCGGTGCTGCGGCATGTCTTGCCCCGGATCATTGGACAAAGAACAGAGCTCTTTGGCATGAGTATGTCCCGTCACCACACCCTTTCCTACATTTGTTTGACATCTTCAGTAGTGCTGAGGGTGCCGTGTCTTGGATTGTGGTGATAGGAGTTGGCCCTTGCTGGCTTCTTGTCCAACACCAGTCAGAGGGCTCTTTCTCGACGCCCAACCTCATCTGAACCTGTGGTATGTCCTGTAGGAGTGCTGGGACACTGTTTCTTGGGGGTAGACGAGCAAGCTGGACTTTTGCACTCGCAGAAGACCTGAGAAAAAGTTCTTAGAGAAGAGTTTGAAGGTTGTCGTCCTCTCCACCACCATATAGGGCAACCAAGCACTTCCAACATGCAGAGGTTATCTCTTCTATAGTGGCATGTTGCTTAGGAAATGTGGCAGCCACGCCAATCAGTCGGGAATTCTTCCTAATTATGCCCATCATTTTTGTTTTTCCTTGCCCGAAAATGGCAGATACCGTGTCGCAACCGGTGAACGCGTGGAGATACAGCTATAATCCAGGAGGGAGCGACATTCGTCATCGATTGAAGGCTGTTGACGATAAGTGTTCACAACTAGATCTACCCCTTCCACCTTTATGGAGGAATATGTTCCTTGTATTGGAGCCCAACCAATTGAGGAGGACCAACAAATCTACATCCTCTCGAGCTATTAGGACATGTTCATGTTGTCGGCTCTTCTCCAGCGCTGTACTGGCGGTAAGCCAGTCAGCGTCGTCGGTAGCTTGCTTGGTCTCTAGTCCTTCGCTCTCCATTCCAGCGCGAATAAAGTTGATCAAGCGCTGCTTTTTCTGTCCGTTGTAAAGAAATTTTCTCTGAGACACTTTGATCAAAGTACAATCTTGGAATATAATTTTTCTGCTTGCAGGTACTGCATAACGGCGTAGAGGCTCAGCTGCTTTTGTGCTACTGCCAGCCCCCTCCTCCTCTGAGTAGCCATCGAACACCATAGCCACATTCCTCCCATAGCGATGGACAGTGCAGGAAATGTAGGCTGCTGCAATTTCGCGGATGCTGTTGTTGCGTTACCAGATAAGCAGATGCCCTCCATCGACAACAACAAAAGTACTTTGTGTGATGGAGATGTTTTCAGTGAGAGGAGTGAAAGCACTGAAGAAGTTGGATTTTGTGCCCTTCCGCATACCCTCCTCCGAAAATAGTGCCATGGCAAAGTGCTCTCTTAAGTCTCGATCTGACGTTTTCGTAATGTACAGCCTTTGGAAGAGTGTGAGAGGATAGCGACCACCGTGTTCTGCACTTTAACTTTAGCTGTCATTCCTTTTTAAAGTAACATTGCCTGATGGACAGTAGTTTCTCATTCCAAGGAAATGGTGTAGAGGGATTCAAACGACGTTTTTAATTTGTCGAAGTAGTATTTCGGTCGATACGAGAGGATCTCATGTCAACGTGTTGCTCAGTGCTGGTGCAGGAGACATCCAGAAGTACTCCCAGCCCTCACAGATATTCACCGTGCGACCAGTCCAGCGCGCAAGGACGCTGCTGGAGATCCCACACTGTTCCCTCTCCAAGCACTTCCCGACACATGAAACAAACGTCCGATGGGGATAGCTCTGACATACTGTAATAAAGAAAGTACTTAAAACACCACCACGATCGTGATTTAGACGATTTTTGTTTGAAACGTCCCTCACAGATCCGAATACAGCCGTTTCTAGGGGCAGACTGGGTGTAGTGAGGAAGACCTCGGAGACAAGAAGTTTGGGAGGGAGCACAGAACACCCGCTCGGTCACCAGTCGGAGTGAAGGGGGAGCCCGGGGGTGCCTTTACACAACAAAATGCCTCCTACGAATGAAAAGTCCCAGTCCCTTAATGGCTGACCAATAACTACAAACGGAGAGGCTTTCGTTGTTTTTACAGTAATACCTACTTTCACAAATATATTGATATGCACTGACACACAAATTACAATTTATATACAATGCATTAATAATCATCGTCAATGAGTAATTCGTCCTTTTTCTTTAACATATATAGGATAAGAGGACTGCACTTCGTCTGGGTCAGTTTATTGAATACTCCGATTTTTCGACTTTTCGTTTTTTAACGATAACTAGAAATCTATTGGGACTATGGACTTCGTTCTGTACTCAGATTAAAGATAAATAACTGCTCTACAACTTTCTTTAGTGTGACTTTCCACGTCGGATGATCATTAAAGCCAATATTCTAGCCGAAATATGACTAAAATGGAAAATTTGAATTTTTTTGGAGAAATCATTCAATTTTTGAGGTCCAATATCTGGGGAACTATTGGACCTACAGAGATGCGGTTGGGCTTAAATTGTTGAATATTTTATCTACATTAATAGAGGTGTGAGTGACGTTTCCTTAAAAAACTACCCTTCACGAGTTATAAGCCAAAAAGTGAAAAATGTCCGAAAATTTCGAGGTTTTTTGGCTCTTATAAGTTAAGCTAAAGGATTTCGAAGCTGCAAACGTGGTGTAATACTACTCTAACATGTCCTAATAACATACCAAAAATTCAGCTGCCTGCAATTTTTTTTTGGACCTAAGGCCATTTTTGTCTACGACAACTGGCCTAGAAAGGTGTGCAAACTATGTGGAGACTGTTTACGTGGGAGTGTCAAGTGATTGTTGTCTACTAAGTGTTGCGTACATTAAAAATGAATGTTTGTCTCTATGTCCTCTATGTGTTCACTAACCATTCGTTCGAATGCAATGAAACTTTGGTGAACTGTTCACCGTCCGCCGTACACCCCGAAGGTTCCTGATCCAAAAATAAGAGTACAAGGCATACTTCAGGAGATATGACGTCATAATGAGGCGACCGAGTGAGAATACCCAGATTTATACGTCAATTTTTGGAAATAGGAGTAGTTAGGGACCTGCAACAAAGTTTGTATGTTATTTCGGACGTTCATGAAGCGTTTTGTAACTGATCCCCCCCCCCCCTCAGAAAATGATGAAACGAAATGAAGTCTACCGCTCACAACAGTTTCTCTGTAGATGCCGTAAAACTGTTGCACCAGGCATGACCTCGTATCAAATAAAGTTAGCATTACAGAAGTCTTCATTAATTCTCTTGCATCCAAAATTAAGCAATCTGTTTTCTTGATCTCTATCTATTTAAAAGCGAAAGGACACTCACTCACTCACTGACTAAACACGAAATCTCGAACACTAATTCACCCATGAAGCTGAAATTTGGCAGGAATGTAGTTTATAGCCAGAAACGCCAGGTAAGAAATTATTTAGTGATAGGTGCTTGGGGGAGCATACTTCTCCTACAAACTTACGAAATGTAAAGTTTCATTCCGATCTTAACGAAATCTCACATCGCTTATGATCAAAACAAGAGAAGCGGTACCGTCTACCTAAAGTTTCGTACGGTGCGTGGGGGAGGGTACTTTGGAACATAAAAATGCATCGCTAAATACATTGGCTGCGGCATAACTTGAGAAAAGTTCGATCGATTTGACAGTTCCTTTCTTGTTGTTTGCATTATTCTCAGAACAAGGGTTGTTTGAAGTAAAACTGGAATATTTGAAAAAAAAAAAAAAAAAAAAAAAACAAAGTGCGTTTTTCAATGTGACCCTCCGTTTTTATTGCATAGAAACCTATAGTTTTGTTCCGATACTGTCTAGTATTCTGCATTTTGTGTTCCAGCCTCGTCGCCGCTTTTGTGTCTCGTTTCCGTCGTAGGTGTCGGTGGCCGAGTAGAATTTAACCGACACAGGAATAAATGTTCAAATGTTTGTTAAGCTTATGGGACTTAACTACGGGGTCATCAGTCCCTAAACTTACAAACTACTTACGAACTACTTACGAACTAGGACGTCACAAATATCCATGCCCGAGGGGGGATTCGAACCCCCGATCGTAGTGGCCGTGCTGACCATGACTGGAGCGCCTCAGTCACCGCGGCCGGCACAGGAATAAAGGATGCACGCTTGTGCAGGTAGGAGGTGACCAGCCAGTGGGACAGCAGAAACTAGAAACACTAGGCTAAATTAGAACGAGATCTATATATCTTAGAAACTGAGTAATACAATGGCTGGCCAGTACTTACCATTGTGCTGTACCACCGATAGTCACACAAATGAAGAATATGATAAAAGGGGACAAAAAGGACAAGGACAAGCTTTCGGAACAAAGTTCCTTCGTCAGGTAGGAGAGAAGGGAAGAAGAAAGGATGGGAACAGAAGAGAAAGGTAGTTCATGACCTAGGTCGTGAACTACCTTTCTCTTCTGTTCCCATCCTTTCTCTTCCCTTCTCTCCTACCTGACGAAGGAACTTTGTTCCGAAAGCTTGTCCTTGTCCTTTTTGTCCCCTTTCATCTTATTCTTCATTTGTGTGACTATCGGTGGTACAGCACAATGGTAACTACTAGCCAGCCATTCTATCTCGTTTTTAACAAGATTTATCATCTCTGAGGAGATTTTTCATCATTAATCTAAGACTGAGTAATACTTTTACATAGCTCAGTACTGCAGAATGCTGATACATAGTTGAGCTAGAGTCCTGCCTAGTGCCTATCCGATAGCCAAGTCTTCACTAGTGCCTATCCGATAGCCAAGTCTTCACTAGTGCCTATCCGATAGCCAAGTCTTCACAGGTGCCTATCCGATAGCCAAGTCTTCACTGGTGCCTATCTGATTCCCAAGTGCTAACTGGTTCCTATCTCAGTGCCAAGTGAACGATATCGTTCAGTGGTGGCCACGAGCGGAGTTGCAGCAGAGGGCGCTCGTGGCTGTCGTCGTAAGAACGCCGCGCCGTGCGTGCATGGCGGCGCGCGTCGAAAGTAGGTGGCGCGCACTTTATACTTGTGCGACACCACATTGCAGTCTTGAAATTTAAAAATAAATAAATTAATTAATTAATTAAAAAAACTTACGCTACTAGCGACAAAAGAGTAACGTTACGTCCGTTAAATCGTTAACCGATTAAAATAACTTAGTTGCACTTAATGTTACTTTAGGTAAATAATAACACCATTACCGGTCTGTTACATTTGACAAGTAACTGTTACAAGTAACGCGTTACTCCCCAACACAGCAAATCACTCACTAAACAACACTAACTCACGAAAAACGACAGTAGTCGCGAAACGCGAAATCACAAAACCTGGTACAACATACCGCAGCGGGAGGTGTACGTGATGACGTGATGCGCAGAACGACGTAAATGCGTTTGCTTGTGCGCAGCAGTTAGCGTACCGTGCCTGCCCGCACAGCTATTACCGCATGAGCGCTCGTTCATTCCACCGAGTTAGGTCCGGCACAGCGACAGACGCTCATTGCAGCTGAAGCAAACGCTTACTGCATACGACGTGCAATGCGCGGGTTCATCGCTGCAACCAACACAAATGCCCTTCGTACGTGGATGCGTGCATATTGTGCGCTCAGCAACCCTTTCAGTCACTCGTATCATAGAGTAAATAATTTCTATCAGGCCATTTACTCGTCGTTCCTGTCCATCTGCTCCCACCCTAGTATACAAAAACATCTATATCTATAAATATGTCAGTTCGCTGTACGTTTATCACGTCTGCATCACAAGACATAAAGAGCTAAAAATTTGTGCAGTTACTAATGTCCACGCGGGGAAGGCTTTAGGCACGGTTTTATGGCGATCGGATAGCTATTTATCTATGTATACTAATGTGAATGTCTGTTCGCTGTACGCTTATCACGTCGGAACGACAAGACGCATAGAGTTAAATATTTGTACAGTTACTAAGCCGGTCGCGGTGGCCGAGGGGGCTGAGGCGCTCCAGTCACGATCTCCACGGCCACTGCGGTCGGGGGTTCGAATCCCCCTCGGGCATGGATATTTGTGCCGTCCTTAGTCTTAGCTAGTTCATAAGTAGTTTGTAAGCTTAGGAAATGATGACCCCGTAGTTAAGTCCCATAAGTTCTACAAACATTTTGAACATTTACTAATTTATACCTGAGGAAGGTTTAGTCACGGTTTTATAGCGGTCTGATAGATATTAAGTAATTTCAAGAATCTAACGCGAAATGCGCGAAATGGTTTTATTGGTTGCATTGTTGCTTGAAGGTTGATAATGATAAAATGGTGGAGTATATTGGGATGGAAAGTTATCGGTGTATATAAAATTCTCCGTGTGTGTGTGTGTGTGTGTGTGTGTGTGTGTGTGTGTGTGTGTGTGTGTGTTAATATTTGGCTCTGCAACGAAAACTACAGAACGCAAACGAATGGTCTGTGTGTAATTGTCCGAAGTGTCCCGTTGTACACCATAGCAGTTCTATGCCTATAGCTATAACGGGTGGAAGATATCGTGGTTGAAAGTCGTCAAATTATAAAAAATTTCGGACTGAAGGCCAGCGATGGCGTTTCTGACTCCATAGCAAGGAGGTTACATACAGCGTAGCGTGATGCCACAGACCATATCTTTGGTCTATGCGTGCTACAATGTCAGCTCTTTCCTTATTCGTATGCTTATCGTTACAGAGAAATACAAGAATAAATTAAGGCAGTAAAATATTTCTTTTAATACATTTCTTTAAAAAAATCGATTTGACGTTTCGCGCATTACATGAAGTGATCGATCTGTGATATTATTACAACCATTGTTGTTGTTGAATTTCGTGATTGGACTCTTCGAAACGAGTGCATTTTTATTTTCCTGATAGACTTCTGCAATCTGACAGGAATAGTTTTCAGTTTGTTTCTAAAGAATGTATTGTATGTCATTTTATCCTTCAAAACCAGCCTCATATCTGACTTCTGAAAGCTTATCTATCAACAACCGACACGCGAGCGGAGCCGCGGGTTTAAGATAATATAAAAGGAAAGTCGTGTTAGTTACACTATTTGTAACTACAGAACGTCTGAACCGATTTGGCTCAAAATTAGTGGGGAGGTAGCTTAGAAGCAGGAGACGTTTGACCGCGTATTATATCAGAATTTGAGAAAAACGGAAAGTACGCTTGCATCTGGGGTCATATTCTCGATTCTCCAACAATCAGATTGTTCATTCGCTACTCGCCTAGCGACCCATTACGTTGTAACAGATCGAACAAACACGCCAAGGAGGTTAGAATAAAGGGAGATGGCGTTACGCACAGAGGGTTAAAACTGTCAGACATATTTAACATTAAACGTTGATTCTTTACAAGACCCTCCGTATTATTCTTACCTCCATGATGTTATCGGTGGTGATCATATCTTTGGAGCATTTCAAAGATAGAATTGATGTTATTTCGTGGTATTTTAGAGTGTTACAAACAAATTAAGTACAGATCGTGTTTTTTTTTTTTTAGAACAATACCTCCATTGCGTCGGCGTAATATCGGTCGGCGTACGTGCAACGCAATCTTCCTACGTGATCGTAGTCAATGAGACCGACGAAGATCGTACACAGCGCTTGGAGATAAATCGAAAAGAAATTCTCAAGCGCGATCCGTTATGACTCTGAAACAGAGGGTACAGTCGAGTTCGACTCCCTCAGCTGCAGTTTACGCACGAAATGATTTGCATCGTCGACAGATCAGACGGGCACGCGTGGCAATTACAATTGAACGTTTGGGGTACAGACAATACAATCTAGCAGTCGATGACGCAGCGGATGCATCAGCTGGCTTCGGAACAAACTGTCGCCATCTAAAATTTCATTGTCTCTGTCAAGCTTTGCCACGATTGGTCGGCTTCATTCCCACGATCCAACAGCTGTTGCCAACATAGCTGTACCACGCATGTGTCGCGAATTGTAAAATTTTACCCTATGTAGCAATGTTGTTAATCGTGTTTCAATTAGATTACTAATAAGACAAGAAATGAACGCAACACACCGACTTTCGGAGCGTTGTATTATCATCACACTTTTTTAATTTCAATTAATTGTTTTGTTTCATATGGTATTTCTATCTTTAAAGTATGATCATGCTACAATTACTTTGTAGCTATTTCAAAACCTCTTAAGGAGATGCACATCTGTTATAAGAAAACAATTTTATACTGCTCGTTGCGAGAAAAATATGCTAAGCTGTGCTGTAAACATGTGCGGTTTTGTTTTTTCTTCCCAGTTATTTTTAACATAAAACAGGAAAGTTGTTTTTATGCCTACAGTTATAATCATACCTGTTCGTACAATGCAACCATTAAACGTGCGGCCATTGAAGCTACTAACCTGACAGATAGAGCAGCTCGAAACGTCTCTCTAATAACCCGTTTGCAATTGATTTACCTGTCCATTTTGACTTGTAACCCCAACCAAGTTCCCGATTGCAATAACAATAAATAAGATCAGAAAGCTGGGAAGGAGGAGACAGAGTATGGGGGAATGAAATGGGGGAGATGATGTAGACGCAGAGAGGAAGGGTAGGAGATGGATATGGTGTGGGGTAAGAGGGAGTGGTGTGGAGGTAGGGGAGGAGGAGATGGACGAAGGAAGGGGAAGTAAGGGACAGACATAGGGAGAAAGAAGCTACGACAAGCGTTGCAGGGTTTGCTAGTTACATATATTTGCCAGATTTACCGGTAATTGGAATCTACAATAAAGCGCCTTCGCCAAGCACCGCACAAAAACTTACGTAGACAATTTCTTGTTTTGAGGGTCAGGAGTGTAAAATTTCGTCACGATCGGATTAAATCAAAAATGTTCATATGTTTCTAAATCTAATTGACCAAAACGTGAACTGGCTTCTACTGCATTTAGTTTTTTCCTTTTAATCCGTATGGAATAGTCAGTTTCAAAACTATTCCACAGATAGTGTAAAGGTTTCTAATTACGAAATAGTCTTTTGAAGACACTTTTTATAGATCACATGACTATATATTTTTGCGTAAAGCTCAGTTCAGAGTTATTACACTTGAAAAAGACACACGTAGAATGTATTACAGCTCGGGAATTAAATGCCTCACAATTATAGATTTCTTGCCCAATAGCTAAGCTTTAATTTACAATTAGTACCACTACTACCTATTTCACCTAAAATAATATTCATAATATCAATATCACTTATCCTTAACGAAATTACTGTTCAAAATTGACTTAGTCCATACTAACATCGGGAGGCAGAATTTTAGCACTATTTCCTGTCGGCAAATCCCGATCTAAAATTCATATTGTTACCATGAAGTGCGTTATCGTTCGCTATCAAATCTGTATTTACCGAAAGTTACATACATTAAGGGCCGGTTCGTCCATCTTTAACGTCTCGTTAAGTGCATTGCGTTTGTCATTGCCACATACACCTCTCGTTTGCTAACCTGGAGAAAACGAGAAGGTGCGATATATTTCGACTAGGTTGGCAATAGAAGCAAATGAAAGTTTCGCCTGAATAAACAGCTGTTTCCCTTATTTAACTATCAGGGAAGAGGTTAGCAGGTAGTTGTTAATTGGCGTTATGGAAAACACACAGTACATGAAAGACGCTCTAATTTTATAAGAAGTTAGTGCAAGTGTGTTGTGTCCTCAATAGAGAAACATTAGGGTGCATTGTAATTAAAAAAAAAAAGACGGACGCTACGACATGGAACGAGAAGAAAAAGGTAGAGTTTTACCGCATATAAATGTCACTTCCGGGCACTGTAGGACACAAAATCGCCCTGAAAACGGTTCGTTTGTGGAAGTTCTTTAATGTTGCATCTGGAGTGGTATTTTTCGTAATAGTTCAAGGTAATGTGCCGTATTTGACGGATTTCGTATTTAATCTTTCTTATTACGAAAAATTGGTGGGAAAATGAAACATCGCATTAAGGATCTTTCCAAAACACGCATTTTAAGACAAGGTATGTTCAGGTAAAGTACCTAGAAGTGATATTTATATACAGTAAAATAAGAAAAAAGCGACATGATCGCGTGTGGCAAATGAATTCAGTGCTTTCCACGGAAAATGTAGGACAGTAAAAATGCTTAGGGCTTAGTACGATAACATGCCAAGTGCGTAGTATCTTAGTGCAAGCTTGCACATAGGCAAAAGTATACTGTTCCTGTAGATCGGAGGAAGGAATCACATTTTAGGCCTCATATTAGGCGCAACAAGCATAAGTAAAGACTGGGTAAAATTTTACGACGCTCCTCGCCGGGCTCCAGTACTTATGTTGGCAACAGATAAACAATGAAGTGTGGAATTGCGTTAATATTTTTCACGAGCTACAGAGTAAATGTTATTGCTGTTCTATGGTTAACAGGTTCTTGAATGTACCCTTGTCCGTTAGAAAAAAAAAATACTTTTCGCTTTAATTGAAGTTGTCACGAAAACATTTATTGGTCGTCTGAGTTGGCGTCATTACCATTGGTGCCAACATAACCACTGCAGTCCGGCGAGAAGCGTGGGACAATTTAACCAAATACTGAATTAATATGTTTGCAGGCATTAATAATGTATTCTGTTTTCTTTTATGACAGATAACTTAGAAAATACGTAACTATCTGTTGAACTCTTGAGATGATCGTGGAGTTTTTCATGCAGCGTTTCCAGACCGAAATAGCGTAACAAATTCTGCATCATCTCAGCATTCAAAATAATTTGGGCGAACATAAACACGTCTAGGTCGCATTATAGGGGCAATGACCTCTAGATCGTCTAAAATATTGACATCGTCTTCATTGTCAACCAAACCTCTTATTCCAACTATTTTCAGCAAATCGCTTCTCACTGAACTAGTCGTTACCCATAAGTTTGTATTTTGATATCGCAACAATAATTTTAAGGCTATGTTGCGTATCTACAATATATCAAACTCATCGGCTAGCAACTGACATGGATGGGGCGAGAAATATGACGATAACATTTTCAATGAAGCTGCTTTCCACACTAGTTTTTCATACAAGTAGTGCTTCTGTTATTTTGTTCGATAAATCGGTCTTATAAAGTGAATATATTGCGGTATTTTAGCGCTTTGGAATCTTTCTATTTTCATACAGATTCTCACTTAACTGATAGCCGTATAACGAGCAGAAGTCCACTCGTTAACTTAACGGCCAGTTTGAGGTGTTTTAACGTCTGGTTAACTCATAACGAAACATTGACAAACGCAGTTCTCCGGTAACCGGAACTTAACGAGACATTGACAAACCGGCCCTAAGATGTCTAAACTCGTTCTTTACCCACAGAGAACTAAACTCACAGTGAGCGTAACTTAGAGAGATAGTAACCCAACTGCGGGTATTATTTATACTGATACTCGGACAAAAGATGGCTGTTGTGTACAGTGTTTTGGCTATCTTACTCTGTGCCTTTTTGCTAGTCTGATTAACAAATATGGTAATTAATTTTTCTTTTAAATATCAATATATAAAAATTCTACCTCGCAAAAATAATAAAAAATATTTACGAATAACTCAAATGTGGCGATCCTAATGCTACGATAGCAAAGTGGTGTTATAACTGCTATGGTCATTAGCCCCGAGACTTAATACCACTTAATAACCTAAGGACAACACACACACACACACACACACACACACACACACACACACACACTGCCGCAAGGAGGACTCGAACCTCCGACGCCGAGCAATCGTGCGATCCGCAGCTAGGCGCCATAGAGCGCTCGGCCACTCCACCGCGGAGGAATAAAACTGTAGATCTGTATTTCAGTCCGCTATACACCCCGCCCATTCGTCCTACGATGTACTATACAGGGTGTAAATTTTAAGCTGACAAACCAGAATAACTCGTAAAATAAGATTCAGACCAAAAATGTGTAGAATCGAAAGTTGATTATTTTCTAGGGGGATATCTGGTGGTGTTAAAATTAGGTCGCCACCCCCTCAATGGGGATGGGAACCCCATGTTTTATTGCAGATTAGATTCTACATAAAAAACTACATACATTTTGTCTTAAACATTTGTTTTGATTCTTGGTAGTTGGCGCTGTAATTCAAAAATTACTTGTTCTCATTTTGCGTGTCAAATGGTTACGGACAAATAAATATACTCATTTACTTAGTAAGTAGGATGTTTGGGTAGTTAGCTAGCTAGTCAGATGATTTGTTTGATAATTAAACGTTGTGTGGCCCCATGACCACGAAACAAACAAAATTTATTCGAATCTGCGGGGGAAAAAATTAATATTTGGATCAACATTTGTAAAAATCTATTTCATCTCTCTCTCAAACACCACACTATTGGAAGGAAGGGAGGTTTTAGTTTTAAGGAGTTTTCAAATTTATACTGACATTTTGATCACCCGGTACTTTGCATCGTTAGTGAAATGATAAAGTTGGGAAAAATGAAAGTAAAGTTCAATGTTCACGCATAGCTTTCTTCAGAATCAATCAATGCAAGTGTTTAAAAGCGCAGATGAAATAGGATGATCCGCTGAGTGTTGTTAGGTCAAAAAGAACTGCGTACCTTAATTAGAACCGAAGATATCGTAAAACTCACCGATTAAACTATTCAATGTAAGGACAGAAGGATACCGCGTCTGAATAAAAGTAAAGCATGGATAGACTTGAGTTAATTCTGATACTTGATGACAAATCTTCCGTTTAAAGCGAAAATGAAGGAAATCGACCGGGTAGTTTGGTCTGGCAGACTGACTTTAGTTTTCGTAGATTCTTTTAATGTATAAGACTAGCTGCACATGCTTCGCATGCGTAGGATGGTTGGTCTACACCAGTTGTTTCTTTTTAATCCTGACGAAGAAGCCATATCTCAAGTTTCGTAGTTATAGCTTGAAATTTGAGTTAACAGCACCATATTTTTGAAAATTAATTTTTGCGTCCTCTATTTTACCCCCTTATTGGTCGAATTTCGAAAAATACCGAAACACGTGTCTTTTAAATTTGAACCCCGAATCCAAATCCGAAAATTTTTAGTTCGAACTTCAAAATTGCCTAAATAGCAACAGATTTTCGAAAAACACCCCCTCTCAACGCCGTTGGTGGTTGAATTTCCAAAAATACGGAAACACGTACTTTTTAACGTCTAACCAACTATACAAATATCAATTTTTGCAGCTCTAGCTTCAAAATTGTATCAATAGCAACGTGTTTTCAAAAAGAATTTTTGATCCTCTATTTAAC